>JAIOJX010000004.1:108529122-109129122 GCA_022376925.1 Tragulus kanchil
GTTGTATCCTTGGGCTATGTCATTCTTTGTTGATTCAGTTTTTCTTAATGATATATTTTATTGGAGTATATTTGACTTACAGTGTTTCTGGTGCACAGCAAGGTGATTCAGTTATACATATACACATATATTATTTTTCAGATTATTTTCCATTACAGATTATAATAAGATATTGACTATAGTCCCTTGTGCTATACAGTAAATCTTTGTTGCTTGTTGAACATCTATTTTTTTAACTAGAAATCTATCATTTTATTCATACTAAGTCAAACAAATGGAATCAAAACATCACAAATTTTTTAGTTAGGCGAAAATATGAAAATATTTGGTTTCATAACTATTTGGTTTCATATATCTACTATATATATGTACTATTCATATATATTCATCTCTATATATGAATAGTATACATATAGTATATATACTATACTATATATACTATACTATATATAGTATATATACTATTAATATACTATTATACTATACTATATAATATACTATATATACTAATTATACTATACTATATATACTAAATATACTATACTATATATACTATATATACTAAATATACTATACTATTAATATACTAAATAATATACTATTTATATTTGTTGTTAAAAAGCTTATGTGATTCATTTAAAGGTTGTGCCCTGCCTTTCCTGTTTCACTACCTCCTGGCTTCCCAGAGGCAACTCCTTGTTCTGGGGCTCATTGATACAGCAAAATGTAACCTCTCAGATAAGGCTCTGGGCGTCCTTTGAGTTAAACTACAAAATTAAAATCCCCTGTCCTGGGCCTCTGTATGTGAATTCTGAGAGCTAGAAGTTACTTCGGAAGCATGTTTGTTTTTCATTTCTACCAGTTCTAATTCTTAGGCAGGTCTCCTCCCCCACCAACCAGACAGAATCCCCACGGGGGGAACTGAGGACTCACCGTCCACCCCAGGGAAGCAGGGCTTGAGGCAGCCCTGGGGCCAAGGGGCCAAGGAGAGGCAGGTCTTTGAGTGAAGGCCACAGGGCAGAAGCTGGAGGAGAGAAGGAAGCCTTGAGATCAAAGATGGCAGAGTCTGGAGGAAAAATCTCAGAACTAGAGGAGGCAGCTGGCTGGGTACTGCTCCAGAGAAGCCTGGAGTGGGTAGGAATGCAGGATGACGCGGGGAGGGGATGCCAAACGTGAAGGTCTGCATTCTGAATACAGGAGGAGTTCCTCGTGTGGACAAGAATGGAGGAGACAAGAAGGACCGATGCAGCAAGGGTGGAGGTATGGCTCTACACACTGACGCAGCTGCTTGCTGTCCTGGAAAACTGAAAAAAGGGAAAAATCCACAGCCAGACTTTAAAAGTCATCTCAAAATGGAAATCCGCTGAAAGCAGGAGTTTTCAGCCACCAGGCAGGTAGGTTGGGCAGACCTGACGGCCCCACAAAGGGCCCGGGAAATAGTTTGTGGGTGTTGTGAATGTCTAAGACTTCAAAGTAAAATTACTTAAAAACAGCGAGTCATGCAAATCAACAAAAAAAGAGGGGGCACAAACCTGAGTGACCAGGCCACCCATACAACCTCCGCTCTAAGACACATTTGGCACACGCTGAGAATGAAAGTGGGGAACTATTAGCTTCTTAGGAAATCCTCATGCTGAGCTTCGGAGATGCTGGCTGCAATGCGGTTTTGCCGCAGGAGAGCCTGAGCTCCGTATTAAATGGGCAGATCCAGTCTGATACACAGTTGCTGATTAAAGAACTAATTGCTCAGGAGAATCTATTAGTGTGTGCACTCATTCTTATTCAAATCACCACCACGGTCACCTACTCTCTACCCGGCAGACCTGCCACTGCCTAGTCAGTCATCAACAGGCTCCTGCAGTTCAACTCAAGGCTCGACGCTCTTGGTCGGGGCAGGGTGAGGATTCTAATTTATCCCACTTCAAAGAGCTGGTGGCTTGAATGATGACCAAACAGAAAGAGTAGGGTGAGGAGACAGGCGTTTAAATCCTGGATCTGACACGTACCCTTGCTTAGTGCGGCGGTGGAATGGAACATGAGTCATTAATACATCCCCTCTTTGAACCTGCTTTTCTCACTGTACCACGTGGGAGCGGTGATGCCTGTCCCGCAGGTCTGTGAGTGTCAAATAAGACAAAGGGCGACAGAAGCTTTCCACATAAGGGCAAGAGAAACATACCTGACATGTGTCTCAGATGCTAAGCTCCAGCCAGAAGCAACATATTTAAAAGGACTTCAGTAAGTTATGGAATCCTGATTTTAGTTGTGTAGCATGATGGCATTGGAACGGGGGATGGTCATGGGGGGTTTAAGGTCTGCATTCTGAATACAGGAGGAGTTCCTCGTGTGGACAAGAATGGAGGAGACAAGAAGGACCGATGCAGCAAGGGTGGAGGTATGGCTCTACACACTGACGCAGCTGCTTGCTGTCCTGGAAAACTGAAAAAAGGGAAAAATCCACAGCCAGACTTTAAAAGTCATCTCAAAATGGAAATCCGCTGAAAGCAGGAGTTTTCAGCCACCAGGCAGGTAGGTTGGGCAGACCTGACGGCCCCACAAAGGGCCCGGGAAATAGTTTGTGGGTGTTGTGAATGTCTAAGACTTCAAAGTAAAATTACTTAAAAACAGCGAGTCATGCAAATCAACAAAAAAAGAGGGGGCACAAACCTGAGTGACCAGGCCACCCATACAACCTCCGCTCTAAGACACATTTGGCACGCTGAGAATGAAAGTGGGGAACTATTAGCTTCTTAGGAAATCCTCATGCTGAGCTTCGGAGATGCTGGCTGCAATGCGGTTTTGCCGCAGGAGAGCCTGAGCTCCGTATTAAATGGGCAGATCCAGTCTGATACACAGTTGCTGATTAAAGAACTAATTGCTCAGGAGAATCTATTAGTGTGTGCACTCATTCTTATTCAAATCACCACCACGGTCACCTACTCTCTACCCGGCAGACCTGCCACTGCCTAGTCAGTCATCAACAGGCTCCTGCAGTTCAACTCAAGGCTCGACGCTCTTGGTCGGGGCAGGGTGAGGATTCTAATTTATCCCACTTCAAAGAGCTGGTGGCTTGAATGATGACCAAACAGAAAGAGTAGGGTGAGGAGACAGGCGTTTAAATCCTGGATCTGACACGTACCCTTGCTTAGTGCGGCGGTGGAATGGAACATGAGTCATTAATACATCCCCTCTTTGAACCTGCTTTTCTCACTGTACCACGTGGGAGCGGTGATGCCTGTCCCGCAGGTCTGTGAGTGTCAAATAAGACAAAGGGCGACAGAAGCTTTCCACATAAGGGCAAGAGAAACATACCTGACATGTGTCTCAGATGCTAAGCTCCAGCCAGAAGCAACATATTTAAAAGGACTTCAGTAAGTTATGGAATCCTGATTTTAGTTGTGTAGCATGATGGCATTGGAACGGGGGATGGTCATGGGACAGGAGTGGCTGTTAACTCGGCCCAGAAGGGGGCCTGTTTGCCTCCTGTCACCCCTCCACATGTCTGCTTCCTCCGACTGTTAGCTCAGGATAACAGGCCTGCAGCAGCCACCTAAGGACCTGGATATCCCTTTGAAAATAGAAGCTACCTATCTGTTCTTAAGGATGTCACAGCAGCTTTTACAAACCCACCATTACTTGTTTTCTGGAGAGAGAGGGAACCATGCATTTATCTCTAAAGCCTTTTTTTTTTTTTTTTTGCTTTTCTGTTACAGCAGCTGAGCATAACACTGGTAGCCCGCGCATGTGAGGTTTCTGCCCCAGCATTCGTTGGCCTTTCTTGTAACCGTCCCGCAGTTTCCCTCTACGGGGTCACCTCCTGCTCCATGTTCTTTCTCTCTGTGGCTGGTGGACCTGGCTGACAGGTACTGAGCAATCAAAGTGCCGTATCCCCTGGTGACAGGGACTGATTGATTTTGATGTGAGCATGTATGTCACATCAAAAAGAAGTGACCAGCGCAGAGAGCATCTATACCTTTTAGACAAAGAAATAATACATTTTTGAAGAGTTTGTTTGGGAAAGCTACTCTGATTCACATGGAATAACACTGGGAAAACAGACCAGCATGGCCTTCATCAGGGCACCTGAGTCATGAGATAGCTGCAAATTTCTGAGCTGCAGTTGTGGTGTGGCTTCCAGAGCCTTCCATGATGCACTAGGACTCAAATACAAGGGAATGTACCTCCCTCCAAATCACCCTTTCGGTATATACAAACCTCAGCTTACAAAGAGGTATGGGACTTTTAGAATGGTGAGGAGAAGGTCTCTATCCCTGGTCTGGAAAGATTCCACATGCCGCGGAGCAACTGAGCTGGTGCTCCACAGCTACTGAGCCCGCACTCTGGAGCCCTTGCTCCACAGGAAGGGAGGCCACTGCCGCGAGAAGCCCGTGCACTGCAATAAAGAATAACCATCCCTGTCCCCGCCTCACCACAACTAGAGGAAAGCCTGTGTGTAGCAACAAAGACCCTGCATAGCTAAAAATAAATAAATACATCTTAAAAAAAAAAAAGTCAGGAGACCACTCTGCCCAGAAACAGTGGAGAGACTCTGGGTGGGAGGCCATAGACTGAGGAAGGAGACTGGGAGAAGCCTTCCCAAACTCTGCAACGACGCATGGAATTGTCTCTCTGGGATAACACCACGTTTTCCCAAGGTTTGGCTCATATAATAGCTTTCTGGTTGATGGGATGATTTTTGGTGGGACACAAACTAAAAAAAAAAATAAATGTTTTGGTTGTATAATATAAAAATATTGCTTTTTCCTACTTAAAGCAACACTATAGACTTTTCTCCTAAAATATATTGATTAAATATTAACCAAAGAGGTACAGCACTTTGGGAGCTTTGGGATAGCAATGTGCCAGCGGTGGAACTTTGCTGATGACACTATGTCTTCCACCCTTTAGGCCAGCCTTGCTCTCCTGTGGAGAATAGCACACCCACTTGACGGAGGAGGACAATGAAGGCAGAGAGTAGCAGAACTTATACTGGACTTTGAAGCCCTCAGTCTTCCGTTAGCCCCAACCCTGGGATGCAGGACCTCTGCCTGCCACCCCTTTGAGAATGTTGGCCATGCGCAGCCCTCCCCTTGGAGCTTGAGATCTGGGGTGGCACTGGACCCCCGAGCTGTGCCCGCAGCAGTGTGTGGGTCTGCACAGAGGTGATAGCTGGTGAACTGCTTCAGAAAAGAATGAAGAAGCCCGACCTTGCAGAAGAACTGTGCAATCCTTTGTTTGAACAGTTTCCAGGGAAGCCTAATTAATCCCATTGTTGATGCTAATGCGCTGCTTTTTTAAGACTCAGAGTTGATGCTGCAAGCAAATTTCTCTTTGATTTAAGGCTTTGGAAAGAAGACAGAAGTTTTATCAAACGTGCCTGAATTGTGCTCTGGGCCCCACGCACTGAGCAAATGAAGGCCTATTTAACTGTGACAGGGTGGCCAGCCCCCATAAAAACACTGCTTCTTATTCTGGCCACTTTCCAAAGACTTATCTCTGTTTGGGTTTTCTTTGGTGAATTTTCACTCTGTTGACTGGTTGCCCAAATACATGAACCGAGAGCCAAGCAACCACATACATGTGGTACACGTGACAGCAAAATAGTTGTAATAATAACAGTACCCACGATGACAACCCTAGCTACCATTTATTTAATTCTTACTGCGTGAAAACATTTAAATATTTGGAAACAGTTGAAAGATGAGAAACATTTCCTGAATGCTGATTTTGTGGCAAGCATTCAGAAATGATTAGACATAGTGCTTAGGGAAGAACAGGTCATAAAGGACTTTGCCCCCTGACGAAGTCAAGGAATGCTTCCCCAAAGTGGGGTCATTTGGATTGGGTATTGAAGCATGACTAGGAGAGTGTTATATGAAGATTGAAGATAAAGAACATTCCAAGTGTGGGGGATACTTATGCAAAGGACCACAGAGCAGAAGTGTAAGGTCACATGGCTATTAAGTAACAGAACAAAGATTTAAATTTAGGTTTGTTTGACCCCAGAACCCAGGCTGATGAGCAGTATGCTTGAGGGTGAACAGCTAAGAAGGACTGAGATTCCACTTTGGGCAACTGGATGGATGGTATGGAAAGGACTGTACATAATCACCCTTTCATAACTTGTTCTATTCCTTGGTTTAGTAATAAAACCGGTTTTCTTTGTTGGATATCTGGAATAGAGGCTGTATTTCCTGGGATGCTGGGAGGTAGGTATAGAATGTGTAAGTTCTGGGCAGGGAGATGCAAGCAGAAGTATCATGTGGCAGCTTCTGGAAACTAGCCTTGAAGTACAGCTGCCCTGTTTATCTTCTTCACAGTCTGCTGTCTGGACCATCGAGGTGATGGCTGGCCCTCCACCTTGAACCAGGAGGATGAGTATGATTGCCGGGGGATGATGGAGGAGAAAGCTGTGGTCTAGATGCAGATGCTGCCTCCACACTAGCCCCGGCTAGCTTATTCCACACCTGAGAGAGAAATACAAGCTCTAGGTCAACTCCCAGCTCCCTCTGCTGAGCTGGCATGATACCGACCTCTGCCTTTCTAGTTACTCTGCCTCTAAACCTTAGAGTCATCCTTGATTCTTTCTTTCTCTCACATACCATATTGCAATCCGGTGGTTCTATTTTCAAAATACATCCAGAATCCAACCACTTCTGTCCACCTCCGCTGCCATCATCCCTGGTCTGAGGCTACATTACCCTTTACCATCGAGACTCCGAAGTGGGCTTCCTGCTACCACGTCTGTTCCCTACTGTTTATTCTGATCACAGCAGGCAGTGATGCTTTTATTTTTATTTTATTATTTTATTTGTTTGGTTTTGGCTGTGCAGGGTCTTCCTTGCTGCTGCACAGGCTTTTAGTTGTGGAGTAGGGGCCACTCTGTAGTTACGGCATGCAGGCTTCTTATTGTAGTGGCTTCCCCTGCTGCAGAGCACAGACTCTAGGGCACATGAGCTTCAGTGGTTGCAGCTCCTGAGCTCTAGAGTACACGGTCAATAGTTGTGGCGCACCAGCTCAGTTGCCCTGAGACATGCGGGATCTTCCCAGATCAGGAAAGGAGCCCACATCTTCCACGCTGGGGTGGATGCTTTACCACTGAGTCATCAGGGAAGCCCCAGAGTGATTCTTTTAAAATGTAGTCAGATCCTGTTCCTCCTCTGCTCAGAACTCTGCATGGCTCTCCACCCTCTTCAGGATGGTATGGAAAGGACTGTACATAATCACCCTTTCATAACTTGTTCTATTCCTTGGTTTAGTAATAAAACCGGTTTTCTTTGTTGGATATCTGGAATAGAGGCTGTATTTCCTGGGATGCTGGGAGGTAGGTATAGAATGTGTAAGTTCTGGGCAGGGAGATGCAAGCAGAAGTATCATGTGGCAGCTTCTGGAAACTAGCCTTGAAGTACAGCTGCCCTGTTTATCTTCTTCACAGTCTGCTGTCTGGACCATCGAGGTGATGGCTGGCCCTCCACCTTGAACCAGGAGGATGAGTATGATTGCCGGGGGATGATGGAGGAGAAAGCTGTGGTCTAGATGCAGATGCTGCCTCCACACTAGCCCCGGCTAGCTTATTCCACACCTGAGAGAGAAATACAAGCTCTAGGTCAACTCCCAGCTCCCTCTGCTGAGCTGGCATGATACCGACCTCTGCCTTTCTAGTTACTCTGCCTCTAAACCTTAGAGTCATCCTTGATTCTTTCTTTCTCTCACATACCATATTGCAATCCGGTGGTTCTATTTTCAAAATACATCCAGAATCCAACCACTTCTGTCCACCTCCGCTGCCATCATCCCTGGTCTGAGGCTACATTACCCTTTACCATCGAGACTCCGAAGTGGGCTTCCTGCTACCACGTCTGTTCCCTACTGTTTATTCTGATCACAGCAGGCAGTGATGCTTTTATTTTTATTTTATTATTTTATTTGTTTGGTTTTGGCTGTGCAGGGTCTTCCTTGCTGCTGCACAGGCTTTTAGTTGTGGAGTAGGGGCCACTCTGTAGTTACGGCATGCAGGCTTCTTATTGTAGTGGCTTCCCCTGCTGCAGAGCACAGACTCTAGGGCACATGAGCTTCAGTGGTTGCAGCTCCTGAGCTCTAGAGTACACGGTCAATAGTTGTGGCGCACCAGCTCAGTTGCCCTGAGACATGCGGGATCTTCCCAGATCAGGAAAGGAGCCCACATCTTCCACGCTGGGGTGGATGCTTTACCACTGAGTCATCAGGGAAGCCCCAGAGTGATTCTTTTAAAATGTAGTCAGATCCTGTTCCTCCTCTGCTCAGAACTCTGCATGGCTCTCCACCCTCTTCAGGATGAAAGGCAAAGCCCTTAAATATCTGCAGAGCCTTACATGTTCTTGTCCTGGTTTCCGGCTTCTCAATTCTCCTTCTGAACTATACTTCCCCAGACTCATTTCATTCCAGTCATACTGGGCAAAATTAGCAGACACACTCCTGCCTCCTGCCTTTACATTGTCTGTTCTCTCTCCCAGGAATGCCCTTCCCACAGGTATTCGTGTGGCCAGCTCCCTTGTCCATGTCAAGTTTTTGCACCAATGTCCTTTCCTCTCAGTTTAAAAGGATAACCTACTTCCTCCCCAAGTCCCAACTTCTCATAGTCTGTTCACAGTTTTCCCTAGGGCACTTTCAGCAAGCTATACAGTGTGCCTCTTTAATGTGTTTATTCCTTATAATCTCTCTCCCCTCCACCTAAAAGTGATCTCCAGGAGGGCAAGCACCTTTGTTTTGTTGCTAGTATACTTCAGACACTTGAAATAATGCGCAGTGTCTAGTAGTTGCTGAAAAATATGTGTAAATCTGAATTTTCTTGAAGACATTATTTTCAAAGCTTTTAAATATCATGGTATATTTCAAATTTATGCAAAGAAGTTGAGAGGTAGTATATCAGACTCCAACATGCCCATCACCCACCTGTGGACAGTTTGGTTCTCCAGACCCTTTTCCACCTGTACCCAGGATGCTTTCGAAGTAAATCCTAAATAGCCTATCACTTCATCTGCAGATACTTCAGTAGACATCTTTAAAGGCCCAAATCTCCTAATTTATTTTATTATTTTAATGACTTTACTGAGAGATCATACAATACTTGCATATATTTAAGATGTCCAACTTGATTTTTTCATATACATAGTCCTTGTGAATGATCATTACAATCCAACTAGTCACTACATCTACCACCTCCATGTACTCACTGTTTGTGTGTGTGTCGAGATTGAAGATCTCTCAGCAACTTTCATGTATGCAGTACAGTATTAATAAGTATTGTCACCATGCTGTATGTGACAACCCTGGAATTTATCCATCCTGCATAACTGAAACTTGGTACCCTTTGAGAAACATCATCCACTCCTCCCCCTCTCCTGTCTATAAAAACAAAAAATCCCCTCTAAAATAGAATCACATAAACAACAAGGTCCTACTGTACAGCACAGGGAACTATATTCAACATTCTGTGATAAACCCTAATGAAAAGAATATGAAAAAGAACACATATATGTATAACTGAGTCACATTGCTGTAGAGCAGAAATTAACATTGTAAATCAACTATACTTTAATAAAAGTTTTTAAAAGAAATAACATACAAATAAAAATGCAGCAACCTCTTAATACATATATATATATAATCCCAATACCATCATCACAGCCCAAAACAGTAACAATTTCTTTATATCATTAAACAGCTAATCGGTGTTTATACTTCCAAACAGTTTAACACACTTTTTAAAGATTACGTATGTTTTGTACGTCAAGGAGGCCTGTTTTGTAAGCGTGGGCGCATCTCAGCATGGAACTTGGTGAGACCAGGGCTAGAGACCACAGCTGCCTCTTCAGTCTCCAGTTGGCAGAGGTCAAGGAAGGGACATTGACTGGTCCAGAGCAGTACATTATGTGGACAAGGGCTGGGTTGGATGGGTGGACGGATAACTAAATGGATGGATATACCTAGGGATCCCTCTCATTCACAGGTGGTTTAAACTAGAGATTGCCTAAGGAAGAGCATGATTAGAAAAGTGGTTATCACTACAATCAAAGGCTAATTAATACTCTTTAAATCAGCTTAAAAGAAAAAATAACCTTGAACTTTTGGCTTAATATTTTCCATTCAAAAGCTCAATAGTCTGCATTTTTTTTCACTTGGAGGAAAATCTTCTTTAACATTTCCCTTTCAAGGGGCTCTTTAAATTCTGCAGGTCTCAAATGCTGCCATGGGCTGCAGAATGGCCCCTGACTTGGCTGTAGCCGCCTGCCTCTTCCGAACTCTTGATCCTAGTAACGGAGAGTTGACATTGGCCGTAACCCTCCCCGGGCTACCCACTAAAGAGTAGCCGCTTGGTAACTTGGGGGACTTAATAGGTGTGCAGACTACCAGTTTTGGAGGGAGGCAGAGAGAGAGAGATTTTTAGGCTCAATGGATGAGCAAGAGGCAAAATTATCCTGTTCATCTGTGGTGACTGACAGCCTGGCCCACATCCGGTCTGTATGGAAAAACCTCCCTCGCATCTGTTCCTGGGGGTGAGCTGGCCAGCACATACTAAAAGATGGTAACAGTGAGATTTGCTCACAGTCTCTGCTAAGGCCAGGGTGTTCCAGGCACTCCACAGGCATCAGGAAGCCACAGAGTCCAGTGTATAAAAATCTGAATATGGTGAACTGGATATGGATTCAAATTCTCCCTTGAACTGCCCCATGCAGTGTGAGCCTTGGAGAAGCACTTAATCTTCCTGAATGTTGGCATTCTCATCTGTAAAACTGGGGAAATAATTCCTGCCTCATAGTGTTTTTGAGATGATGAAATAAGAAAGTGCAGCTCAAATACCTAACTCGTACTCAGTAAATAGAAGCTGTTTCTGTGCCTTAATTGTACTTTTCAAACTGGGCTGCTCAGGCACCCCCGATGGGGTTATGATGGTGTTTTAGAGAATATACTCATTTGAAGGATAAAGGCTTCCTGGAGTTTTCTTAGTTCTTTAAACAGGCTGAGGGAAATTTTGAATGATTAAAACAAACATGGTTTGTAACAAACTAGAATGCACGTTTTATGTTCACAGTTAACGATGGTTGGGTTGGAAGGCTATTTCACTTAGGCAGCAGCTGCTTTAAACTCTGTCCTCAACCTTCCAGAATTACACATGCATCCTTCTCTGCCTGCTGCTCCCAGAAAATCTTGAAAAACGGTCTTATCTCAATCTGATACTACAGATAGCACACCTAGCCCCATTCTGCAGGAGGAGGGAAAGTTTTACTGTTGATGAGGTGGGAGTCACCATTCAAAATGAGACCTTTCCCATGACGAAGCCCATGCTCTTTCCTCTGTTGACCATTACATCAGAGCAGAGAAACAGAATAATTAAACATGGGGTGTATTAATTTAGAGAATAATTAAACATATGCTATATTAGTCAGGGCTCTCCAGAGAAACACAACCAATGGAGTATATAGAGATAGAAAGAAACATTTATTATGTAATGAGAAGTCCCAAGACCTGCTTATGCAAACTAGAAGTCAAAGCAAGTCACTGGTATAGTTCTAGTCCAGATGTGAAGGCCTGAGAACCAGGATTACAACAGTGGTAAGTCCTGGTCTGAGCTGGAAGGCCTGAGGACCAGAAGCACTGATGCGCAAGGGCAGGGGGAGAGAGATGCCCCAGCTCAAGCAGAGAGCAGACTCACCCTTCCTCCACCCTTACACTCTACTCGGCCCCTCAGTGGGTTGAATGATGTCCAGGCACACTGGTGAGGGTGATCTTTACTCAGGCTACCACTTCAAATACTAATCTCTTAAAGAAGAACGCTTATAGACACACCCTTCAAAACTCTGAATATGGAACTTTTTCAAATTCTCCTTGAACTGCCCCATGCAGTGTGAGCCTTGGAGAAGCACTTAATCTTCCTGAATGTTGGCATTCTCATCTGTAAAACTGGGGAAATAATTCCTGCCTCATAGTGTTTTTGAGATGATGAAATAAGAAAGTGCAGCTCAAATACCTAACTCGTACTCAGTAAATAGAAGCTGTTTCTGTGCCTTAATTGTACTTTTCAAACTGGGCTGCTCAGGCACCCCCGATGGGGTTATGATGGTGTTTTAGAGAATATACTCATTTGAAGGATAAAGGCTTCCTGGAGTTTTCTTAGTTCTTTAAACAGGCTGAGGGAAATTTTGAATGATTAAAACAAACATGGTTTGTAACAAACTAGAATGCACGTTTTATGTTCACAGTTAACGATGGTTGGGTTGGAAGGCTATTTCACTTAGGCAGCAGCTGCTTTAAACTCTGTCCTCAACCTTCCAGAATTACACATGCATCCTTCTCTGCCTGCTGCTCCCAGAAAATCTTGAAAAACGGTCTTATCTCAATCTGATACTACAGATAGCACACCTAGCCCCATTCTGCAGGAGGAGGGAAAGTTTTACTGTTGATGAGGTGGGAGTCACCATTCAAAATGAGACCTTTCCCATGACGAAGCCCATGCTCTTTCCTCTGTTGACCATTACATCAGAGCAGAGAAACAGAATAATTAAACATGGGGTGTATTAATTTAGAGAATAATTAAACATATGCTATATTAGTCAGGGCTCTCCAGAGAAACACAACCAATGGAGTATATAGAGATAGAAAGAAACATTTATTATGTAATGAGAAGTCCCAAGACCTGCTTATGCAAACTAGAAGTCAAAGCAAGTCACTGGTATAGTTCTAGTCCAGATGTGAAGGCCTGAGAACCAGGATTACAACAGTGGTAAGTCCTGGTCTGAGCTGGAAGGCCTGAGGACCAGAAGCACTGATGCGCAAGGGCAGGGGGAGAGAGATGCCCCAGCTCAAGCAGAGAGCAGACTCACCCTTCCTCCACCCTTACACTCTACTCGGCCCCTCAGTGGGTTGAATGATGTCCAGGCACACTGGTGAGGGTGATCTTTACTCAGGCTACCACTTCAAATACTAATCTCTTAAAGAAGAACGCTTATAGACACACCCAGAAACAATGTCTTACCATTTACCTGGGCATCCTTGAACCCAGTCAAGTTGACACTTAAAATTAAACTCCACAGGAAGCATTCCTGATTGAGGCCCCCCTGTGCCTGGTCGGGGTCAACTGGTTTGTGTCTTAGCTGGTGTGGCTTCAGCAAATTCTTGTACTACTTCTCCATGCAGAAAGCCCTAGGACATGATGGTTGGTGCCACAGCACCTAAGCTGGCCCTGGTCTTTGTTTCTATCCATCAAACCCTCCATAGGGCCCAGTGTAGGGGAGGACCCAGGTGCTAGCTAGTGGTCCAGACTCATGGCAGCTGCCAAGACCAGGTGATGCCAACTGAAAGTGCAGAGTTAGAGTTCGGTGAGGGCTGGAGACAGTGAGCTGAACTGCGTCACTCTCCCAACACTGTTGAAACCTTCTGTATGCAGTGGCCTCTTACAGTCTTTCAAGGGATCCCTGGTGGCTCAGCTGGTAAAGAATATGCTTGCAATGCAAGGGACCCAGATTCGATCCTGGGGTTGGGAAGATCCCCTGGAGAAGGGACTGGCAATCCATTCCATTGTTCTTGACTGGAGACTGTCACGGACAGAGGAGCCTGGTGAGCTACAGTCCATGGGGTTGCAAAGAATCAGACACAACTGAGCAACACACCCACACACACACACACACACACACACACAGAGCCTTTCTGGAATGTTCCAAGTGACCAAGTAATGGGCATGTTCTCCTGTGAAGCTGTGGCTAGCTGGGTAGTGAACCATGTTAACCAGCCGGCCTGGACTTTTCCTCCTTCCCCATCACCTTTCCATTTACCCCTCCCTGTGCTCCTCTCTTGGAGCAGCCTTCCTTCCACTCTGCCCTCTGGAGGTTAGCATGTAGCTTTCCCTCAGGTTCTGTTTTCTTTCTTCCCAGGGGACCTAGCTCACTCTTGAAAATTGAATAATGAACTATTTCTTTTCTAACTCCTGTTCTCAGGATGGTTCACATCTCCTCTTGACTGTTGATGCTTTGCATACTTTTTTGATACTCAGATATAGGAAAATGTACATGATTATGGAAATAACAGAGTGATACGAGAGTTGGGGAATCTATCCTGCCATCCTTCTGCCATGTACTAGCTGCATGACCTTGGGCAGGTAACTTCTGCCCTTTCAGTTCCCTCAGTGGTAGGGCAGTGGGCAAACCATCAGTGCAAAGTGTAGAAAGAACTTGGCTTTCAGATGAGACAGACATAGGTTAGAACCCTGGCTTTGTCACCCTCTAGCTCTGGCTATTAAGCAGTTGACTTAATTACTCTGATTGTTGGGTCCCCTTTTTATTAAAAAAAAAAGGTACTAAACCAACCTCTGAGGTTGCTCAGAGGATTCTATGAGACAATGCATATGAAAGCCTGAACAAACCATTTGAAGAAATGAAAGGATTAGGCGGCACGAGCATTTTTGAATTCTTCATCAAGGATACTTTCTATCAATAATTTTTTCCCAGCTTACTTTAGAAGATCTTACCTTCAAAAGAAAACCAATTAACATTAGTAATCACTTATCTCATTTCTTCTTTTTTTGACATTTAAAAAATTATTTAAATTTTTTTTAACTTTTTTTTTCTCATCATGCCTCTTTTTAGTTTTATATTTATTTTCATCCATCTTTTAGTCTTTGGCATATGTGGGCTTCCCATTGCAGTGAACTCTCTTGTTGCAGAGCACTGGCTCTGGGCACATGTGCTCCAGAGCACTGGCTCCTAATTGGGCACACTGGTCCAGCCACTCTGCAGCACATAGGATTTTCTCGGGCCAGGGATAGCACTGGTGCCCCCTTGCACTGCAAGGTGGACCACCAGGGAAGCCGTTTACCCACTGGGCCACCAGGGAAGCCCTTTTTTCAATTTTAATTGGAGAATAATTGCTTTACAATATTGTGTTGGTTTCTGCCATATATCAACATGAATCAGTCATAGGTATACATATATCTAGCCTTCTTGGGCCTCCCCCTCCTGTGCCCCACCATCCCACCCCTCTAAGTCATCACAGAGCACTGGGCTGAGCTCCCTGTGTTATACAGCAACTTCCCACTAGCTATCTATTCTACAAATGGCAATGTATATTTCAATGCTACTCTCTCAATTCTCCCTCTCCTCCATTTCCCCCACTGTGTCCACAAGTCTGTTCTCTATATCTGCATATATTCCTGTACCGCATATAGGTTCATCAGTACTATTTTTCTAGATTTCATATGTATGCATTAATATATGACATTTGTTTTCCTCTTTCTGATTTACTTCACTGATTTAATATATGATATTTATTTTCCTTTTGCTGGCTTACTTTACTTTACTGTAGGTTCATCCACCTCAGCTCAAGTGACTCATATTCATTATTTTTTATGGCTGAGTAACATTCCATTGTATATATGCACCACAACTTCTTTATCCATTCATCTGTTCATGTACATCTAGGTTGCTTCCATGTAATGGCTATTGTAAACAGAGCTGTAGTGAGTATTGGGGTATATGTGTCTTTTTGAATTATGGTTTCCTCAGGGTATATGTCCAGTTGTTGGATTGCTGGGTCATATGGTAGTCTTATCCCTAGTTTTTGAAGGTTCTCCATAGTGGCTGTACCAATTTTCATTCCCACCAACAGTTCAGGAGGATTCCCTTTCCACATATCTAGGTTTTTGATAATGGTCTCCATAGGTTTTGCTGATTTGCATTTAAATTTTTTAACTTTTTCTCATCATGCCTCTTTTTAGTTTTATATTTATTTTCATCCATCTTTTAGTCTTTGGCATATGTGGGCTTCCCATTGCAGTGAACTCTCTTGTTGCAGAGCACTGGCTCTGGGCACATGTGCTCCAGAGCACTGGCTCCTAATTGGGCACACTGGTCCAGCCACTCTGCAGCACATAGGATTTTCTCGGGCCAGGGATAGCACTGGTGCCCCCTTGCACTGCAAGGTGGACCACCAGGGAAGCCGTTTACCCACTGGGCCACCAGGGAAGCCCTTTTTTCAATTTTAATTGGAGAATAATTGCTTTACAATATTGTGTTGGTTTCTGCCATATATCAACATGAATCAGTCATAGGTATACATATATCTAGCCTTCTTGGGCCTCCCCCTCCTGTGCCCCACCATCCCACCCCTCTAAGTCATCACAGAGCACTGGGCTGAGCTCCCTGTGTTATACAGCAACTTCCCACTAGCTATCTATTCTACAAATGGCAATGTATATTTCAATGCTACTCTCTCAATTCTCCCTCTCCTCCATTTCCCCCACTGTGTCCACAAGTCTGTTCTCTATATCTGCATATATTCCTGTACCGCATATAGGTTCATCAGTACTATTTTTCTAGATTTCATATGTATGCATTAATATATGACATTTGTTTTCCTCTTTCTGATTTACTTCACTGATTTAATATATGATATTTATTTTCCTTTTTCTGGCTTACTTTACTTTACTGTAGGTTCATCCACCTCAGCTCAAGTGACTCATATTCATTATTTTTTATGGCTGAGTAACATTCCATTGTATATATGCACCACAACTTCTTTATCCATTCATCTGTTCATGTACATCTAGGTTGCTTCCATGTAATGGCTATTGTAAACAGAGCTGTAGTGAGTATTGGGGTATATGTGTCTTTTTGAATTATGGTTTCCTCAGGGTATATGTCCAGTTGTTGGATTGCTGGGTCATATGGTAGTCTTATCCCTAGTTTTTGAAGGTTCTCCATAGTGGCTGTACCAATTTTCATTCCCACCAACAGTTCAGGAGGATTCCCTTTTTTCCACATACGCTCTAGGTTTTTTGATAATGGTCATTCTGACTAGTGTGAGGTGATACCTCATTGTAGTCTTGATTTGCATTCTCTAATAATGAGTGATATTGGGTACCTTTTCATGCATTTGTTGGTCATCTGTATGTCTTCTTATGAGAAATGTCTGTCTAAGCAAGAAGCACTATGACTCTATAGCCTTAGGAAAGGAGACCTCAAACACAGTAAGTTAGATGAGATAAAAATACAGAGACATACGCCAATGAAGGAACAAGATAAAAACCTACAAGACCAAATAAATGAAGAGAAAATAGGCAAACTACCTGGAAAAGAATTCAGAGTAATGATACATGAAAAAGAATTCATAGTAATGATAGTAAAGATGATTCAAGATCTTGAAAGCAGAATGGAGAAAATGCAATAATCATTTAGCACACTTAACAAGGACCTCAAATAAATAAAGAATAGACAAACAGTGATGAACGGTACAATTATTAAACAAAATTTACTTTAATTTTTAATTTAAAATACTCTAGAAGGAATCAGTAGCAGAATAACGGAAGTAGAAGAATGGATAAGTGAGCTGGAAGATAAGATGATGGAAATAATTGCTAAAGAGCAGGACAGAGAAAAAAGAATTAGAAGACTTGAGGACAGTCTCAGAGGCCTCCGGGACAATATTAATCATACCAACAAAAAATTATAGGGGTTCCAGAAGAAAAAGAGAAAGAGTCCAAGAAAATATTTGAAGAGATTATAGTCAAAAACTTCCCTAATATGGGAAAGGAACTAGTCAATCAAATCCAAAAAGCACAGAGAATTCCATACAGGATAAACCCAAAGAGAAACATGCCAAGACACATATTAATCAAAATAAAAAAAAATTAAACAGAAAGGAAAAGTATTAAACACAGCAAGGAAAAAGGTTAACAGCTGATCTTTCAGTAGAAACTCTGCAGGCCAGAAGGGAGTGGCAGAATATATTTAAAGTAATGAAAGAGAAAAATCTACAATCAAGATTATTCTACCTAGCAAGGATCACATTCAAAATTGATGGAGAAATCGAAAGCTTTACAGGCAAGCAAATGTTAAGGGAATTCAGCACCAACAAACCAGCTTTACAACAAATGCTAAACAGACATCTCTAGGCAGGAAACACAAGAGAATGAAAAGACCATAAAAATAAACCCATATCAATTAAGAAAATTTCAACAGGAATATATATATATATATCAATGATTACTTTAAGGCTTCCCTGGTGGTCCAGTGTGTAGAGAATCTGCCTTGCAGTCCCAGGGGCACTGGTTCGATCCCTGGCCCAGGAAGATCCCATGTGCCATGGAGCAGCTGGACTGATGTGTCCAATTAGGAGCCAGCACTCTGGAGTGCATGCGCCCAGAGCCGGTGCTCTGCAGTGAGAGAGGCCACTGCAATGGGGGCCCACAAAGGCCAAAGACTAAAAGATGGATGAAAATAAATAAATCAAAAAACAATAAAAAAGGACAAAGTTAAAAGACAATAATAATTACTTTAAATGTAAATGGATTAAGTCCTCCAACCAATAGACATGGATGGGCTGAAATGATAGAAAAACAAGACCTGTATATATGCTATCCACAAGAAACCCATTTCAGACCTAGGGACACATGCAAACTGAAAGTGAGGGGATAGAAAAAGATATTTCATGCACATGGAAATCAAAAGAAAACTGGAGTAGCAATTCTCATATCAGACAAAATCATTCATTCATTTAAACAAAGATGTTCTTTGGAGCTTCTCATCAGCAGAAGACAGTCAATCTGACATCACAGAGAACGTAGGCTATTTTGAGGCCACAGCAGAACTCTCTCCCTCCCTGCATCTCACAGATATTACTGAGCGCCTGCTGTATGCTAGCCCTGTGCTGGATGCTCAGGGTATAGGGACAAACAAAAGCAGACATGCTCTCTGTTCTCATGAAGTTTACCTTCCAGAGCAAAGTCAGACTTTCATCAAATAATTCACAAGCCATCTTGTCACAAATGCTATGGAGAAGGGACAGAGGAATCAAGAGGAACTTGAAGCCTGAGACCTGAGCAAGAATGCCAGAAGGAATGGAGCTGGAGTTGGGCTCCAAAGGATGAGTTGGCTAGACAAAGAAGGGAAGGAAAAGCATTCCAGGCAGAGAGAACAAAATAGGTCAAGGTGGAAGGGACCCTGATGTACACTGGGAATTGATAAAAAGCCAGAATGGCTGGACGTAGGAGCAAGGGGCCAGGTGGTGAGTGATGAGGCTGGAGTCAGGCTTTATAATGCCTTGGGCCCTGCTAAACATGGGGTTCTTCATCACAAGGTATGAAAATATTAATGTGATTTTAGGGGAAGAATGATATAGTTAGAACTGTCTTGCCAAAGGGTTGCTTCAGTTGCTATGTGGGGAGGACTTGGAGCAGACAGGGAAAAGGGAAGAAGAGAGCAAGTAGGGAACTTTAAAGTTGCCTCTTCGAGTGATTCTTGGAGTAGAGTGATGGTCAGAGGAGATGAAGAAAGTCAATGGTTTAAAAAGAGGTTAATAAGGGAGAATTGACAGGACTTGGTGATGGTCTAGACACACCAAGAAAGGAAGACAGCATTGTTGAGGGTCATCTGTGGGGCTCTGTTGTAGGCAGCTCAGTCAAGGAAATTGCTTTGTGTTGAGATGAGAAAACCCAGAGGAGCTGGTCTGAGGGGGCAGTGGAAGACAGGGGGAGATTATATCTTTGGGTCTGGATGCAAGAAAAGTGTAAAAGAAAGACAGAGAAGACTCTCCCTCCAGTGTCTGTGCTGGAAGCTCTCTCTCTATCCTTTTTCCTTAATAAACTTTTATTTCACTAAGCTCTGAGGACCAAAGCCAAGTCTTTTTGATCCCAGTGTGAATTCTTCTCCTTTTTGATCCCAGTGTGAATTCTTCTCCGTTGGAGATCAAGAATCTGACACTGTTCACGGTAACCTGTCCACTGTCGTCTATCATCGGACACGTTGAGGTTGAGAAACCTTGAGACTTGGGTTGTGGTTTAGACAAGAGTTGATTCAGGTCTGGATTCAGGGAAAGGGATCTGAGTGAGTCACCGCTGTGAGGGTGGGGGGTGAAGCTGGGATCACTGTGACATGTTCACAGAAATGCTATGGAGAAGGGACAGAGGAATCAAGAGGAACTTGAAGCCTGAGACCTGAGCAAGAATGCCAGAAGGAATGGAGCTGGAGTTGGGCTCCAAAGGATGAGTTGGCTAGACAAAGAAGGGAAGGAAAAGCATTCCAGGCAGAGAGAACAAAATAGGTCAAGGTGGAAGGGACCCTGATGTACACTGGGAATTGATAAAAGCCAGAATGGCTGGACGTAGGAGCAAGGGGCCAGGTGGTGAGTGATGAGGCTGGAGTCAGGCTTTATAATGCCTTGGGCCCTGCTAAACATGGGGTTCTTCATCACAAGGTATGAAAATATTAATGTGATTTTGGGGGAAGAATGATATAGTTAGAACTGTCTTGCCAAAGGGTTGCTTCAGTTGCTATGTGGGGAGGACTTGGAGCAGACAGGGAAAAGGGAAGAAGAGAGCAAGTAGGGAACTTTAAAGTTGCCTCTTCGAGTGATTCTTGGAGTAGAGTGATGGTCAGAGGAGATGAAGAAAGTCAATGGTTTAAAAAGAGGTTAATAAGGGAGAATTGACAGGACTTGGTGATGGTCTAGACACACCAAGAAAGGAAGACAGCATTGTTGAGGGTCATCTGTGGGGCTCTGTTGTAGGCAGCTCAGTCAAGGAAATTGCTTTGTGTTGAGATGAGAAAACCCAGAGGAGCTGGTCTGAGGGGGCAGTGGAAGACAGGGGGAGATTATATCTTTGGGTCTGGATGCAAGAAAAGTGTAAAAGAAAGACAGAGAAGACTCTCCCTCCAGTGTCTGTGCTGGAAGCTCTCTCTCTATCCTTTTTCCTTAATAAACTTTTATTTCACTAAGCTCTGAGGACCAAAGCCAAGTCTTTTTGATCCCAGTGTGAATTCTTCTCCTTTTTGATCCCAGTGTGAATTCTTCTCCGTTGGAGATCAAGAATCTGACACTGTTCACGGTAACCTGTCCACTGTCGTCTATCATCGGACACGTTGAGGTTGAGAAACCTTGAGACTTGGGTTGTGGTTTAGACAAGAGTTGATTCAGGTCTGGATTCAGGGAAAGGGATCTGAGTGAGTCACCGCTGTGAGGGTGGGGGGTGAAGCTGGGATCACTGTGACATTTCAGGGAACACGCAGTAAATGGAGAAACTCTCTTAAGCTTTGTGAAACATTTAAAAATAGCTTCTATTCTCCCACCTCCTTTACCTGCATCGCCTCAGAACTCAAAAGATCTGGGAAGTCTGATACCATTCAAGTTTCTGGCTGTCCAACTTTGGTTATTGACTTTTGCTCATATTCATATGCCAAATGAAAGGGGTGAATAGGCAGACTTGGTAAGGAGGCCAGCGGTTTCCAAGGAGGAGGGGGAGGAACAAACATTTTCTAGCCTAAAATGCTTGCCATGATAAAGATCTACTCTGAAACTAACTTTATTGTCTTTTGGAGGCAAACTATTTTGCATTGGAATGTCTCATCTAGTCTAGATGGTTGAAGACCAACCTCTGACTAATCTTATGTTAATATTGTAGGTGTGGGCCTAGTGAACCCTTTATAGCCTTAAGATATTCTTTTGATCTGTTATTAATAACCAACTGGAAAGTACAAAATGCTTCATCTAAACTAGTTTCTGGGGGTACTCTTCTATTCCCTTTCCAGTTTCTTTAGCTGGAAATTTTCTCTATCCCATTTTTCTTTAATAAAACGTTTCCTGCATGAAGCTCTGAGTGACCAAAGCCAAGTCTTTTTGATCCCAATGTGAAATCTTCTCCTTTGGAGATCAAGAATCTGACACTATTCATGATAACCTATCTATATCTACCGTCATCTATCACAAATAAATAATAAAGTCCACAAAGTAAACATGGAACAAGTCTTGTTCAAGCCAGATGTGAAGTGCAGGCTCCCTGAGACTGACTTCTTCCACTCCTAGGTACCTCTGTGGATCCGTTTATCACCTGCTGCCCTCCACAGTTCCCGGTCTGCTTTCATCTTTAAAGGTTTCCAAGTCTCTGACGCTCTCATGGGAATGCCAAACATTTTCAAGTGTGTCCCTGATGGTGCACAAGAGACTTGGATCTCATCGGAACTCTGGGTCATCTTAGCAAACCTCAATTATCCCTGAACCTCTGACACTTTGAAGATTTCCAGTTAACAGAACTCCCAACAGAATAGTTTTCACAGAGGATGTAGCTTAGAAACCCCAGTTTTTTGTCAGTTGCGCATCTCCTTTACAGTGAAGGCCTGTTTGGGTTTCCCAAGTGGCACTCTTGTTAAGGAAATGCAATTTAACTGTCAGCAGAACTAAGGGCATGTATTGGGTACTGCTGAGTGGCACTTGTTCTGCAGTGACAGAGATGAGGAGGCTGCCAGGAGGAGCTTGTGGGTCTGGGAAGAGGAGGGGAAGGGTGGCATTTGGGGAGCTGCCTGGTGCTAAATTGCTCCATCTGTTGCATTAATAACCAATCAGTCCAGAGGGCTGGGAAAATGGGTAATTGGAGCATACGGTACCTATTAGGACCTATCTGCACATATGTAACTGCTCATTTTATCTGTACAAATGACTGCTTACTTATGCAAATAGCAGGTCTGAATGCCCACGCTGGGAACTTCTGCAAGGAAGGCATTTCCTTAGGAAGGGCTATATTCAAACCTTCAAAATGCTGAACAGTCTAAGAGCAACCATAATAACATGGAGGCCTAAGAAAAAGGCTGCAAGCCAGGCAGGAAGAAATAAGTTCTGTTGGAAGGCTGAGATTATTGGAGGCTATGTTTTAATAAAACGTTTCCTGCATGAAGCTCTGAGTGACCAAAGCCAGTCTTTTTGATCCCAATGTGAAATCTTCTCCTTTGGAGATCAAGAATCTGACACTATTCATGATAACCTATCTATATCTACCGTCATCTATCACAAATAAATAATAAAGTCCACAAAGTAAACATGGAACAAGTCTTGTTCAAGCCAGATGTGAAGTGCAGGCTCCCTGAGACTGACTTCTTCCACTCCTAGGTACCTCTGTGGATCCGTTTATCACCTGCTGCCCTCCACAGTTCCCGGTCTGCTTTCATCTTTAAAGGTTTCCAAGTCTCTGACGCTCTCATGGGAATGCCAAACATTTTCAAGTGTGTCCCTGATGGTGCACAAGAGACTTGGATCTCATCGGAACTCTGGGTCATCTTAGCAAACCTCAATTATCCCTGAACCTCTGACACTTTGAAGATTTCCAGTTAACAGAACTCCCAACAGAATAGTTTTCACAGAGGATGTAGCTTAGAAACCCCAGTTTTTTGTCAGTTGCGCATCTCCTTTACAGTGAAGGCCTGTTTGGGTTTCCCAAGTGGCACTCTTGTTAAGGAAATGCAATTTAACTGTCAGCAGAACTAAGGGCATGTATTGGGTACTGCTGAGTGGCACTTGTTCTGCAGTGACAGAGATGAGGAGGCTGCCAGGAGGAGCTTGTGGGTCTGGGAAGAGGAGGGGAAGGGTGGCATTTGGGGAGCTGCCTGGTGCTAAATTGCTCCATCTGTTGCATTAATAACCAATCAGTCCAGAGGGCTGGGAAAATGGGTAATTGGAGCATACGGTACCTATTAGGACCTATCTGCACATATGTAACTGCTCATTTTATCTGTACAAATGACTGCTTACTTATGCAAATAGCAGGTCTGAATGCCCACGCTGGGAACTTCTGCAAGGAAGGCATTTCCTTAGGAAGGGCTATATTCAAACCTTCAAAATGCTGAACAGTCTAAGAGCAACCATAATAACATGGAGGCCTAAGAAAAAGGCTGCAAGCCAGGCAGGAAGAAATAAGTTCTGTTGGAAGGCTGAGATTATTGGAGGCTATGTTTTTCCAAAAGGGACTGGTGAGCATGGATTGCATGGGCTCTAGAGGGAGGCCAACCAACAGAAAGTGACATTGCTCAAAGCAAAGACCAGCGATGGGCTCGGAGTCCACACTTTGGGTGAGTCTGGGTCAGAAAGCCCAGGGTAATTTGTGGTTCAGAAACAGGTATTAGAAATAGTAACATAACTAGACATGTAATCCAGACATAACCTGGGGCTCTCTGGTGCTCAGATATCAGTACTAAAGTCTAATAGAACTGAGTGTCTCTTCTTGATTTAGGGTGAAATTCATGGGGAATTACTTGTAGTGATTTTTTTTCTGTCTTTATATACTAGCTTGCTTTTTGTTTGTTTGTTTTAATTTTTTGGCTCCTCCATGCAGCATGCAGGACCTGAATTCCCCTACGAGGGACCAAATCCATGTCTGCTACAGTGGACACATGGAGTCTTAATCACTGCACCACGAGGCATTTCCTAACACTTGCTTTCTTGTGGATTATTAGTCCATCCTTTAATCTCCTAGAGGCCAAAATCGTCTCTGTCCCTGGTTGTTATTAGTACAAACATTCCACTTTCATTTGCATTTTGTGGTTTTCATACTCTGCACTGGACCGGGGAGAAGTGGAGAGTTGAGGGGAGATTCCAACTGGAGGTATGATCCCACCTTTTCCTTGCTTTTGGGCATCTCCTGGCTCCCTTTCTTCTCTCTTCCCCTCTTATTCCACCTGAGCAACAAGCAATGTCCTCTCCTCTGTTCTGCTCAAGCTCAAATGCCTCACATTCTCTCTAACCTCAAACACTTCTCAAAGTATTTTTCCGACTAAGACAATGATCACTTTCTAAGAGGAACTGTGGTGAATTCAGTATTCTCCAACTTATTATGTAAAAATGGACCCAGTTCCAAAGTCTAATATAAGCTACTATGCGTAATATGAGTGTTCTTTTTTTAGTGTTGCTGGAAGGAACAGTGGATTTGGCTAAGCATTATCAGGTCTCAGACAGGAGGTGACTTTGGGATATGTTTGGCTTCAATTCAAGCAATAAGGAAATTTATTCTCTCATGCCAGGCAGGAAGAAATAAGTTCTGTTGGAAGGCTGAGATTATTGGAGGCTATGTTTTTCCAAAAGGGACTGGTGAGCATGGATTGCATGGGCTCTAGAGGGAGGCCAACCAACAGAAAGTGACATTGCTCAAAGCAAAGACCAGCGATGGGCTCGGAGTCCACACTTTGGGTGAGTCTGGGTCAGAAAGCCCAGGGTAATTTGTGGTTCAGAAACAGGTATTAGAAATAGTAACATAACTAGACATGTAATCCAGACATAACCTGGGGCTCTCTGGTGCTCAGATATCAGTACTAAAGTCTAATAGAACTGAGTGTCTCTTCTTGATTTAGGGTGAAATTCATGGGGAATTACTTGTAGTGATTTTTTTTCTGTCTTTATATACTAGCTTGCTTTTTGTTTGTTTGTTTTAATTTTTTGGCTCCTCCATGCAGCATGCAGGACCTGAATTCCCCTACGAGGGACCAAATCCATGTCTGCTACAGTGGACACATGGAGTCTTAATCACTGCACCACGAGGCATTTCCTAACACTTGCTTTCTTGTGGATTATTAGTCCATCCTTTAATCTCCTAGAGGCCAAAATCGTCTCTGTCCCTGGTTGTTATTAGTACAAACATTCCACTTTCATTTGCATTTTGTGGTTTTCATACTCTGCACTGGACCGGGGAGAAGTGGAGAGTTGAGGGGAGATTCCAACTGGAGGTATGATCCCACCTTTTCCTTGCTTTTGGGCATCTCCTGGCTCCCTTTCTTCTCTCTTCCCCTCTTATTCCACCTGAGCAACAAGCAATGTCCTCTCCTCTGTTCTGCTCAAGCTCAAATGCCTCACATTCTCTCTAACCTCAAACACTTCTCAAAGTATTTTTCCGACTAAGACAATGATCACTTTCTAAGAGGAACTGTGGTGAATTCAGTATTCTCCAACTTATTATGTAAAAATGGACCCAGTTCCAAAGTCTAATATAAGCTACTATGCGTAATATGAGTGTTCTTTTTTTAGTGTTGCTGGAAGGAACAGTGGATTTGGCTAAGCATTATCAGGTCTCAGACAGGAGGTGACTTTGGGATATGTTTGGCTTCAATTCAAGCAATAAGGAAATTTATTCTCTCATATCCTAAGAACTCTGGAAGTGAGATATCTCTCTCTAGGCTGGCTAATTCATCAGCTCGGTTATTTAAAGACCCGTATGTTTCTACCTCTTACTCGTGCCCTCTAAATTAAGTGCATTAAGTGAACCTTGTTCTTATATTAGACCCCTCCTCCTGGGAGAAAGCCTTCATTCTTTGGTTCACTCTACCTTCTTGCACAGCATTCATATCTGTTAACCAAATTCTCACAACTCTCTCGCTCTCATCTATAAAACTAGGTGTGCCAATTTTTACAGATGAGAGCACTGAGGCACAGAAAACCAAGTATCTTGTATGAGGTCATGCAGCAGCCCTGTCAGTGTCCGAATCAAGACTAAAACCTGGAATCCAGCCTATCTTTTCAAGGTCCATTCTACTTTTCTCCTAAGAACAATCCAGATGGAGGAGAGGAGGCTGCCTGATCAGCAACGGGTTGTCCCAAGGACAGGCACCAGAGCTGAAGAGGCTGAGACCATGTTTGCTCCTGGGTTTCACAGCTGAGTTAACTCTCTCCCAGATCAAAACCACTTAGAAATGCAGGAGGTTGCTGAGATACCATTAGAGGTTTGTCCTGCCTTGAAATCATGTTCTCCCACTCAAGACTTAAATGGTTTCTGATTATGTGACGTGTAAATTATTTGACTAATTAATTTTCCCATCTCCTTTGGCTATAAGGATATTGACAACTAAATGAATAAATGTGTGGAGGCTCATGAAGTGTACTTCCATGTCTTAGCTTCCTCCCTGTTCTTTACTTTCTCATGTGGCGTATATTTTCTTCATCCCTAAATTTTTATTTATAGTCTCTGCTTTATTGAAAACATTCTTGTAAGCTGCCTCTATTCTACTCTGCTTCAAAACACAGAATAAAGATATCAAATATTATCTTTTCCCAGAAAAAGGACTTTATGGAAAATGAAAGTGCTTTTTGAGGGGATGATGGAAGATAAGAAAAAGATTATCTAACTTCACAGGCTTTGTACTCTGGAGAATACAGGGTTATGATGCTTGATATTAAATGTGTGGGCTACAGTATGCATTTCTACAGTTGTAATAATTGAGTTGCTGTTATCTTCGTCTCTATGACCACTTTCGTGTATTATTATTGGTGGAGTAGGATTTGTATTCTTTCACTCCTTTAGTTCAAAGTTAGATTTATTGAGATATCACTTACAAAGAGTAAAATTTATCCTTCTTAGATGTACAATCCAATGTACTTTGACAAAGTTTAGAATTGCATAGTCACAATCATATTCCAGATACAGAACATTTCTATCACCCTAGAAAGTTTTCTCATCATAGTCCTTCCCTCCCTGGCCTCCAGCCTGCTCACCAGATTCCTGTCCCTATAGCTTTGTTTTCTTCTCCAGATTATCATATAAATAAATTCATATTGTATATAGCTTTTTGAGTCTGTTTTTTTCCATTAGGATACTGTTTCTTGAGAATCATTCATGTTGTTGCATATATCAGCAGTTGATCCCTTTTTATGCTTAGTAGCATTTCACTGTATAGATAAATCATCTACATATCAGTTGAAAAATATTTGGGTTGTCTCTGACAATTATAAATAAAGCTGCTGTGAATATTTGCATACTGGTCTTTGCTGGACATATATTTTTATTTCTTTTGGGCAAATACCTAAAATAAATTGCTGGATCACGTAGTGCATGTGTGGCTATATAAAAACCCTCCAAACTGTTCTTCCAAAGTGGCTGAATGTACCGTTTTGCATTCCTGCCAATGCTATATGAGAGTTGCAGAAGCTCTGCGTCCTTACAGCACTTGATATTTGTCTTAGTTATTTAGAATGTTCAAAAAACTGGGGAGCTCATATACAACAAGAATTTCTTGCTCCCAGTTCTGTAGGTTGGAAGTCTATGGGCAGGGTGCCAGGACAGTCAGGTGAGGGTCCTCTTCTGGTTTGTATATTTCTCATTGGGTCTCACACAGAAGAAGAGATGAGAGAGCTCTCTGTGGTCTCTTTTCAAGGGTACTAATCCCATTCATCTGGCTTCCCTAGTGGCTCAGATAGTAAAGAATCTGTCTGCAATGCAAAAGATCTAAGTTCTATCCCTAGATTGGGAAGATCCCGATAAGTGGTACTTGATATTAAATGTGTGGGCTACAGTATGCATTTCTACAGTTGTAATAATTGAGTTGCTGTTATCTTCGTCTCTATGACCACTTTCGTATTATTATTGGTGGAGTAGGATTTGTATTCTTTCACTCCTTTAGTTCAAAGTTAGATTTATTGAGATATCACTTACAAAGAGTAAAATTTATCCTTCTTAGATGTACAATCCAATGTACTTTGACAAAGTTTAGAATTGCATAGTCACAATCATATTCCAGATACAGAACATTTCTATCACCCTAGAAAGTTTTCTCATCATAGTCCTTCCCTCCCTGGCCTCCAGCCTGCTCACCAGATTCCTGTCCCTATAGCTTTGTTTTCTTCTCCAGATTATCATATAAATAAATTCATATTGTATATAGCTTTTTGAGTCTGTTTTTTTCCATTAGGATACTGTTTCTTGAGAATCATTCATGTTGTTGCATATATCAGCAGTTGATCCCTTTTTATGCTTAGTAGCATTTCACTGTATAGATAAATCATCTACATATCAGTTGAAAAATATTTGGGTTGTCTCTGACAATTATAAATAAAGCTGCTGTGAATATTTGCATACTGGTCTTTGCTGGACATATATTTTTATTTCTTTTGGGCAAATACCTAAAATAAATTGCTGGATCACGTAGTGCATGTGTGGCTATATAAAAACCCTCCAAACTGTTCTTCCAAAGTGGCTGAATGTACCGTTTTGCATTCCTGCCAATGCTATATGAGAGTTGCAGAAGCTCTGCGTCCTTACAGCACTTGATATTTGTCTTAGTTATTTAGAATGTTCAAAAAACTGGGGAGCTCATATACAACAAGAATTTCTTGCTCCCAGTTCTGTAGGTTGGAAGTCTATGGGCAGGGTGCCAGGACAGTCAGGTGAGGGTCCTCTTCTGGTTTGTATATTTCTCATTGGGTCTCACACAGAAGAAGAGATGAGAGAGCTCTCTGTGGTCTCTTTTCAAGGGTACTAATCCCATTCATCTGGCTTCCCTAGTGGCTCAGATAGTAAAGAATCTGTCTGCAATGCAAAAGATCTAAGTTCTATCCCTAGATTGGGAAGATCCCCTGGATAAAGGAATGGCAACCCACTCCAGTACTCTTGTCTGGGAAAGACCATGGACAGAGGAGCCTGGTGGGCTACCCTCCACAGGGTTGCTAGAGAGTCAGACACGGACTGGATTTAGTAACTGAATCACAACACAATCCCATTCATAAGGGCTCCACCCTCATGACGGAATCACCTCCCAAAGGTCCACCTCCTAATACCATCACTTTTACTTTTATGTATATACATGTGTGTGTGGATGGAATGCTTCACAAATTTGTGTGTCATCCTTGCACAGGGGCCGTGCTAATCTCCTCTGTATTGGTTCAATTTTTTTTTTTTTTTTTTAGTATATATGCTGCCGAAGGGAGCACACATCACTTTCAGAAGATTTCAACATATCAATTTGGAGGAGACACAAACATGTAGACTGTAGCAATGTAGATGGCTTCTGTTTGTCTACTTTTCCCATTCTAATGGATGTGCAGAAGTATCTTGTGATTTAAATTTGCATCTACCTAATTGCTAATTGCTAATGAGAGTGAAGAATTTTTCATGTTCTTAGCTGCCATCTGTATCTTTACTTTGAATAAATATCTGTTCATGTCTTTGCCCATTTTTTAATGGTGTTTCTCTTCTCAGCTTTAACTTGTGTTAGTGTTATTCATTCAGTTTTGTTGGACTCTTTGCGACCTCATGGATAGTAGCCTGCCAGGATCCCCTGTCCATAGGATATTCCAGGCAAGAATACTAGACTGGGTTACTATTCCCTTCTTTAGGGGATCTTTCCAACCTAGGGATTGAACCCAGGTCTCCTGCACTGGAGGTAGATTCTTTACTGTCTGAAACACAGGTTTTTATAAATTTTTGGATACAGATCTTTTATCAGATAAGTGTTTTGCAGATATTTTCTCCCAGTCTATGGCCTGCCTTCTCATTTTCTTTCCAAAGAGCAGAAGTTATTTTTTTTTTCATCTTAATAAAATCCATTTTATCAATAATTTTTTCTTTCATGGCTTTGACTTTTTGTGTCTTCTCTGTAAAAATCTTTTCCTGAATAAAGGTCACAGACATTTTCTCCATTTTTATTCTAGATATTTTATAGTTTAAGGCTTTACATTGAAATCTATGACCAATTTTGTATTGATTTTTGTATCCAGGGCAAGCTGAGTGTAGAAATTCAATCTTTGCATATGGGCATCCAATGATTCCAATACCATTTGTTGGCAAGTCTATTCTTTATTCTTTGACTTTTCTCTGGTGCCTTGGTGCATTCTCTCTTGGAATGAGATGCTACCATTTCCAAGTCTAAGCCTGGCATCAAACTTAGAGATTTTTTGAAAAATTTTATTTCTTTCTTCATTTTTTTTTTTGGCTATTCTGGGTTTTCACTGCTGCTACAGGCTCTTCTCTAGTTGCAGGGAGTCGGGGCTACTCTCTAGTTGAGGTGAGCAGCCTCCTTGTTGTGGTGGCTTCTCTTGTTGTGGAACTCAGTCTCTAGGGTACACGGGCTTCCATAGTTGCGACACATGGGCTCAATAGTTGTCGCTCTGAGGCTCTAAAGCACAGGCTCCATAGTTGTGACTCACAGGCTTAGTTGCTCCGCAGCATGTGGGATTTTCCTGGATAAGGGATAGAACCTGTGTCTCCTGCATTGGCAGGCAAACTCTTTACCACTGAGCTACAAGGGAAGTCCTAGAGGCAGATTTTTGTTGCAATAGGTAACTGTCTATAAAGGGGAAAATGTTTGCTGTAAGCAACTAATAAAAAAAAAGCCTCCTAAAGCCTGATGAATTGGCCTCAACATCTAAGTGCTTCCCCAAGGTTTTAAAAGAGAGAGTTGAAAGACATCCAGTCTCACCTGCAAAATGAAATTCAGCTTCCTCTGATTGGATGGCCATAAAATCTGCTTTTATCTGCTGCCCCAGCCTTTTCCAAAAGCAATCCAATTTAGCAAGTAGAATATAAAGTCATCCCAGCTGATAAATACATGCTGGTGGCAAGGCCAGGAGTGTCCCTCTGTCTGGCACCTGCAGACTGGCTGAGAAGAAGGGAGAGCACATGAGATACCTGAACCCTTGGTGGGCCATTTGTTCTGGGTCTTGAGACTGGAGGGGCCACCCTTAGCTCTCCATGGGACCCTCAGTGTCCAGGGAAAAGGCAGGGGACTTAAGAGTCATTCCATTCTATCACTTACATGTCCTCTGATCTCGGTATGCCTGCTCCCCCTTGCAAACTGGGAAAGAAGTGCCCATGTGTCAGGGTGACGAGAGGAGGTAATACAAATGATACACAAGCATCAGTCCAGTGCTTGGCACTTGGGAAATTCTCCACGATGGTAACCAGACCCCTCAAAAAAGTTGGGTGGATTTGGAGCTGACTTCCTAGGTGGTGCTAGTGGTAAGGAACCCTCCTACCAATGCAGGAAGACTCAAGAGATGTAGGTTCACTCCCTGGGTTGGGAAGATCCCCTGGAGGAGGGTGTGGCAACCCACTCCAGTAGTCTTGCCTGGAGAATCCCATGGACAGAGGAGCCTGGAGGGATACAGTCCATAGGGTTGCAAAGAGTTGGACAACGATGGAGCAACTGAGCATATACACATGCACAAGAGAGAGGGACCAAGGTTTGGGATGTGACTTACTAAGGTGTGTGACTCTAAGGTCTACTCTGTAGGGCCGCTGGATAAGAAAGAATCTAAGGTCAGCATTTTCAGCAGTGAAAGAGTTTGATTAAGCGAGGTACTATCTGTTATTATTATTTGTTGTAGACGGAATGATGCCCCCCTCAAATGTCCACATTCTAATCCTTGGAACCTATGAATATATTTGCTTATATTGCAAAAGGGACTTTACAGGTATGATTATGTGAAGGCTTTTGAGAAGGGGATTGTTCTGGAATATCTGGGTGGGGTCTTACTGTGATAATCATCCGGGTCATTAGAAAAGGGAGGCAGGAGTGTCATGATTAGAAAAGATGATATGCAGACTTAGAGAAAGAACTTATAATTGCCAGGGGGGAAGGATGGAGAGATGGGATGGTTAGGGAGTTTGAGATGGACATGTACACACTGCTATATTTAAAATAGACAGCCAGCAAGGTCCTACTGTGTAGCCCAAGGAACTCTGCTCAAAGTCATGCGGCAGTGTGGATAGAAGGGGTGTTGGGGGGAGAACGGAATTATGTATACAAGTGGCTGAATCCCTTCACTGTTCACCCCAAACCCTCATAACATTGTTAATCAGTGACACCCCAATACAAAATAAAAAGTTTAAATTATAAAATCTAAAATATAAAAATATGAAAGGGTATATGATGATGAAAGTAGAGACAGCCGGGAAGGTGCAACACTGGTAATCTTAAAGGCAGGAGGGACCATGAGCCAAGAAATACAAGCAGCTTCTAGAAGCTGAAAAAGCAAGGGAACATCCCTCCTCAGAGATTCCAGAAAGAATGCAGCTCCACTGACAGCCTGAGTCTAGGACTTCTGACCTTTATACGTTTAAGAAAATAACTTTCCCTTCTTTTTTCATTTAAAGAAATTTTGTTTCTTAATTTGTATGTTTTGGCTGCACAGCATGTGCAGTTCCCTGACCAGAGGAGGAATCCGCAGGCCCTACAGTGGAAGCACAGAGCTTTAACCCCTAGACCACCACAGAAGTCCCCTTAAGTCACTAAGTCTGTGGCAATTTATTACAACAGCAATAGAAAACTAATATCATCATCCTTCTCCTCATCATCATCACTATTATTAATTAACCAAGAAATAACAAATCCACTTCTGTGAGTAGCAGTTCTATAGTGTTCGCACTGCCTTGAACGATGCCATGGCCATTTGTCTTCAAAGGCCACGTTTTAAATCTCTCGTGCTCTGGGCTTCATACTTTGAACTTTTGGATCCTCATAAACATGTACTGGTGTCTTGGTACAGATGGCTGTGAGCGGGACTTGGAAATGGCCTGTGAGTGTGACAATGACTCAGGGGTGGACTGCGCTGGTGGCCGAGGCCTTGAGTCATCCTGGGGGCCAGGTGGCAGAATAGACAGAGTGCAGACAGGGGTGTCAGACCTGGGTCTGGTTCCTCCGCCACCATCACAGCCTGGACAAGTTCAACTCTCCGAGCCTCGGTTTCCTCCTCTGTCCCTTGGGGAAAATGATTCTCATCTCTCGGGGGTCTACGATGGTTTCCCCAAGAGGGCGTTTCTGGCAGTGGTCACAGAAGGACAGAGGGATGCAGGATGTGAGTAGTCGTGGAGGCCCTTCCTCTGGCAACCCTGTGTGCTGCGGCATCTGAGGCGCATGGTCAGGCCTCACAGGGCCTGGTCTAGAGGACTCTACGCTCAATCACTGAGGTGGTGTCTTCTGCTCTCATAGCTTGACGTCTCTGCCAGCGCTTTCTGGGAAAGGTCTTCAGTGAGGGCAATGTCCCCCTCCCCACCCCAAAAGCAGGGAAATGCCCCAAACTCCACGCATAGCTTCACGGAGGGAGTGAGCTCTTAGAGTGTGGCTAGGGCAGCTGAGAAACTGAACTCTTACTTTGAATTGCAACCAAGTTCAACTTCAATGGCAACATCTCAAGGCGGGTCAAGAATGCGAAACATCACAAATCACTGAGGAAAGGAGAGTGAGCTTTTTTTTCACCAGACCATATGTCCATATGTCAAAAAAAGTGACTTTAAATTTCACTTTTAATCAACTGGAATGAAACAAAACCAAAATTCAGTTCCTTAGTTACACCAGCTGCGTTCCAGGGCCCAGCCATCAGACATCTCTCATGCTGGACGCACACCTCACAGAGAAGTTCCGCCCTCCCAGACGGTTCTGTTGGATGCCGCTCTCTGATAGAAAACCCATCCCAGATTTGACCGTTTTGTGGGTTTATAGAGTACTGACGTGGAGTTTTTTGGCAGTTGCTGCTGGTGGTCTCTGCTGAGAAGGGGTTTGAATTGGCCTCTGGGCTGGGTGGGAAGGAGTACCAGGTCTGCCCCAGGTGTGGACAGAAGAGGAATGGCCGGGGCACGCCCTGTGTGCACCCCGCTGTAGGGGCCAGGGCTCTCTCCTCACTCGGCGCATCCCTTTCCCCCGGCCGAGTCCCTGAGGGCTCCAAGCTCCAGCTCTCGGTGTCGCCCAGAGCCACACACACTCCCCTGCACGGGCTCTGGAGTCTCTGAGCCCTGGTCTCTGCCTGCAGCATTTTAGTTGAAGCCCACTTTGCACCTGGGATTGCCAATACCCTTTAAAAGTGTTCTCCAGGCAAACAAATGCTTCTATTTCAGAAAGTCTGAGTGTTTTCTTAGTTATTCATCAGAATGGAAGATGCTCCCTGGAGGCTCTGGGACTGCAGCTTAGAGTGCCTGACTACTTCCAAGCCACACAGCTGTTCTGGCTCTGCCTGTGAAATTCCACTTGGACTTTGTTTGGTAATAAATGGCCCACAAAATGCTTCCTGTACACTGAGGCTGCAGCCCAGAATGCTGAAGTATTAGCTGATTTCTTTTCCTTCCTTCCTTGCTTCCTTCTATTAACATTGATCACATATCATATGAAAGCAATGTGATAGAAACTTCATGCCTCTTCTTTCTTAAGCCTCATAATAGCCCCTTAAGATACATTTTCTGCTCAGATAAAGAAATCCTTTCATGATATTAAGTGGGGAAGACAAGTCTCCAGCCATGACTCTTTCAAAACCAGCTTGACTGTGCTGGACTCTTCTCTCATTCGGTCACTGTAAGGGCACAGCTGTGAGAGATAGGGCACAGTTGTGACTCTGGTACTCAGAGACCTCCACTAGAGGCAGACTAGAAAGACTGCTCATGACCGCATGATATGGTCATTTTCTCTGTGTTACTATAAGTCCTTAAGGTGATGACCCCAGACCAGGAGCATCAGGATCAGCCTGGAGCTTCTGAGAAATGCGTCTACCTAGCCTCCTGGGTGGACCTACATTGCTGAAATCCTGGGGTGGGACCCAGCAGCTTGTATTTAACTAGTCCTCCAGTTGACTCTGACACTAACGTTTGAGAACTGTTTTTATGGTATATGTATGGGATGACGTGACAGAGAGCAGCTGACTCTTCTAGACGGTGGGGAAGGCTTTTCAGATGTTTGAATAAGGTCTGAAAGACATCACAGGAGCAGAAAGCATCCTCTGGGCCGGGAAAAGCAGAGAATGGACTGCACTGCCGTACCATAAAGAATGTGCAATTCTGGGATCCAAGAGTAACCATGGTGACCCATCATCCGGTCTACGGTAGGAAATGGGAGACAAATGAATGTGAAAGAGAAAACAGCACCTGACCTTGGAGGTCATTGAGTGAGGAGCCAAGGAAGTGGAGACTGGACTTGATAAACAACCAGGAACACCTGATGATTTTTAAGTCAGCATGGGGCATGCTTACGTTTGAATTGAGGAAGCATCCTTTATGAGGGATGAATCGAAGGAAGAGAGAAGAGGCACATCAACCTGTGAATCAACCCATGACTGAGTGGATAGAAAGGGCAAAAGAGAAAGAGATCACAACCTACGTCTAACTAGCTAATTGCAAGCATCATCCACTTGAAATGGGATTTTGTTCCCAAGATATAGGCTGCTAATTTTGCAGAGATGTAGAGATGGATGGGCTTCCCTGGTGGCTCAGAGGTAAAGAATCTGCCTGCAATGCAGGAGTCACAAGAGACACAGGTTCGATTTGGGAAAATCCTCTGGAGGAGGGCATGGCTACCTGCTCCAGTATTCTTGCCTGGAGAATCTCATGGACAGAAAAGCCTGGAGGGCTACAGTCCATGAGGTTGCAAGGACTTGGACATGACTGAGACACTAAGCACAGCACAGGCCAAATATGACAATTTTGGTTGTGATTGTGCAGCTTAATATTTTTTTTTCTATCTAGGAAACCCACCAGTGTAGGAACATATGTCTATGTGGTACATTATCTCCCTACTCTACTCCCACCTACATCTGCAGAAACAGAAGTAGTGTGTGTGTATGTATATGTATATATATATATATATATATATATATATATATATATATAACAATGTCTTTACTTTGAAAGAAGACAGAATCCAACAGACCAAGGTTTAAATCTCAGTTCTGCCAGCTTATGGCTGTGTGACCTTAGGTAAATCAGGTATGCTCCTTCAGTCTTCTATCTTTATTGGGAAAATGAGTATGATAATCTTTGTTCTAGCAATTGAAGAGGAGATGGGATAGCAGCTATAAAGTCTGTGTGTGCCCATCATGAAGCTTGTGTTCAGGCCATGTGAGCTGCAGGATAGCATTCGTAGGTAAATAGCCCTCATTGTCTTACCTATATTGCACAGACCAGCCTTCTGGCTGCTTCTCTGCCTTGGGAAGTCTGACTTAGAAACAAGGTTCAGAAGATCTGCTCACTCTCTGACACACAGGTTCCAGGGAAAGGCACTCAGCATCACAGGAACTATTTTTTTTTTAATGCCTAAAGCTTCAAGATAAGCATTCTGCTTGGTTGGCAGAAGCATCCTAGAGAGATAAGAAAAACACACAACAGACCCCCAAAGCAAGATTTTTTGAGGCAACTGACTGTTATGTAATTTAGGGCAGCTTGAAGATTGAATGTGCTTTCCGTAGCAGGGAGACAAATTGCCTGCATATCCATCAGTTCTCGTTCCACTCTTCAGTGACTGAGCATGTGGACAACAAAATGGGAAAGGGGAAAAATGCAATAAAACCTTGTAATCTTTTCCAAGGAGGAGCACGGTGCCGTGCCGACGCATCGATATGACTTAGATTTCAGTTCCAATCCTGGCTGGGCAACCTTGCACCCTAGGCTATTTCATTTCTCCAAGTCTTGTTTCATTATCTGTGAAGTGGAGTCCGATACATGGCCGTTCCAAACCGGGCAGGGCTCAAGGAATGTTCATGGACAGAAAAGCCTGGAGGGCTACAGTCCATGAGGTTGCAAGGACTTGGACATGACTGAGACACTAAGCACAGCACAGGCCAAATATGACAATTTTGGTTGTGATTGTGCAGCTTAATATTTTTCTATCTAGGAAACCCACCAGTGTAGGAACATATGTCTATGTGGTACATTATCTCCCTACTCTACTCCCACCTACATCTGCAGAAACAGAAGTAGTGTGTGTGTATGTATATGTATATTATATATATATATATATATATATATATATATATATATACAATGTCTTTACTTTGAAAGAAGACAGAATCCAACAGACCAAGGTTTAAATCTCAGTTCTGCCAGCTTATGGCTGTGTGACCTTAGGTAAATCAGGTATGCTCCTTCAGTCTTCTATCTTTATTGGGAAAATGAGTATGATAATCTTTGTTCTAGCAATTGAAGAGGAGATGGGATAGCAGCTATAAAGTCTGTGTGTGCCCATCATGAAGCTTGTGTTCAGGCCATGTGAGCTGCAGGATAGCATTCGTAGGTAAATAGCCCTCATTGTCTTACCTATATTGCACAGACCAGCCTTCTGGCTGCTTCTCTGCCTTGGGAAGTCTGACTTAGAAACAAGGTTCAGAAGATCTGCTCACTCTCTGACACACAGGTTCCAGGGAAAGGCACTCAGCATCACAGGAACTATTTTTTTTTTAATGCCTAAAGCTTCAAGATAAGCATTCTGCTTGGTTGGCAGAAGCATCCTAGAGAGATAAGAAAAACACACAACAGACCCCCAAAGCAAGATTTTTTGAGGCAACTGACTGTTATGTAATTTAGGGCAGCTTGAAGATTGAATGTGCTTTCCGTAGCAGGGAGACAAATTGCCTGCATATCCATCAGTTCTCGTTCCACTCTTCAGTGACTGAGCATGTGGACAACAAAATGGGAAAGGGGAAAAATGCAATAAAACCTTGTAATCTTTTCCAAGGAGGGAGCACGGTGCCGTGCCGACGCATCGATATGACTTAGATTTCAGTTCCAATCCTGGCTGGGCAACCTTGCACCCTAGGCTATTTCATTTCTCCAAGTCTTGTTTCATTATCTGTGAAGTGGAGATAACACCAGCGCACTCCCAGAGTTGCTGGGAAGGGAGATGATGGCCTGTTCCAAACCGGGCAGGGCTCAAGGAATGCCCCTGTCCAGGTTTTCCCAGTAAAAGACTTCATGTCGCCAGGTCAGCTGCAAACCCCTTGAGGGCAGTGATGGTCTTATTCATTATTTACAGCCCACTGCCTTAAGCCTGGGCTTCCTTAATAGCTCAGCTGGTAGTCAGTGCTCAGTAAATGCCTTTTGAGCTAAATGGAAACATGTGTATCCTTCCTGATTGAAAAGAAAATGTTCTAGGGCTGGGGAAAGCCGGTATTTTTTCACAATCTCTAGATTGGGGTAATTTTCCTTAGGCACAAGAGGGAGACTGGCAGCTTCTGCAACACAGATAGGGATGTCTCCCCAGCCTACAGCGGGAATGTCCAGTAGTTTTCACCTTTTTGGTTTGTTTTAATGTTTTACATTTATTTGTTAATTGGAGGGAAATTGCTTTACAGTGTTGTGTTGATTTCTGCTGCATACCAGTGCAAACCAGCCATACTTATACACATATTGACTCCCTCTTGACCTCCCTCCCTTTCCCTCACCCCACCCTCTAGGTCATCACAGAGCACCAGGCTGGGCTTCCTGTGCTATAGACCAACTCTTTACCAGCTGCCTATTCTACATATGGTAGACTACATATGTTGATGCTGCTTTCTCTATTTGTCTCACTCCCCTTCCCCAACTGTGTCCACAAGTCTGTTCTCTGTATCTGCACCTCCACTCCTTCCCTGCCAACGTGTTAGTTGCTCAGTCGTGTCCGACTCTTTGCGATCCATGGACTGCAGTCCACCAGGCTCCTCTGTCCATGGTATTTTTGAGGCAACAATACTGGAGCGGGTTGCCATTTCCTTCCCTGCAAACACTTTCATCAATACCATTTTTCTAGATTTCCTGTATATGTGTTAATATATGATATTTGTTTTTCTCTTTCTGAGAGAAACATTTATTTTACTCTGTGTAACAGAGCCTGTGTAGCAGGCTCCGTTTATCTACCTCACTAGAGCTGACTCAAATTTGTTCATTTTTATGGCTGAGTAATATTCCATTGTGTGAGTATGTGTGTATGTGTGAGTATGTGTGTATGTCACACACACACACACACACACACACACATATATATACCATATTTCCGTATCCATTCACCTGTTGATGGACATCTAGGTTGCTTCCACATTTCAGCTATTATAAATAGCACTGCTATGACCGGGGTACATGTGTCTTTTTGAATGATGGTCTTCTCAGGGCATATGCCCAGTAATGCGATTGCTGGATCATATGGTAGTTTCATTCCTAGTTTTTTAAAGAGTCTCCATACTGTTCTCCATAGTGGCTTTACCAATTTATATTCCCAACAACAATGTAAGAGGGTTCCCTTTTTTCCACATCCTCTCCAGCACTTATTGTTTGTAGATTTTGATGATGGCCATTCTGACTAGTGTGGGGTGATACCTCAGATTTTTTGAAAAAGATGGATTTTTAATGTTTTACATTTATTTGTTAATTGGAGGGAAATTGCTTTACAGTGTTGTGTTGATTTCTGCTGCATACCAGTGCAAACCAGCCATACTTATACACATATTGACTCCCTCTTGACCTCCCTCCCTTTCCCTCACCCCACCCTCTAGGTCATCACAGAGCACCAGGCTGGGCTTCCTGTGCTATAGACCAACTCTTTACCAGCTGCCTATTCTACATATGGTAGACTACATATGTTGATGCTGCTTTCTCTATTTGTCTCACTCCCCTTCCCCAACTGTGTCCACAAGTCTGTTCTCTGTATCTGCACCTCCACTCCTTCCCTGCCAACGTGTTAGTTGCTCAGTCGTGTCCGACTCTTTGCGATCCATGGACTGCAGTCCACCAGGCTCCTCTGTCCATGGTATTTTTCAGGCAACAATACTGGAGCGGGTTGCCATTTCCTTCCCTGCAAACACTTTCATCAATACCATTTTTCTAGATTTCCTGTATATGTGTTAATATATGATATTTGTTTTTCTCTTTCTGAGAGAAACATTTATTTTACTCTGTGTAACAGAGCCTGTGTAGCAGGCTCCGTTTATCTACCTCACTAGAGCTGACTCAAATTTGTTCATTTTTATGGCTGAGTAATATTCCATTGTGTGAGTATGTGTGTATGTGTGAGTATGTGTGTATGTCACACACACACACACACACACACACACATATATATACCATATTTCCGTATCCATTCACCTGTTGATGGACATCTAGGTTGCTTCCACATTTCAGCTATTATAAATAGCACTGCTATGACCGGGGTACATGTGTCTTTTTGAATGATGGTCTTCTCAGGGCATATGCCCAGTAATGCGATTGCTGGATCATATGGTAGTTTCATTCCTAGTTTTTTAAAGAGTCTCCATACTGTTCTCCATAGTGGCTTTACCAATTTATATTCCCAACAACAATGTAAGAGGGTTCCCTTTTTTCCACATCCTCTCCAGCACTTATTGTTTGTAGATTTTTTGATGATGGCCATTCTGACTAGTGTGGGGTGATACCTCATTGTAGTTTTGATTTGCATTTTCATAATAATTAGTGATGCTGAGGATTTTTTTCATGTCTTTATTGGCCATCTGAGTGTCTTCTTTGGAGAAGAGTCTGTATAGATCTTTTGCCAACTTTTTAATGTTTCATCTCTGATGGATTGGCTCTGGCTCTGTGGAGTGCCACGGGGAGAAGGGTTTTGGGCTTGCTGGGAATGATCTTGGAGTCAGTTCCTGATGGCAGGCACAGATAGGACAGGGGAAAGCGTTAGCACATGTACTACAATTTGAGATCCTTGGCCTACAGGGTAGGACCCATGAATATTTAGAATTGAAAAACAAGCTTCTTAATAACTCAAAACTTAAAGACAAATTCGTGAAGAAAAATGTAAAAGTTCTTAGAACTGAGTGATGATAAAAATGCTATGTTACAAAATGTGGAATGCAATTAAATTGCTTTTTAGAAACAATTTTATAGCCTTAAATGATTGTATTAGAAGAGAAGAAAATGAGATGGGAGAAAAATGAGCTAAGAATCCAACTTAAGAAGTTTATTTGCACAAGCAAATAAGCTCAAAGCAATTAGAAAGAATGGAATATAAAAATAAAAGTTAAAATCAAGTAAAATAAAAGAAATAAAGATGAAGCAGTATAATAAAACCCAAAGCCATTTTTTTGAAAACGCTAAGAAAATTAACACGTTTCTAGCAATATTGACAAGTCTCTGATAAGAAGACTCAAATTTTAAAAAGAATAAAAAGCTACAGTTTCATCGGACATTTAAAAAATTAAAAAAAAAATGAGACCCTATGTATGCTTTTATTTTAGAACAAGTAGAATGGACAAGTGCTAGAAAAATATAAATTACTAAGACTCAGAAAAAATAGAAAACCTGAATGGTCCATTACTTAGTATGAGAGTTAATAATACAATTAAATTGTTTTTCTCGTAAGTATAGCAGAAAATCCTACTTAATATTGAAGAAACAGATCATTTCAAACTTCACACAAATTTAGAGAAAAAAAGAGGAAACATCCCCCACTCTCTGAAGTAATGACAAACCTGATACTTAACTGGAAAAGACAATATTAAAAAATAATAGAATCCATCTTATTCAATAACATAATTGCAAAATTCCTAAACCAAATACTGTAAAATTGAATACATCAATGGATGAAAAGATAATATGCCATAATTAAGTTGTTTTATTTCAAGAGAGCAAAGTTGATTCAACAGTGGAAAACCTATTTATGTAGACAAGGGATTTGATAAAACTTAGCCATCTTTCATGATTATCAACAAGACAAAGAGAGACAACTTTTATAGAACAACAGAAGAGACAACTTTCTTTTACTGATAACGCTTATAGAAAAGGTAAATAAAACAAAAACTACTGAAAACGTTCTACTCAATGGTGAATCTGAAAATCATTTTTTTTTCTCTGGAATAAACCAAGGAAGCCGTCTATCTCCACTAATACTGGAGGGAAAGAAATGAGAGCTGGGAGGAATAGCCAAAAAATGTAATTACTCATGGATAATATAAATGTCTACTTAGAAACCAGGAAAGAATTCACATGAAAATTATTAATGAAATTTATTAGCAAGACTGGTGGGTCTAACACCAAAATCTAAACTCAATTGTATTTATACACACAAGTAGCACCTAGGAAATTTAAGCTTAAAAATAAGAGTTACGAAAGTATAAAATGCATAAAAAGATATGCCGGGTCTTTACGTAAAAAGTCTATAGTCTTTATTGAAGATATTCTTTAAGAACCCACAAAGTGGGAAGACAAACTACGAACAGGAAGAATCAATATTATAAATATACAGATATTGCTACTGTTGTTCAATCACTAAGTCATGTCTGACTCTTTGCAGCCCCATGGACTGCAGCACTCCAGGGTCTTTTGTCCTCCAATATCTCCCAGAGTTTGCTCAAATTCATGTCCGTTGAGTCTGAGATGCTATTTAACCATCTTATCCTCTGCACCCCCTTCTCCTGCTCTCAACCGTTCCCAGCATCAGAGTCTTTTCCAATGAGTTGGCTCTTTGCATCAAGTGGCCAACGTATTGGAACTTCAGCATCAGTCCTTCCAATGAATATTTCAGAATTTATTTCCTTTAAGATTGACTATTTGATTCCTTTGGGTCCTGATACTTAACTGGAAAAGACAATATTAAAAAATAATAGAATCCATCTTATTCAATAACATAATTGCAAAATTCCTAAACCAAATACTGTAAAATTGAATACATCAATGGATGAAAAGATAATATGCCATAATTAAGTTGTTTTATTTCAAGAGAGCAAAGTTGATTCAACAGTGGAAAACCTATTTATGTAGACAAGGGATTTGATAAAACTTAGCCATCTTTCATGATTATCAACAAGACAAAGAGAGACAACTTTTATAGAACAACAGAAGAGACAACTTTCTTTTACTGATAACGCTTATAGAAAAGGTAAATAAAACAAAAACTACTGAAAACGTTCTACTCAATGGTGAATCTGAAAATCATTTTTTTTTCTCTGGAATAAACCAAGGAAGCCGTCTATCTCCACTAATACTGGAGGGAAAGAAATGAGAGCTGGGAGGAATAGCCAAAAAATGTAATTACTCATGGATAATATAAATGTCTACTTAGAAACCAGGAAAGAATTCACATGAAAATTATTAATGAAATTTATTAGCAAGACTGGTGGGTCTAACACCAAAATCTAAACTCAATTGTATTTATACACACAAGTAGCACCTAGGAAATTTAAGCTTAAAAATAAGAGTTACGAAAGTATAAAATGCATAAAAAGATATGCCGGGTCTTTACGTAAAAAGTCTATAGTCTTTATTGAAGATATTCTTTAAGAACCCACAAAGTGGGAAGACAAACTACGAACAGGAAGAATCAATATTATAAATATACAGATATTGCTACTGTTGTTCAATCACTAAGTCATGTCTGACTCTTTGCAGCCCCATGGACTGCAGCACTCCAGGGTCTTTTGTCCTCCAATATCTCCCAGAGTTTGCTCAAATTCATGTCCGTTGAGTCTGAGATGCTATTTAACCATCTTATCCTCTGCACCCCCTTCTCCTGCTCTCAACCGTTCCCAGCATCAGAGTCTTTTCCAATGAGTTGGCTCTTTGCATCAAGTGGCCAACGTATTGGAACTTTAGCTTCAGCATCAGTCCTTCCAATGAATATTTCAGAATTTATTTCCTTTAAGATTGACTGATTTGATCTCCTTGCAGTTCAGGGGACTCTCAAGAGTCTTCTCTAGCACTAAGATTTGAAAGCATCAATTCTTCAGCACTCAGCCTTCTTTATAGTCCACATCTGTACATGACTTCTGGAAAAACCATAGCTGTGACTATATAGTTATATGTATATAATACATATATAATTTCCCCAAAACTGAGCTCTAGATTTGATGGCTTACTTATCAAAATGCCAACATAATTCTTCATGGACAGTAACAGACTGATTCTAAAATGAAAATGCCAAGGGATTGAATGGCCAAGTATCTTCCCAAAAGAGCAACAAGATGGAGAGATTTGATCAGTCAGATTGCAAGACAGTCTGATGCTACAAAAGGATAGATGATAGACCAGTGGAAAAGGACAGAGGAGCCTGAGTACCTGGGGAGATCCTACACACATGACAGTTTGATAGACAACAGGGAGGGCACTTCAGAATAATTCAATAATTAGTGGAGGGATAGTGTGTCATCCGTGTGGAAAAGTAAAATCAGATGACTTCATCATATAAAGATCAATTTTGATTTTCTTTTCTTGGCAGCACTGTGCAACTTGCAAGATCTTAGTTTCTTGACCAGGGATGGAACCCCTGGCCATGAAAGCGCAGAGTCCTAAGCACTGAACACCAGGGGGTATCTAAAAATCAATTTTGTATGGATTGAATAGTTTAAAATGAATTCAGGATCTCAGAGTAGGGATCTTGTTCTTAAATGTAAAAGAAAAATGTAAACCATAAAGAATTTCTACAAATTTAATTTTATTAAATTAAGACACCATAAGGAGAGGAGACAAATCAAAAACTGGCAAAATGTGTTTGAAACCTAACATGACTTGCTGTGCAGAATATACAAACACCTTGGAGACATAAAGTAGAAAATACCATCAGGACCACCACAGGCAAGCAATCTAGTAGAACAAGAGACAAAAAAAATTGAACATGCAATTCAGAAGTGAGGAACTACAAGTGTCAAAAAGCATATGAAAAGGTGATTATCTCTTACAGAATCAGTGAAATGAAAGTAAAATGACAATGAGACATCATTCAATACTCAGACACTGCAACAAAATTAAGTTATTAGATATTGGAGAGCACGCAGACAACAGGAAAACATGTTTCTAGTAAGAGTATAAATGAGAATGAATTCTTTGGAAAAATTTTTTCCAAAGATACCAAATATTCTGTATATAGATACCAAATCTTCTATGTCATTTATTTGTTGACAGACCCTTAAGTCATTTCCATATCATGGCTATTGCAAATGGTAAAAATAATTTTTTTCTTTGCAAAGTTGATAAGATCTAGTAAGCCTTGGTATGGGCTTACTGTCCAACCCAGCAATTCCATTTCTATATACACCCTACAGTAAATGTGCATCATTACATTGCTTATGATAGCAATTTAAAGCAAACCACCCAAATGTCCATTAGCATGGGACAGATTTTGGGTAGTCCCAGAGAAGAAAAAGGGTATGATTGCTCCATAATTCCTATGTGGATTATCATTCTGAGTCTCAGTTTCTTCATCTGTAAAATGGTGCTGTATCTCTCGGAAGTCTATTTCCCCTTTGCTCTCTCTTACAGAGCTGTTATGAGAATCAATGAGAAAATGTGCATACATCAAACATCTTGGCAGTTCCTCAAAAAATTAAAAATAAGAATTTTTAATTCTTATAAGAATTACCATGTGATTCAGCATTTCTACTTTAGAGTATATACCCCAAAAAACTGACAGCAAAATCTGGAAGGTATGTTTGTCCACCCATGTTCATAGTCACAAAATTCAATAATAATAGCTAGAAGCAACCCAAGAGTCCATTGGTAGATGAATGTGTGATACTTACATCCAGTGGAGTATTATTCAGTCTTAAAGGGAAGGAAATTCTGACACACTCTACAGCATGGAGGAATCTTGAGGATATTGTGCTAAGTGAAGTAAGTAAGTCTCAGAAAGATAAATATTGTATGATCTCATTTATATGAGATAACTAGAGCAGTCAAACTCATAGAGAAAATAGGATGGTGGTTGCCAGGGGCTGGGGGCGGGCAGAGAATGGGGAATTGTTTTTTAATGGGTAGAAATCAGTTCTGCAAGATGATAAGATTTCAGGAGACTGGTTATACAACTATGTAAATGAGAATGTACTTAACACTACACATATTAAAAATGCTAAGATGGTAAATTTCATGTTATATGGATTTTTGCTACACTTAAAAAAAAACATGAATAGCTATGCATATGATCACGGTGCTGAGCACATAGTAAAAATTCATTACAATCCACATTTCTATTTTTCTGGTTGTCTTCCTTAGCAGCTCACTTCTCTTCCATGAACTGGAGTCTACTCTCTCCTGAAACCCTAACTCCTCCACTGGTGGTTAGAATGTAAACAGCAGCAGTCATACAGAAGGACGCTAAAACGTTTCTTCCAAAGGCCCATAGCTGCTACTCTATCACAGGCCGAGTCCGGAACATTGTTCCTGCCTTTTCTGAATCTGTTTCAAGGCTTGCCACACTGTAGCTGTTGATGCTGATGTTCATATCTCCCTGTAATCAACAAGGCTGAGAGTGAATTAAAAATTAATTCAAAATGCTTTGAAGGGAAATGGAGCTAAGGTTTTCATCTGGTCCCATGGTTCAGCATGTTCAAACTCCTGTTTATTGCTGGCTCCAAAATCTCTCAGAGGTCATGCCTGCTTGACCCCATTTGTTTTCATGCTTGGAGAACGATGGGGAAAGAATTCCTACAAAACATCCCATCTGATTACATTTAGGAATGGCTTCTCTTCAGAATGACTTAAAAAAAAAAAATGGATGGGACACCAAGTATGATTCCTTAATACATGCTGAGATGCCCAGTCATGCTTTTCTTGAACAGCTTACGCCTCAGTTGAATGTGTGATACTTACATCCAGTGGAGTATTATTCAGTCTTAAAGGGAAGGAAATTCTGACACACTCTACAGCATGGAGGAATCTTGAGGATATTGTGCTAAGTGAAGTAAGTAAGTCTCAGAAAGATAAATATTGTATGATCTCATTTATATGAGATAACTAGAGCAGTCAAACTCATAGAGAAAATAGGATGGTGGTTGCCAGGGGCTGGGGGCGGGCAGAGAATGGGGAATTGTTTTTTAATGGGTAGAAATCAGTTCTGCAAGATGATAAGATTTCAGGAGACTGGTTATACAACTATGTAAATGAGAATGTACTTAACACTACACATATTAAAAATGCTAAGATGGTAAATTTCATGTTATATGGATTTTTGCTACACTTAAAAAAAAACATGAATAGCTATGCATATGATCACGGTGCTGAGCACATAGTAAAAATTCATTACAATCCACATTTCTATTTTTCTGGTTGTCTTCCTTAGCAGCTCACTTCTCTTCCATGAACTGGAGTCTACTCTCTCCTGAAACCCTAACTCCTCCACTGGTGGTTAGAATGTAAACAGCAGCAGTCATACAGAAGGACGCTAAAACGTTTCTTCCAAAGGCCCATAGCTGCTACTCTATCACAGGCCGAGTCCGGAACATTGTTCCTGCCTTTTCTGAATCTGTTTCAAGGCTTGCCACACTGTAGCTGTTGATGCTGATGTTCATATCTCCCTGTAATCAACAAGGCTGAGAGTGAATTAAAAATTAATTCAAAATGCTTTGAAGGGAAATGGAGCTAAGGTTTTCATCTGGTCCCATGGTTCAGCATGTTCAAACTCCTGTTTATTGCTGGCTCCAAAATCTCTCAGAGGTCATGCCTGCTTGACCCCATTTGTTTTCATGCTTGGAGAACGATGGGGAAAGAATTCCTACAAAACATCCCATCTGATTACATTTAGGAATGGCTTCTCTTCAGAATGACTTAAAAAAAAAAAATGGATGGGACACCAAGTATGATTCCTTAATACATGCTGAGATGCCCAGTCATGCTTTTCTTGAACAGCTTACGCCCTCAGTTGAATGCGAATATTCCAGGACAAGTAAGAGGCCGAGGATCCATTTTCCCCACGTCTCCTTGCCCTGATGCAAGGAGGAAGGCTAGGAGGATTGCCTAGAGCTGGGGTGCCCAATCTAGAAGGCAGGAGAAGTCATGCAAACTCTCTTTCACTCCAGCCACTCTGCTCTGCTGGTCGAGCTTCTTGCTGTTTCCCCTTGCATGTGGTCAGATGATCAGCTCACTTGCTCTCCATAGGTTTGTACACACACCTAAGCATGATGCCCATTTCCATGGTCCTGTGCCAAGTGGTTCATGAAATAGTAATATTTATTTAGGGCTTTGGGAGAAGTACATGTCCCTTATTAGGTCTTGTGCTAAGCCATGTACCCCAAACAGCTTTACCAGGAGTCTAAGCAATGATGTCATAGAATTTTGGTGCTCCATTGGTCCTCATAAGAATGAACACATCTGCAAGCCTGTGGGAGGCAGAGTCCAGGCCCTCTCCAGGCACCCCTGGATAATTGAATCAGTTACCATCAACCTCAATCTGAACCCCTCACAGTAAATACGAACTATTCCAAATTATATCCAGAGGGAAAGAGCTCCATGTTTTGGTTTCCAGTGAGTACAAAGATCAAGGAGGTTATATGGCAGAGTAGAAGGAGCAGTGTTAAACCCAACAGCTCTGAGTTCCAGCTTGGACTCTGCTTCTGCCTGTCGGACCATGGTTAAGTCACATTCGCCTTTCTGACCTCAGTCTTATTATGAGGTAATTAGGAAAAACGAGAGAACATACCTTCAAGTGTTGTTGGGTATATTCAATGAAATAAGACATGAAAGGAATGTATTTGGTCCTCATTTTTATTAACGTCACCGTAGTTATGGGAACCCAAAGTGGACAGACTGAACTGATGCTCTGGTACACCTTGGCTTGTCTGAAGACTAGTGAATGTAAGTGTCCTTTCTTCTAAGATGAGACCAAATGGGGGCTTCTTGTTGACCAACCTGTTTCACTCTTCCAAGAGGAACTTGTTTATAAACCCTGTGTTTCCATTGATCAGAGTCCTCTGAGCCATTTCATCTTCATTTGTTTAAGACTAATGATGTGGAGGGAGGGGAGATGGCTGATCTCATTCTTCTCAAACCTTCACATTATTCTACCATCTGTCTTCTCCTAGCAAAATGCTGCTTTGGGATGTATCTGTGCCTTTGGGAGGAGAAAGGGAATTTTCATTGTATTTGCTTTGTTAAAATGAAACATCTGGCTAAAGCAAAAAAAAAAAAAAAATTCTGGAAAAAGATATTTTTCTTTGGAAGTTTTTTTTCTTTTAGAATTATTATCATATAGGTAACAAAGGTCCATTATGGGGAAATAAAATAAAAATTAAGGAAAAAGAGGAAAAATTTAAAACATATATACTCCTACCATTTGGAAATAATAATTGTTAATATTTTGGCATAATCCTCCCAGATATTTTTGCTATCTACCAAGCCATCCTTCCATCCATCCGTCCTTTAAGAAAAAAATAGGGATACGTCCATGTCAACCATTTTGTATCTTTATTTTTACTGAAAATGAACATTTTCCCACAGAAATAGATCTGTATAATAATTTGTACAATGACTGCAAGACATTCTGTTTTGTAGATGCACTATACTTTATTCAATCAGCCTACTATTGTTACATATTGCAATGGACACTTGTTGGTTGTTTATTCATGTAAGTAGTTTTCCAGTAGCTATCTAATTTTCATTCAGGAGACCACATCTTCTTCATGGAGCCATGGTGCTGTAGGGAAACCCACCAATTCCAGGGGTAGGCATCAGTCAGTAACACTCCATCCCTGGTGTCAAAGACCTTTGTGGCTGCCTTTCTACTTCAGTTGGTCCAATTAAACTCGTCTCCCTGAGACTCTGGTTTAGGATGCTGGAACAAATGTTGCCTCTCTGTCTCTCATGGCTAAAAACACAGGTAGCCCTACGAGATATTAGCAAATCATCTTACAACAACAAGGGGAACAAAGCTTATAGTGTCCTATCTGATTCTAATGGCAGAAGATCATTGTTTCATAGATTCTGTCCAGGTTTTGGGTTGTTTCTGGTAGGAGACTAAATCTGCCTGAAGCATTTATGTACTGAATGGAGGACAAAGGTAATTCCTGCCATATGGGCCACACATACTCTCCTTTGACCTAGGCAAGGGAGGGATAGGCACTGCGACAGACTCATTCACATTATTCTACCATCTGTCTTCTCCTAGCAAAATGCTGCTTTGGGATGTATCTGTGCCTTTGGGAGGAGAAAGGAATTTTCATTGTATTTGCTTTGTTAAAATGAAACATCTGGCTAAAGCAAAAAAAAAATTCTGGAAAAAGATATTTTTCTTTGGAAGTTTTTTTTCTTTTAGAATTATTATCATATAGGTAACAAAGGTCCATTATGGGGAAATAAAATAAAAATTAAGGAAAAAGAGGAAAAATTTAAAACATATATACTCCTACCATTTGGAAATAATAATTGTTAATATTTTGGCATAATCCTCCCAGATATTTTTGCTATCTACCAAGCCATCCTTCCATCCATCCGTCCTTTAAGAAAAAAATAGGGATACGTCCATGTCAACCATTTTGTATCTTTATTTTTACTGAAAATGAACATTTTCCCACAGAAATAGATCTGTATAATAATTTGTACAATGACTGCAAGACATTCTGTTTTGTAGATGCACTATACTTTATTCAATCAGCCTACTATTGTTACATATTGCAATGGACACTTGTTGGTTGTTTATTCATGTAAGTAGTTTTCCAGTAGCTATCTAATTTTCATTCAGGAGACCACATCTTCTTCATGGAGCCATGGTGCTGTAGGGAAACCCACCAATTCCAGGGGTAGGCATCAGTCAGTAACACTCCATCCCTGGTGTCAAAGACCTTTGTGGCTGCCTTTCTACTTCAGTTGGTCCAATTAAACTCGTCTCCCTGAGACTCTGGTTTAGGATGCTGGAACAAATGTTGCCTCTCTGTCTCTCATGGCTAAAAACACAGGTAGCCCTACGAGATATTAGCAAATCATCTTACAACAACAAGGGGAACAAAGCTTATAGTGTCCTATCTGATTCTAATGGCAGAAGATCATTGTTTCATAGATTCTGTCCAGGTTTTGGGTTGTTTCTGGTAGGAGACTAAATCTGCCTGAAGCATTTATGTACTGAATGGAGGACAAAGGTAATTCCTGCCATATGGGCCACACATACTCTCCTTTGACCTAGGCAAGGGAGGGATAGGCACTGCGACAGACTCATTCACACCACCAAGTATGGGCACGAGTGAGCTCAACAAATGAAAGGGTGTTTATCAAGCAAACTATGCCTACTTTACCATACTGCTGGACTGTCATGATGATTAAGAATCTCAGTGAATAACATCTAGCCTGTATGAGTAGATGATAAACTCATATTTGTAATTATTATTACAGGAAAAAAGCAGACTGTAGTTGAGGTGTACATATGTATTAGAAATGGTTTTAAGTACATACAAGAGGTTGGAATGTGGCAATAAATCTGCTTATACTGATTGTTGGGAAGAGTTACTAACTAACTTGGAAAATTGTATTTCTAGGGAACTGGAGGAATCCACTTTTAAGTGGAACATCTTCCATTGAATACTTCTTTAGAGATCTGAAGGCAACATTCTTATTCATCTCAGGCTGCTATAACAAAATAAACTGACAAAGAAAAGAGACTTATTTTTCACAGCTCTGGAGACTGAATGTGTAAGATTAAGGTGGTGACAGATTTAGTTCCTGGTGAGAACCTTCTTCCTGGATGGTAGACAGCTACCTTCTAGCTGTATCCACACATGGCAGAGATAAAGAGAGCAAGTTGTCTGGTGTCTCTTCTTACAAGGAAACTAATCTCATCATGAGGACCCCACCCTCATGATCTCATCCAAACCTAATTATCTCCCAAAGGCCACACCTTGAAATATTTTTACATGGAGGTTAGGACTTCACCATGTGAATTTTAAAGGAACAGATGATAAAGAAATTTTAAAGGAAAAAAGATCTACAACAGGGTTGTGTAAGAGGAAGTTGAAAATGGGAATGGGTTTGCCCTGGAGAAGACTAAATAGGGGAGATATGTAAGCTACTTTGGCATGCCCATGGGGCCATCATGGAGGAAAGATTCTAGTTAGTTGAATTGCCTTGTCTCACTACTACTACTAAGCTTTAGAACTAGAACTAGATTCATCTGATTTTTAGTCCAGTGCCTTTTCAGGGACTCTCTAGCAAATGAAATTATTCAACAATGGAACTGGGTGCTTTGATAGGTTGCAAGTTCCCTCTTCCTGGAAGTATTCAAGCTCAAGAGTCATTCACTGAGAATGCTTCAGAAAGGATTCTCACATTGGACAGGAGGTTGGATAAACTGTCCTGAGCTCATTTCCAACTCCAGGAATTTAAAGTTTTCTCAAGGTTAAATTCTCTATCCTACTCCTGGTCCTACATGCAGCTCAGTATGTGATGTGGTCTTAATTCTTTTAAAGACTTCTGTAGAAATATATCCAGCAAGATCATATCAATTGTGCAATGAAATGGATTCATACATTTTTGGTTTTAGTTTAGCTATTCTAACTTCTCAAATACATTCTCTCCAGGTCTCAATAGGGAATTTACTAATTTCAGAGAATTTCTAGGCCAATGTCAATAGTGATTCCATCACATTTTAAATAAAGACCATGTTTTAAAAAAGATTTACCCTGTTCACCTGAGATGAGAAAAAGTAACGTGTGTGTGTGTGCGTGTATGTGTGTGCTGGGGGTGGGTAGATTATTGCTGTTGTTTAGCCTTATCTGAGACTCATAAAGATATGGTTTCATTTTCATTGAAAATGTTTTCATTGAATTCATACATAAACATTTTTTTCTTTTCTGAAGTCATTCCAGAATGGAAGGCAATATGGTTGTAAAGCTGTTGGCTTTGGAATCAGACTTACTTCTCAATTCTACTACTTTCTGGAGGAGTGACCCTCTTCAAGTCACTTATCCTCTCTGAGTTTGTTTTCTCAACTATTCATTGGAGAGAATTCCCCATTTTACACCATATCATATTAAATGAGCTGACAGCTTAAAAAGACAGCAACAGTAGGCTGTCTTTCTGAATGTTCTACTTGTTTCATCACCACATTATTTGTAAACATTGAAAGCCTAAGTGCAGGCATAATGACTAGTTCATCTTAGTTGCAGTGAGTGGTAGCATGCTTGACACAGAGAGGAAAAGGAATGCCCCTACAGAATGAGAACCCAGAAGGGAGATGCTCAGCCCTGAAAAGAAGACTTAATGTAAGGTTAGGGAAAAGCATAGTAGAACATTTGATCCTTATATGAAAAAATAAATACTTACATAACCAAAAAGTTTATAAGGCATAAAAAAGAATATATGTTAAAAGCATGCCACACGTCTAAATTTACTTATAATAAGTGCTTCCCAAGTCCTTTATAGGTACAGTTCTCCATAGGAACTATTTTAATAACTCTAAACCCTGAAGTTTCACTGAAAGACTTCTAACAAGTTCTCACTTGTAAATAATAATTCCATCTTTCAGCCACAATGAAATGAAAGTACAAATCAACAGCAGCATGAAATCTGAAAAGCTAAAAAATATGTAGAAACTAAAACACTCTTGAACAACTAATTGGTCAAAGGAAAACCACAAAGAAAATTAGAAAATGTCTTGAGACAAATAAAAAATATACCAAAATATGAGATGGAACAAAGGTAGTGTTAATACTATGAGGAAGTTTATAGCAATATTTACATTGAAAAGAAGGATTTCAAATAATGATCTAAATTTATACCTTAAGGAACTAAAACAAGAAGAAAAACTAAATCCAACGGTGGTAGAAGAAAGGAGACAATGAAGATTAGAGCAGAAAAAGAGAATAGAAAAACAACAGAAAAAAGATCAATGAAAACAGTTAGTTTTCTGACAAGGTAAACAAAATCGATGAACCTTTAGCAAAATCAATTTAAAAAAAGAAGATTCAAATAACTCAAATCAGAAATGAAAAAGGAGACATTACAACTGATGCCACAGAATTAAAAAGGGTAATAAGAGATTATTCTGAGGAATTATAACCAAAAAGTTGGATAATCTATAAAAGATGACTAAATTCCTAGAAACATACAACCTACCAAAAAGATTTAATATCATATCAAAACCTCAATGGTATTTTTTTTTGAGAAATACAAAAAATGTTTCAAATTCCTATGAAATCTCAAAGAACCTCAAATAGCCAAAACAATCCTGAGAAAGAACTAAACTAGAGACCTCGTATTTTCTCATTTCAAATCATGTCACAAAATTACAGTGATCAAAATAGTATAGTACTACCATAAAGGCAAACATGTAAGCCAACATAACAGAATAGAGAGGCCAGAAATAAACTCCTATATGTACAGCCAAGTGATCTTCCTTTGACAAGGGTGCTAAGACTATACAGTGAGAGAAGGTTAATCTCTTTAGAAAATGGTGTTGAAAAAGCTGGATATCCTCATGCCAAAGAAGTTGGATCTTTGTTTTACACCATATACAAAATTTAACTCCAACTGAATTAAAGATCTAAATATAAGACCTGAAAGTATAAAACCACAAGACCAAAAAATGGGGGTAAAGCTTTTGATTCTCACTGTAGCAATGACTTATTGGATATGACATGAAAAACACTTGCAACAAAAGCATGAATCAACAGCTGGAACTACATCAAGCTTAAAATTTTCTGCACAGCAAAGGAAACCATCAACAGAGTGAAAAGGCAACCTACAAAATGAAAAAAAATGTTTACAGACCATATATTAGAGAAGGAGTTAATATCCACAATACATTAAGAACTACAATTCAACAACAAAACAAAATTCAACATAAAACAAAGGAAAAAAAAAAAAAAACCCAGATAACTCTAGAAAGAAAAATGGACAAAGGACTTGAATAGACATTTTCCAAAAAAGATATAAGAATGGCCAACAAGCATATAAAAGGATGCTTAACATCACCAATTACTGGAGAAATGCAACTCAAAACCACATTGAGATATCACTTTATACCCATTACGATGATCACTCTTAAAATTGCAGAGAAAAAGAAGTGTTGGAGACAATGTGGAGAACTTGGAGACCTGCATGCTGTTGGTGGGAATGTAAATAGTGCAGCTGGGATGACAAATGAAATGTACGTTTCTCAAAAGGGTAATAAGAGATTATTCTGAGGAATTATAACCAAAAGTTGGATAATCTATAAAAGATGACTAAATTCCTAGAAACATACAACCTACCAAAAGATTTAATATCATATCAAAACCTCAATGGTATTTTTTTTTGAGAAATACAAAAAATGTTTCAAATTCCTATGAAATCTCAAAGAACCTCAAATAGCCAAAACAATCCTGAGAAAGAACTAAACTAGAGACCTCGTATTTTCTCATTTCAAATCATGTCACAAAATTACAGTGATCAAAATAGTATAGTACTACCATAAAGGCAAACATGTAAGCCAACATAACAGAATAGAGAGGCCAGAAATAAACTCCTATATGTACAGCCAAGTGATCTTCCTTTGACAAGGGTGCTAAGACTATACAGTGAGAGAAGGTTAATCTCTTTAGAAAATGGTGTTGAAAAAGCTGGATATCCTCATGCCAAAGAAGTTGGATCTTTGTTTTACACCATATACAAAATTTAACTCCAACTGAATTAAAGATCTAAATATAAGACCTGAAAGTATAAAACCACAAGACCAAAAAATGGGGGTAAAGCTTTTGATTCTCACTGTAGCAATGACTTATTGGATATGACATGAAAAACACTTGCAACAAAAGCATGAATCAACAGCTGGAACTACATCAAGCTTAAAATTTTCTGCACAGCAAAGGAAACCATCAACAGAGTGAAAAGGCAACCTACAAAATGAAAAAAGATGTTTACAGACCATATATTAGAGAAGGAGTTAATATCCACAATACATTAAGAACTACAATTCAACAACAAAACAAAATTCAACATAAAACAAAGGAAAAAAAAAAAAAAACCCAGATAACTCTAGAAAGAAAAATGGACAAAGGACTTGAATAGACATTTTCCAAAAAAGATATAAGAATGGCCAACAAGCATATAAAAGGATGCTTAACATCACCAATTACTGGAGAAATGCAACTCAAAACCACATTGAGATATCACTTTATACCCATTACGATGATCACTCTTAAAATTGCAGAGAAAAAGAAGTGTTGGAGACAATGTGGAGAACTTGGAGACCTGCATGCTGTTGGTGGGAATGTAAATAGTGCAGCTGGGATGACAAATGAAATGTACGTTTCTCAAAAGGTTAAAAAAAGAACTCTCATATAATCTTAGCAACATCACTCAGAGGTATCCTAAAGAAATAAAAACAGGATCTTGAGGAGATATTTGCACACTCATGTTCATAGCAGCATTATTTGCAATAGCCAAGAGATGGAAGAACCCTAAATGTCAATTTATGGAAAAATGAATAAAGAAAATGAGGTATTTCTATATAATGGAATATTATTCAACCACACGAAATGAGGAGATTCTGCCATATATTTGAACCTTGAAGGCATTATACTAAGTCACATAAACTGGTCACAAAAGGTGACTACCACATGACTTCACTTCCATGTGAAATCTAAAGTAGTCAGACTCTTAAAGACAGGAAGTAGGATGGTGGCCACCAGGAGCTGGGGGAAGGGGAGACGGGGACTGTTTTGTGGATGTCGTGGCAGGCGGGTGGGCCCTGGGATCTGCTACAGAGGCATGCACATGTGGCTTGTGATCTTGTACTGTGCACTTGGAAACTGTCAGGATTTTATATAAAAATGTAAATTTTTATATAAAACAAATTTTATATCAAGTGTGTGTTTGGGGGGAGGTTGCCACAATTTAGAAAAAGAAAAAAATTTTATCTTCCACTTTTTGACTATGTACTCTATTATCTATCCTGCAAAACTCCACCAAAAATCTCTGTAACGTAGGTATCATTAGCCCCATTTTACAGATGAAGAGAGTGAGGCACAGAGGTTAGGTAGCCTGTCACAGGACTGCAATTTGAATCCCGCTTGGTCTAAATCCAATCTTGATCTTGTTCTGCAATCCCAGACTGTAAACCTACACAAACTAAGAGCCTTTTACTTCCAGGCCTGCTTCACCCTTCAAGCTCTCATGCCTTCTTAATGTTCTGAGTCAGGTCTACGTCAAGATGTCAAATGTCTCTAGGGCAGGGTTTCTCAGCCTCAGTGTTTTGACATTTTGATATTGTGGTCTACAAGGTCTTTCACTGTGGGGGCTAGCTTGTGCATTGCAGAGTGTTTTGCAGTACCCTTGATGCCTACCTACAAGTTGCACTTTATCATCACCCAACATTTTATTGCAAAGTCTATTGGTTTTCTGTTTATTGTCTATGTTCCCCATAGCAATGTAAATCTTCCAAGGAAGGAAGTCTGCCTGTTTGGTTCTCCACTGAATCTGCAGATTAGTAGCTGGCACAGAGAATGTATTCAATAAAGTGTGTCAGATGGATGAATGAATGAATAGATGGATCTTGGAAGTGACTTAGAGCTAATTGGCCTCAGGGACCAATTTAAAATACCCAAACACCCAAGAGAATCATATTTGAGTCAGAAACCAGTTCAGGATATTTATTTATAGGATGGAACTCTAAATAGACCAAGCTCCCTTGCCAACCACTCAGCATCTTTTCTTGCTCTGGGGAAGTCTCCCAGGGAAGCACAGAGGTCGTCAGAAGGTTGATGAAGCCAGGGTGGGGCAGGATGGGCTACAGGATCATCTAAAGGGTCCATATTCTCACAGGCAGATGCCTGACGGCCCCTCCCTGACGGCCCCTCCCTGCACCTATAAGGGGGTCAGCTCTAGGAACACAAAGGTTGTGTATAAGAGTCCCGAACAGCTCGGATCCTGACTGGGGCTGAGGCTGGGAAGGGGGCATGATCCAAACAGAGGCTTCCTGGAGGGAATGGTGCCTGAGTTAAGTCCTTCAAAAACATCAGGAATTACTACACAGTGGAGCTTTCAATAAGCTATTGTCAAATAAATAGAAAATGAAAAATCAGAAGACATATTACCATCTTTTTTTTTTCCTTTTTACTAACAGAAACAAAACCAAACCCCACTGGCTAAAATGATGACTGTAATTATTGTAATCATTATTTTGCTCAGCTACCACGGCACTGTTCAACCACGAGAGTAAATGGGCTTATATTGAGGGAAAGAGACAAAGGGGGAATTTTTCACTCTCTCATTATTACATTTTTTTTTCCTTTCTCTCAAATGGAGATGCCATTGGAAGGTGACAGCAGAAATCACAGCCATGAATAATTCACTCTGCCTAATTTCACACTATTTCATTTTCTTTATGAGTTACTAATTAGCACACGGGTTATTTAAAGAACAGAAAAGAGCTCTTTAAAGAGAAGTAGAAGGAAGTTGTATACTTGTTTGTTAAAAAATGAATAAATAAATAAAAAGATAAACAAAGCTTCCAAAGCCTAAAGGAGGTGTCTTCCCAGACCTGGATACCCCTGGGAGCTTCTCAAGGCTGCAGCCACTCATACAGAAAGAAGCTTCCAGGGCCAGACGCAAGGGATGTGGCTCAGCCATCATTCATGCGGCCAAAATGTCAAGGTGTTTTGGAAAATTAAAGCACTTGGCAAGACTTTAAATCAATAGTGGCTTGAACTCCCAAGGTATTTTTCTAGCCTAAAGAGTTTGGGCCAGTCTGGGTAAATCTGCACAAAGCATCATTACAATGTCTTGGATCAGTTGCAGTCAAGGGATCAGGGACACTCTGATTCCTTCTACGCCCCTCAAATCTTGTGCATTCCTTTTGGGGTGAGGACCAGAAATGGGGACCACGAGACTCGGTGGTCAGGACACTTTTCTTATCTATAAAATACGGACACTAGTAGCACCTCCCTCATAGGGCTGTGGCAAGGACCCTGTGAGACAGCAATGCCTCCCACTTGGCTTTCAGCCTGGCACACAAGAAGAGCTCATCAAGACCTTTGCCTTGTCGGTGGTAGAGGTGTTTTTGGAGTTGAACCACTGAAAGACTCAGCAGGACGAAACCCCTAAGGTCCATTGTGCTGGTCACCCTCTGTGTGTCCCCACCCCCCGGGTCCTCTCCCCTCCCTGCCTGGTCTTTGGGCTCCCTGGAGGCTCTGGAGGAGTGAAGACAGACTGGGCATTCACCTCCCTCTTCACTTGCTTCCGGCCTCACTGCTATTGGGCCATTGCCACTGCTACATCCTGTCAGACATCCTGCTTTGTGTCTACAGCTCTCTCCAGACCCTGCGAACTCTGCTCCCTTCCCTCACCCTGGAGCCTAGGAGGGTCCATGTCAGAGGAGGAGACCAGCCGCTGAAGGTTTTCATGAACCCCACTCACGCCTCTGTAACTAGCTTCTCCATTAGACCTTACCCCTCACCCCAGGGACACTCTTGAGTTTGTCCTCTGTAGACTGTGGTGACCCTTACTCACCAGTGACTAAACCAAGGCCCCCAGTAGTCTTAAATATTAAGCAAAGTAGGAGCCAAATGTGGGAACGGAATGCACATTCATCAGGAGAGAGGAATGGGAGGCCAAGCCCAGAACCACTTGATCACTTCTGCCTATATGAGGCTTCTGCTCTGCTTGGGGCCACCTTTGTTGGCCAGTCTTAGCTGATATTGTCACCCTGTGTCTTAAAAATTACTTAGTAATGAGATTAGTGGATTATGAGTTAAGAAAACTGTGAGATGCAGGTAATATAGGACCTGGCTAGCAGGCACTTTGGCAAACATGGAGTTGATCATCTCAGACAAGAACCTGAAGAGGGACAGTGCAGGCTGAGGGCAGTGGCTTGATGGTGCCAGGAAAGACCACACATCTCTGTCTTTCCATTTCCTGTCATAGCCCAGCAGCTCCTCACTTCATAGTAGCGGAAGCACAGTAGACATTTGTCCAAGTATCATGTCTATGTTCAAGGAAGGAGGAGGATGGGTAAGGGGCAGCCCCCATGTAACAACTTTCCCTGAAACTAACCATCATATTAATGCTCAAGTCTCACTGGTCAGGGGCTTCCCAGGTGGCGCTAGTGGTAAAGAACCTGCCTGCCAGTGCATGAAATCTAAGAGACATGGGTTCAATCCCTGGGTCAGGAAGATCCCCTGGAGAGGGGCATGGCAACCCACTCCAGTATTCTTGCCGTGGTAATCCCATGGACAGAGGAGCCTGGTGGGCTACAGTCCATAGGGCTGCACGGTGTCGAACACAACTGAAGTGACTTCGCACACACAGGAGGTAACAGGGTAGTGTTTCAGGAACACCCATCATCAACCTTCTGGTTCCAACCAGTCTGGGGACCACGGGCTTGCAGCCAGCCTGAAATTATCCTCCCGTTGTGCGGGGGCCTTAGTTCCTATAGAATAAGTCAGATATGTATCAGATTGCCATGTACGTTTCCAGAGGAGGAACCAGGACCCTGCCCATCTCTGCACTGTTGTTTCTTGACTACTTTTCCTTCGTTTCTCTATTCCCTCAGTCCCCTAACCAGTAACTATTTGAAACTGCCCTTTAAGAGTCGGGATGGCAGAAGCCTTTTTCCTACAAAGAAGAAATGGGGGACACAGAAAGGCTTTTGTACCTAAGAAGGCCCCATGGGTTCCTTCTCCATTTCAGACTGAGAAATGGGAGTCCTCAAAGAGAGACCCAAACCTTCCGCTGTATGTGTGTGGGTAGAAGCCGTAGTTCACAGAACAAGAATGCTTCCATGGAATCTCCTGAGTTGTGGCTCTAAATAATTACTGACGTGGGGGTGGTGAGATAAAAATAATTTGAGACAAGTCAAGGGAAATTTAAGCACAAACTTTTTTGTCTGCCTTTTGGCATCCTCTCTCCCCTGTGTGTATAGCACTATGCCTTGACCACATCTCCCCATCAGTAGAAATACCTGCTCCGCCATCAACAGCAATACTGTCCCAGCATTAACAGGACAAGTCCTTAGGAGTTAACCTTCCTTCTTAATGTTGGTGGGGGGGACCAGTCTGACCCACTAACCACTCCTCAGCTCATATGTGTACGTCTGGACTGTGTAAACTGTTGACAAGGCAATACTTAAGGTTTGACCCTTTGTCTCGAAAGCTTACATAGCGGTGTTTGACCTCTAACAGGTGGTACAGTTCTCAAAGCACTCTGAGGCTGCTCCCAGGTTATAATGCTCATTTTAGCTTGAATCAAATTTTCCATTTCTTTCTTAGATCAACTGATTAATTTTTTCATTGACAGGGGCAGAAAGAAAGAAAGGAAGGAAGAGGGAAGAGGACAGAGGGAAGAGGTGGGTGTGATGGAGCACACTTTTTCTTACTCTGTGGCTTATGAGAGCTGACCTGCAGTCTTCTCTCTACTGGATGCCCCGACACTCCACTCAGCCTATTTGGATGAAGCCACCAACATCTGGCTGCCAGAGAACTTGGCCTTTCTGGAGACAATTGCTGGATTATTGGAAAGAAACTGGAGCCTCTGATGAAATTCTTGTGGCAAACGCTGTCTTGGCCGTTTGCCAAGAGAAACCTGCCCAGACTCCGCAGAAAGGCTTATTATCTCCAGGGTGGCATTTGGTAATTAAAAAGGTATGATAGATTACCCAGGGCCTGTCTGCAAATAATGTTGTACCTGGGGAATCTGGTCAGATGGCTCTTCAAGGAGTTTTTGCTTATCAGATTAGAAGCAAACGTGCTTCTGAGAGGAGGAAGTGAAATGGCCAGGAACTCAGAAACTGCCAAAGCTCCCGTCACAAAACAACCTGTATCTTTTAAGAGGAAGGCTGGTGATGAACCCATGTTCAGGCCTTCCCCTGAAGAAGGAGAATTGTCTCAAGCTGCTCCTTCAGACTTACCTAAAGTTCTTATTCTCAGGGCCACTGTGACTGTCTATTCTTAATGTTCTGGCCCATTACCTTGGAGACTGGAACCCTCAGCTATGCAACGAAGCAAATGATGTCAAATGAATCAGTTACAGTTCCTCCATCTACCCCACCCCCACCCGCACCGTGCTACTTAACCACTCCTCATTCACAAAGCTCATCTAGCCATCTGTTGTCCATCTACCTACTCATCTATCAATCATTTTATTCACCTATAAATATATAATACATTCACCGATGGGAAAAACTCACGCATTCACCCATCCAATCTTCTATCCAGCTCCCATCCACCCACCTGCGCATTCACCAGCTACTCATCTATTCCTTTGACTAAACATTCATTCACTCTTTTATTCAACCAGCATTTACTCAGGACTGATAATAATGACAAACCTTGGATCAGCTCTAAGCAGCGTGCTAAGTTTACCTTAGAATGATTTTTTAGACAGGGCAGAAAGAAAGAAAGGAAGGAAGAGGGAAGAGGACAGAGGGAAGAGGTGGGTGTGATGGAGCACACTTTTTCTTACTCTGTGGCTTATGAGAGCTGACCTGCAGTCTTCTCTCTACTGGATGCCCCGACACTCCACTCAGCCTATTTGGATGAAGCCACCAACATCTGGCTGCCAGAGAACTTGGCCTTTCTGGAGACAATTGCTGGATTATTGGAAAGAAACTGGAGCCTCTGATGAAATTCTTGTGGCAAACGCTGTCTTGGCCGTTTGCCAAGAGAAACCTGCCCAGACTCCGCAGAAAGGCTTATTATCTCCAGGGTGGCATTTGGTAATTAAAAAGGTATGATAGATTACCCAGGGCCTGTCTGCAAATAATGTTGTACCTGGGGAATCTGGTCAGATGGCTCTTCAAGGAGTTTTTGCTTATCAGATTAGAAGCAAACGTGCTTCTGAGAGGAGGAAGTGAAATGGCCAGGAACTCAGAAACTGCCAAAGCTCCCGTCACAAAACAACCTGTATCTTTTAAGAGGAAGGCTGGTGATGAACCCATGTTCAGGCCTTCCCCTGAAGAAGGAGAATTGTCTCAAGCTGCTCCTTCAGACTTACCTAAAGTTCTTATTCTCAGGGCCACTGTGACTGTCTATTCTTAATGTTCTGGCCCATTACCTTGGAGACTGGAACCCTCAGCTATGCAACGAAGCAAATGATGTCAAATGAATCAGTTACAGTTCCTCCATCTACCCCACCCCCACCCGCACCGTGCTACTTAACCACTCCTCATTCACAAAGCTCATCTAGCCATCTGTTGTCCATCTACCTACTCATCTATCAATCATTTTATTCACCTATAAATATATAATACATTCACCGATGGGAAAAACTCACGCATTCACCCATCCAATCTTCTATCCAGCTCCCATCCACCCACCTGCGCATTCACCAGCTACTCATCTATTCCTTTGACTAAACATTCATTCACTCTTTTATTCAACCAGCATTTACTCAGGACTGATAATAATGACAAACCTTGGATCAGCTCTAAGCAGCGTGCTAAGTACTTTACAGGAACGGCTTCCTTTAACTCTCAGAACAAGACCTTCATGTAAATGTTATTACCATCTTCATTTTAGAGATGAGAAATTTGAGTTTCAGAGAGACTGAGTAACTTTCCCAAGGGCACACAGCTGGTAAGCAGCAAGACCTATGTCCTTCCTCCCCACTTGCTATCCTGCTGGTGGCAGGTCCTGGCTGGGTCCTTGGGAGCATGAGTGTGGCACAAACTAGGTCCTTAAGATGCCCACAGCCCGTGGAACTGGCAAACACATGAAGAGAAAATTAAAACACAAATTTTTACTGCCTGGTTTTGACCAGTGAGGACCTGACTTCAGAGAAGCTGACTTTCCCCAACTCAATGACATTCTTATCTTTAGGGCAAAGTAGAAATTCAGACTCAGGGCTGTCTTATCCCAAAGCCACTCAGTCAGTGTTGCCTAATCTTCTATTAGTTGTCACTTTACAACTTTTTGCCATTTCTTATGCCTTCAAGTTCTATTATTTGTTTAACATTTTGCTTCAACTCAAAAGCTTAAGCCTCACCCAGAGCAATATCATCTATGAGCCTGCATTTTGATGTGCCAATTATCTATTCTGCCCTGACTCACACTGCGGTCGACTAGGGCTGCCATAACCAAAATACCTCAGGCTGGGCGGCTGAAAGAACAGAAATGGATAGTCTCACAGGTCTGGAGGCTGTGAGATCAAGGGGTCACCAGGGTTGCTTTCTGGTGAGGCCTCTTTTCCTGGCTTGCAGATGGCTCTCTTCTGGCTCAGCCCACACCTGGTCTCTCCTATGTGCATGTACCCACCCCATGACCCTGTGTCTCTTCATTTTACAAAGACTTCATTTAACCTTAATAATCTCCTTAAAGACTGTGCATCCAAAGACAGTCATGGTGAAGGGTGGGGCTTCAGCATTCTAACTGCAGCGGTGGCTGGTGGGGGAGGCAATTCAGTCTATCAGACACATTGCAAAAGTTCATTCTCCACACCATCAACAGAATCCTAAAGGGAACGCTGCACTCCCCAGCGCTGACATTCATAAAACAGCAGTGAAGCAGCTGTAGGCAGTGCTTGGCAGCTCGAGACATAAGCCCAAACAGAGAGAGAGACAGTTGGGGTAAGGAGGATTAAGAGTACCCAGTGCAGTTACAAAGTCATAACCGCCGAGTTGTTCCCCAGGGACACTGATTAACCCGAGAAGATGGAGCAAAATTGGTGTCTGGATAGACAGGACCCAACCAAGAAGCCATATTTGGCTGTCTTAGAAATCTACTCATTTGCTACGAATTAGATGCCAGCGCCTAATGAGGCTGGGCTGCACCCGTCTGCGAGTCATGTGTGAGTCTTTGCTGCCGCCCTGTTGTCTTTGCAGTCGTCACCTCCCTTCCATGACCTGTTAGCTGGGGTCTGCATGGAACGAGAGCTCGCTGTTCAGACTGCAAAAGCTGTTCCAAGCCTTATCTTTAGGGCAAAGTAGAAATTCAGACTCAGGGCTGTCTTATCCCAAAGCCACTCAGTCAGTGTTGCCTAATCTTCTATTAGTTGTCACTTTACAACTTTTTGCCATTTCTTATGCCTTCAAGTTCTATTATTTGTTTAACATTTTGCTTCAACTCAAAAGCTTAAGCCTCACCCAGAGCAATATCATCTATGAGCCTGCATTTTGATGTGCCAATTATCTATTCTGCCCTGACTCACACTGCGGTCGACTAGGGCTGCCATAACCAAAATACCTCAGGCTGGGCGGCTGAAAGAACAGAAATGGATAGTCTCACAGGTCTGGAGGCTGTGAGATCAAGGGGTCACCAGGGTTGCTTTCTGGTGAGGCCTCTTTTCCTGGCTTGCAGATGGCTCCCTTCTGGCTCAGCCCACACCTGGTCTCTCCTATGTGCATGTACCCAACCCATGTCCCTATGTCTCTTCATTTTACAAAGACTTCATTTAACCTTAATAATCTCCTTAAAGACCGTGCATCCAAAGACAGTCATGGTGAAGGGTGGGGCTTCAGCATTCTAACTGCAGCGGTGGCTGGTGGGGGAGGCAATTCAGTCTATCAGACACATTGCAAAAGTTCATTCTCCACACCATCAACAGAATCCTAAAGGGAACGCTGCACTCCCCAGCGCTGACATTCATAAAACAGCAGTGAAGCAGCTGTAGGCAGTGCTTGGCAGCTCGAGACATAAGCCCAAACAGAGAGAGAGACAGTTGGGGTAAGGAGGATTAAGAGTACCCAGTGCAGTTACAAAGTCATAACCGCCGAGTTGTTCCCCAGGGACACTGATTAACCCGAGAAGATGGAGCAAAATTGGGGTCTGGATAGACAGGACCCAACCAAGAAGCCATATTTGGCTGTCTTAGAAATCTACTCATTTGCTACGAATTAGATGCCAGCGCCTAATGAGGCTGGGCTGCACCCCGTCTGCGCGAGTCATGTGTGAGTCTTTGCTGCCGCCCTGTTGTCTTTGCAGTCGTCACCTCCCTTCCATGACCTGTTAGCTGGGGTCTGCATGGAACGAGAGCTCGCTGTTCCACTGTGACAATGTCCCCATGTCCCTCCCTCCGTGGTATCCTGTCACTGCCGGCTGGGGCTGCTCAGCTATTTCATGTGAGTCTGTGATGCTCAAACGAAGGGCTGAGAGGTCATCGAGTTCTCAGGAGCATAAGAAGGTATTCAGAACAATCGGGGCAAACACAGGAGATTGGTGGTGAAATGAGAGAGGGAATGATAACAATCACTGTTACTATGATATATTGTCCGGAGTCCCCGTCGGTGGAGGGCCTGCTATAGGTCAAGTACAGATGGGGCTGGTGCTGGTATGAATCAGGGACCTCAAGTTCAGGTCCCTGCAGGAGTCACACTGCTGAGGAGACTGAAGTCAGCTGTTGATGTGGACTGGAGAGAATGCGCCCCATCTGAATGGGACCCCTACGGCGCAGCTCTGGGCAAACACATGGATGGTGTTGGGATGCCCGCCACTGTGGTTAGACCTTTTTGATGTTTCAGGAGAAAGCTGAAATCTGCATTTGTCTTTGACAGCTCCTTTTTTAAAATATTGGTAGTTATCTTTTAAAAATGTGAAACATAGTGTCCAAATAAAATATAGCTGCAGGTCATGTCTGCCCTTTGGAGGCAATTCTTGTTCTCCAGAACACTCAGGACGACTGATTCTGGCCCCAGCTCTGCACCTAATGTTCCACCTTGCACTGACTCATTCATTTCTTTGTCTTTGCTCCTAGGCTGGGAGCAACTGGGGGGCTAGGGCTGTCTTTGTCCTTCATGTATTCTCTGTGCCACTTGGATCAGGCACAGAATACACGCCAAGTGAACTTTTGGGCATTTAGCTATTGTTGTTCAGTCACTCAGTTGTGTCCAACTCTTTGTGGCTCCGTGGACTGCAGCATACCAGGCTTCCCTGTCCCTCAGTATTTCCTGGAATTTGTTCAAACTCATGTCCATTGAGGTGATGACGCCATCCAACCATCTCATCCTCTGTCACCCACTTCTCCTCCTGCCTTCAATCTTTCCCAGTATTAGGGTCTTTTCCAATGAGCTGGCTTTTCACATCAGGTGGCCAAAGTGTTGGAGCTTCAGCTTCATCATCAGTCCTTCCAATGACTATTTAGGGTTCATTCCCTTTAGGATTGACTAGTTTGATCTTGCTGTCTAAGAGACTCTCAAGAGTCTTCTCCAACACCACAGATCAAAAGCATCAATTGTTGGGTGTGCAGTCTTCTTTAAGGTCCAGCTCTCACAACCATTCATGACTACTGGAAAAACAATAGCTTGGACTATACGGCCCTTTGTTGGCAAAGTGATGTCTCTGCTTTTTTGTATGCTTCCCAGGTTTGCCATAGTTTTTCTTCCAAAGAGCAAGTGTCTTTGACGGCTGCAGTCACCATCTACAGCGATCTGGGGGCCCAAGAAAATAAAGTCTGTCGTTGTTTCCCCATCTATTCGCCAAGAAATGATGGGACTGGATGCCATGATCTTTGTTTTTTGAATGATGAGTTTTAAGCCAGCTTTTTTACTCTCCTCTTTCACCTTCATTAAGAGTCTCTTTAGTTCTGCCACTAGGGTGGTGTCATATAAACATCTGAGGTTATTGATACTTCTCCTACTAAACAAAACTAATCCAACTTTCTGCTGTAGGAAAGACCACCATAGGTCATCATTGTCACCCTTCAATTCTCCATCCATCCAGTTGACTGTGAGTTCCTTGAGGGCAGTGAGTCCCCTCAGAATAAATAAGCTAAATGGCATCCTTACATTCACTGTGGTTTCTGTCGGCCTCTGCATGGGTCTCTCAGGAAACTTAAGCCTATGATTTTTTTTTAGTATGTTTTAATTGATGTCTAGTTCATCTACAGTGTTGTATTAGTTTCAAACTACAGAAAAATGATTCAATTGTCACGCCATTTTGAACTTAGGGCTGTCTTTGTCCTTCATGTATTCTCTGTGCCACTTGGATCAGGCACAGAATACACGCCAAGTGAACTTTTGGGCATTTAGCTATTGTTGTTCAGTCACTCAGTTGTGTCCAACTCTTTGTGGCTCCGTGGACTGCAGCATACCAGGCTTCCCTGTCCCTCAGTATTTCCTGGAATTTGTTCAAACTCATGTCCATTGAGGTGATGACGCCATCCAACCATCTCATCCTCTGTCACCCACTTCTCCTCCTGCCTTCAATCTTTCCCAGTATTAGGGTCTTTTCCAATGAGCTGGCTTTTCACATCAGGTGGCCAAAGTGTTGGAGCTTCAGCTTCATCATCAGTCCTTCCAATGACTATTTAGGGTTCATTCCCTTTAGGATTGACTAGTTTGATCTTGCTGTCTAAGAGACTCTCAAGAGTCTTCTCCAACACCACAGATCAAAAGCATCAATTGTTGGGTGTGCAGTCTTCTTTAAGGTCCAGCTCTCACAACCATTCATGACTACTGGAAAAACAATAGCTTGGACTATACGGCCCTTTGTTGGCAAAGTGATGTCTCTGCTTTTTTGTATGCTTCCCAGGTTTGCCATAGTTTTTCTTCCAAAGAGCAAGTGTCTTTGACGGCTGCAGTCACCATCTACAGCGATCTGGGGGCCCAAGAAAATAAAGTCTGTCGTTGTTTCCCCATCTATTCGCCAAGAAATGATGGGACTGGATGCCATGATCTTTGTTTTTTGAATGATGAGTTTTAAGCCAGCTTTTTCACTCTCCTCTTTCACCTTCATTAAGAGTCTCTTTAGTTCTGCCACTAGGGTGGTGTCATATAAACATCTGAGGTTATTGATACTTCTCCTACTAAACAAAACTAATCCAACTTTCTGCTGTAGGAAAGACCACCATAGGTCATCATTGTCACCCTTCAATTCTCCATCCATCCAGTTGACTGTGAGTTCCTTGAGGGCAGTGAGTCCCCTCAGAATAAATAAGCTAAATGGCATCCTTACATTCACTGTGGTTTCTGTCGGCCTCTGCATGGGTCTCTCAGGAAACTTAAGCCTATGATTTTTTTTTAGTATGTTTTAATTGATGTATAGTTCATCTACAGTGTTGTATTAGTTTCAAACTACAGAAAAATGATTCAATTGTCTATATGTGTATATATGGATATATATTCTTTCTTAGATTCTTTTCCTTAATGGGTTATTAAAAGATACTAATTAGAGATCTCTGTGCTATACAATAGGTCCTAGTTAGCTACCTATTTTATCTATAGTAATGTGCATATGTTAATTCCACACTCCTATTTATCCCCCTCCTCCCACCTTCACTTTCCATCTTGGTAACCATAAATTTTATTCTATGTCTGTGAGCCTGTCTCTGATTTGTAAATAAGTTCATTCGTGTCATTTCTTTTTTTTTTAGATTTCACATGTGAGTGATACCATATATTTTGTCTTTCTCTGTCTGACTTAACTTCCCTTAGCATGATAATCTCTAGGTCTATCCATGTTGCTGCAAATTGAAGCCTATATTTTTATAGCATAAATCTGTGAATTTACCACATCAGGCCGAAGGAGGCAAGCTCTGGGAGGTAGGGATTGGAGGGACTGATCTGCCCACTGAGGATCTGGGCATGCATCCCTTACACTGTCAAGGCCGGTCCTGCTTCTGTCCACCACATGTCTATTGAGTCCCACCCAGCATCAGCTCTGGAAGGAGCTCAGGCAATCATTCTTGACTGAACAAGCCGAGATAAAATGATTAAAATGTACAGTAAGGCGAAGAGAACTCATGTCTTCGATATTTGCTGTTTTTATGAAATTCTGTTTGGTATTGTTTGCTTGCTGACATTGCATGGGTCTCTCTCTCTTACAACTTGGAGCTGAGATCTTCTGAACAATGTAGGGTGGCCATAGACATCTAGATCTGGGAGGAGTAGCCACATCCCAGGATTTTGTTTATGTCGATATGGAGAAGTGGTCTGCCCTCTGTGTAAACCACTGGAGCGCTGGTCCTCCCATCATGCTCCAGTCATGGTGGACTCTGGCCTCCCTGTCCACAGCAACTATACTCTCCCGCTGTTTCATCATCTTCCACCCCCAGCTGCTACAGAGCCCCCAGACAGGTGGAACTGTCTCAGACAGACGTAGGGTGGCAGAGCTCTAGCATCTTAAGCCACAGGCACTGTGGCCCCGCAGCGCCTCCGGATGGAGATCACACTTAGTCACTTGGGAATTCTTGGCTTAGCATTTGTGCTCAATGAGCACTTACCACATTCAATCAAATCACTTCTAAAAGCAAATCATTCTCCCAATCTTCCTCCCCATTATACTATTCTTACGAGATCCATACATACCTAGTTAGCTACCTATTTTATCTATAGTAATGGGCATATGTTAATTCCACACTCCTATTTATCCCCCTCCTCCCACCTTCACTTTCCATCTTGGTAACCATAAATTTTATTCTATGTCTGTGAGCCTGTCTCTGATTTGTAAATAAGTTCATTTGTGTCATTTCTTTCTTTTTTTTAGATTTCACATGTGAGTGATACCATATATTTTGTCTTTCTCTGTCTGACTTAACTTCCCTTAGCATGATAATCTCTAGGTCTATCCATGTTGCTGCAAATTGAAGCCTATATTTTTATAGCATAAATCTGTGAATTTACCACATCAGGCCGAAGGAGGCAAGCTCTGGGAGGTAGGGATTGGAGGGACTGATCTGCCCACTGAGGATCTGGGCATGCATCCCTTACACTGTCAAGGCCGGTCCTGCTTCTGTCCACCACATGTCTATTGAGTCCCACCCAGCATCAGCTCTGGAAGGAGCTCAGGCAATCATTCTTGACTGAACAAGCCGAGATAAAATGATTAAAATGTACAGTAAGGAAGAGAACTCATGTCTTCGATATTTGCTGTTTTTATGAAATTCTGTTTGGTATTGTTTGCTTGCTGACATTGCATGGGTCTCTCTCTCTTACAACTTGGAGCTGAGATCTTCTGAACAATGTAGGGTGGCCATAGACATCTAGATCTGGGAGGAGTAGCCACATCCCAGGATTTTGTTTATGTCGATATGGAGAAGTGGTCTGCCCTCTGTGTAAACCACTGGAGCGCTGGTCCTCCCATCATGCTCCAGTCATGGTGGACTCTGGCCTCCCTGTCCACAGCAACTATACTCTCCCGCTGTTTCATCATCTTCCACCCCCAGCTGCTACAGAGCCCCCAGACAGGTGGAACTGTCTCAGACAGACGTAGGGTGGCAGAGCTCTAGCATCTTAAGCCACAGGCACTGTGGCCCCGCAGCGCCTCCGGATGGAGATCACACTTAGTCACTTGGGAATTCTTGGCTTAGCATTTGTGCTCAATGAGCACTTACCACATTCAATCAAATCACTTCTAAAAGCAAATCATCTCATCTTCCTCCCCCATTATAGTCCCCCTATTGCCTAACAAGTGAAAACAATGGCTCACGTTTCTTCCATAGATTTTCTTCCCACCCTTCCCGCCAGTTTTTACTGAGATTGGGCACAAGTTAACATATGGGGTGCAAACAGAGCCTGAGAAACTTGGACAGTTCCAGCTGGGTTTGTTTTGACCATTCCTTTTTATAATTCATTACATTTCATAGCACTCAAATTAACTATATTTAAGCTTTATGTGCAACATAAAGTTCCTGGTTATATTTCTGCCTATAATATCATTCCTGGTCCAGATGGCCCTCTATCACCACCTAAGAAGAGCCTAAGATCAGCATGGACTCCACCATTCGGACAAGTTTAAGACCCTCTGCTCCCAGAAGCTTTTTGCATTTATCCTTTTATTTTCTGCATAATCTCTCTCTCTCTCTCTCTCTCTCACACACACACACACACACACACACACACACACACACACCACAGGTGTTTAAAAATATCCCTGTAAAATGTTTTTGTATAGGCACCTCTGTTGAGAAATACAATTAGCTTTTCTGATACAATCAGTAGCTTCTGTAGGTGTTAGTAAGCTTGCAAGTAAGCCTGGGAGACCCAGCTCTCCTTAGGGGCTCTCAGACTCTGATCAAGTTAGTCCATAAAATGTCCAGATTCCTAAAATACGTGGTTGATCTTTACATTTTCCTCCAGGAGTCTTGGATCCACTGAAACTTTGAAGTCAACTCATGTACTTTCTGCTCAGTAGGACAGGTAGTGTTCATCCATCCCAGGCCCCAACACACCTCTTTTCTGTCTTTCTGTGAAAGACAGAAACCTCGTGTAAACCACTGGAGCGCTGGTCCTCCCATCATGCTCCAGTCATGGTGGACTCTGGCCTCCCTGTCCACAGCAACTATACTCTCCGCTGTTTCATCATCTTCCACCCCCAGCTGCTACAGAGCCCCCAGACAGGTGGAACTGTCTCAGACAGACGTAGGGTGGCAGAGCTCTAGCATCTTAAGCCACAGGCACTGTGGCCCCGCAGCGCCTCCGGATGGAGATCACACTTAGTCACTTGGGAATTCTTGGCTTAGCATTTGTGCTCAATGAGCACTTACCACATTCAATCAAATCACTTCTAAAAGCAAATCATCTCATCTTCCTCCCCCATTATAGTCCCCCTATTGCCTAACAAGTGAAAACAATGGCTCACGTTTCTTCCATAGATTTTCTTCCCACCCTTCCCGCCAGTTTTTACTGAGATTGGGCACAAGTTAACATATGGGATGCAAACAGAGCCTGAGAAACTTGGACAGTTCCAGCTGGGTTTGTTTTGACCATTCCTTTTTATAATTCATTACATTTCATAGCACTCAAATTAACTATATTTAAGCTTTATGTGCAACATAAAGTTCCTGGTTATATTTCTGCCTATAATATCATTCCTGGTCCAGATGGCCCTCTATCACCACCTAAGAAGAGCCTAAGATCAGCATGGACTCCACCATTCGGACAAGTTTAAGACCCTCTGCTCCCAGAAGCTTTTTGCATTTATCCTTTTATTTTCTGCATAATCTCTCTCTCTCTCTCTCTCTCTCTCACACACACACACACACACACACACACACACACACACCACAGGTGTTTAAAAATATCCCTGTAAAATGTTTTTGTATAGGCACCTCTGTTGAGAAATACAATTAGCTTTTCTGATACAATCAGTAGCTTCTGTAGGTGTTAGTAAGCTTGCAAGTAAGCCTGGGAGACCCAGCTCTCCTTAGGGGCTCTCAGACTCTGATCAAGTTAGTCCATAAAATGTCCAGATTCCTAAAATACGTGGTTGATCTTTACATTTTCCTCCAGGAGTCTTGGATCCACTGAAACTTTGAAGTCAACTCATGTACTTTCTGCTCAGTAGGACAGGTAGTGTTCATCCATCCCAGGCCCCAACACACACCTCTTTTCTGTCTTTCTGTGAAAGACAGAAACCTCTTCCATCTACCCTGAAACTCACCTAAATGCTAGGTTCCAGCCTATATTCTCCAGTCCATGCTGGGTCATCTCGAGTCCAGAAGATCTCAGCGATTTAGGATCTTGTCAACCAAGACAGGGCTCCCTCACTTTCCCCTCCCCTTCCTGTGTCTGAGTGCTCAGAGGCTTATGTAGGACCACGGCATTATGAGGGTGCTCCTCTGTTCCTGAGGAGTCCTATGTCATGCTGAGCATCCAGCCTTCTATCTGGTCCTGGGTCGTCCTCCCATCCACCTGTGCTGTGCCCTCACTCACTCCTGATGCCTCGTTCTCCCCAGGCCCTGTCCCATTGTCCGTTTCTGCCCCTCTCCTGGGAATAGGAACACTTCTGGTCACAGGAGATGTTAAATGCCTATTTTCACCCTTTGTCCTTTATCTAGATGGGACCCGTCACTGTGATTACTCTGCTGAGCCTGAAGGCTCCTATGAGGAGCTGAACAAAACTGCCACCTCTTTTGGCACCATCTAGAAAGCCTGGAGCAGATGTCCACTCCCAGTTAACAGCCCAGTCACCTGAGATGTCCATGCCCTATGGCCTGTTCCCTTCCCTGGGGCTCAGCTTTGGGGGATGGGCAGGTGCTCCATGACCTCCTCAAGGAAAACCCCCACCTTTGTCTCTGATCCCATTATAGTTCATTTTATATCTATCTATACACACACACACATAATAACATATATATTATATATGTGTATAGCATATATACTATATACACATATGACATAATGTGTATTATATGTATTACAACAAATATATAGTTCCACTCATTGTAGTTCTTGTTTCACATTCTTATCTAGACTCCCATTTCGGGCTCGAGAAGAAGCAGGAAGTCCTCGTTTGAGCTGATCCCTGTTGTTCCTCTGCCACCGGGACTTTTGGCTTTTGAAAACCTAATGATTTGATCCTTTTGTTCCATGGTTCCATTGTGTCAGCCTTCTCTTGAGACACTTGTGGCCCACAGCTTGAACGATGAAAGCTTTGGGAAAGTACATATCTGCCAACCTATCAAAATATCACCCTGCTGTGGTTTGATCGGCGGGACAGCGGTTGGAGTGAAAAGAGAGTATCTGCTGGTTCCTATCATCTCGCCCTCCAGTTCCTGTTTCCCAGGCGGCTGTGAGATCTGCTGAAGCAGCCCCGTTTTGCAAGACAGGGCTGTGCCATTCAAACCTGGCACAGTTGAGCTAGAGCTGAAATCGTGGGAGGAGGGAGGGAGAGAGAAAGAGCTTTCTTCCCTTCCATATCCGAGGCTGCATTGCCACACCATCTGGAGCCAGAAGGGGAGAATGGGGGCGAATAAATATAAGGTGTAAACGCACAGAGCGTAAACACATGAAATTGGCAATGACTAATTCATCATCTCGCAAATCTGTCTTTACAAAGAGAAATAAAAATCAAGTTGGTTTGAGCAATATGGAAGGAGTGCGGCTCTTCCAAGAATAGCTAATGAAAGGGGGAGGGGGAAGGACTGATTGGAAAATATGCAAATTTAGGAAATTGGCAGATTCAGATGACACTTCAGAGTGATTAGTGTGCTGATTGGGGTGCTTTGGGAAGCACGAAGGAAGCATCGTATTGTTTTCTTCAAAAAAAAAACAAAAATAATAATGAAGCCGCCTCAAAGAGCCCAGTGCTTCCTGACTGGGGCCTGCGTCTGCCGTGTCAGCTGCGCCTCTGTGAATGGTGAGAAGAGCTCTGTGCCTGTTCTCCCAAAACCAAGAAGCTGTCTTAGGTGCAAGTCTGGCATCAGCTATTTTATTTACTTACTCATTCTTTCAATAAAGATTTGAGATCAACGGCTCTATGCCAAACCCTGTGCTGGGGGTTTGGGACACAAAGATGAATCAGGCACACCCTCCGGCCCTGAAGACCACAGAGTCTAGTAAGAGTGAGAATGTGTATTAGGTTCAATGGCATAAGTGCTACAACACGGGGGAATTCAGCCAAGTGATGGTATAACACAGCAGAAGGAGAGATGTATTAGCACAACAGAGTAAGTTGGTGGTGATGAGGTGGGGGAGGAGCTGGAGAAGCTTCTTAAAGAAGGCTGACATTTGAGATGAATTTGAAAGAATTCTTCCAGATGGAGAACTAGGCAAAGGGTATCTGAGGCAGAAGTAACAGCATCAGCAAAAGCAAGGAGGCATGAAAGTACTTAACAGTTTCTGACAATGATGATCTGTCTGGTAAATAGTTCTTCTTGAGCCTACCCACCTGAGAATATTATGGATGGAGCCGACTGAGGAGACAGGAAGCTTGGGTTCCTAAAAGTCAATAACACTGGTGCAGAAATGACCATGCAGTAGAGTGTGGCAATAGATTGGTCAGATTCCTCAGATTTCTAGATCTCCCTGGTGACTCAAATGATAAACAATCTGCCTGCAATGCAAGAGACCTGCATTCAATCCCTGGGTCAGGAAGATCCCCTGGAGAAGGCAATGGCAGCCCACTCCAGCAATCTTGCCTGGAGAAAATCATGAACAGAGGAGCCTGGCAGGCTGCACTCCACGTGGTTGCCAAGAGTTGAAGCAGCCGAGCCCATAAGTAGCTAACAATGGCTCTCTCATTGTTATTATAAATTGGTTCATTCTTGACTACCCCATTCCCAACGCAAAATATAAATTCTTCAGTTTCAGCATGACTTTCACTCAAGAAATTGCACGGGCTGAGCTAAGTGGTGTCAGGGGAACAATCCACCTCTGCACCCATTGTCTCTAGGGTGCAAATTCAGCCTCCAAGGGGATCATTCCTCCCAGCCATCTGGAGTTATTTTTTACTCTGTCTGGCAGGGTGAGAGTTTGGATTCACCATAGTTCAGCAGGGTGACAGCATATTTAGCAGCATAATGGAACACCTTTCTATAAGCTCACAGTCATGGGGAAATCCTGTCTTGCCAACAATAAGAGTTAATTAAACATTCATCACATTCAGCCAAGCTGATATCCCTTTGGAGAAAATCACCAAAGGTGTAAATGACTTAAACTTTGAAGAGCAGGATTTTAATCATGTATGCAACATTCATAACTCAAAAGGCAAAGGCTGACATTCTGCCTTATGAAATAAGCTTTGGAGAAGTAGCCATTGCTGTTGTGAGGGTCTCATAATGAGAAAGGACTTCACAGACCACAGTATACAGCTACCATGAGGGGGTTTGACTTCTGAATGTAACTTCAGAACTTTTTATGCACCTTACTTGCATAAAAATCATCAGACACATGCATATTCTTTCAACTTCTTCTTCATTGCAATTTGAGGCATTTCATATGCAGAAGTTCTTGAACTGGATAATTGGACTGCTGTGGGTTGAACTGTGTTCCGTCTCAAATTCCTATGTTGAAGTCCTAATGCACAATGCCTTAGAATGTAACTTTATTTGAATAAAGGATCTTTTTTTTTTCTTTTTGGCCACTTTTATTGGTCTTTCATTTATTTCCATCTTTGTTCTTTTGGCCTGTGTGGGCCTCCCATCGCAGTGGCCTCTCTCACGGCAGAGCACCGGCTCTGGGCGCATGCTCTCCAGAGCTCTGGCTCCATAATTGGACACATCGGTCCAGCCGCTTTGTGGCACGTGGGATCCTCCCAGGCCAAGGACCCACTGGACCACCAGGGAAGCCCTGAACAAAGGATCTTTACAGAGGAAATCAAATTAAAGTATGGTCATTAGGGTAGGCTTTAATCCAAAATAACTGGACCTATACAAAGGAGAAATTCAGAGAAAGACATCCATGCAAGGAGAAAAACATATGAACATGAAGACAAGGAGAGTCCTGAAACAAATCCTTCTTTACAATCTCCAGAAGCGACTAAATCTGCCAACACCATGAGCTCAGATTTCTAGATCCACAAACTGTGAGACGGTACATTTCTACTGTTTAAATCATCTGTTTGTTACAGCAGCTCTAGCAATCTAATTCCGGGATATATTTACTAATACAACAATAAAAATGAAGATATTTTTATTCCCTGGTAGTTCTCTAGGAGAAAGCATCTAATTGCATTAACTGAGCCACTTAGGCGGAAGGAGAGCCCCTTCTCCACCCCACCTCCCAGCATATTTAAACCATAAAAGATCTCTCCTTAACTTCGAGGAATGCAAAAAACTTAAAAAGATTCATTTTGATCCCAAAGTAGGAAATGACGCTGGCTGAGAGAGTGTGGGCAAATATCATCCCTCTCTCACAATCCATGACCCACATATGCTAAGTGGCTTCAGTCATGTCTGACTGTTCACAATCCTATGGAGACTGTAGCTTGCTAGGCTCCTCCGTCCATGGAGTTCTCCAGGCAAGAATACTGAGCGGGCTGCCATGCCCTCCAGGGGATCTTCCTGACCCAGGGATGGAACCCACATCTCCTGTGGCTCCTGCATAGCAGGTGGATTCCTTCTGCGGAGCCACCAAGGCAGCCCCCATGGCCCACACATCTTCACTAAGAGCAACAGAGATTCTCAAACTGTTTTGCCTAAGCAGTTTCCTGTAGCTGCTAGTGCTGGGGCTGAGTTTTGTGCTTAGATTGTTGTTGTGGGACCTGAGGCAGAGGGAGACATGGGTTATCTATGCCTCTCCAAACTGGCAGAAATCTGGTGGAAGAGTCTAGCTGTCTCAGCTCTATGGAATGGTGGCTCTTGATAGTCTGATCGATAGGACGGAAGAGGCTAGGTAACCTGAGTTATACTGAGAACAATAATACCACAAAACAAAGCAGGTGAAATACAAAACACTCACAAATGTAACTGCTATCGTTTCCATGGCCTACATACTGGTGTTCCAATCAGTTAGGCCATAGCCATGGGCCATCATTTGGGTGCACAGACTTGATCTCAGGACTTTGTGCCTAGTTTGAAGTAGAGTGGAGGGAAAATGGTAGATTTTTTTGACTTAAAAGAAAAAATGTTGTATGATTATAGTTAGAGTCTAACAGTGTCATTTACAGATGGGCTATTATGATGGCAAAATATTTTGAGAATATGGACAGAGGATGGCACAAGCAGAAAAATATGATTGAGTGTAACCATTTTTTTCAAAACCAATTCACCGTGGAAGCATGTGGCTAGACTTGAGAGCTGCATTCCTCTAGAACCACCATAATCTAGACATTTTCTTGAACAGGGTCCTTCCTTTCTCTTCTTCTTTATCCGCCCACAGTAGGTCCCATTCCACCAACTCCTGAGGAAGCAGAGTACCTCTCCGACTTCCCCCAAAACACAGAATGAGGAATTTCAATAATCGGAAGGTTCCCCATCCCATTCCATTAAGAATCCCATTTCCATTAAGAACCCCAAGTGGAGGAAATGCTAAAAGTTGTGCTTCTCTCTTCCTTTCCTTGCCCTTGAGAAGTAACTTCCAGATAAATGAGGACTGCCTCTCAGGGTCGCAGCTATTGTTACTTGGCACTCATCCACCCCATTCAGAAGGCTGAGGGAATGGGAGGGAAGGACACTACTTTTGCTGGGACACTAATCAGGTCCCCTATCACATATGCTCACAGCACTGCAGAAGCCCTGAGCTCCTCATTTCACAGACAGGCGACCAGACCGAGGAAGCTTACACAGAGCCGCCGACCTGGAGAGAGACTGAGATGAATGGTACCCCAGTCTCTGCTGCCAGATTTAGGCTTCCTTTCCCATGCTTCCTACCAGCCAGGTGTTGAAGTCGTTTTCCAGGGCTGCTGTGTTAACAGAGGACCACACACGGGATGACCCAGAATAGAAATTCATTTTCAGTTCTAGAGGCCTGGAGATTGACGTGAAGGTGTCCACAGGGCCACGCCTTTTCCTGGCTTCGCACGGCGGCTGGCAATCTTCAGCACGGCTTCCAACTGTGTCAGTTTAACCCCCGCTCTGTCCTCACACGGTGTCCTCTTCTTGGTCTTCGCAGAATCTCTCAAGGACACCAGCTGAATCAGATTAGGGGTCCACCTGACTCCAGTGGACCAGTTCTTTTTCAACTTTTACTTTATATTGGACTATGAGCTGATTAACAATGTTGCTAATTTCGGGTGGACAGCAAAGGGGCCTTGCCATACACAGACATGTATCCATTCTTCCCCAAACTCCACTCTCATACAGGCTGCCACAGAACGTGGAACAGAGTTCCCTGTGCTATACAGCAGGGCCTGTTGGTGATCCATTTTCTTTTTCTTTTTAATTTTTATTTTGCTTTTTACTTTTACAGAGCTTTGTTGTTCACAGATACGCATGATCCCAGATGAGTCATATGCACACCCCACCCCCAGTTCCACCTCTCCCGGCTGTCGCACAGCGCCCCCTGCAGGAGGCGATCCCCTTTAAATGCAACAGTACATACGTGTTGATCCCAAACTCTCTGATTATTCCTACCCCCATTCTTCCTCCTGACAACCTAAAGCTGGTTTTCTAAGTCTGTGAGTCTATTTCTGTTTTGTAAATAAGTTCATTTGTATCATTTTTTAAAAAAATTCTGCATATGAAGGATTTCATATGATATTTTTCCTTCTCTGTCTGACTTACTTCACTCAGCCTGACAATCTCTAGGTCTATCCATGTTGCTGCAAATGGCCTTATTTCATTCTTTCTACTGTCTGAGTAATAGTCCATTCTGTGTATGTACCACATCTAAGTGTGACTTCATCTTATGATATCTACAATGGCCCTATTTCCAAATAAGGTCACAGTCTAAGGTAGTGTGGATTAAGATCTCAACACATCTTTTGAGGGGACACAATTCAATCTCTTTCCTTTGCAGAAGACAGAAACCCAACCCAGATCCACCTAAATAGAAATGAAATTGGTAGCCTCTAGGGACCAACAACTCTAAGGTTGATATCAGGCTTCGCGCGGCTGAAAAATCCTGTTCTTTAGCAGGCCTGGAGATTGACGTGAAGGTGTCCACAGGGCCACGCCTTTTCCTGGTTCACGGCGGCTGGCAATCTTCAGCACGGCTTCCAACTGTGTCAGTTTAACCCCCGCTCTGTCCTCACACGGTGTCCTCTTCTTGGTCTTCGCAGAATCTCTCAAGGACACCAGCTGAATCAGATTAGGGGTCCACCTGACTCCAGTGGACCAGTTCTTTTTCAACTTTTACTTTATATTGGACTATGAGCTGATTAACAATGTTGCTAATTTCGGGTGGACAGCAAAGGGGCCTTGCCATACACAGACATGTATCCATTCTTCCCCAAACTCCACTCTCATACAGGCTGCCACAGAACGTGGAACAGAGTTCCCTGTGCTATACAGCAGGGCCTGTTGGTGATCCATTTTCTTTTTCTTTTTAATTTTTATTTTGCTTTTTACTTTTACAGAGCTTTGTTGTTCACAGATACGCATGATCCCAGATGAGTCATATGCACACCCCACCCCCAGTTCCACCTCTCCCGGCTGTCGCACAGCGCCCCCTGCAGGAGGCGATCCCCTTTAAATGCAACAGTACATACGTGTTGATCCCAAACTCTCTGATTATTCCTACCCCCATTCTTCCTCCTGACAACCTAAAGCTGGTTTTCTAAGTCTGTGAGTCTATTTCTGTTTTGTAAATAAGTTCATTTGTATCATTTTTTAAAAAAATTCTGCATATGAAGGATTTCATATGATATTTTTCCTTCTCTGTCTGACTTACTTCACTCAGCCTGACAATCTCTAGGTCTATCCATGTTGCTGCAAATGGCCTTATTTCATTCTTTCTACTGTCTGAGTAATAGTCCATTCTGTGTATGTACCACATCTAAGTGTGACTTCATCTTATGATATCTACAATGGCCCTATTTCCAAATAAGGTCACAGTCTAAGGTAGTGTGGATTAAGATCTCAACACATCTTTTGAGGGGACACAATTCAATCTCTTTCCTTTGCAGAAGACAGAAACCCAACCCAGATCCACCTAAATAGAAATGAAATTGGTAGCCTCTAGGGACCAACAACTCTAAGGTTGATATCAGGTCAGAGATGCGTAGATCTGAATGTTCAAGTGGCATTCTGGACACTCTGTCATTCTTTCTTCTCCGTCTCCCACTTTCTAGTCTGTTTCTCTTGGTGTCGCCCCTCCTTCTTTCAGAGAGCTTATCTTGATATGGTGGCTCCAAGTAATCTCATACTTACATTCTATTACTGCTATTTAATTGTTTCTCTTTCTCATTAGGTCCAGCAGAATCCCATGGCTTGGGCATGTCCCCAGCTAGGTAAAAGTAGTGATACAGTCTAGGGAGGAATGGATTGGCTAAAGCACCCACAAGACAAATTATTATCACACATGAAACATGACCTGATTAGATACCTTTAGAACACGATTTGCCTGATGAGTTTATGCACAGCACTGGTGGGAACCCAGTGGAGCCAGCTTTGTTGTAACCAATCATCTAAATACAGCTCTAAAGGACTTAGTAGGTAAATAAATTTTCAGGCACCATAGCTGGGTCTGTTTACCAAGATTTAGGCGAAGCTTTTATATTAGTCACCTTTTCCCTTGTTTCTATAGCAACTGTGAGATAGGAAGCATGTTTCTATGTGGGCTGAGCTGTTTTTATCTGGCACCATTTTAGAGCTATTCAGCTGGGGTTGAATTTTGCTGCAACTAAATTCATGGAATGAGGAGGAAATTTAGGACCAGCAAAATCACAATAGGGAGGAAAATCCAGTTTACCTTTGTTTCAGTCTCTTGGTGCCTTCCAAGCTAGAGAGAAGGAGAGCATTTCTCTACTTCTTTTCTTTAATTTTCCAAGATCAGGGGGTGCTAATGGTAAAGAACCCACCTGCCAATGCACCAGACTTAAGAAATGTGGGTTCGATCCCTGGATCAGGAAGATTCCCTGCAGGAAGGCATGGCTACCCACTCCAGTATTCTTTTTTTTTTTTTTTTTAAGGTTCAAACTAAAACTCCAGTATTCTTGCCTGGAGAATCCCCAGAGACAGAGGAGTCTGGCGGGCTACAGTTCATGGGATCACAAAGACAGAAACCCAACCCAGATCCACCTAAATAGAAATGAAATTGGTAGCCTCTAGGGACCAACAACTCTAAGGTTGATATCAGGTCAGAGATGCGTAGATCTGAATGTTCAAGTGGCATTCTGGACACTCTGTCATTCTTTCTTCTCCGTCTCCCACTTTCTAGTCTGTTTCTTTTGGTGTCGCTCCTCCTTCTTTCAGAGAGCTTAATTTGATATGGTGGCTCCAAGTAATCTCATACTTACATTCTATTACTGCTATTTAATTGTTTCTCTTTCTCATTAGGTCCAGCAGAATCCCATGGCTTGGGCATGTCCCCAGCTAGGTAAAAGTAGTGATACAGTCTAGGGAGGAATGGATTGGCTAAAGCACCCACAAGACAAATTATTATCACACATGAAACATGACCTGATTAGATACCTTTAGAACACGATTTGCCTGATGAGTTTATGCACAGCACTGGTGGGAACCCAGTGGAGCCAGCTTTGTTGTAACCAATCATCTAAATACAGCTCTAAAGGACTTAGTAGGTAAATAAATTTTCAGGCACCATAGCTGGGTCTGTTTACCAAGATTTAGGCGAAGCTTTTATATTAGTCACCTTTTCCCTTGTTTCTATAGCAACTGTGAGATAGGAAGCATGTTTCTATGTGGGCTGAGCTGTTTTTATCTGGCACCATTTTAGAGCTATTCAGCTGGGGTTGAATTTTGCTGCAACTAAATTCATGGAATGAGGAGGAAATTTAGGACCAGCAAAATCACAATAGGGAGGAAAATCCAGTTTACCTTTGTTTCAGTCTCTTGGTGCCTTCCAAGCTAGAGAGAAGGAGAGCATTTCTCTACTTCTTTTCTTTAATTTTCCAAGATCAGGGGGTGCTAATGGTAAAGAACCCACCTGCCAATGCACCAGACTTAAGAAATGTGGGTTCGATCCCTGGATCAGGAAGATTCCCTGCAGGAAGGCATGGCTACCCACTCCAGTATTCTTTTTTTTTTTTTTTTTAAGGTTCAAACTAAAACTCCAGTATTCTTGCCTGGAGAATCCCCAGAGACAGAGGAGTCTGGCGGGCTACAGTTCATGGGATCACAAAGAGTCAAACGCGACTGAAGTGACTTAGTAAGGACGCATTGAGGCTTAGAGACAGAAAAGAACCATAGGCAGTAAAATATGTTGAAAACATTTCCAACCTTAGAAGCATCTCCCAGTTTTTAATATTTATTTATTTACCTATTTATTTTATTCAGTTAGGTGGGTCTTAGTTGTGGCATGCAAGCTCTTAGCAGCATGTGGGATCTAGTCCCCTGACCAGGGACTGAACCTGAGCCCCCATCCGGCACGGCTTATCTTGGCTTCTGCATCAACGTCTCTCACAGGAGTGAGCAAGGTGCCACCCAAGGGTGGAGACATTTCGAGGCTCCCTTGGGGAAGCATCTTTTTCTAAGATCACTTGTGTACTGTGGACAGGATTCTCCTCTGGGGTTTCCAGAGGACCATCACTGCCAACACCTTGTTTCTAGCCCCCTGAGACCCAGTCTGGACCTCTCAAGAACTGTAGAAGAGGAAGCCTATGTTGCTTTAAGCTGTCAATTTGGGGTACATCAATCAGAAACTAACACAGATACCTCAGTGGCTACCTGGTACAGGTGGATAAATACATAAATAACACAAAATCATCAAGGCAATAAGAAACAGATGAAGAGAAGAAAGATGGAAAGGCAGAGAGAGAGAGGCAGAGAGCTAGACACCTGACAGTGGGACAATGGCTCCTGCAGCCCAACCTTCAAGAGCTAATCTGACTTTCCTACCCAATCATGTCAGTAATAAATCCTTTCTCTGTTTAATCTAGTCTGGGTCAGTCTTCAACCGGGCATAAATTAGTCCTATTTACACATGTCTGTAGCGAAGTTAGAATGGGTACCAACTATGAAGTCTTTGGCTGATGCTCAGAGCTTTCTGGATGTGGTAGGTCATTAGAAGTCCAGTCTTCACCATTTAGAACTAAGCTTTGTGTTCACTTCAGCAACACATATACTACAATTGGAACCATACAGAGATGAGAACGGCCCCTGCGAAAGTATGACACGCAAATTTGTGAAGTGTTCCATATTTTTCTGTAACATCCTAGAGGGGTGGGATGGGGAGGGAGATGGGAGGGAAGATCAAGAGGGACGGGACAATTGCATATCTATAGCTGATTCATGCTGACATTTGTCAGTAAACAACAAAACTCTGTTAAAAAAAAAAAAGAACTGCAGCTTCTCTCCTCTCCTCTATCTTCCTGATCACCAGCCAGACTTAGGGAACTCCTAGATGGGGAAAAAACGTGAGTCTTCTCTTTGATTCCTTCTTTTCACCCTGACCTGTTTGGAAAGTAAACTGCTACCATCTGAACCAGACACCCTTCCTGCCAGCTCCCTCGTCTGGGGACAAGAAAAAGGAGGGAGAGGGAAGAGGACCCATATCTCTGTTCACTAGTTCTCCTGTCCTCCTCAGTCTTTTGATCATCCCTGCTTCTACGGCCAGTACCATTGGGGCTGTGACGCTTTCTGTGTGAAAGGCACTGGAACACTCGCGGGCTCACGTGGGCACACGTTCGGCCCGTGGAGGAAGAGAGGGATGAGACCCCTCCACTCCTCACTCAGATGACGATTCAAAATTCCAAAGAGCTCCCCCTCTTTGTCTTCTTATCTGTTGCTTATATAGACCAGGAGGCATGGAATGGGCTTGGGGTGGTTTTGTGGCGATCAGACTTCCTTCTTAGTAATCCCTCGAGGGTGGTCTAACCTTGTCCGTCTCAGGGCCCTGGCTAGTCGGCCGGTGTCAGTGCCCTTCTAGACCCTGAGTTTGGAGGTGACAGGGAACCTGCCCGCTTCACTTCTGTGTTGCATGGCATGGAACAGATACCAGTGTGTATCTGCTGAATGAAGAAATGAGGGCACTTTGTGATTTTACAAAGGAGAGAAATTGAAAGAAGAGGAGCTGGTTGGATCCAGGGACAGGGAACACACAAGAATCCATCATCTGCTTGAGTTGTTGACTAAGGACAGAAAAGCAGGTTTCAATGCAAACAGTTGAAAGCAGGGATGGGAGGAAAACAATAGCTGAATACCCCCACCTGAGCTCAGAATATATTTAAAAAATCACATCGCATTCATTACTGAGTGTAATTCTTGCAACCACCCTCTGGGGGCAAATGTGGAAAGGGGCTCAAGGGGCAAAGTACCCGCCCAAGGACGTGCAGAGGGTCGGTCGGGGGCTCCAACTTAGAGCTGCCCCTGGACCTTCCATGACCCCAAGATGCCACCCACGGCAAGAATCACGGAAGTCACTTAACCTACAAAGAAGACTCATCTTGGCAGCTCTTCTCAGCTCTTCTAGGAAGCCAGACAAGGCCAGGGCAGAGGTGTCAGAAGATATCTCTGCCTCGAGGTTTGAAGATGCAGGAGTTCTCTGACCTCAAACCTTCAGAGTCTCTGAAATGACTTAAAGAGACAGCGACAAGCTTCTCCAGCAGAGAGAATATGTTTCTTAGATGCTCTTTTTTCTCGTTCAAGTTACCTCTTACAGACTATTTCCTAGTTCCCACCACTGGCACTCAGTTTTTTTCTCTTAAGTTGGTCTTAAGAACAACAGAAGAGTGGTGCGGAAGCCATGTGATGGGTACTGAGGAGTCACTGCAGGTGCTCGGTTTCTGCACCTGCTTTTCCCTGTGAGCTCTTCCCTGGGTTTTCATGGGTTGAGGTTCTCTAGCGAGGCAGGTTTCTATCCTGTGATGGAGGACTGGTTGACTCTCCAGTTCTCAGGCAGTCAGGGAAATACTATTCCTGAAGCCTGTTTAGGTCAGGAGTCAGCCATCTACAGCCTGCCTAGGTAGCTAGACGATATTTCACTGGAGCACAGTGTATTCATTCACGACACATTGTCTGTGGCCACAAGGCAGGGTTCCAATGACAGAGCCAAGCCGTTAAAATAGAGATCCCATGGCCACCCGTTCCTAAGGCGTTTACGAGCTGGTCCCTTAAGAACAGGACAGTGAGAGTGATGGTGATGACGATGGCCGTGATGAGGGTGATGATGATGATCTTGACGGTGGTGACGCTGGTGATGATAAAGTAGACTTACCTCAGGCAAGGCCAAGAAACCGCAGTGCTTCCTCGGGCCAGATGAGGCCTCGGCAGCGGAGAAGGCTGGCTGCAAGCTTACCTTTTGCTGACAGGACCTCCCGGAAGGGACGGCTAGCGATGACTGGAGGCTTGGCCAAGGAACCAGGGCCTGAGGAGAGAGAAGTCATCTAAATGAGAGACATCACCCTCACTGCAGCGGCAGCCAGAGGGCTCCCGGAGAACCTGCAGAGATGCCCTCATGAAAAAGGGCAGCGTTAACCCCTGCCTGGCCAGAGAACGCAAAGCCGCATGGTCAAGTGTGAACTGCTGCCTTACCTTCTCTCTTCCCATTCGACTCAGGGTGACGCAAAAGAGCAGCTGGTGTGCACGTAGACGGTGGACACGGTTAGTTTCTGAATGGAGGCAGTAGTGGGGGCCTTGGGTGGCTTAGGTCTGTCTCTGCTGCCCAGGAGGGAGGAGCCAGAAAGGCACGGACTCCTTCTCCAATGCAGGAGACAAAAATGAAACTGTCTTGGACCACTCCTGCAAGGCGCTCTTGTTTAGTCTAGAAGTTGCAGCAACAACGACCAATCAACTAATAACAGCAACGTCTCTACGGACACCGGCGCCTTCTCCCTACCTGTGGACCCCTGGCCCTCATGACCAAGTCCATGAGGGTCTCCCTTAGGAGCAGCTCCTCTTTTCTGCTTCACGCCTTCCTCCGCTTCCTCTGGCTGCCTCCTCCTCAGCCTTGAAGGCACCCGACCACCCAATGTACCAGGACCCCCCACCCCGTCTCGCTGATCCCCCCTCAAGGCCCTTCTCACCAGTCACGGCTACTTCTGTGGGTACAGACCTGCTCACACCCATCTTCCTGGGCCTCTGCCCTCTCTCGCTGAACCCCAGAGCTTAACTCAGGGCCTGGTGTGGTGCCCTCCCTCTGTGCAAAGTTTTGCCTTATCAAATTTCAGTGCACATGTTTTTTAAACAGTACAGCCAACTAAGACTCATCTCTAAACTAGACTCATTGCAGAGCGGCCTGACCTAGATGGATGCTCCAGGAAACTTTCTGAAATCCTAAAGAGAGGGCAAAGACCCATGCCATCTGGAGCTCAGGAGAAGGCTGGCTGCAAGCTTACCTTTGCTGACAGGACCTCCCGGAAGGGACGGCTAGCGATGACTGGAGGCTTGGCCAAGGAACCAGGGCCTGAGGAGAGAGAAGTCATCTAAATGAGAGACATCACCCTCACTGCAGCGGCAGCCAGAGGGCTCCCGGAGAACCTGCAGAGATGCCCTCATGAAAAAGGGCAGCGTTAACCCCTGCCTGGCCAGAGAAGCATAAAGCCGCATGGTCAAGTGTGAACTGCTGCCTTACCTTCTCTCTTCCCATTCGACTCAGGGTGACGCAAAAGAGCAGCTGGTGTGCACGTAGACGGTGGACACGGTTAGTTTCTGAATGGAGGCAGTAGTGGGGGCCTTGGGTGGCTTAGGTCTGTCTCTGCTGCCCAGGAGGGAGGAGCCAGAAAGGCACGGACTCCTTCTCCAATGCAGGAGACAAAAATGAAACTGTCTTGGACCACTCCTGCAAGGCGCTCTTGTTTAGTCTAGAAGTTGCAGCAACAACGACCAATCAACTAATAACAGCAACGTCTCTACGGACACCGGCGCCTTCTCCCTACCTGTGGACCCCTGGCCCTCATGACCAAGTCCATGAGGGTCTCCCTTAGGAGCAGCTCCTCTTTTCTGCTTCACGCCTTCCTCCGCTTCCTCTGGCTGCCTCCTCCTCAGCCTTGAAGGCACCCGACCACCCAATGTACCAGGACCCCCCACCCCGTCTCGCTGATCCCCCCTCAAGGCCCTTCTCACCAGTCACGGCTACTTCTGTGGGTACAGACCTGCTCACACCCATCTTCCTGGGCCTCTGCCCTCTCTCGCTGAACCCCAGAGCTTAACTCAGGGCCTGGTGTGGTGCCCTCCCTCTGTGCAAAGTTTTGCCTTATCAAATTTCAGTGCACATGTTTTTTAAACAGTACAGCCAACTAAGACTCATCTCTAAACTAGACTCATTGCAGAGCGGCCTGACCTAGATGGATGCTCCAGGAAACTTTCTGAAATCCTAAAGAGAGGGCAAAGACCCATGCCATCTGGAGCTCAGGAGACAGGCCGCAGAGAAAGACCCAAATGAAGAGAGAAGGAGGCAGGAAGAGAGAAACGGCGCTGCTGGGGACAGGGGAGGGCTCCATGTCCAAGGCTCCTTCCCGGATGGCTGCCTGCCTCAACAGCCTCTGTCCAAGGATGCAGTCTCTGCCCATAGCAAGGGCAACCGCATTTTAGACTCCGCTCTGTCTCAGGCCCAGAAAGAATTCTGCCTGTGAACTCAGAACATGAACACACAGGGTTGGGGACGCATGACCAGGGCCCAAAATAGCATCTGTGCCCGGTCCCTGGTCCCTGGCCTCAGCCAGGAAGGCTCAAGGCACTGCTTTATGATCTTGTGTCGCTGTCTGCAGTCAGCTCTGCCTGCAGCTCCTTCACTCTGTCCTGCACCCCCGGCTTGCTCTCAGTGGGAAGGCCATGAACTCAAGTCTTAATTAAGTTCCCCTGGTGCCAAAAATAACCAGAACCACACACACACATGCACACACACGCACACACGCACACAAAGGGCCCCCTGGTGTTTTTCTCTGTGTCTCTGATGAGGCTGGATTTGAAGGAGAGGGACCTGGTGCAGGAGGGCCAGTTTTCTGCCTCATTCTGCCGACTTTCCATCTTGTATCTTAACCCAGTCATATTCCAGGTCATGGAATGGTAGAGTTTTGGATAAGCATGAATTACTCAAGTTCATATCAACCTTTGGCACTCTCCTGCTCTGTGTCCTTGAATAAGTCACTTCACCTCTCTGAGCCTTTGTTTCCTTATCCATCACAAGGAAGATTATATCCACATGGCATTAGGTAGACACCGGGGAGGTGGTCCTGCTGAGTCAGATTTTACAACGAGGGAAATGACCCAGCCACACAGTATGTGTGTGTTAGGGATTCCAGCCAGGATTTTAGGTCTCCAGTCGGGTGAAAATCTGATCATGTCACTCAGCTTAAACTTCTTCAGTGTTTCCTATTATTTGAGTGCCAGAGACCAAAATCATTGCCCATCCTATCCGCCCGGGGTGACTTCCTCCCGGACCCTCTTTTCTGGAGCGCCATCTCCCACATCGCATTTTACCACTGCTTAGCTCCAATACATTTCTTTTCTCTTCCTTGGAGGGGCCATGTTCCCTCCTGCCTCAGGGCCTCTGCACATGCTCTTCCCTCTGCCTGGATGCTCCTCGTGCTCAGTCCCACCCTTCTTCCGCTCTTCACCCAGCACCTCCTCACTTCTCAGCTGCTAGCACAAACTTCCCTTTCATGGAGAAGCCGCCCTTCCAAGGCCCTAGAGGCACTTCTGCTGTTTCCTAGTTCTCGACATGGGTAATGTAATAGTTTGTGGCCTAATAATGACTCTGCCACCCGCGCCAGCTCGGGAGCGCCATCGCAGCGGAGGTCTCACTCTCCTGTTCATCATTTGACGTCCAGGTCGGGAACTATATTGGGGGGAGGGGCTCCCGATAGAGTTACCACTATAACGAGGACCTGTGAACATCTTCAGGCCCTGGAGAGGAATCAACGTGGCCTTGAAGATCCTATTCCCCCAGGAGGGCCGCTGACCTCAAAGGGTCTGTTGCCCACCCTCCATGAAATGACACAGCACCCCCGCCACGTGCCCCGGTGCCCTGCAGATGCGCTTGCCTGGCAAGTCTAAGAATAACTAATGAATAAGCAATAGGCGCTCTGGAAAAATACAGCTTGTCATGCAAATACAGCACCTCCACAGTGCAGCCCAGGGCGGTTTCTGCTCCCTTCACCCGACTCTGCCAGCGCCTCTCCCACCCCCGCCCCCTCCGGTTCTGTCCTGGGATTTGGCAGCGGCTGTAACACTCGGGTAAAGAATTTTCCTTTTGTCCTTCCGCTGACTAGCCAGCTCCGGAGAATCCGCGGATCCTGCCCGCCTGGCGGGTGTTTCCAGCAGGGCTGTGATTCCTGCAGTGCCGACACCCGAGAGAAATAGGATTTGGGCAGCAGAATCCACAGGGCCGCTGGAGCCATGTGCCGGGGCTCTGGTTGTTTCGGTTGGCTCTCCCGTTTTTGTGGCTTTTCGGGAGTGGGGTGGGGGAGGGTTGCTCTGTGTGTTTTCTCTAACACACACACAACAGAGAAATACAACGTCAGAGGAATTTTGGAAAATATATGGTAACAATCGTTCCTTAGTGTCCTTTTGTGCCAGAGACCAAAATCGCCTCCTGCCGTACACCCGGGCCATCTCCCACATCGCATTTTACCACTGCTTAGCTCCAATACATTTCTTTTCTCTTCCTTGGAGGGCCATGTTCCCTCCTGCCTCAGGGCCTCTGCACATGCTCTTCCCTCTGCCTGGATGCTCCTCGTGCTCAGTCCCACCCTTCTTCCGCTCTTCACCCAGCACCTCCTCACTTCTCAGCTGCTAGCACAAACTTCCCTTTCATGGAGAAGCCGCCCTTCCAAGGCCCTAGAGGCACTTCTGCTGTTTCCTAGTTCTCGACATGGGTAATGTAATAGTTTGTGGCCTAATAATGACTCTGCCACCCGCGCCAGCTCGGGAGCGCCATCGCAGCGGAGGTCTCACTCTCCTGTTCATCATTTGACGTCCAGGTCGGGAACTATATTGGGGGGAGGGGCTCCCGATAGAGTTACCACTATAACGAGGACCTGTGAACATCTTCAGGCCCTGGAGAGGAATCAACGTGGCCTTGAAGATCCTATTCCCCCAGGAGGGCCGCTGACCTCAAAGGGTCTGTTGCCCACCCTCCATGAAATGACACAGCACCCCCGCCACGTGCCCCGGTGCCCTGCAGATGCGCTTGCCTGGCAAGTCTAAGAATAACTAATGAATAAGCAATAGGCGCTCTGGAAAAATACAGCTTGTCATGCAAATACAGCACCTCCACAGTGCAGCCCAGGGCGGTTTCTGCTCCCTTCACCCGACTCTGCCAGCGCCTCTCCCACCCCCGCCCCCTCCGGTTCTGTCCTGGGATTTGGCAGCGGCTGTAACACTCGGGTAAAGAATTTTCCTTTTGTCCTTCCGCTGACTAGCCAGCTCCGGAGAATCCGCGGATCCTGCCCGCCTGGCGGGTGTTTCCAGCAGGGCTGTGATTCCTGCAGTGCCGACACCCGAGAGAAATAGGATTTGGGCAGCAGAATCCACAGGGCCGCTGGAGCCATGTGCCGGGGCTCTGGTTGTTTCGGTTGGCTCTCCCGTTTTTGTGGCTTTTCGGGAGTGGGGTGGGGGAGGGTTGCTCTGTGTGTTTTCTCTAACACACACACAACAGAGAAATACAACGTCAGAGGAATTTTGGAAAATATATGGATAACAATCTCCCACAGACCTAGCAGCCGAGGGCGCAGTGCCCCGTCTTTCGTAGGCTTTGTCCCCTGGCAGCTCCGCTGTGGCCCAGCTTGCGCAGGAGTCGATTTGCTTTCACAGTGTTTCTTCCTTTGAGGTCCCGTGTAAGCATGTCTCCAAGGCGCTTCTGATAATTAGTGTCCGTCAGAAGCAGCAAAAAGGGAAGTAGCAGGAAGGGACTTCCCCCTCGGTGGCAGTGCCCTGGCTCGCCTTCCAGCTTCCCTTCCCACCCCATCCCCGGCGCTCCCTCCCGCTGCCATGCTGGACCAGAGTCGGGGCACTCGGGGACCTCTGGGCCAGGCTGCTGGACCTTTCGGAGCCTCCGTGTCCTCAGGTCTAAACTGGAAGACAAAGTCGTCTTTCTCACGGGCGGGGCTGCTGTGAAGACGGGCAGGTTGCTTTCTCGTTCTGAGGACCCCATAACAAACGATCACATGCGGGGTGGCTTCCAACAGCAGAGATGTCTTCTCACCCCGGTGGGGAGGCCAGATGTTCTGCAGGTGGGCCTCTCACCTGGCTCCTGGTGGCTGCCGGGTGTGGGCAGTTGGTCATCCTAGACACAGCGTTCCAATTTCTGCCTCCCTTGTCATATGGCCTTGTCTGTGTCTCTCTCTGTCCTCGCTTTTCCTGAGCCAGGAGGATTTTGTCCTGAAGTCTTTGATTACATCTGCAGGGACCCTGAGTCCAAAGAAGACCATGTGCTGAGGTTCCGAGGGGACATGGGTTTTCGGAGGACACTACTGAACCCACTCTACCATGACAACCAAAGGGACACTATTGGTACCAACAAATCTGTCACTACCAGTGATGAGAGGTGTTCGACAAGTACTGATGGAGTTAACAGGCTGACGGGTGCACCCTATGCACAGCTGGCACAGACAATAGCCGGAAGGGAAAGTGTCAGTGGCTGGACAGTCTGGACAGAGTACAGGAGAGGATGCAGCAGGAGTGCAAGCATGGTTGTTTCGGTTGGCTCTCCCGTTTTTGTGGCTTTTCGGGAGTGGGGTGGGGGAGGGTTGCTCTGTGTGTTTTCTCTAACACACACACAACAGAGAAATACAACGTCAGAGGAATTTTGGAAAATATATGGATAACAATCTCCCACAGACCTAGCAGCCGAGGGCGCAGTGCCCCGTCTTTCGTAGGCTTTGTCCCCTGGCAGCTCCGCTGTGGCCCAGCTTGCGCAGGAGTCGATTTGCTTTCACAGTGTTTCTTCCTTTGAGGTCCCGTGTAAGCATGTCTCCAAGGCGCTTCTGATAATTAGTGTCCGTCAGAAGCAGCAAAAAGGGAAGTAGCAGGAAGGGACTTCCCCCTCGGTGGCAGTGCCCTGGCTCGCCTTCCAGCTTCCCTTCCCACCCCATCCCCGGCGCTCCCTCCCGCTGCCATGCTGGACCAGAGTCGGGGCACTCGGGGACCTCTGGGCCAGGCTGCTGGACCTTTCGGAGCCTCCGTGTCCTCAGGTCTAAACTGGAAGACAAAGTCGTCTTTCTCACGGGCGGGGCTGCTGTGAAGACGAGCAGGTTGCTTTCTCGTTCTGAGGACCCCATAACAAACGATCACATGCGGGGTGGCTTCCAACAGCAGAGATGTCTTCTCACCCCGGTGGGGAGGCCAGATGTTCTGCAGGTGGGCCTCTCACCTGGCTCCTGGTGGCTGCCGGGTGTGGGCAGTTGGTCATCCTAGACACAGCGTTCCAATTTCTGCCTCCCTTGTCATATGGCCTTGTCTGTGTCTCTCTCTGTCCTCGCTTTTCCTGAGCCAGGAGGATTTTGTCCTGAAGTCTTTGATTACATCTGCAGGGACCCTGAGTCCAAAGAAGACCATGTGCTGAGGTTCCGAGGGGACATGGGTTTTCGGAGGACACTACTGAACCCACTCTACCATGACAACCAAAGGGACACTATTGGTACCAACAAATCTGTCACTACCAGTGATGAGAGGTGTTCGACAAGTACTGATGGAGTTAACAGGCTGACGGGTGCACCCTATGCACAGCTGGCACAGACAATAGCCCGGAAGGGAAAGTGTCAGTGGCTGGACAGTCTGGACAGAGTACAGGAGAGGATGCAGCAGGGGAGAGTGCAAGTCAGGGCCTCAGAGGGCCTTGAGTGCCCTGTCGAGTGTGGGCTTGGTCCTAGAGAAACAGGAAGCTGCAGAAGCCACATGGCTAGTTCACACCCTGAATTCCAGTGAAAGTCTGGAAACCGTTTTCCGGGTAGAAGACATGAATGAATTACTCCGATGCAGTGTAAAATCTGTTTTAGAGGATCAGGAGCTGATAATGACACCTGAAGGGACATTCTCAGCTTCTTCTGACTCCTCCCTTTGCTGTCTGTGAACCCCCAAGGTGGAGAAACCAAACCTGGGGGAAGCCTGCTCAGGGAGAAGAGTGAGGGTGTGAGGTCACAGGGCCCAGGAGCCTCCGCCCAACCTGAAGGGGCCGTCCCAACTATCGCAAGAGCTGGCAGGATGATTGTCATCATCACACGAATATGTTTCTAAAGTTTTAACGGAGACACATTTTTTCCTTAACATCGGTGAGAAAAAAAAATAATTACCTCATCAAGGCCATTGTTTTACATGTAATGTTCCTAAGCGAGAGCTAGATTTATGTAAGAAAATGGGGCCATTTAAAGAGCCACATTATGCAAATGAGAATAGAAGATACTGGCTGCAGTGGAAGGATCTGAACCTCGGGGAACATGGAGTCTGCTCAGTATTATGGGTGTGTAAAGGATGTGTGTTGCACGCCGGACCTCAGTCTGGTGTAGGGGGCACGACCGTCTCTTTGCCAATGCGGTTTTCTGAAGGGACGGGGTGGGGTGGAGTGTGGACTTGAAGCAGCAATTGGAATGCAGTGTTCATGACCTTGCTCTTTGTGGCACCTTGCTACGTCCGTTGCCATACCAGGATCTGTGCCCAGGCACGTGGACTCAGAGACAGCTGACGGTGGGACTCTTCTCTGGAGCTCGGGCTTGGAGTCCCATCGCTGGTTGACACAGAGGCCCTTCCTGTTGGAAGGACCAGCACAGGGCACAGAGGAATGGAAAGCCATCTGACCGCTCACACAGTAAATGGTGGTAACAACAGTAATTAGGGTCATGTACCTCACAGCTGGGGTCGGGCCCCAGCAGGACGAATAGCCCGGAAGGGAAAGTGTCAGTGGCTGGACAGTCTGGACAGAGTACAGGAGAGGATGCAGGGGGAGTGCAAGTCAGGGCCTCAGAGGGCCTTGAGTGCCCTGTCGAGTGTGGGCTTGGTCCTAGAGAAACAGGAAGCTGCAGAAGCCACATGGCTAGTTCACACCCTGAATTCCAGTGAAAGTCTGGAAACCGTTTTCCGGGTAGAAGACATGAATGAATTACTCCGATGCAGTGTAAAATCTGTTTTAGAGGATCAGGAGCTGATAATGACACCTGAAGGGACATTCTCAGCTTCTTCTGACTCCTCCCTTTGCTGTCTGTGAACCCCCAAGGTGGAGAAACCAAACCTGGGGGAAGCCTGCTCAGGGAGAAGAGTGAGGGTGTGAGGTCACAGGGCCCAGGAGCCTCCGCCCAACCTGAAGGGGCCGTCCCAACTATCGCAAGAGCTGGCAGGATGATTGTCATCATCACACGAATATGTTTCTAAAGTTTTAACGGAGACACATTTTTTCCTTAACATCGGTGAGAAAAAAAAATAATTACCTCATCAAGGCCATTGTTTTACATGTAATGTTCCTAAGCGAGAGCTAGATTTATGTAAGAAAATGGGGCCATTTAAAGAGCCACATTATGCAAATGAGAATAGAAGATACTGGCTGCAGTGGAAGGATCTGAACCTCGGGGAACATGGAGTCTGCTCAGTATTATGGGTGTGTAAAGGATGTGTGTTGCACGCCGGACCTCAGTCTGGTGTAGGGGGCACGACCGTCTCTTTGCCAATGCGGTTTTCTGAAGGGACGGGGTGGGGTGGAGTGTGGACTTGAAGCAGCAATTGGAATGCAGTGTTCATGACCTTGCTCTTTGTGGCACCTTGCTACGTCCGTTGCCATACCAGGATCTGTGCCCAGGCACGTGGACTCAGAGACAGCTGACGGTGGGACTCTTCTCTGGAGCTCGGGCTTGGAGTCCCATCGCTGGTTGACACAGAGGCCCTTCCTGTTGGAAGGACCAGCACAGGGCACAGAGGAATGGAAAGCCATCTGACCGCTCACACAGTAAATGGTGGTAACAACAGTAATTAGGGTCATTTGATAACTGGCTTCTTCCACGCCAGGCCCTGCTCAGTTCACCTTACATGCACTTCATCATCGATTCCTCCCCCCCAGCCCATGAGGCTGGCATTCCTGTCTCTTTTACAGATGAGGAAACTGAGGCTCAAAGAGACCCATGAGCTGCCCAGGTGACCAGACTATGGCTGAGCCTAGATTCCAGCCCAGCTCTGGCTGAGGCCAAAGCACAGAATTTGCATGATCAAGCTGGAGGCAGCGATGCCGCGGCCTGGGGGCCAGGTTGGGCTGCAGATGTGTTTGGTTTGGCTTGCTCCATGTTTAATTTGTTTCTAATTGGCTGGCAACATCACAGGATGGAAAGGCTGCACAGGAGCATCCATCGTCTGATTCTCCAAGCAGAGTGGGATGATCCGGCAGCCCAGCCCGGCTCTGCACCTGGTGACGCGGGAAGGTCTGCCCTCTGGCCAAGGTCTTTGCTCTGGGCTTTCCTGCAGGCCCGGCTGGCTCCTATCGCCGCAATCATCTGTCCACCTCACTCACTTCTAGGATCTGAGAGGCGAGAATCAAGTTCTGAGCATCACTCTGCCTTGTCCACAGTGGGCCCAGGAGACACGAGTTCAGTCCCTGATCCGGGAAGATCCCACATGCTGCAGAGCAACTAAGCCCGTGAACCAAAACTGTGGAGCCTGTGCTCTAGAGCCTCAGAGCCACAACTGTTGAGCCCATGTGCCACAACCACTGAAGCCTGTGAGCCCTAGAGCCCGAGTTCCACCACAAGAGAAGTCATGGCAACCAGAAGCCTGCTCCCCTCAACTAGAGTAGCCCCCACTCCCTGCAACTAGAGAAGAGCCTGTGGCAGCAGTGAAAACCCAGCCTAGCCAAAAATCAATCAAGCAATCAATAAATAATTTAAAAAAAGTGGGTTCTCACGAGCATTGTCTGGCTCTGACTCCAGCGGCCAATGTTGGGAAGCATCATACATTGAAAGCCAGTGAGGTGGACAGACCCAGAAGGGATCCCTCATGCTGGAGGAGTAATTCACGGCAAACAACTAGGACTTAGGACAAAAGGCTGCCAGGGCGAGGCTCCACGGGGCTCCCTGCCCTGCCCGGCTCTGCCCTGGGACAGCTCACAGCCCTGGCAGCTGCAGTGGAGACAGAGAGGGCTGGCTGACAGGCCTCACTCCACCACCATCCCTGCGATGCTCAGGCAAGCCACCCCGCTTTCTGCGCCGACTCCTGCGTCTTCCTCCACACTGTTTCCTCATTCACTGATAGGGGCAAGTCGGACAAGAAGGTAATCCAGATTCACTCCAAAAGGACAGCACCCTAGGGCTCCAGACCCACCAGCCAGTGTGGTCGTCTCGTGAGCCATGCACGAGCTATTGCAGCCCTCCCATCTCCTCTCTGCACTAGGCTCAGCGAGCAAGACAATGGCTCTCCCAGCCCCACTGTTCACTTCATTTGCCTGTGGTTAGTAGTAGTATTCTTACCAACTCACTGGCAGGAGGAAGGAGGTTTTCCGAGGGCCGTGTGCATGGTGCCTGGACTGCAGCCTCAGCCCGGCCCTCGGCTCTCTCTGGTCAAAGCCCCGCTGTGCTCCTGGCTCCCCCACCTGCGGTCACATGACAGCAGCTCGGACACTCCAAAGCCCCTCATTCCAGCACCCTCACCTCTGCATGGCTCACTGCAATGCACTTTACTAAGTCAACCATTCTAGTCCATTCTATTTCAGTCATTAAAACAACAAAGTGGAAAAGAACCTGAAAAAGAACATGTATCTATAGATCATATATACGCATATATATGTATGTATATATTCTTTTATATGGTTGTCTAAAAAGTTCATTTGGGTGTTTCATAAGGTGTTATGAAAACATATAAACATAACATTTCATAAGATGTTGTATCTATGTATATATAACTGAATCATTTTAGTGTATACCTGAGAAACTGTAAATCAACTACATTAACATTACAAAATAAAACCACAGATCAATTAAAACCTGGAAGGTATTTTCAATACACAGACATATAATTTCACGTTTAACCAATACATTTTAAGAAAACTTTTGGTGGGCTTCCCTGTCGGCTCAGACGGTAGAGAATCTGCCTGCAATGCAAGAGACCCAGGTTCGATCTCTGGGTCAGGAAGGTCCCCTGGAGGAGGGCAGGACAAGCCACTCCAGTGTTCTTGCCTGGAAAATTCCATGGACAGAGGAGCCTGTCGGGCTACAGTCCATAGGGTCACAAAAGAGTCCGACATGACTGAGCGACTAGAGAGAAAGAAAGAGAAGTCTTGATTCCTGAAGATCAGAAATGCTCCTTGTTTTCCACACCAGCTGGCATTCTGAGCCTATGGCATGGGGTGGTGGGGATGGTGGGGCTGATAGCATAGCCTCCCTCAGGCTGTTGTGAAGTTTCATTCATTCATTTATCCCATTTGATTGAACACCTACTATGTGCCAGGCAGAGTGCTCCGCATGGGGAGCGGTGCACAAACTTCACACAGTTTCTGCTCGATGGAGCTCAGAGCTGAGTATGGGAGACAAGCAGGAGCAGTCCCATGAGAAAGGAAGCATGTGTTGAACCCTCCAAAGAATCGGAATGGGGAACCAGAAGAAAGAGCAGGTGGACAGATGAGAATTGAAAGCAAGTGCAGGAGGCATGGGGTGGACAGGTTCCAGGAGGAACAGAAAGTGGGAGGAGGGGCTTGCAGGTCTCTCCCCTGCCTCTGAGCCTCAGTTTCCTCATCTGTGCAATGAGTGAGGCAAGGCTAATTGAGGTGAACTTGGGAGAAGCACGTGAAAAACATTATCCAGCGGAAATGTTCAGTGCCGGTCAAATCTGAGAAACTTCCGTGTCTGTGTCATTAAAACAACAAAGTGGAAAAGAACCTGAAAAAGAACATGTATCTATAGATCATATATACGCATATATATGTATGTATATATTCTTTTATATGGTTGTCTAAAAAGTTCATTTGGGTGTTTCATAAGGTGTTATGAAAACATATAAACATAACATTTCATAAGATGTTGTATCTATGTATATATAACTGAATCATTTTAGTGTATACCTGAGAAACTGTAAATCAACTACATTAACATTACAAAATAAAACCACAGATCAATTAAAACCTGGAAGGTATTTTCAATACACAGACATATAATTTCACGTTTAACCAATACATTTTAAGAAAACTTTTGGTGGGCTTCCCTGTCGGCTCAGACGGTAGAGAATCTGCCTGCAATGCAAGAGACCCAGGTTCGATCTCTGGGTCAGGAAGGTCCCCTGGAGGAGGGCAGGACAAGCCACTCCAGTGTTCTTGCCTGGAAAATTCCATGGACAGAGGAGCCTGTCGGGCTACAGTCCATAGGGTCACAAAAGAGTCCGACATGACTGAGCGACTAGAGAGAAAGAAAGAGAAGTCTTGATTCCTGAAGATCAGAAATGCTCCTTGTTTTCCACACCAGCTGGCATTCTGAGCCTATGGCATGGGGTGGTGGGGATGGTGGGGCTGATAGCATAGCCTCCCTCAGGCTGTTGTGAAGTTTCATTCATTCATTTATCCCATTTGATTGAACACCTACTATGTGCCAGGCAGAGTGCTCCGCATGGGGAGCGGTGCACAAACTTCACACAGTTTCTGCTCGATGGAGCTCAGAGCTGAGTATGGGAGACAAGCAGGAGCAGTCCCATGAGAAAGGAAGCATGTGTTGAACCCTCCAAAGAATCGGAATGGGGAACCAGAAGAAAGAGCAGGTGGACAGATGAGAATTGAAAGCAAGTGCAGGAGGCATGGGGTGGACAGGTTCCAGGAGGAACAGAAAGTGGGAGGAGGGGCTTGCAGGTCTCTCCCCTGCCTCTGAGCCTCAGTTTCCTCATCTGTGCAATGAGTGAGGCAAGGCTAATTGAAGTGAACTTGGGAGAAGCACGTGAAAAACATTATCCAGCGGAAATGTTCAGTGCCGGTCAAATCTGAGAAACTTCCGTGTCTGTGTCGGGGAGGGAGCGCATGGGGGGGTGGGGTGGGGGGGCTCCAATCCGATCTGGAGCAGTACTGGAGACAGCTGCCTGGGTTGGGATTCTAGCTCTGTGGATTGCCAAGAGATCTTCCCTAGATTGAGGCTCACTTTGAGCTTGTCAAAGACTCCCGGCGCAGGCACGCCCACGCCAGGAGAGACGCGGGCTGCGGGGGCTCCAGGCAGCCAGGCATGGACAGGGGAGTTGCCCAGCGGGCACTAAGATACCAGGATGGGCCTCGGGGGACCAGGGTGGCTCAGAGGTGGCCTTGGCCCAAAGTCTCCGTCCATCGACAGATCAGCCCGGGGTGATCAGCATAAGGAGGGACACAAACCCTGGGTGCTCTTGCAGCCTGGGAGGCCCCAGCAGCCTCCACGTTTCTACCGGGACAGGCCTCTGGGCTCACTCTGGGCCAGCTGGGAATTCTGGGGTCCACATTTGCACAGCGCTGCGCGCAAGAAGGGACCTTCACTGCGGCGGATGGAACTGATGGAGGGAGGGCTGCGCTGCAAAGCATGGTTCTCTGTGTGCAGAAGATGAAGGAGGAGTACCTTCAAGGAGAAACGGCTGTAAAGATCTTTGAGTCAGGCCCTGCCAGGTGAAAATGAATCCCATCAGCCTGTAAGAGGGAAGGAAGGCGATGCAGAGCATGGCGTGCGGGGTTGCAGCGCGGAGCCTATAGGGTTGGCTAGGTCCTCCCGAGGCGTGGAGGAGTGTTCTGAATGAGGCTTCACCCGGACAAAGGCAGCCTGGCAGGCGTCCGCGGGCACGCGCTGCCCCCTGGCGGCCAGTTGCTCCTCGCGCAGCCAGCGAGCCCGCTGTCTTTGTTTGCAGGTGCCAGCTCCCTCGAGGCTTGCTGGAAATTCTGGAAGCTCCAGGCCATGGTTCCCGAGCAGTACCTTGGAACCAGTCCGATTCTGGGCACTGCAGCTCGTGGTCTGCAAGCCCGCTCAGAGCTTCAGTTTCCGCTTGTGCAAATGGGGACAAGGAGAGACCTGACTCATGGGGTTGCGGGGGGCGGGGGAGGAGTAGGGATTGGCGGTACTTCTGAGTAAGAGGCACAAGCTGCTGTCTGAGGTTTTTTGACCCCTTTCTCGCTCCCCCCAACACACACACACACACACACATCAGCTTATGCATCAGCTGCCAGTGCAGGAGACGTTGGTTCTATCCCTGGTTGGGGAAGATCCCCTGGAAAAGGAAATGGCAACCCACTCCAGTGTTCTTGACTGGGAAATCCCATGGACAGAGGAGCCTGGTGGGCTACAGTCCGTGGGGTCACAAAGAGTAGGCCATTACTTAGTGATTAAAAGACAGCAACAACAAATGAGATACTGGTCTCATCCTAACCCTGGTTACAGCTCCTTCACAAGTTTCATTAAGAAATCTCATGGAACAGACTGGTGGTTGCCAAAGTCGGGGGAGGGATAGAGTGGGAGTTTGGGATTAACAGATGCCATCTATTATATATGCAAAGAATGAACAACAAGGTCCGCCTGTAGAGCTCAGGGCTCTAGAGTCAAGATTATGAGATAAACCACAATGGAAAAGCCTATGAAAAAGAAAAGCTGTATAACCAAATCACGTTGCTATACAGTAGACATTGTAAATCAACTGTATTTCAGTAAAAATGTTTTTCATTAAAAGAAATGGGAAAAACAATATCTACTCATCTGCACCATCTTGTGAGCTTGCACAGGAGTTTATAGGTGCTCTGGTAGTGGGAGGCAGGCGGGGGTCCCAGCACCCAGGGACTCGACGCGCCCTTCCTCGCCTGCCCTCCACCTTCCTTCTACTTGGCCTCCTCTTGGAGAGCAGCTCTTGTGGCCTGAGTGATGTGCCCTTGGGGTCTCACCCTACATCCCCAGTGATGTTCCTAAGCAAATTCCATGCTGTCCCTGAGGGGCAGTGTGGGAAGTCCTGAGAGGCGGGTCCTCCACTTTGGTCTGCGGGAAGAGTGTGGAGGCGGAGTCGTGCCCATTACGTTCTTCCTGGAGCAGATCTGCACTGACTCCTCCTGTGAGCTTTGCTTCCTTCTGTGATGCGATCATTTTCTGTTCTACTTGGTGCAGGAGGAAGAGAGAGGGAGATGAGTCAGTTTGTCAGGGCTGCCATAACGAGCGCCACAGACAGGCTGGTGAAACAGCAGAAGTCTTTTCTCGCACAGGTCTGGCGCTGCGAAGGTCAAGCTCGCGGTGCCAGCAGGCTTGCTTTCCTGAGGCCCTGCTCCTCGCCTTGCAGGTGCCTGCTTTCTCCCTGTGCCTCCCCATGGCCTTCCTTTGGGGGGTCTGCCTCCCGATTGCCTCTTCTCTCAAGGTCATGCGTCATGCTGGATGAGGGCCCACCTTAAGGCCTTGTTTTAACTTAATCATCTCTTTAAAGACTCTATTTCCAAACGCAGTCCCATTCAAAGGCACTGGACATTAGGGCTTCCACCTATAACTTTTGGGGTACGTGACTCACCCCATGCCAAAGAGAAAGAAAGAAAGAGAAGGAGAAGGGAGGGAAGGAAGGATGAAGGAAAGAAAGGAAAGAGGAAAGAACAAAAGGAGACACTCAGTCCCTATGGCCTTTGCTCTCCCTCTCACTGGACTTCATGGGATACGCTAATGCTGGCTCACGGATGAGGGCCAGGCGCAGCCTACAGCTGTGACTGAGGTTTGAAAGGTGACTTCCCAGGAGATCTTGGGCTTCCATGAGTGATGGGAACCCATATCCGGCAGTGTGGATGACCCACACTGCCCACCTTTGCGTCTCACTCACCATCTTGTGAGCTTGCACAGGAGTTTATAGGTGCTCTGGTAGTGGGAGGCAGGCGGGGTCCCAGCACCCAGGGACTCGACGCCCTTCCTCGCCTGCCCTCCACCTTCCTTCTACTTGGCCTCCTCTTGGGGGCAGCTCTTGTGGCCTGAGTGATGTGCCCTTGGGGTCTCACCCTACATCCCCAGTGATGTTCCTAAGCAAATTCCATGCTGTCCCTGAGGGGCAGTGTGGGAAGTCCTGAGAGGCGGGTCCTCCACTTTGGTCTGCGGGAAGAGTGTGGAGGCGGAGTCGTGCCCATTACGTTCTTCCTGGAGCAGATCTGCACTGACTCCTCCTGTGAGCTTTGCTTCCTTCTGTGATGCGATCATTTTCTGTTCTACTTGGTGCAGGAGGAAGAGAGAGGGAGATGAGTCAGTTTGTCAGGGCTGCCATAACGAGCGCCACAGACAGGCTGGTGAAACAGCAGAAGTCTTTTCTCGCACAGGTCTGGCGCTGCGAAGGTCAAGCTCGCGGTGCCAGCAGGCTTGCTTTCCTGAGGCCCTGCTCCTCGCCTTGCAGGTGCCTGCTTTCTCCCTGTGCCTCCCCATGGCCTTCCTTTGGGGGGTCTGCCTCCCGATTGCCTCTTCTCTCAAGGTCATGCGTCATGCTGGATGAGGGCCCACCTTAAGGCCTTGTTTTAACTTAATCATCTCTTTAAAGACTCTATTTCCAAACGCAGTCCCATTCAAAGGCACTGGACATTAGGGCTTCCACCTATAACTTTTGGGGTACGTGACTCACCCCATGCCAAAGAGAAAGAAAGAAAGAGAAGGAGAAGGGAGGGAAGGAAGGATGAAGGAAAGAAAGGAAAGAGGAAAGAACAAAAGGAGACACTCAGTCCCTATGGCCTTTGCTCTCCCTCTCACTGGACTTCATGGGATACGCTAATGCTGGCTCACGGATGAGGGCCAGGCGCAGCCTACAGCTGTGACTGAGGTTTGAAAGGTGACTTCCCAGGAGATCTTGGGCTTCCATGAGTGATGGGAACCCATATCCGGCAGTGTGGATGACCCACACTGCCCACCTTTGCGTCTCACTCACCACCTTCCCTGCCCAAGTGGGGCTGGGCTGGAGCTCCCAACTGCAGAGAACACAGTGTCAGAGTCCTGGTGAATGTGGCTGAAGTGGGAGACTTTCAGGGGACGCAGGAAGGCAGGTGGGCACCGTGGGGAAAGCTAGGGGCCAGACAGACCTCAGTTTGAATCCAGGTTCTTTTATCTGTAAGCTGCTTGAGACTTTGGGCAAGTGGCTTCCTCTCTTGGAGCCTTGGCTTTCCCCTCTGTGAAATGGGTAGAGTCCTACTCCTCAGGGTTATGTTAGGAGTAAATCAAATCAGGTCATTGATACCAAAAGCTTGACCCATGGGAGGCTCTCAGTAAACACCATCCCAGCTCAGGAGATTTCATCAAGCCTGGAGCTCACTGGAGCTCCTTGCTTCACCATCACCCGCCGCGCTTCCCCGGGAACTGTGTTTACAGGCAGTCTTTAAAATGAACACTTTCCGTGGGTGGCAGTGGGTGAGGCCTGGGCTGGGAATCAAGCATTTGAGCCACACAGACCTCTCTCCATCATGTTGAGTAAGTTGTTTTGTTCTCCTGCTCTCTGGAGCTACGCAGAGAAACAGCAGGAGGCAAGGGCACCAGGGTGAGGCCAGCAGTGGGGAGAGCGTCCTGGTAGGCGTTGTGTGTCCCCTCCGTGCTGGGTGCTGGGTGCGCCCAGCATCTACCAGGGCCTCCCCAAGGGCTCTGTCCCTGCCTATCACAGCACTCCGTCTGTGTCCGGGGGCCTTGTGTGCATTATACACAGGGGGAAACTGAGGCACAGGCAGGGGAACGGTCACCCCCAACTCCTATCGACTGGAGACAGAAGATTCGGAACTTAAGCTCAGAATTGTCCGAGCAGCGTCCTTAATTTCTCCCAGACCAGGCTGTCCTTGGAGGGCAAAGCCAGGTCTAACACAGCGCACTGTTTCTGGGCAGTCAGATGGATTCTTGAAGATCCAACGTTCTTCCACTCAACTCCAATCGTCAGTATTTTTTGGAATGAGTTCAGGAATAAGGATTCTACGTGTGTCCATGAGGAAAGGTGCTGGGACTTTTCAGCAGATGGGAACCCATATCCGGCAGTGTGGATGACCCACACTGCCCACCTTTGCGTCTCACTCACCACCTTCCCTGCCCAAGTGGGGCTGGGCTGGAGTTCCCAACTGCAGAGAACACAGTGTCAGAGTCCTGGTGAATGTGGCTGAAGTGGGAGACTTTCAGGGGACGCAGGAAGGCAGGTGGGCACCGTGGGGAAAGCTAGGGGCCAGACAGACCTCAGTTTGAATCCAGGTTCTTTTATCTGTAAGCTGCTTGAGACTTTGGGCAAGTGGCTTCCTCTCTTGGAGCCTTGGCTTTCCCCTCTGTGAAATGGGTAGAGTCCTACTCCTCAGGGTTATGTTAGGAGTAAATCAAATCAGGTCATTGATACCAAAAGCTTGACCCATGGGAGGCTCTCAGTAAACACCATCCCAGCTCAGGAGATTTCATCAAGCCTGGAGCTCACTGGAGCTCCTTGCTTCACCATCACCCGCCGCGCTTCCCCGGGAACTGTGTTTACAGGCAGTCTTTAAAATGAACACTTTCCGTGGGTGGCAGTGGGTGAGGCCTGGGCTGGGAATCAAGCATTTGAGCCGCACAGACCTCTCTCCATCATGTTGAGTAAGTTGTTTTGTTCTCCTGCTCTCTGGAGCTACGCAGAGAAACAGCAGGAGGCAAGGGCACCAGGGTGAGGCCAGCAGTGGGGAGAGCGTCCTGGTAGGCGTTGTGTGTCCCCTCCGTGCTGGGTGCTGGGTGCGCCCAGCATCTACCAGGGCCTCCCCAAGGGCTCTGTCCCTGCCTATCACAGCACTCCGTCTGTGTCCGGGGGCCTTGTGTGCATTATACACAGGGGGAAACTGAGGTACAGTCAGGGGAACGGTCACCCCCAACTCCTATCGACTGGAGACAGAAGATTCGGAACTTAAGCTCAGAATTGTCCGAGCAGCGTCCTTAATTTCTCCCAGACCAGGCTGTCCTTGGAGGGCAAAGCCAGGTCTAACACAGCGCACTGTTTCTGGGCAGTCAGATGGATTCTTGAAGATCCAACGTTCTTCCACTCAACTCCAATCGTCAGTATTTTTTGGAATGAGTTCAGGAATAAGGATTCTACGTGTGTCCATGAGGAAAGGTGCTGGGACTTGGAGGAATGATAGTACAGAGAGGAAGCCAGTGCAGACGGGCGTCTGATCCCTCCTTTGACTCTGAACCAACCCTTTGGAGAGCACATCACACTCACTCACTCACTCATGCACTCAGCGCTCCCTCCGTTTCCCCTCCAGTCATTTGTTCAGGCGCTCTTTGCTGAGGGCCTGCTCACTGCCATGGCTGCGGACGGCCCACGGGGCTGAGGGAGACCCTGCTCCCTGCCTTCGTGGCGCTTGCACACATGAAAGGGGCACAGTGAGCACACCCACACACCGTGTTAACTGACCCTGTGGCAGCGGGAGCGGCCAAGGGCAGGACGGAAGGGAAAAGCATGGCAGGTCTCCAGGAGGAGGGGAGGACGGTATCCTAGTATTATGGAAGGAAGGGGCCGCTCGGTCATGAAGGGTCCGCAGAGACCGGAAGTGACTCTCCAGGGGAGGGCAAGCGAGGCAGAGGGAACAGAAGGTGCACAGCATCAGAGGAGTGGTCAGTGCCTGAGGCAGGGGGAGGAGAGTTGGGGGGAGATACCAGGGCCAGATGGTGAGGCCAGGGAGGGTTTGATTCTGAGTGAGAGGGCAGCCACGGGACAGCTCCAGGCAGGGGAAAGACTTTCAGTTTAAAGGGACCACTTGGGTTCCTGAGAAGCTGGACGTAGCTGAAATGGTCCAGGCTTGCACTGGACGGCTGTCTGTAGGGTGAGCAGGAGGCCACCCAGAGTGTGAGCAGCTGCACAGGCTGACTGACTGGACGGGGAGCAGGAGAGAGTCAGGGGTGAGGCAAGGTTGGCCTCTAGCACCCAACAGGATGGAGAGAGGCTGGGCGTGGGAGGAAGGTCTGGTCCTGTCTTTGTGGGGACGGTCTTAGTTAGTCCTCAGAGCAGCTGGAACTAGACCAGGCGGGGTCCTAATTTCTCCCAGACCAGGCTGTCCTTGGAGGGCAAAGCCAGGTCTAACACAGCGCACTGTTTCTGGGCAGTCAGATGGATTCTTGAAGATCCAACGTTCTTCCACTCAACTCCAATCGTCAGTATTTTTTGGAATGAGTTCAGGAATAAGGATTCTACGTGTGTCCATGAGGAAAGGTGCTGGGACTTGGAGGAATGATAGTACAGAGAGGAAGCCAGTGCAGACGGGCGTCTGATCCCTCCTTTGACTCTGAACCAACCCTTTGGAGAGCACATCACGCTCACTCACTCACTCATGCACTCAGCGCTCCCTCCATTTCCCCTCCAGTCATTTGTTCAGGCGCTCTTTGCTGAGGGCCTGCTCACTGCCATGGCTGAGGACGGCCCACGGGGCTGAGGGAGACCCTGCTCCCTGCCTTCGTGGCACTTGCACACATGAAAGGGGCACAGTGAGCACACCCACACACCGTGTTAACTGACCCTGTGGCAGCGGGAGCGGCCAAGGGCAGGACGGAAGGGAAAAGCATGGCAGGTCTCTAGGAGGAGGGGAGGACGGTATCCTAGTATTATAGAAGGAAGGGGCAGCTCTGTCATGAAGGGTCCTCAGAGACCGGAAGTGACTCTCCAGGGGAGGGCAAGCGAGGCAGAGGGAACAGAAGGTGCACAGCATCAGAGGAGTGGTCAGTGCCTGGGCAGGGGGAGGAGAGTTGGGGGGAGATACCAGGGCCAGATGGTGAGGCCAGGGAGGGTTTGATTCTGAGTGAGAGGGCAGCCACGGGACAGCTCCAGGCAGGGGAAAGACTTTCAGTTTAAAGGGACCACTTGGGTTCCTGAGAAGCTGGACGTAGCTGAAATGGTCCAGGCTTGCACTGGACGGCTGTCTGTAGGGTGAGCAGGAGGCCACCCAGAGTGTGAGCAGCTGCACAGGCTGACTGACTGGACGGGGAGCAGGAGAGAGTCAGGGGTGAGGCAAGGTTGGCCTCTAGCACCCAACAGGATGGAGAGAGGCTGGGCGTGGGAGGAAGGTCTGGTCCTGTCTTTGTGCGGCCAGTCAGCGTCTCTGTCTTAGTTAGTCCTCAGAGCAGCAGCCCCAAGGGGGACAGAATGGGGAGGCCCATGGCTCCCACTCACGATGAGACACTGCCTGGGAGAGGCGGTCCTCGGCTTGGCGTGCAGCTGTGAGCAGAGGACCAGCTGTGGGACGTCAGTGTGGACTCTTCCCCCAGCGCCCAGAGCCCCGCCCAGGGCTGTCCCTGCAGAGACCCATCAAACTTGCTCTATGGTGTAGGGGCTTCTCCTGCCCACGGCGTGTGGACCAGAAAGCCAGCTCAGAAACTGGATGTGGCTGCCAGACTATGACCCTCTGAGCTGGGTGGCCTCTCCAGGTGGGCAGCAGGGGATGCCCAGGACTTGGCTCAGGTACCGCCCGCTCCTAAGTCTGGGTGAGGTTCGACAGAGGAGCCCTCCTCTCCGTGCCCCTGCGAGAGCCAGGCAGGAGCCAGTGCTTTTCACGTTGAGCTGCTCCAGGTCGCCAGGCAGCCCCATGTGTTGCTCAGTAGCAGGGAAAGACAAACGAAGACTCGCTATCTCCTGTGTGGGTGTGCATGTGTGTGCAGGCATGTGTGCACATGCATCATGCATGCACTTGAGCTACATGAACCAAGAACTTCCAGATGTACACCCTGAATTTTGAAGAGGCAGGAGAACCAGAGATCAAATTGCCAACATTCATTGGATCATGGAGAGCAAGGAAATTCCAGAAAACAACATCTACTTCTGCTTCACTGACTATGTGAACTACAGAAAATTCTTAAAGAGACAGAGTACCAGACCACCCTTCTTGGAAATCGCAGCCACGGGACAGCTCCAGGCAGGAAAGACTTTCAGTTTAAAGGGACCACTTGGGTTCCTGAGAAGCTGGACGTAGCTGAAATGGTCCAGGCTTGCACTGGACGGCTGTCTGTAGGGTGAGCAGGAGGCCACCCAGAGTGTGAGCAGCTGCACAGGCTGACTGACTGGACGGGGAGCAGGAGAGAGTCAGGGGTGAGGCAAGGTTGGCCTCTAGCACCCAACAGGATGGAGAGAGGCTGGGCGTGGGAGGAAGGTCTGGTCCTGTCTTTGTGCGGCCAGTCAGCGTCTCTGTCTTAGTTAGTCCTCAGAGCAGCAGCCCCAAGGGGGACAGAATGGGGAGGCCCATGGCTCCCACTCACGATGAGACACTGCCTGGGAGAGGCGGTCCTCGGCTTGGCGTGCAGCTGTGAGCAGAGGACCAGCTGTGGGACGTCAGTGTGGACTCTTCCCCCAGCGCCCAGAGCCCCGCCCAGGGCTGTCCCTGCAGAGACCCATCAGACTTGCTCTATGGTGTAGGGGCTTCTCCTGCCCACGGCGTGTGGACCAGAAAGCCAGCTCAGAAACTGGATGTGGCTGCCAGACTATGACCCTCTGAGCTGGGTGGCCTCTCCAGGTGGGCAGCAGGGGATGCCCAGGACTTGGCTCAGGTACCGCCCGCTCCTAAGTCTGGGTGAGGTTCGACAGAGGAGCCCTCCTCTCCGTGCCCCTGCGAGAGCCAGGCAGGAGCCAGTGCTTTTCACGTTGAGCTGCTCCAGGTCGCCAGGCAGCCCCATGTGTTGCTCAGTAGCAGGGAAAGACAAACGAAGACTCGCTATCTCCTGTGTGGGTGTGCATGTGTGTGCAGGCATGTGTGCACATGCATCATGCATGCACTTGAGCTACATGAACCAAGAACTTCCAGATGTACACCCTGAATTTTGAAGAGGCAGGAGAACCAGAGATCAAATTGCCAACATTCATTGGATCATGGAGAGAGCAAGGAAATTCCAGAAAACAACATCTACTTCTGCTTCACTGACTATGTGAACTACAGAAAATTCTTAAAGAGACGCAGAGTACCAGACCACCTTCCCTGTCTCCTGAGAAACCTGTCTGCAGGTCAAGAAGCAAAAGTTAGAGCCGGACATGGAACAACGGTTCCAAGTTGGGTTCCAGTTTGGGAAAGGAGTACGACAAGGCTGAATAGTGTCACCTGCTTATTTAACTTCTTACGGAATACATCATGTGAAATGCCAGGCTGGAGGAAGCATAAGCTGGAATCAAGATTGCCTGGAGAAATATCAACCATCTCAGACAGGCAGATGATACCATTCTACTGGCAGAAAGTGAAGAGGAACTAAAGAGCCTCTTGATGAAAGTGAAAGAGAAGAGTAAAAATGCTGGCTTGAACCAACCCTGTGGAGCATACACCAGACTCACTCCTTCATTCGGCCCTCTCTCCATTTCCTCTTCAGTCAACATTCAGCTCACCATTCCAGAAGCGAAGATCTTGGCATCCAGTCCCTGCACTTCATGGCAAATAGAAGGGGAAGCATTGGAAGCAGGGGCAGGTTTTATTTTCCTGGGCTCCCAAATCACTGTGGACGGTGACTGCAACCCTGCAATTAAAAGACGCTTGCTCCCTGGAAGAAAAGCTATGACAAAGCTAGACAGCATATTCAGGAGAGACTTCACTTTGCCGACAAAGGTCCATATAGCCAAAGCTATGGTTTTCCCAGTAGTCGTGTATGGATGTGAGAGTTGGACCATCAAGAAGGCTGAGTGCTGAAGAAATGGCACTTTTGAATTGTGCTGGAGAAGACCTCTGAGAGCCCCTTGGACAGCAAGGAGATAAACCAGTCAGTCCTAAAGGGAATCAACCCTGACTATTCATTGGAACGACTGATGCTGAAGCTCCAGTACTCTGGCCCCCTGATGGAAGTGCCGACTCCCTGGGAAAGACCGTGATTCTGGGAAAGACTGAAGGCAAAAAAGGGGGCAACAGAGGATGAGCTGTTGAGATGGCATCAGCGATTCAGTGGACATGAATTTGAGCAATCTCCAGGAGATTGTGGAGGACCGGGGTCCTGGCTTGCTGGAGTCATTGAGCTGCAAAGAGTCAGTCACGACTTACCGACAGAACAGTAACAACAGCACACGTTTGAGCATTTGGTGGGGAGTCAGAAGAAGAAGGCTGTTGACAGGTGCCCTGCCCACCCCCTAAATGCCTGATGCTGCCAGGTAGCATACTCATGCCCAGAGGAGGAAACAGGCGTAACCGGTCCTCTCTCCCCAGACCTGGAGCCCATCAGGGCAAACCCGGGAGGGGCCTTCTGTGCCTCTGGAGTGCGTGTGCATTGAATGAAGAGCCGAAGGGACAGCTTGTTATGAAGCGCTCCATGCCCATGTCTCTGGATCTCACACTGACTCTGTGATTACAAGTCTCACTTTACAAGGAAGGAGTCACACTCAAAGGGGAATGCTGAGTCCCAGGCAGCGCGCCCTGGCTGGGGACAGGGACAGAGCGGCTCGGGCCCCAGGGCGGCTTGTAGACCCTCTTCTCTCTCCGTCGCGTCTGCTGTGCCAAGTCGGGGAGGAGCGCCTGGACGCGGCGTCATCCAGACCAGATCAAGTCCCTGTGGCCAGGTCCTCACTGACTGTGCAGCCTTCGTCAGTCACTCCTCTTCTACGTCAGTCGTTGTTTGACTCTGTAACATGGGATGTTGTCGCTCTGACACTGGAGAAGGGACTGGAAAACAAAGTGAGACCGACAGTGCACCCTGAGAGCTGAAATAAGACCGACAGTGCACCCTGCGAGCTGAAATAATGAGCCTAGTTGAGAGCTTGCCCCAGGCCAGGCACCATGGTCAGCTCTTTATAAATCGTATTATCTAATCGTCACAAAGCCCCCTGACGTCAGTGCTATCATCCTCTGTGGATCTTCTGTGGTTACAGACGGAGAAACTGAGGCTCGCGGGCGGTGCAGTGGCTGTCACACTGCAAAGGGAACCACGCGGTTTACACGGTAACAGGTTGCATGGTACAGGTAACAGGCTCAGTGGCTCCTATTGTTATCCCCACCCTTAAAATCCACATTCTTTAGGTTTGAGGACACTAAGGCTTGAGTCTTCACCTCCCTTCTCCCTTCTCCACCTGCAGGGGAGGATTCCAGGGCTCTGCAAGACTGGGAAGCTAGGGCTTCCGGAGAGGTTGAAAGCTTCGCCAGGTTGTGCAGCCGAATTGGCTGGGGCTATAGTGCCGCCCAGTGGTCAAGATGCAGCATGACCCTTGGTGCAGTGGCTCAAGACACAGACAACAGGCTCCTTAGGAAAGAACGGTGTTCTTTGGATGGAGCCTGGATCGGCCTCCTGTGTACTATAAAATTAATCCGTATTCATGTATTTCCTACTGTAAGGAGTAAGTAGGTCTCTGGAGTTTCTGTAGACAGCGCCTGTTTCCCATTTCGGCCCCTTGTGGCAGCAAAGTGCTGGTAACAGCTGTAACTACTGGCTTCCAGAGCATAAAACTGGAACAGTACTTGTCCGTTTCTACGGTGCTGAGTCCCAGGCAGCGCCCTGGCTGGGGACAGGGACAGAGCGGCTCGGGCCCCAGGTGGCTTGTAGACCCTCTTCTCTCTCCGTCGCGTCTGCTGTGCCAAGTCGGGGAGGAGCGCCTGGACGCGGCGTCATCCAGACCAGATCAAGTCCCTGTGGCCAGGTCCTCACTGACTGTGCAGCCTTCGTCAGTCACTCCTCTTCTACGTCAGTCGTTGTTTGACTCTGTAACATGGGATGTTGTCGCTCTGACACTGGAGAAGGGACTGGAAAACAAAGTGAGACCGACAGTGCACCCTGAGAGCTGAAATAAGACCGACAGTGCACCCTGCGAGCTGAAATAATGAGCCTAGTTGAGAGCTTGCCCCAGGCCAGGCACCATGGTCAGCTCTTTATAAATCGTATTATCTAATCGTCACAAAGCCCCCTGACGTCAGTGCTATCATCCTCTGTGGATCTTCTGTGGTTACAGACGGAGAAACTGAGGCTCACGGGCGGTGCAGTGGCTGTCACACTGCAAAGGGAACCACGCGGTTTACACGGTAACAGGTTGCATGGTACAGGTAACAGGCTCAGTGGCTCCTATTGTTATCCCCACCCTTAAAATCCACATTCTTTAGGTTTGAGGACACTAAGGCTTGAGTCTTCACCTCCCTTCTCCCTTCTCCACCTGCAGGGGAGGATTCCAGGGCTCTGCAAGACTGGGAAGCTAGGGCTTCCGGAGAGGTTGAAAGCTTCGCCAGGTTGTGCAGCCGAATTGGCTGGGGCTATAGTGCCGCCCAGTGGCCAAGATGCAGCATGACCCTTGGTGCAGTGGCTCAAGACACAGACAACAGGCTCCTTAGGAAAGAACGGTGTTCTTTGGATGGAGCCTGGATCGGCCTCCTGTGTACTATAAAATTAATCCGTATTCATGTATTTCCTACTGTAAGGAGTAAGTAGGTCTCTGGAGTTTCTGTAGACAGCGCCTGTTTCCCATTTCGGCCCCTTGTGGCAGCAAAGTGCTGGTAACAGCTGTAACTACTGGCTTCCAGAGCATAAAACTGGAACAGTACTTGTCCGTTTCTACGGTGCAGATGCTCCCAGCGCGGCTGCCCCTGGGTGGGAAGCGCTTGGCGGCGTCCCTTGTGCTTGGGGCTAGGGAGGCTTCAGGGCTGAGCAGGCTTAGGGCTCTGCTTCTGAAACACAGCATTGCTCTGTGATCATGTATTCATTCATGAATTTGGCGGCTTTCTGTTTGGCCACAAATAAGATGGTGCCTCATCCATTTCTCTTTGACTTGTTATTTTTACTTAAGGGTCTTGGCCATCTCCCTAGGTCTTCCACTCTGTAACAGGTGCACGATGATCCCCTGGAGGAATTAGCTCGATTTATCCCCACCCTCGCCTCACCCCCAGCAACATAGCAATGGCTTCCTCCGCTTCTGTCTCCACTTTCAGTGCGTCTTCCTGTGCGTGCGTGTGTATATCTAGTGGATAGATTTTGAAGAGTGGTATTCCTGGGCAAAAAGGCAAGTGTTTATGAACCTACAATATTTTTTCCCCAGAATTCTTTCTAAAATGACGGCAGCCTCAGCACTCCCACACGGCTGTCTGAGGAGGACTATTCTCCACACAAGAATCAGAGTTACCATTCTTCTGAATGCTGCAAATCTAATGGGTGAAAACAAGATTGCATGTTATTTTGTTTGGCAATTCTCTGATGACAAAACAAAAGATGTGGTTTTCATAGTCTTTGCTCATGTTTAGATTCATTGTTTTCCTCTTATTTATCAGTTTGTAGCAGTGCTTCATATGTTGGGAAAAACTGACTCCCCCTGTTTGTCCCATATGTAATGTTTTCCACAAATCTTTTGATTTCGATTACACTATCTTAGCCATTCAAAAATTTAGGCATATCATCCAGTCAGCTCTGTTTCTCCTACCTGCTGAAGTACCTGGGTTTCCTAACTTGTATTTTTAAAAGTTGTATTGATACAAATTGATAGGTGATGTATAATGTGTTTGTTTCAGAGGTACAGCAAAGTGATTCAGGTTCTTTATTAGAATTTTTTTCTATCACGGGTTACTACAAGATGTTGAGTGCAGTTCCCTATGCCATAGCTCTACAGTAGATCCCTATGATGAGCTTCCAGAGCATAACGCAGTACTTGTCCGTTTCTACGGTGCAGATGCTCCCAGCGCTGCCCTGGGTGGGAAGCGCTTGGCGGCGTCCCTTGTGCTTGGGGCTAGGGAGGCTTCAGGGCTGAGCAGGCTTAGGGTTCTGCTTCTGAAACACAGCATTGCTCTGTGATCATGTATTCATTCATGAATTTGGCGGCTTTCTGTTTGGCCACAAATAAGATGGTGCCTCATCCATTTCTCTTTGACTTGTTATTTTTACTTAAGGGTCTTGGCCATCTCCCTAGGTCTTCCACTCTGTAACAGGTGCACGATGATCCCCTGGAGGAATTAGCTCGATTTATCCCCACCCTCGCCTCACCCCCAGCAACATAGCAATGGCTTCCTCCGCTTCTGTCTCCACTTTCAGTGCGTCTTCCTGTGCGTGCGTGTGTATATCTAGTGGATAGATTTTGAAGAGTGGTATTCCTGGGCAAAAAGGCAAGTGTTTATGAACCTACAATATTTTTTCCCCAGAATTCTTTCTAAAATGACGGCAGCCTCAGCACTCCCACACGGCTGTCTGAGGAGGACTATTCTCCACACAAGAATCAGAGTCACCATTCTTCTGAATGCTGCAAATCTAATGGGTGAAAACAAGATTGCATGTTATTTTGTTTGGCAATTCTCTGATGACAAAACAAAAGATGTGGTTTTCATAGTCTTTGCTCATGTTTAGATTCATTGTTTTCCTCTTATTTATCAGTTTGTAGCAGTGCTTCATATGTTGGGAAAAACTGACTCCCCCTGTTTGTCCCATATGTAATGTTTTCCACAAATCTTTTGATTTCGATTACACTATCTTAGCCATTCAAAAATTTAGGCATATCATCCAGTCAGCTCTGTTTCTCCTACCTGCTGAAGTACCTGGGTTTCCTAACTTGTATTTTTAAAAGTTGTATTGATACAAATTGATAGGTGATGTATAATGTGTTTGTTTCAGAGGTACAGCAAAGTGATTCAGGTTCTTTATTAGAATTTTTTTCTATCACGGGTTACTACAAGATGTTGAGTGCAGTTCCCTATGCCATAGCTCTACAGTAGATCCCTATGATGACCTATTGTATATAGAGCTCTGTGTGTCTTAGATTGTTTCTGTTCAAAGATATTTTCCTAAGACGTCATCTATTATTTTCACTGTCTTTTTTACATTTCGGTTCTTCATTCACCTCGCGTCTTTTATTTTAAATGTGTGATCCATGTGGCCCAGACACGGTCCTCTATCAGATGTGAAGTACCACATATTTCTTACTAAAATGAAAGGTCACCATTTTCACTGTTGAATTTCTCTGTGAACATGGCTGTGTTTCTAAACCCTGTGTCCTATATCGTTGCCTTCTTGCTGGTCATTGCCCTGCTGTACTTTCGCTATCCCTTTAATTAGTTTTTTTGGTTTGTTTCTGGAAATATCTTCCTTTTTCAAGAGTATTTTGTATTTTCTTGACATTTATTCTTTTGTAAGAACTTGAAAAGAACTTTGTCCTTTTCAAAACCTATTGACATCCTAACTGGAATGGTAAGAATTTACAGTGTTTTCATTTTCCTATTTAGGAAACTAAAAGTTTCTTTCTGCTCGTTTAAGACATAATTTGTGTCTTCCATACGACTGTATAGCTTCATTTATATAGGAATTATATCTTTTATATTAACTTGGTTGTGAGATATTTTATAATTTGCCTTTTATCTTAAATAATTTTATTGTTTTCCATTTTACTTTTAAATGGGTCAATGAGAATGTAGAGAAACACAATGAGCTCATTAATACTTTTTTTTTTTTATGGTGTTTTTTTTTGGGCGGGGCGGGGGGGCAGCATTTCTTTTGGTCTTTCATTTATTCCCATCTTTGTTCTTTGGCCTGTGTGGGCCTCCCATTGCAGTGGCCTCTCTTGCTGCAGAGCACTGACTCTGGGCTTCTATGTTCCGGAGCTCCAACTTGGTAGTTGGACACATCGGTCCAGCCGTTCCATGGCACGTGGGATCTTCCCAGGCCTGGGATCGAACTGGCACCCCTGCACTGTTATGGTATGTATTCACAGCAAAGTGATTCAGTTCTTTATTTTTTCTATCACGGGTTACTACAAGATGTTGAGTGCAGTTCCCTATGCCATAGCTCTACAGTAGATCCCTATGATGACCTATTGTATATAGAGCTCTGTGTGTCTTAGATTGTTTCTGTTCAAAGATATTTTCCTAAGACGTCATCTATTATTTTCACTGTCTTTTTTACATTTAGGTTCTTCATTCACCTCGCGTCTTTTATTTTAAATGTGTGATCCATGTGGCCCAGACACGGTCCTCTATCAGATGTGAAGTACCACATATTTCTTACTAAAATGAAAGGTCCCCATTTTCACTGTTGAATTTCTCTGTGAACATGGCTGTGTTTCTAAACCCTGTGTCCTATATCGTTGCCTTCTTGCTGGTCATTGCCCTGCTGTACTTTCGCTATCCCTTTAATTAGTTTTTTTGGTTTGTTTCTGGAAATATCTTCCTTTTTCAAGAGTATTTTGTATTTTCTTGACATTTATTCTTTTGTAAGAACTTGAAAAGAACTTTGTCCTTTTCAAAACCTATTGACATCCTAACTGGAATGGTAAGAATTTACAGTGTTTTCATTTTCCTATTTAGGAAACTAAAAGTTTCTTTCTGCTCGTTTAAGACATAATTTGTGTCTTCCATACGACTGTATAGCTTCATTTATATAGGAATTATATCTTTTATATTAACTTGGTTGTGAGATATTTTATAATTTGCCTTTTATCTTAAATAATTTTATTGTTTTCCATTTTACTTTTAAATGGGTCAATGAGAATGTAGAGAAACACAATGAGCTCATTAATACTTTTTTTTTTTTATGGTGTTTTTTTTTGGGCGGGGCGGGGGGGCAGCATTTCTTTTGGTCTTTCATTTATTCCCATCTTTGTTCTTTGGCCTGTGTGGGCCTCCCATTGCAGTGGCCTCTCTTGCTGCAGAGCACTGACTCTGGGCTTCTATGTTCCGGAGCTCCAACTTGGTAGTTGGACACATCGGTCCAGCCGTTCCATGGCACGTGGGATCTTCCCAGGCCTGGGATCGAACTGGCACCCCCTGCACTGCAAGGCAGTGTCCTTACCCACTGGACCGCCAGGGAAGCTCGCTCATTAACACTTTTAAAGGAGAGCATAATAGGGGACATGGTTGTTTCCCAAACCCTAGTCCATGTTAATAAGAGGAGGCCAGGCCTCCACCAGGCCCAGAAGGCTCAGGGAATGGAGATCAAGGCTGGCTCCTGGCTCCTCAGTAGAGAGAACCCTTCCGGGTCAGGAGACAGCTGTGAGCAGAAGAACAGCAAGATCTCAGGCATCCAGCAGAACAAGGTCCACATCCTAAGTATTGCCTACCAGCGGAGTGCCCTTGGCCAAGGTCATCACCTCACTGGGCCTCTGTTTACTCATCTATGAACCAGAAATTTAAGCCTTGACTCACTGAGCTCTCCACCTGGAAGGGCCTGATAAAGGTTCTTTCTCTCTCACCTCTTGCGATCTGACTACATCTGACTGTTCATTGACACCTGTATCTGTCCTTCCACAGTCTGCCTGTGTACATCAGTCCTTGGGGAACAGGCAGAGCCCTCTGTTTTTGGAGGGAGGATGTCTTCCCTTGGTGCCAGCTCTGGGAAGCCGGAGGGACTCGGAGCGTGTGCCCTAGACCCCAGCATCACCAGCAAATGGAAACCCTGGTGACTTCCCCATCAACCTTCTTGATCGGCCATCTCCTCTGCCTCCCAGCACCTGTGTATCTTATCTTTGACGCGAGCCCTGCGGGGCTTACCAAAACCGTGCTCTTTTAATTTAAAAGGACCCATCTGGCTTTGGCCCCAGAACCCCACTCACAGACTCCCATAAATGGTGTGCTCCAGGTCCTTCCTCTCTTTGTCTGCCTTAGCCTCCACATGCGACCCCTCGAAGGGTGCTGTAAACGTCCCCCAGAACCTGCGAGTGATGAACTCTGGTTTCTCGTATGGTCTGTTGGTGAACCTTCTGGCGCCCTGTTCTTGTGTTAATAAGCGTTCATTTAGTCACACCCTGACCTCCTTGCCTTGAAGTTTCCTCTTGGTGATTTTCCAGGCACCTGACCCCACCCTGCCTCTTGGCTATACATTCCCACCTGCCCAGGCTATGCTTGCAGTTGAGCCCAATCTCTCTCCCTGGCTACAAGACCCCAGGGCATTGTCCCTATAATCATGACAATGGTCTTCTTCCTTACCCATTTCCACAAATGTTGTGAATAGTTTTCCTTTTTCATTTTTTCAACAGTGGCATGAGTTTTGAGCAAACTCTTGGAGATGGTGAAGGACAGGGAAGCCTGGCGTGCTGTAGTCTATGGGACCGCAGAGAGTCGGGCGTGAATGAGTGGCCGAACTGAACTGATGGGTTCGGAAGTGGGAGCTGTGGCCTCAGGACGCACTGGCCTTTCACTAGCCATGTGACCTTGGACAAGTCCTGTTCCTTCTGCAAGTCCCTACTTCGGTACCTAAGTTCTGTGTGGAAAAGGCTTGGCTCAAGACTATGTGTGTGTGTGTGTGTGTGTGTCCAGGTCTGGAGCAGGAAGTATGTAAGAAGAATCTGGTATGCCTTGTCATGCCTAAAAGTAAGCAAGTAAGTGCTGATCGCTCAGTAATGTCTGACTCTTTGCGACCCCATGGAGCATAGCTCACCAGGCTCCTCTGTCCATGGGATTTCCCAGGCAAGAATATTGGAGTGGGCTGCCATTCCCTTCTCCAGGGGAGCTTCCTCCCCCAGGGGTGGCACCCAGGCCTTCCACATCACAGGCAGATTTGGGATATCTGAGCCACCGCTATCGAAGAGCTGATTTGAAGGACTCCTTGCTTGTCTAGTGATGGATAATCTTAGCATCAGAAGGAACAATGACTGCAATGGATTGAAACACACCAAATGCATAGACTCTCTGGGTTCATAATGATGCTGCTTCTTACTTGTGGAGGTTGCTAGGATACCACTTTATTATTCTGTAAACGGATAAATACAGAGAAAGCATCAAGCGTTTATCTTGCCTTTCCTCTATAGACCATATTCCAGGATAAGCAGATGGTTGATGAAGGAATATTCTCCTTTTGAGAAGACTCCAAGGTAGCAAATGCAGGAGGAATGATAGAGCTAGAAAACCAAGCTTACACAAATAAAACACTCCATCTCAACAATGGTTACTATTTTCTGCTGAAACTCTCAAGGGACAGATCAAGTGGTACCTCACAGGGGAGGGGACAGTCAGATCGACCCTGCCTCAACTCGTTCAGCAATTCAACATCACCCAAGGGGGGACACGCAGACCTGAGAACGTGCTCAAGAGGACACACAGCCTGTGGAGAGTAGGCAGCACTACCTGGAAGAGAATCTTGCCCAAAATCACTCACCTGGAACTTCAAGCGTTTAGAATGAAGTTTTCAAGATACACCTGAGAGAGGGGAACTTAGCTGCATCATCGGTCTATCTGCCAAAGTCATTATGTGAGAAATGCTACAGTTGAAAAATGACCCTGTGTCTTCAGGAAATGAATGGCAGGCAGGTAATGGCAGACTGAGCATGACTAAAAGAAAACCAGGAGATATCAGAAAGCGTCGCGTTGGATCCTTCATTTAGTCACGAATTCTAGTAAACCAACAGTAGATGATGTTTTGAAGACAAGTAGAGGGGAAATGAGGAGTTCCTAGGGGGCGCTAGTGGTCGTGACTCTGCCTGCCAAGGCAGGAGAGTTAAGAGACCCAGGTTCAATCCTTGGTTTGGGAAGATCCCCTGGAGGAGAAAATGGCAACCCCACTCCCGTGTTCCAGCCTGGAGAATCCCATGGATAGAGGAGCCTGGCGAGCTACAGTCCATGGGGGCTCCAGAGAGTCGCCGGGACTGAGCACGTCCTAACAAGACCTGCTGCGGGGAGGCCTCTCCTTGAAGGCGCTTCTCTTTGTGCGGCCAGCAGAGGGCGCCATTGTCTGGCAAAGAGGCCGCCAGCCAGCCTGCACGCCCTATAGAGATACAAGTGGGATCTGGTTTCTCCCCTTGACCTGGGCGCCCACAGGAGGGCGGGGTGGCAGCCTCTGGGCCCCAGGGTATAACTCTGTATTGCCTCCAACTACAACCTGCCACTGCCCCTCACCAGCACAGTCCCATCCAGGGAGCCTTTGCCTGGCCTTTCACTTGGGGGACTTTTCTAATCCCTGGACCTTTTCTTTCTTTCCCGTTTTACCAACCCATATCTCGGTTTTTAATAAAAATACCTCCATGGAAACTGATCAGAGGCGGCTCCGTTGATCCTTCTCCAGGATCTTTAGGCATGGGAGAGGCAGCTGGAACAGGGTTTGAATCCCTGGTTCTCCACTCGCGTGCCGAGGGACTCTGGGCGCCTTGGGTTGCCTCTCTGAACCTCCATTTCCTCATCTGTCCAGAGGTTGCCCCTGATGCCTGGAGGGGCTAGAGTTAGCACTGCGCTCGTGCATGCTGGAGGCTCAGTCCACAGGCCGTGTCCTCCTTTCTTCATCAGACTCAGGAGACTTTTCCCTAAAAGTCCTTGCAAGGCAGGCTCCGGGCCAGTGATGACAGGAAGAACCGATTCGCCCATCATAGTTTCCAAAGAAGTCATCCCATTTGCTGCTGTTTAATCTTTACAAGAAGCCTGTGGAATAAGATGCATTTTCATCCCCATTTTATAGTGAAACAGGCCTGTGGAGGTCATGCACGGAATGTTTCCTCCAGCGGAGGCTGAATGGCTTTTTAAAGCTGCGTGTTTCGGGCGGGACGTTATTGTCTCCAGCCCGTCTGTGTGGACAGCCCGTGGCCGGTGAGCAGTTTCTCCGTGTCAGGCGCTCGGCCCTGGTCTTGGTAGGAATTCTTCCATTTCATCCTCACAGCAGCCTTAGGGGGTAGAATGGTTTCTACCTTTGTTTTACAGACAGAGAGGCCCCGGCTGAGGGAGCTGAGTAAGGAAGGAGCCAGGGATGGCGCGCAGGGTCCAGCCTCCAACAAGGGCAGGGTGGGGGCGGGGGCTGGGGCTGGGGCTGAGGGCTGCAGCAGAGGGGCCGCTGGGCTCTCTGAAGACAGGCCTCCGACTCTGACCCACCATCCATGTGACCTTGCAAGCTTTAGCCTCGCCATTTGCAAAGGAGAAAGAACTCAGTTCCCTGCCAAATTCATGGGATTATTCTGAAGCTCACTTGAGACGGTAAGTAGGAAATTGTTTCCTAAACGGAATTGGAGGGTGAGGAGTCTAGCTGAGCCCACTCTGGAATTCAGGCAAGTCTGAGCCTGTTTCGAAAAGGCCTGACCAGAGAGTCAATTTAGTGAGATTTGGGGTCGTTTGTGACCAGAGGAGAATGAGGAAGTGGTTTTGCAGGCCGAGCCTGGGGAAGGTGGTGGCCACGGTCCCTGGGGCCTGTTTATAAAATTGTCCTGCATGCTTAGCGCGGGCACCTCGGTCTGAGCTCTGCACACCAGGGGGCCGCCGATGGAGCAGACACCTGCTCTGCCATGGGGCTCCTCAGCCCCACTGGAGGTCCTGCTGGGCCCACGCGGGGCCAGGGCACACAGTGACTTAGTGACAGTGAAGACGCGAGGTCTGAGCTCAGTGGACGCTCCAGGGCCCCTAGGGACACGAGCCTGGCAAGGGTGTCTGTGAGGCACAGTGGCCAAGGGGCCGCCAAGGCCACTGTCCCCGTCAGGCTGGGGACGTCTGAATTTCAACTTTCCAGGTCTTAAGCAACCGGTGGACCACTGTCGTTTCTGGGAGTCAATTCAGAAAAGGGAGGTAACTCTGGTCAGGCCTTTAGGCTGGTGCACGTCACTGACTGAGTGTCTTTGCCTTTCGCCTGGTTCTGAATTGAACGTTTCGCTCCACCTTTGCAAGCAAGACGACCTCACGGCACAGCCACCCTCCCCTGCACAATGCAGATAAGCTCCTCCCCCTCTCAGGGCTCTGGGGCTGCCTAATGACACCCTGTGGGCTGGGCCTCATGCTGCAGGGGGCCCTCACACCTCTTATATTTTCCACACTTTCTTTCTCCTTTCCTCCCTCCCTCTTATCTTCCCTCGCCCCTCTTCTCTTTCCTTTCTTCATTCAGTGAAAATAAATTGTGATGGGCGAAGAGAACAGGCTCCTGGTTGCCAAGGGGGAGGGGGTTGGGGGAAGGAAAGATTGGGCATTTGGGGTCAGCAGATAGTTATATAGAAACTATTCTATATAAGATGGATAAACAACAAGGTCTGGCTGTGTAGCACGGCGAACTATAGTCAATATCCTGTGATAAACCATAATGGAAAAGAATATATATCAATAAATGTGTAATTGAGTCACTTTGCTGTATAGCAAAAATTAATACAACTATAAATTGAGTATACTTCAATAGAATAAAGTATACTTCAATAAGATAAACTTTGAAATAGCACCTAGGTGGTAATGCCCTAGGTGGTCATTTTTGCTCTACTCAGGGTCCAAGTGCCCTTGCTGTCTGTTAAGTCAATGCATAGCCACTGTGACGATGACCATCCGACGGGCACCCGAGAACCAGTCACCCCGGTGCCTCTGGTGGGTGCAGCTCCAGTGCAGCCCCCCGATCCCTCATGGAAATAAGAGATGCCAGCCATCTCCCCAGACTCAGCTTGTTTTCATCAGTCCTTCAATAGACGGTTTCACCGCATTTATTTTTGACCACTGCTGACCATGGCAGTTGACTCTCTCGCCTCTGGTTTTCACATCCCTGTTTCATGGAGAGGCCAGTGAATCTCTGAGCAGAAGAGAAGTCGGAGTCTCCTCCCGAGAAAGGACCCAGGGTGGGTGTGTCTGCTAATGGGAAACAGGGAGGAAAGAAGACAGAATATGCTCCAGGAGGGACCTGCTTGGAGAAGATGGGACAGGTAGAAAGAAGAGAGCTCCCATGTCAGTCAAAAGGTGTGGCCAGAGATGCTCATGCCCCTTATTGCCAAAGGATGAAAGGAGGGTGGTGTTCCCTGCAAAATCACCCAGCAGCTCATTTAAACAAATCAGCTGCCTCTGCCAAGGGAGCCAGGTCTGCATAAGGATGCAACCTGGTGGGCACAGGAGAAGTGAGGGCACAGGGGTGGAGGGGCTGGTGTGCATTTTAATGTCAACACAATAATAATAACCTGGGGGGTTTCCCTGGTAGCTCAGCAGTGAAGAGCTCGCCTGCCAATGCAGGAGACACGAGTTCTATCCCTGATCCAGGAAGATCCCACAGGCTGCGGAGCAACTAAGTCCTTGAGCCACAACAATGGAGCCTGTGCTCTAGAGCCTCGGAGTTGCAACTATGGAGCCCACGTGTCTCAGCTACTGAAGCCCATGTGCCCTAGAGCCCGAGTTCCCCAACAAGAGAAGTCACCACAACAAGTAGCCTGCTCACCTCAACTAGAGAGTAGCCCCCACTCCCTAGAGTGCAACTAGAGAAGAGCCTGCGGCAGCAGTGAAAACCCAGAACAGCCAAAAAAATTAAAAATAAATACATAATAATAACAACCTGGGGAAGTAAAGATCATGTTGTCAAGCCCCTCCCCGCACCACACACACACGTTTTTTTAATTTCCTTTCTCCCCCCAGCCAATGGACCAGCGATAAAAAGAGTACAATTGATGACAGAGAAAAGAGAACAAAGAGGAACGACGGTGAAGAAATCGGGCCCCTGTACAGTCAGAGAGAGCGGCTGTCCTGCTGAATGGTCGCTGGGAGGGAGGAGCATGGGGCGGCCGCTGAGAACCCTGATTTTCACAGCCAGACGAACCTGGGTTTAAATTCGAGCGACAGAACTTGCTAGCTGTCAGACATGTCAGTGTTTTTAAACATCAGTAAGTCTCAGTTTTCTCATTTGCAAAATCGGATACTAATGTGAATAACAATAATGGAATGTGGGAAGTTGTGGTGTTAGGTAAGATAAGCACCCACAGGGAGGAGTCCATAGAGACGCCACATCATCGTGGGCATTGACCGAGTCGAGGACTTGGAGCGCTCTCTGTGTCTCTGTGTCCATCCCACCCGCCCTTCTTTCCAGCCAGTCATCAAACCCTATCAAGACTCCTCCAAACCCACCCTTGCCCTTCTAGCCACACTTGAACTTCCTGGTGCGGTTCACACATTGCGTCCCTGGACTATCCAGGAGGCCAGCCTGGTCTCCTACCCCTGGAGGAATATCAGCTTTACCTATCACACGCGAGAGTCAAGGAACCCTGGGAAAAACTGGGCTTCGCTTAGCAGAAGAAAGAGAAATGGCTGCTGAATGCAAACAACAGGTGTCTCCTCTCCCTAAAGAATGCTCCACATTATGCCCGAATCCAGTGGGCCGTGGTCTTCCAGTATCCAGTGGTCTTCCAACTGTCTCTCTTTTTGGAAGTCACTGAATTAATTCTTTTAAAAATATTTATTTATTGTTTATTTAAGTTTATTTTTAATTGGATGATAGCTGCTTTACAATACTGTGTTGGTTTCCACCATATAGCAACATGACTCGGCCACAGGTACACAAGCCCCCTCCTTCCCACCCCACTAGGTTGTCACAGAGCACTGGATATGAGCTCCCTGAGTCCTCCAATGAGTTTCCACTTTCTGTCTGTTTTACAGATGGTAATGCATAGGTTGCCACGCTGCTCTCTCAAGCCATCCCACCTTCTCCTTCCTTCCCTGTGTCCACAAGTCTGTTCTCTCTGTCTGCATCTCTATTGCTGCCCTGCAGATAGGTTCATCAATACCATCTTTCTAGATTACATATATATGTGTTAATATGTGATATTTGTTTTGCTCCTTCCAACTTACTTCACTCTGTATAATAGGCTCTGGGTTCATCCACCTCATTAGAATTGAGTAAAATGTGTTTCTTTTTATGGCTGTGTAATATTCTATCATAAATATGTGCCATAGTGTCTTTATCCATTCATCTGTCAAAGGATAGTTAGGTTGCTTCCATGTTCTAGCTATTGAAAATAGTGCTTTGATGAACATTGGGGTGCATGTGTCTTTTTTAATTTCGGTTTCCTCAGGGTATATACCTAGTCATGGGATTGTTGGGTCATATGGTAGTTTTCAACCCTGAACATTCATTGGAAGGACTGAGGCTGAAGCTGAAGCTCCAGTACTTTGACCACCTGATGGGAAGAGCCATTGGGAAAGACCCTGATGCTGGGAAAGACTGGCAGCAAAAGGAGGAGGGGGCGGCAGAGGATGAGATGGCTAGATAGCATCACTGACTCAATGGGCATGCATTTGAGCAAAAACTCCTGGAGATGGTGAAGGACAGAGAAACCTGGAGGCCTGCAGTCCACGGGGTGGCAGAGTCAGATGTAACAGCCACTGAACAAAAACAACAACAACAACAATGGCAGTTTTATTCCTAGTTTTTAAAGGAATCTCCATACTGTTTTCCTTAGTGGTTATGTCTATTTGTATTGCCACCAACAGTGCAAGAAGGTTCCCTTTTCTCCACATCCTCTCCAGTACTTACTATTTACACATTTTTTTGATGATGGTCATTCTGACCAGTGGGAGGTGATAACTCAGATTTTTCTCGCATTTCTCTAACAAGGACGATGTTGAGCTTCTTTCCATATGTTCATTGGCCATCTGTCTGTCTTCTTCGGAGAAATGTCCGCTTAGGTCCTCGGCCCAGGTTTTGACGGGGTTTCAGCATTGTGCGCTGTTGTCCACGTGCAGGTGTGGGTTCTATTTCTGTTGGTTCTGTTCTCTGGACAACTTTAATACCATCTCTGAGAAGAGCCAAGAAGAAAAGGCACACGGTGCTCTGAAAGCCACAAGAGGGTCCAGCCTGAGGCAGTGGGGAAGGAGAGGCTCATCCCAGGAAACGCGAACAGAGCTGAAAGCACCCCAAAGCTTAGGGTCTACAGTGATCTATAATGTCTTGTGAAACTGTGGGTTCACTGACCAACTCTCCTGCTGGTCTCGCTAGGCTGGCTCGTGGGACTGCATCCGGCTGGCTCCTCGGGGTCCTTCACCTGCCCTCTCCCCTCCCGCACTCTCCCGTCACTGGGCAGCTGCCTTCAGCGACTTCCTCTCAAGTCGATCTTCCCACAGCGGGGAGGACGAGGCTGGCCCTGTCACTTGTACTACATTGATGGCATTGGTCTGAGTAAGTCACAAGAACAGCCCAGAGTGGGGCAAATAGCCTCCATCTCTTGAAATAAGGAGTGGCAAAGAATCTAGTTTTAATCCACAAAGAATCTATTTTAATCCACAGCGAGGAAGAAATTGGAGGTGATCTAGATTCAGCCCTATCAGTTGAAGGTCTAAGGAGTTTTTCTCTGCCGCTTTCCTGGCTGGGACTGCAAGCCTGCTCCTCAGTTTCAGCCTTTTTCGTTGGAGATTTGGGGTGTGGCTGTGACATCGTGAGGGGCTGGGTCTGGCCCCATGAACAGTCCACAGAAGTGAGGAATTTGGCCCCCAGACTCTGAGCACCTGATGGTGGGGAGGGGTGGGCAGCAGTCCCCACCCATCCCAGTGCTGGGCCCAGGAAGCTGGCATGGGGGCCCGCGGCAACGTCTCTGAGCCACGCGGACCCAAGTCCGCATCCTGCCCTGGTTGTGTGTCTGGTGAGAGCTCCCTGCCCACAGCTGACTCCCCAGCACCCAGGAGAGCACCCGGCACAGAGTAATGCTCTGTAACTGTTTGCTGGATCATGGAGCAAACCTCTCTGAGTCTTATGTTCTTCATCTGAAAAATTATGGTAACAATAGTTAACAGCAACAGCGGGTGCCGTCAGGATGGTGATGTGAAGACCCAGCTCTTCTTCACAGGCTGTGAGGTCCCACATAGTCTGGACGCCAGGTGCCTTGAGCCTCACTCACCCCAAGCCCCGTGGCTCTCTGCCCTCTAGTCACCAGAGCCGTGTTCCAGCTTCTCAGACTCATCTGTCTCCTTACCTCAGGACCTTTGCACATGCTGTCTCTGGGTCAGATATACATATTTTCCTCTCTTTCCTAACTTAGTTAACTGCTAACTGATTCTCACATTTCATTTCCATTAGAATTTCCTGGGATTAGCCTCTCCTGTCCCCACTGTCTCAGGCTGGATCCTTTTGTTGCTTTCAGAGCTCTGTGTGCCTTTTCTTCTTGGCTCTTCTCAGAGATTCTTCTTCCAGAGAACAGAACCAAAAAAGACTCTCCCGTCAGGCTGGCCCTGTCACTTGGGGGTATTTACATTGATGGCATTGGTCTGAGTAAGTCACAAGAACAGCCCAGAGTGGGGCAAATAGCCTCCATCTCTTGAAATAAGGAGTGGCAAAGAATCTAGTTTTAATCCACAAAGAATCTATTTTAATCCACAGCGAGGAAGAAATTGGAGGTGATCTAGATTCAGCCCTATCAGTTGAAGGTCTAAGGAGTTTTTCTCTGCCGCTTTCCTGGCTGGGACTGCAAGCCTGCTCCTCAGTTTCAGCCTTTTTCGTTGGAGATTTGGGGTGTGGCTGTGACATCGTGAGGGGCTGGGTCTGGCCCCATGAACAGTCCACAGAAGTGAGGAATTTGGCCCCCAGACTCTGAGCACCTGATGGTGGGGAGGGGTGGGCAGCAGTCCCCACCCATCCCAGTGCTGGGCCCAGGAAGCTGGCATGGGGGCCCGCGGCAACGTCTCTGAGCCACGCGGACCCAAGTCCGCATCCTGCCCTGGTTGTGTGTCTGGTGAGAGCTCCCTGCCCACAGCTGACTCCCCAGCACCCAGGAGAGCACCCGGCACAGAGTAATGCTCTGTAACTGTTTGCTGGATCATGGAGCAAACCTCTCTGAGTCTTATGTTCTTCATCTGAAAAATTATGGTAACAATAGTTAACAGCAACAGCGGGTGCCGTCAGGATGGTGATGTGAAGACCCAGCTCTTCTTCACAGGCTGTGAGGTCCCACATAGTCTGGACGCCAGGTGCCTTGAGCCTCACTCACCCCAAGCCCCGTGGCTCTCTGCCCTCTAGTCACCAGAGCCGTGTTCCAGCTTCTCAGACTCATCTGTCTCCTTACCTCAGGACCTTTGCACATGCTGTCTCTGGGTCAGATATACATATTTTCCTCTCTTTCCTAACTTAGTTAACTGCTAACTGATTCTCACATTTCATTTCCATTAGAATTTCCTGGGATTAGCCTCTCCTGTCCCCACTGTCTCAGGCTGGATCCTTTTGTTGCTTTCAGAGCTCTGTGTGCCTTTTCTTCTTGGCTCTTCTCAGAGATGGTACTAGTCAGGGTTCTCCAGAGAACAGAACCAACAGAAACAGAATCCAGACATGCCTGTATGCACACAACAGCATACACACAATGTACACATTCAACATATCTGTATCCATATTCATATCTATATGTACAGAGAGATTGACTTATTATAAGGAATTGGCTCCACAGTTATGGATGCAAGGATCAAGGGCTGGGTAAATAGATGATTGCCTGGTGTGGTGCTTTTGTGCCAGGAAGGCCTGCAGCCATTAGGTACTTGATTTAAGTCCATGACCTGTCCTCTGTAAGCTGGAGACACAGGGAAGCCAGTGGTATAATTCCAGTCTGAATCCCAAGGCCTGAGAGTCAGGAGAATCAATAATGAAAGTCCCAACCAGAGGACAAGAAAGGACTGATGTCCCCACTCAGCAGTCAGGCAGAAAGAGAGCAAATTCTCCCTTCCTCTGCCTTTGTACTTTACTTAGATCTTCAACTGACTGGACGGGGCCCACCTGCAAAGAGGTGGACATGCTGCTCGACGCAGTCTCCTGATTCAAATGCTAATCCCAGACAGAAGCGCCCTCACAGACACACCTAGAAATAGTGGCTGACCAAACACAGAGGCTCTCTGTGGCCAGGTCACGTTGACATGTAGCATCCACCATCCCAGAGCTGGGAGCTACAGTTTGCTGATTACTGTTTGGTTAATGTCAGGCTCCCCAGCCTGTCCCGTTTTGCAAGACTCGTGGCGGGGCTGTCTTGCTCCGTAGTGTAAATCCAGAACTCACACCTGCACATAGGAGGTGTGTAATACAGGCTGGGAACAGAGGCTCAAGAGTTGGGTAAATAGATGATTGCCCGGTGCGGTGCTTTGGTGGAAGGAAGGCCTTTAGCCAGTATTAGGAACTTTATTTAAGTGAATGAATGAATGAGCTAGTGAATGGCTGGAACTAATCTCTTGCACTAATTTGTGGGAGAAGACAGAATCAGAAATGCAATTACAAAGCCATGAGCCAATGTCAGAAAGATTTAAGCAAATCGCTGCAACAGTTCCCCAGCTGTCCTTCTCACTGCTCTTCAAATAAAGGAATTTTGATGGGGGTTGGGGATAAATTTAAAAAGCCACATGAGTGCTGGGCAGTGACTCCAAGAGCTGGCATCCCAGGAGGACAGGCCAGAGCTCTCGGTGACTTCACAGTGGGCGGTCCATGCCACCAGGGCGCCAAGCAGACAGTGCTTCCCTTAAGCCACCCCCACCCCACCAGGGCGCCAAGCAGACAGTGCTTCCCTTAAGCCACCCCCACCCCACGGAGACAAAAGCACCAACATCGGGTCTGTAGGTGATCTCAGTTCCCAGCTGCCTCCTGTGCATTCCTGGGGACACGCTTTTAAAACTCAAACCACATGCTGTGAAAGGACGGCAAGGTGAGCGCTCCCTCGCATACCTTCCCCAGCGCCATGGCCGGGGGCAGCAGGTGCCTCCGCTGGGCTGTGCCCACATCAGAAGCCGCTCATAGGCGAAGCTGGGACTTGAACCCTACTCCCGTCCGAGAAGAGAGCCAAAAAATTCCCTCCCTTCCTCTGCCTTTGTACTTTACTTAGATCTTCAACTGACTGGACGGGCCCACCTGCAAAGAGGTGGACATGCTGCTCGACGCAGTCTCCTGATTCAAATGCTAATCCCAGACAGAAGCGCCCTCACAGACACACCTAGAAATAGTGGCTGACCAAACACAGAGGCTCTCTGTGGCCAGGTCACGTTGACATGTAGCATCCACCATCCCAGAGCTGGGAGCTACAGTTTGCTGATTACTGTTTGGTTAATGTCAGGCTCCCCAGCCTGTCCCGTTTTGCAAGACTCGTGGCGGGGCTGTCTTGCTCCGTAGTGTAAATCCAGAACTCACACCTGCACATAGGAGGTGTGTAATACAGGCTGGGAACAGAGGCTCAAGAGTTGGGTAAATAGATGATTGCCCGGTGCGGTGCTTTGGTGGAAGGAAGGCCTTTAGCCAGTATTAGGAACTTTATTTAAGTGAATGAATGAATGAGCTAGTGAATGGCTGGAACTAATCTCTTGCACTAATTTGTGGGAGAAGACAGAATCAGAAATGCAATTACAAAGCCATGAGCCAATGTCAGAAAGATTTAAGCAAATCGCTGCAACAGTTCCCCAGCTGTCCTTCTCACTGCTCTTCAAATAAAGGAATTTTGATGGGGGTTGGGGATAAATTTAAAAAGCCACATGAGTGCTGGGCAGTGACTCCAAGAGCTGGCATCCCAGGAGGACAGGCCAGAGCTCTCGGTGACTTCACAGTGGGCGGTCCATGCCACCAGGGCGCCAAGCAGACAGTGCTTCCCTTAAGCCACCCCCACCCCACCAGGGCGCCAAGCAGACAGTGCTTCCCTTAAGCCACCCCCACCCCACGGAGACAAAAGCACCAACATCGGGTCTGTAGGTGATCTCAGTTCCCAGCTGCCTCCTGTGCATTCCTGGGGACACGCTTTTAAAACTCAAACCACATGCTGTGAAAGGACGGCAAGGTGAGCGCTCCCTCGCATACCTTCCCCAGCGCCATGGCCGGGGACAGCAGGTGCCTCCGCGGGGCTGTGCCCACATCAGAAGCCGCTCATAGGCGAAGCTGGGACTTGAACCCTACTCCCGCATGTCAGAGTTTCAAAGCGCCTCAAAGCCCTCGATTTTCTTGCTCTCTTTAAGCAGACTGAGGCCCAGAGAGGCCCAGAGAGGGAAACCAAATGGCCAAGGTAACACAGCAATGTAAGTCAGCCACGTCACGCCAAGTCACGGTGGAGTCTGAGGCAAAAGGAGACATCTGTAAACCCTACCCTGCTTTTGTTGTGAAGTTTAGTATTTTGTTCACCATGATTTTTGCGTTAACTTTGATGCTGGAAAAATACTGCATTAAAACATTGCTTATTTTGACTACTGAGTTTTTTTGATGTCCCTTTAAATTCTGCTCCTGAAGCAAGTGTCTCAGAGACTGAATCAGGGTAGAACAGCATACGTCAGAGTAGCGTCTTAGGCCTGTATTCCTTGTTGGGAAGCCCACCCTTTCTCAGACAGGTAGCCCACATTTCTGGAAGGAACTGGCTTTGTGAGCGGGTCCACATGGACCTCCATCTTGCATCTAGAATCACCCCTAACCCCACTTGGGCTGGCCACTGAACTTCTCTGAGCTTGCATTTTCTCCTTCTAAAACTGTGGCAGCCCCTTATGTATCCAATCGATTTTTTTTTCAGTGTCTGCCATGTGCCTGGCTCTGTGCCCACTCCTGGGCATGCGCAGAGATGGCCTGAGGGTCAGAGACCTCGGGGCCTCACCCTGGGCATGGGCAGAGACCAGCTGACTCTCCCAGACAACACATAGATTGCTTAGGGCCTAGCCTGAGGACAGGAGCCCTGGTCAACACTAATATCTCCTCTTTTTCCTTTGGAGATCAGTCAGTAGCTACTTAACGCTTACTATCCCAAGCGCCAGCTTGCACACCCTCTGCCTCCTTTGCCAGGTGGCTCCGGTCTGGGCAGGCTAGCTCTGTTCTGCTCAGAACGCTCCCGAGACCTGAGCTCCGCCTGTGCCAGCCTCCCCTCCCTCCCCGCGGCCTGCTCCGGCTCCTGGGCCTGAGATAAGGCCTCTGTCTCCCATTCCTTTCTCTTCTGTCTGATCTGGCCAAGCGAGCATTTATATCATCTTCGCTTTCTCTATTTATAGGGACAGGGGTGGGCGACGTGCACAGGGGGACTGGGGGTGGCCAGGCGCTTCTGGGCCTGTGGAAGACGCTTAGCGTCCTGCCCCCACTGGTGGTAATTCTGGAAGGAGCGGCTTGGGACCCGTCCCCCTGGCTGTGATGACAGGCCTTCAGCAGGCACTGTAATTGCAGTTAAAACCACCCATTTTCCTCCTGGCAGGCTCTAGTTAAAGAGGTGCTAGCGGGCAGCCTGCTTGTCTGCAGTGAGGCTGATCAAAGGGCTGAAGGCATCTGTTTTGTCTCTGTGTTCTTTCACCACCCCCACCCAGTCCTTTGAAAAAAAAATAGTTAAAAAGTAATTTATGAAAATGAATACCTGTCCTTCTCCGGAGGCTAAGAGGCAGCCACATATTAGAGAGACTCAGTGCGCATTGGGTGCTTTTTACACTTCGGTCAGTTTTATAATGAGAAAATTGGAGCTACAGAATGCTCCTGATACGTCCGCTCCCATTAAAACCTCTTGGCAGGGTTTTTATAATATAGGACCTGACTCTTCACACCCTGAGGACTTCCTGAAGAAGATGAAACTCTCCCACCTCCAGCCTGGGGTGGGCGAGGGTCCTGAGGGGTCGGCAGTCCCGCGGGGATCCCCACCCGCCCCTCCCAAGGTTTCCTGGAGCCCAGAGAAGAGCTTGTCCCGGTCTCCAGCCCCTGCCTGTGGTCAAGGTCCTGCAGCTTTGGAACGTCCTCTCCATCTGACTGCACACAAAAAGGTTTTCCATGTGGAACTGTACATCTCCTATCCTCACACGTTTTTTTTCCCTTTTTGGCTTACAAAGAGGATAGAGGTGCTTACCAATGAGAAAGAAATATCCTGAGCAAAAAGAGGATGCAGAACCTGCTTGGCGTGCGCAGGAAATGGGACACATTTAAGGAAACTGTAAGAGCAGAATTCATTGAAAGAACAAAAAAACAAAAACAAAAACATGTGTCACATCTTGAAGTTGAAAGAGGTCTCATCTGCCACGCTCCACCCTGCATGCAGTTCCGTGGTTTTGGTGAGAAACTTTAGCTCCTTTACACGGCCATTTATACATGAAAGTGACACCCTGCAGGTCCAGGAGCTGGGAACACAAGAGAGGTCCCGGCCTGCCAGTCCCCACGGTTGAAGGGCTCACGTGGCACCTCAGAAGCTCCCTGCCTTGTGTTTCTTTCTATCCCCACATGCCAAGATTCTGCCAAGCCCTCTGGAGACACCTGGTAAGGACAAGTGGTGCCCTGCTGGATTTCCAGCCTGCCACCATAAAGGGTGAGTTCTGCCCGCTCCTTGTACCATCTTTCTTGTTTTCAGAGGCCCTCTGAGAACTCAAAATATCTGCACATGGGTATAGAGAATTTATAGTTTTCAGAGTATTTTCATAGTCTTTGTTGGACTAGAATTCCCACCATCACCTCCTTGAAATAGGCATTATTGTTCCCATTTTACAGATGGGGATAATCAGGTTCTGAGAGAGGAAGGTGCCTCTCAAGGCCACAGGGCTAGTAAATGACAGGAGCCACATCTGAATGATCCTAAAGGAAGCCTCCTACCATAGCCAGCTTCAGAAGTCGGCTGATGAAACAACCCAGGCCTGGACCTCTGGCAGACCCTGGTTGGAAACTGAGTCTGAGCTTGGACAGGTCGTTTTCCTGCTCATGTCAGCGTTTGGAGGGGTCACAGTTATCATGAATCTGGTCAAGTGAAGGTGCTCCTGCCTTCTCCTTGATGAAGTTTGACTCAAGGGGCGGCGCTGCCCATTCCTGGGTCCTGCAGGCCCTGCCTGGGCCCTGTGATGTTCCCGCCCCTCCCCCAGGTCTGAACGCAAGCCTTAGAAAGTGGAACAGATTGTTCAGGCCTGTAAGCACGGAGATGCCCAGCCTTGGATCCCTTCCTGACTTCATACTTGCTCCCTCCCAGCTGGCCTGGCGACTCATTAGCATAATTCAGCTGCCCATTTGTAAGGGCCATGCGAACATTCTTTCTGGTTCCCAAACACCCCGGGGAAAGGAAGGCTGCCATCCCCGCCATTCAGTAATTCCATTACATAGGCCAGAACGCTGCTCCATGTGGTATGAGCGAGCCGATGGAAGCATTTTCTCCAAATGAGCCTTTCTTCTCTTCCAGAATGAACTCCCTGGCGTGTCAGCTTTCTATTCATTAGACGCTGGGCCTCTGCCTAGGAAAGTTGAGCTGGACTGAATGGAGACAACCTCCAGCCTGACACGCAACGCTGACCCCAGTGGTTTCCTGGCCACCTCACCTGCCTCTTCTCAGCCTGTCGGCAAAGACTGGCAGGTTGGTCAGATATTCAAGGACAGTTCCTAGCCACGGGTTAGTCTTACCTGTAATGGGAGGAAGAAACTGACCACCGACTATATGCCAAGCACTGCTCTGAGCACTTGGCAGAGTAATGATTACATAATGATAGACAATGCCTATTTAGTGTGCACTACAGACCGGATCTTGAGGCAATTACTTTCCATGCATTGTATCTCATTCAAGGTTGAGAATTGCCCTGAGATGTACACTACGGCTGCCCACTGTGCTTTAGATAGGGTACAATCAGCCTGCAATGCAGAGACCCTGGTTCGATTCCTGGGTTGGGGAGATCCCCTGGAGAAGGGTTAGGCTTCCAACTCCAGTATTCTTGGGCTTCCATGGTGGCTCAGACAGTGAAGAATCCAAAATTCTAAGAAGAAAATGAAACAGCTTAACTTCTGACCTCTGTCTCATGTTCTTCCCTTTTATAGATGAGGCTGAGACTCCTCGAATAGACTCTGGTCCAGATGAGAAAGAACAATCAATGTTCCAACTACAAGAGATTTTTCTGGGGTTGATCTTACTATTTATTGAAAGCCACCCAGGACAATTGCTATTCATTCTTTTCTTAAAGGAAAGAGGACTCCAAATCTTACCATCATCTTGGAAAAAACTGGTCACTCCCAAGTACCATTTCCCTTCAGTGGTGCACAAGAGACATAAGTAGACAAACAAACAAAAGATGAGTGGCAATAAAGGTCTCACAGTCCAAACACTTTGTGGCAAAGTGATGATAAAGAAAAAAAGAATCCACCTGCGATGTGGGAGACCTGGGTTTGATCCCTGGGTTGGGAAGATCCCCTGGAAGAGGGTATAACAACCCACTCCAATATTCTTGCCTGGAGAATCCCCACAGACAGAAGAGCCTGGTGGGCTGCAGTCCATGGGACTGCAAAGAGTTGAACACCACTGAGCGGCTAAGCACAGCACAGGACAGGGAGAGTACTCTTCGCAGGATCCCAGTTAACAAGCAACGAGGCAGGCATGCACACCCAGCTGTGTATGACTCAAAGTCGTAACTAACTTTTTAAGGATCAAATAATGTGATCTTCGTAATAATCCATGAAGATGAGGTTGCTAATACCACTTGAGAATGAGAAGATGAAAGCACAGAAACGGTATGTAACTTGGGCCTCTCTCCCAAGGGCATGTGGATATTGAGTGGGAAGGCTGGGATTTAAACTCAGAAAGCCTAACTTGAATGCGACATGGCAAGGAGTAGGCTTTAAAGCCCTACCAGATGCTTGAACATCTCATTCCTTGAGCTAAAGACCTTCTGTCGGACCTAGGCGGCAAGCGTCTCTTCATCCCTCAAGACCCCGTCCAAATGCCCCCTCTTAAGGAAAGAGTCCCCAAATTATTCCAATTACATTAGTGCTTCCTTCTCCGTACACTTAGATGTCCAACTCTGTGTCCTCAATTGTCACTTTCCACTTGTATCTGTCTGTCCCACCAAATAGGAGCTCCTTAGGGATGGGGTCCAAATCCTGCCTGCATATCCTTCAATCTGGCACCACATAGGCACCTAAGTGGGAGCAAAGGGCAGCTTACTTCTTTCAGCCACCTTAGGATCTTTCAATATATGGGTGTATTGTATCCAAATAACATATTTAATATATATGTATCAGTGTTTTCAAATTGAAAGTAAACTTTAGAATTATATATGACATTTAAAAAATATAGATCCTCTCCAGAGCTTATCAGATCACACATTGTGATGGCTGGTGTCTTGTCTGTTCAGGACCCAATCATCCACACTTTGAGGTAGGACTGTTACTTATGCTGATGCAGTCAGATTCATTTCCTGGAAATTTCCCCCCTGGAATCATGGGGAACAAGAGTTTTCTCTGTGCTCCAAGTCATAAAGCAAGACAATTGTGACTCTGTGAAGAGCAGCAACTGACCCCAGCACTTGTGGAAAGGTAGGATGGGAAGAGACAGAGAGAGAGATAAAGGCCCTCTGGCCATCCTCAAAGTCCACTCAACCCTTGCACTCTGAAGCCTGATGAAATGAACAAAGAATCTCCCTTTTACTCTCAAGCTAGTTTTTGAGAGGTTTCTGTCACTTGCAAGTGTCATGTATGTATATATACATATATATGTATACATATAGGGGATGTATACATACCCTATAGGTATGTAGGGTGATGTATGTATGTATATTTTGATGAATTAGAGTGTCATAGAAAAATATTAAATAAACAAATATGAAATACTGCTCAAAACTCAACCCAATGGCATAAGATCATACAGCACATATTGCATGCCTTCTGCTCTCGGAAGGTTTCTTCCTCCTGACATGGTCAAGGTATGTGCCCAAAACCGATGGAAAGAGTGTGGGTTCAAGGTTTTTCGGAAAGCCCTACCAGATGCTTGAACATCTCATTCCTTGAGCTAAAGACCTTCTGTCGGACCTAGGCGGCAAGCGTCTCTTCATCCTCAAGACCCCGTCCAAATGCCCCCTCTTAAGGAAAGAGTCCCCAAATTATTCCAATTACATTAGTGCTTCCTTCTCCGTACACTTAGATGTCCAACTCTGTGTCCTCAATTGTCACTTTCCACTTGTATCTGTCTGTCCCACCAAATAGGAGCTCCTTAGGGATGGGGTCCAAATCCTGCCTGCATATCCTTCAATCTGGCACCACATAGGCACCTAAGTGGGAGCAAAGGGCAGCTTACTTCTTTCAGCCACCTTAGGATCTTTCAATATATGGGTGTATTGTATCCAAATAACATATTTAATATATATGTATCAGTGTTTTCAAATTGAAAGTAAACTTTAGAATTATATATGACATTTAAAAAATATAGATCCTCTCCAGAGCTTATCAGATCACACATTGTGATGGCTGGTGTCTTGTCTGTTCAGGACCCAATCATCCACACTTTGAGGTAGGACTGTTACTTATGCTGATGCAGTCAGATTCATTTCCTGGAAATTTCCCCCCTGGAATCATGGGGAACAAGAGTTTTCTCTGTGCTCCAAGTCATAAAGCAAGACAATTGTGACTCTGTGAAGAGCAGCAACTGACCCCAGCACTTGTGGAAAGGTAGGATGGGAAGAGACAGAGAGAGAGATAAAGGCCCTCTGGCCATCCTCAAAGTCCACTCAACCCTTGCACTCTGAAGCCTGATGAAATGAACAAAGAATCTCCCTTTTACTCTCAAGCTAGTTTTTGAGAGGTTTCTGTCACTTGCAAGTGTCATGTATGTATATATACATATATATGTATACATATAGGGTATGTATACATACCCTATAGGTATGTAGGGTGATGTATGTATGTATATTTTGATGAATTAGAGTGTCATAGAAAAATATTAAATAAACAAATATGAAATACTGCTCAAAACTCAACCCAATGGCATAAGATCATACAGCACATATTGCATGCCTTCTGCTCTCGGAAGGTTTCTTCCCTCCTGACATGGTCAAGGTATGTGCCCAAAACCGATGGAAAGAGTGTGGGTTTCAAGGTTTTCTTAACCGTGACAACCAAGTGGAATCCACTTTTCTGAAAACAAGGTTCTTAAAGGGTGATGAAATTCAACTTCTTCAAAGGGAAGACTGAAAGGAAAATTGAAGGACGCCAACGTAAAAAGCAGGTGGGGAAAATTGTCTATGATGCTGAATATACAAAGATATTTCTTATTGTTGTTTATGGGGCTTTAGGGCTTCCCTGGTGGCTCAGAGAGTAAAGAATCTACCTGCAGTGCTGGAGACCGAGGTTTGACCCCTGGACTGGGAAGACCCCCTGGAGAAGGCTACCCAATCCAGTGTTCTTGCCTGGAGAAGCCCATGGACAGAGAACCCTGGAGGGCTACAGTCCACGGGATCACGGAGTCCTCCATGACTGAGTGACTAATGCTTCCACACTTATGGGGATTTAAGGAATCTTTAAGGGGAGTATTAACTCTTCCTGATCTTACCTTATTTGCTGACTTCACTCCCAATAAGATCAACCTCCACACTAGGTAATAGATTGTTTCTTAACATTGTTTGTCCAGCAAATACTATGAGCCACCTCTTGGCCCATCTATTCTCCATCAGAACAATTCCTGTCCCATGTTTCTCCATGGCCTTGTTTTCACTTGTCCATTACAGTGAACGTACAGTGCAAGTACAGCACTTGCTAAGCCATCAACTAAGCATCTGCTACACAGTTGGCTTCTGTGGCTCCAACACTGATCCAGAAGCGGCTCTTGACCTCCAGGAGGTCATAACCTCTAGTGAGAAACCGACAAGAAAATAGACAGGGTATCATGTGCTTTTGACATAGGAATCTCTACCATTAACAACAGATCAGGAGGGTTTATATAACACTGCAACTTTAATCCAGGCTTTGATGTATGTATAGGAGTTTACTAAGTAGAGACAGAAGAGAGAATCTGAAAGTCACATTCGAGTATTTTTCAATTCAACTTAAAGAATCACGTCCCCAAATGTGTATCTCGCAGTAAAAGGTCTTTTTTTTATTCCTTACAAAAAATTGGGGAGGAGGGAAGAATTTATATCTCACTTGGAGATTTGTCTGGGGCCTTTTCCTAACCTGTACAACTGCCTCCTAAGGGAAGGAAAATCTGGTGAAATATCTTGTGTCTAAAAGCCACAAAAAATATGCAGAGCAGGAGCTAAGTTTGACATATAAATGTATTAAATCAATGCATTTGCAGCTCAATTTCCTCACCCTCTGACTGTCAGTAATTTATTCAGACAGCTTCAGCTAAAACCATTTCTTATTTGATAAAATAATCTGGAAAGGTGTGTTCAATGTTTCTTCTTTCTGCTGGGCTTTGTCCTTTTCTTGCCAAGAAAGCATTGCATCCCTGGACCTCTGTCCTCCCTGAGCTGAGGTAGGTGGGAAATGGACCCAACCCTCCCTGGCAGGAAAATCGAATGATTTTGGTATTCCAAGGTGTTTTCTTTCAATTCAGTTTTGATGGATATGTCCGGCACCTTAGAATTTAAATAGGGCTTTCATCATCATTTACAATGACCCAGGGAGATGGGCCTTGTGATTCATCCTCTTTGATAGGTGAGGAGTCTGAAGTTCAGAAAGTGAGCAAGGAAGAACAGAAGGAAGAAGGACAAAGAAAAAAGAGGACTTAATATGCACTTACTTTTGAAGGCACTTTTCATATATGAGATCTAATTTAAGTCCTCCACACAATCCTAAGAGGGAGGAATTACGGGCCCATTGTAGTGTTGAGAAACTGAGACTCTGGGAGGTGAAATAACCCTTAGAAATCAGCAAGGCCTCCATATAAACCCCAGGTCCCTCACCAAGGCCCTCTTACCTGAAATCAAATCCTAAGGCTTTTTTTTTTTTTGGCCACTTCTATTGGTCTTTCACTTATTTGTTTTCATCCATCTTTGTTCATGGCCTATGTGGGCCTCCCATTGCAGTGGCCTCTCTTGTTACAGAGCACTGGCTCTAGGCGCATGTGCTACAGAGCGCTGGCTTGGTAGTTGGACACATGGTCCAGCCGCTCCATGGCATGTGAGATCTTCCCAGGCCATGGATCAAACCGGTGCCCCTTGCACTGCAAGGCGGTGTCTTTACTTGGAGATTTGTTTTTTTTGGGGAGGAGGAAGAATTTATATCTCACTTGGAGATTTGTCTGGGGCCTTTTCCTAACCTGTACAACTGCCTCCTAAGGGAAGGAAAATCTGGTGAAATATCTTGTGTCTAAAAGCCACAAAAAATATGCAGAGCAGGAGCTAAGTTTGACATATAAATGTATTAAATCAATGCATTTGCAGCTCAATTTCCTCACCCTCTGACTGTCAGTAATTTATTCAGACAGCTTCAGCTAAAACCATTTCTTATTTGATAAAATAATCTGGAAAGGTGTGTTCAATGTTTCTTCTTTCTGCTGGGCTTTGTCCTTTTCTTGCCAAGAAAGCATTGCATCCCTGGACCTCTGTCCTCCCTGAGCTGAGGTAGGTGGGAAATGGACCCAACCCTCCCTGGCAGGAAAATCGAATGATTTTGGTATTCCAAGGTGTTTTCTTTCAATTCAGTTTTGATGGATATGCCCGGGCACCTTAGAATTTAAATAGGGCTTTCATCATCATTTACAATGACCCAGGGAGATGGGCCTTGTGATTCATCCTCTTTGATAGGTGAGGAGTCTGAAGTTCAGAAAGTGAGCAAGGAAGAACAGAAGGAAGAAGGACAAAGAAAAAAGAGGACTTAATATGCACTTACTTTTGAAGGCACTTTTCATATATGAGATCTAATTTAAGTCCTCCACACAATCCTAAGAGGGAGGAATTACGGGCCCATTGTAGTGTTGAGAAACTGAGACTCTGGGAGGTGAAATAACCCTTAGAAATCAGCAAGGCCTCCATATAAACCCCAGGTCCCTCACCAAGGCCCTCTTACCTGAAATCAAATCCTAAGGCTTTTTTTTTTTTTGGCCATTTCTATTGGTCTTTCATTTATTTCCATCTTTGTTCTTTGGCCTGTGTGGGCCTCCCATTGCAGTGGCCTCTCTCATTGAAGAGCACTGGCTCTAGGCGCATGCACTCCAGAGCGCTGGCTTGGTAGTTGGACACATCGGTCCAGCCGCTCCATGGCACGTGGGATCTTCCCAGGCCAGGGATTGAACTGGCGTCCCTTGCACTGCAAGGTGGTGTCCTTACCCACTGGACCACCAGGGAAATCCCCTAAGGTCTTTTGATATCATCGCTGAGCCTCTGAAAGGCTGTGCTGAGGACCTATTAAGTGCCTGTGAGTTGGAGGGGAATCAAGAAAGGTGAGATGTGGCTCCTTTCTCCTAGTTGAGAGGCTCAGCACAATCCTGGAGAGATGACCTTCCCTGGGCACAAAAAGAAGCCACTCTCCGGCCTGTTAGAGAGTAGGAGATCTTGTAAGCAGATTAAGCCTCTGGCAGGAAGGCGCAACCTGCTCAACTTTTCCATTCCCAGGACAGAGCATTTGGCTGGGGCCCTAGCAACACTTAACCCCTGGGTCAAGTGAACTTGCTGAGTTTCAAAGGCAGATGGGGCTGAAACCAGGCCCACTTAGATAAAGAGGTTTAAGGCGAGGCATTGGAACACCATCCCCTGCCTCCCTCCTCCCACCACCCTCCACTCCAGCCTCTAACAGTCTCCATTCTGTGCATAATCCACTTGTTACTTAATCACAAAAAATAAAAGGTAGCATTTGGTTACAGAACCACTTGGGCTTCAGGGTAACAGAGGCCCCAAAAACCATCTCCCAGACGCCTCCTTTTTCATGCATTCAACAAATACATCCCAAATCCTCCCATGAGTAGCCTTGGCCAAGTGCTCTCTGGTCTGGATACCTCATTCATTCCTCACTGTCACCAAGGAAATGAAGACGGCTTCCTTCACAGCACAGACGCAGAAACATGCTGAGAGAAGGTGTCAAGGTTTGCAGGTATCCCAGTGACAAGCAGAGATAAACACGCCACTCTATTGCCAAAGCCCATGCTTTTGCCTTTTTACCCCAGCTTTATTGAGGTATGATTTACAATCATTATACATATATGCAACATAATGTTTTTATATATCAATCCATTGTGAAATGCTGCCCTCAGTCAACTAATTAAACTTTCCATCACCTCATGTAGTAACCTTTTTTGGGGTGAGCGGTGTAAACATTTAAGATCTATTCTCTGGGCACAGTTCAAGCACATAATGTATTGTTATTAAGTATAATCACCAATCATCAGAATTTATTTATACTACAATTAAAAGTTTATATACTTTGACCAGTACCTCCTTTCCTAGCTCCTGGCAATCACCATTCTGCTCTCTGTTTCTACAAATTCAATTTTTTAAGTCGTACGTATAAGTGAGATGGTGCAATATTCGTCTTTGTCTCTGTGCTTTTTTTTTTTGTATTGATCTCCCTTCGTTTAAGTTTCAATCAAATTTTTAAAAATCATAAAAATTCTAAATAAAAATGTGTAAGTAAAGATGCCATCAACTGAACACAATCTCTTTTCACTTGTTTTGTCTCATAGTACAATACTGGTCAAATAATTTAATAGAAGGGTGATGGATGGATGAGGGCTAGACGGATGGGTGAATAGATGAATGGATGGATGGATGAGTCATGGATGGATAGATGGAGAGGCTAATTAATTGTTTCTCTCCTTTGCATCCAGGACTTCTAGTCTACCTCTCATTCGAGTCATATTTTGCATACATACCACATGTCCCCCAGTACCCGCATCCATGCTCTCTCTCCTAGACTCACAGTAAATCAGGATTAAGATGGCCATCTTCCCAGTGTTCTGGAGAACAAGGTGCCCAAGGCTAGAAAGGAGGGCAGAGAACAGCTGTGTCCTAAGTCAGAGCTCAGTTAGAACTTTTTGGCTGCCACTTCCTATGTCCTAGTTGAAACTGGATTAAGAGGCTCCCGGGACAGTGGCTGTTCTAAATGTTGTAGAGCTACTGCTCCTGGACCAGGGAGGAGATGCAAGCCTGCTCCCACTGCTTCTCTTAGTGACCACAAGTTAGAGAACCAGTGAATCCCATAGAGTCATCTTGAGCATTCAGAGCCAGCCTTCCATCAGTTTAAGACTGCCTCCAAAAGCAGGGCAGACACGTACAGAGGAGAGAACAGTGGTTCAGGAATCAGAAAAGACTTGCATTGTGCCCTAGGGTTACCTCTGATCCTAGGAAAATGTCACAGCCTTGTTGGGGCTCCGCTTCATTTTTGGGGTGAGTGTAAACATTTAAGATCTATTCTCTGGGCACAGTTCAAGCACATAATGTATTGTTATTAAGTATAATCACCAATCATCAGAATTTATTTATACTACAATTAAAAGTTTATATACTTTGACCAGTACCTCCTTTCCTAGCTCCTGGCAATCACCATTCTGCTCTCTGTTTCTACAAATTCAATTTTTTAAGTCGTACGTATAAGTGAGATGGTGCAATATTCGTCTTTGTCTCTGTGCTTTTTTTTTTTGTATTGATCTCCCTTCGTTTAAGTTTCAATCAAATTTTTAAAAATCATAAAAATTCTAAATAAAAATGTGTAAGTAAAGATGCCATCAACTGAACACAATCTCTTTTCACTTGTTTTGTCTCATAGTACAATACTGGTCAAATAATTTAATAGAAGGGTGATGGATGGATGAGGGCTAGACGGATGGGTGAATAGATGAATGGATGGATGGATGAGTCATGGATGGATAGATGGAGAGGCTAATTAATTGTTTCTCTCCTTTGCATCCAGGACTTCTAGTCTACCTCTCATTCGAGTCATATTTTGCATACATACCACATGTCCCCCAGTACCCGCATCCATGCTCTCTCTCCTAGACTCACAGTAAATCAGGATTAAGATGGCCATCTTCCCAGTGTTCTGGAGAACAAGGTGCCCAAGGCTAGAAAGGAGGGCAGAGAACAGCTGTGTCCTAAGTCAGAGCTCAGTTAGAACTTTTTGGCTGCCACTTCCTATGTCCTAGTTGAAACTGGATTAAGAGGCTCCCGGGACAGTGGCTGTTCTAAATGTTGTAGAGCTACTGCTCCTGGACCAGGGAGGAGATGCAAGCCTGCTCCCACTGCTTCTCTTAGTGACCACAAGTTAGAGAACCAGTGAATCCCATAGAGTCATCTTGAGCATTCAGAGCCAGCCTTCCATCAGTTTAAGACTGCCTCCAAAAGCAGGGCAGACACGTACAGAGGAGAGAACAGTGGTTCAGGAATCAGAAAAGACTTGCATTGTGCCCTAGTGTTACCTCTGATCCTAGGAAAATGTCACAGCCTTGTTGGGGCTCCGCTTCATCTATAAATCAAGACGAGTGATAGTCCTACATCAGGGCTGTTGGCGTGGGCCACATCGGGTGGGGTGACAGTGAGGGCGGCACTGCAGAGAACGGGCAAGTGGCTGCGTACAGTGCTGGGAAAATACTAGAAGTGTTGGTGCTCCATAGACGTTAGTCTGCTATGCCTGCCTCTCAGTCTCTGTGGCTGACGTCTGGAATATAGAAATGGGAGTGGATCTTTGTGTAACTGCATTCTGAGTTTCCTGTTTTCTTACACCCTGAAATGGGAATTTGATAAGTTTGGTCTTGGCATATGTTTCACTTGCTAGGTCTTGCTTGGCTAAATCTGAAGTCTCTCAGTGGAGACAGTTGGAAAAGCCTCAAGCTTCAAAACGTTTAGAATATGATCCTGAATTGGCTCCCCATTTCCCACAATGATACAAACAGTTGGTTTTCTTCTTCCTACTCCACTGACTCGGCAAGGATGTGATCCTCTATAATAACAGCCCCAGCCCAGGAAAAGGGAATATTCCACACTCTCTGTCTGCAGTGTGTCATGAAAAGGAAAGGAAAAATAAAGAAAGCTTTAACAATTTGCCATATTGTATGCTTTGGAAGCGCCTGGCAAACTTTCTAGAAAATTGCTTCTAATTATAGGAAACCTGCCTTTGGCTTCAGGAAGTACTCGCCAGCATCATTCCAGTTCTCAGTTCTTGGCAGAAGCAGACATTTCTCCTGTTATTATTTCAGTTGGCTTGAGCTATTGACAACGCATTTATCAAGCGGGAGATGGAGCTGCCTCCATGGAATAATGCTCTAGAGAGGGCAGAGACTTGGAGCCCAGTGAAATGGGCCAACAGTTGACAAGGTCCTGATGCAGTTTTCAGAACCTGTGTCAGCCCATCAACAGTGATGACCTGTCTTACAATCAATTTCTGTTTGTAAAAAACTACAGGATTCATAAGTGCTTATTTTCTCAAAATTGACAGAAATAAGTATAGTAAAATATCAAATTTCTACTTCCTCTGGTCCCCAAGCCTGTATCCCTCCCCAGAAGAGCTTACCACTTCTTTGGTTTCTTTCTAGCCCTGTTTATGCCTTTCAAGAGTCCTCTGTTTAATTGTTCCATCTGGGTACAACATCTGGTCCCAACCTCCCAGGGACCTCTTCAGTTACTTCTCCTTATCTTTCTCTTTTCAATGTGTAATAGTTTAAAAAATAGTTTTATAAATTGGATTATGCATTTCATGATACAACTTGCTTTCTTCACTGAACAGTAAATTTATATTAGAGATCATCCTTGACAGTGCCTACAGATGGACTTCATTCACTTAATGGTTACGTAAGAGTCTACAGTAGCATAATCTGATAAAAACATTATGCCAGTCACAATTGTCATTTTTCATTTTCTAACAGTATCTTAAAGAAAGTAAGAAGAAACATCCCACACATCATCAACCTTTGTCTACAAAGGTCACACTTAGCTGTGATAGTATGGTGTCATGGGAATCTTGAAAGTGGTGGGCTCTTAATTCTGGGAGTCCTCAAGGGGTGACGACTCCTGTGTTAGTGACAGCCGCTAAATTACATACACTCTCTCTTCCCTCCCTTTGCTCTCTTCCCATCCACCACCTAAAACCACCTAATAGAGTCTCCCCAAAGCTCCTGTGCATCAGGAGAACATCCATGTTCACATCAAGAAGGTCATTGATGGAATCTCCCAGAGTTTCCAGTTCTCAGGGTGCTGGAGTGCTTCTGTGCAAAAGTGTAGGTGCCCTTCATGAACACCCCAATGCATTTTGTTAACTGGACTCCAAGGCAGTTCTGCCCAAGCCTAGAGTTCACAGAATATTTCTAGAACAGGTCTTTCAGTTTATTTCTTTCATGACCTTTCTCCCAAAGGTCTCCAGGCCAGTCCACAGGACCTGGGGGAAGCCAAGCACTGCGTTATCCTTATCCACCCTACTCTCATAGCCCATCTCCTAACAAAAATGTTCATTTCTCAGTGTCCCCAAAGCTGCTCCCCACACAAATCAGTGTAAGTAGGAATTTGGAAAAGGATCAGGAGCAGAGTAGCTGTGCAAGGATTCATAAGTGCTTATTTTCTCAAAATTGCTATAGTAAAATGTCAAGTTTCTACTTCCTCTGGTCCCCAAGCCTGTATCCCTCCCCAGAAGAGCTTACCACTTCTTTGGTTTCTTTCTAGCCCTGTTTATGCCTTTCAAGAGTCCTCTGTTTAATTGTTCCATCTGGGTACAACATCTGGTCCCAACCTCCCAGGGACCTCTTCAGTTACTTCTCCTTATCTTTCTCTTTTCAATGTGTAATAGTTTAAAAAATAGTTTTATAAATTGGATTATGCATTTCATGATACAACTTGCTTTCTTCACTGAACAGTAAATTTATATTAGAGATCATCCTTGACAGTGCCTACAGATGGACTTCATTCACTTAATGGTTACGTAAGAGTCTACAGTAGCATAATCTGATAAAAACATTATGCCAGTCACAATTGTCATTTTTCATTTTCTAACAGTATCTTAAAGAAAGTAAGAAGAAACATCCCACACATCATCAACCTTTGTCTACAAAGGTCACACTTAGCTGTGATAGTATGGTGTCATGGGAATCTTGAAAGTGGTGGGCTCTTAATTCTGGGAGTCCTCAAGGGGTGACGACTCCTGTGTTAGTGACAGCCGCTAAATTACATACACTCTCTTCTTCCCTCCCTTTGCTCTCTTCCCATCCACCACCTAAAACCACCTAATAGAGTCTCCCCAAAGCTCCTGTGCATCAGGAGAACATCCATGTTCACATCAAGAAGGTCATTGATGGAATCTCCCAGAGTTTCCAGTTCTCAGGGTGCTGGAGTGCTTCTGTGCAAAAGTGTAGGTGCCCTTCATGAACACCCCAATGCATTTTGTTAACTGGACTCCAAGGCAGTTCTGCCCAAGCCTAGAGTTCACAGAATATTTCTAGAACAGGTCTTTCAGTTTATTTCTTTCATGACCTTTCTCCCAAAGGTCTCCAGGCCAGTCCACAGGACCTGGGGGAAGCCAAGCACTGCGTTATCCTTATCCACCCTACTCTCATAGCCCATCTCCTAACAAAAATGTTCATTTCTCAGTGTCCCCAAAGCTGCTCCCCACACAAATCAGTGTAAGTAGGAATTTGGAAAAGGATCAGGAGCAGAGTAGCTGTGCAATGAAAAAAATAATTAACTAACCCCAGTTAAAATAGCCCCCAGTTCTATCACTCATTTGTTTATTCACTCATTCATTTGTTCCACAAGAGTTCAGCATCTATCTCAGCCCCAGGTCTTCCTCTGGATTCAAGGGATCTCTGATTCTCACTTTCTAAGAGTTTACAGTCTTAGGGATGAGATATGTGGTAAGTGTTGGGTTAACACTGGACCCAAACAATTGGGAAGTCATGGTTTTTTCTTGGGGAGAGAGTGAAGCTGGCATGGACTGGGAGATTGGTGAGTGGCTAGTGAGGGAGGCCAGCGATTACATGGGTGTGCAAAATCAGTAGGAGTGTGCCGGGCAGACAAAGGTGAGAAGAGCCATCTAGGAAGAGGGAACAGAATAAAAACACAGAGGGGGCAGGGGGCCCAGACAGTTTCTGAGACCACAGAGGTGTGATCATGTGGAGTATGGGGTGAAATAGAGGAACTTCTGCTGGAGAGCCAGAAGAACCAGCCCAACTAAATCCTTTCCAGCCACTAAATCAAATTCAAAACATGTCCCAAATGAAATTTACCATCTTCTCTCTGAAGCCTCTTCTTATCAGGTGTTTTCATAATGGTTCAGTACTCTCTCCACCATCCAAGTGAGAAACCTTGGTCATCCTGACTCCTCTGAATCCCTCCATGCCATATTTAAAGCCATCCTTGATGACCCTCCAGTGCAATATCGGATTTACATCCAAACTGCTACGGGGGTGTTGTAGCAACCCCCAGACTTGACCCCTCATCCTGCTTCCTCTTATCCACCCCCACACTGCAGTCAGGGACCATTCCAAAACGATAACTTGACTATACCACTGCTGCAGAGCTTTCACTGGTTCTCATTGTCCTCAAGATCAATAATTTTCTAAAACTTTCTTATTTTTGATCAACAGTTTTACTAATACACAAGAGTTGGGAGTAGAGGGGTGAAAGGGAGGCTCAATATGTATACCTGATTCCCCAGTGGCTCAGAGGGGAGAATCTGCCTGCAATGCAAGAGAGCCAGGTTCCACCCCTGGGCTGAGAAAATCCCCTGGAGGAGGACATGGCAACCTACTCCAGTATTCTTGCCTGGAGGATCTCATGGACAGAGGAGCCTGTCGGGTTACAGTCCATGGGGTCACAAAGAGTCAAATATAACTAAACGATTGACACTTTCACTTTCATAGCTGATTCACTTTGTTGTATAGCTGAAATAACACAACACTGTAAAGTGGTCATACTCCAATAATAATATACAATAATAATAATAAAAAAAGAAAGATGAGAACAGAATCCTCTCCCATTCTGGTTATGGTAGCACAGGCCTCAGGCGCTGAGCATCTAGGTGTCCTATAGCCAGAGAGCAGAAATCTTTTTAAAGATATAATAACAAATGAACTTTCTATCATGGAACAATCTCTACTTTCCTTTACTCTCCTAATTACCCAGGCTTCACAAGCCATTCCATTTCCTAAATGCACCATCCTGTTCTTTCTGCCTGGAATTTATACTCACTTGTGCAACCAAGGCTAATTTTTTCTTTTTCTTTAGGGCTTAGCTCAAAAAGCTTCCACTTTCTCTACCCCAACCCATCTTTTCCATCCAGGTAGGATAAAATAATCAGGTCTCCATCTGTGTTTTCAAGCAGTACTGTTCTGTCACCAGTCCTTAATATCCTACCCTGTGATTCCATGGCAGCTTGTGCAACTCAAGAATATCTCTCTCGGGGTACACACTGGTCCAATCTCAACATAGGCTCAGGTCCTCAAAACGCAGTCTTGCAATCCACAAATAATGAAATATTTGGAAAGTCTTTGTTGAGCTCCCCCATGGAAATGGCAAAGTGGGGATGGATTCTTACTAGCATACACCTTGGAAATTCTCTCCCAGTTGTTGACTCTGTCGATATCCTTCTGCAAACAGTTGTTCTAAAGCTAAGTCACTCATTCTTTCTCTCTCTCTCAAATTTAATTCCCTGAAGCCAGCTCTGACTTCTAACTTCTCTGTTTATTTCTGCCTCCTCATCAGGGCCCCACGAGGCACACATTAGTGGCCCCATTCCTGCTCTGGCCTTTGAAGTGCTGCTGCTAGTCAGGCTACTTTCATAGAATAGCATGCGATGGATGCTCCCTGCAGTTTTGTAATAAGTAAACATGTTCTGTATCTTTTTCTCAGCTCTGTTTTTATATAGATCAATTTAGGATCTCTGGCTTATTTTATTTTCTCTACACTTTCCCTTAGCCAGTCTCTGGATGCTGACTCAACAAGCAAAGATCTTTCCCATGACAGCCATGGGAAAAAGTAGGTGTGCGTGAATACTCATGCAATTATAATTGTTCTTCCTGTTACGTCTGTTTCCAAGTCAGTTTTCCTCAGCAAATGGTGAGCTCCTCTAGGTCGTGGGCTATATTTTATTAAGCTCAGAGCCTACCACAGTTTCCAGAACATGTAGATTCTCCATTATTGAAACAAAGACTTTTAAAGAGAAACCCACATGTAAATGCTTAAATGGCCACTTTCAAAAGCAACAGTATTACTGCACTCATTGCCTTGGTATCACTAGGGTATCTACCTTATTCTCTTTCAAGGATCCACTTCTTTTTTTTTAAGTTACTGGCTTTCAAAATACAGTTTGTGTCAAACAAAAGTCTCAAGCACAGAAATGACCCTAACTTCATTCAGTATGTTCTAGTTTGTTCAATCCCTTTCTTTCATTTTCTTTTAATTTAGACCTTGTTGTCAGCAATGGAACTCATTCCACTACCTTATCAGTTTTGTTCTATGGTTTGAAAGCCACTGCCCCAGTTTGTCTGGGGAAGGATCCTTCTCTATCTGCTCTCCAGTGTGCTGCCCCCAGTCAGCAGTGGGACACTTCTCATACATCCTGATGACCTACGGCCACTCCTGAATATCATCTCCTCTTTAGGACGATCTCCCCTCTCTGCGGCCTCCATGGAGAAGTAAACGTGGGGCTTCTTAGAAAGAGTGGCTATCTGATGCCTCTATGTCTCAAGTCATGAGTCAAGTTGGGCCTGTGGTAATCATTCAGAGGCCTTGTGGTCTCATGTGCACACATGAGAAAAGATGAATCCTCAGAAAATGGAGTCTCAAGTCATAGAGAACAAGGGAAAATGTTTCCAAGTCACCAAATACTTGTACAATACCTCTTTTTCCATGTACGTGGTACTTCCTGTTATTCTTTGGAGGAGCATTTAATTACTTGATTCCATGTGTCAACCCTCATCCCACTTTCAAACTGTGCCCCTTGAGGTCTGCCAGGAATAGGGAAAGAGCTTGTTTTCTACCCTCTGAATGACTCTTCCCATGCACTGAATTTGATTTGAGCCAGCCATTCTGCGAAACACTGAATTCTATTCCTGGCCTTGGTTTCTGTCTGTGGGAACTGATGGGATGACCCTCTTCTTCCAGCCACACTGAGAGATAAGAGAGCTTTGTTGAGAATTGAAAGTGAACCCAAGGAAGGGAAGCATGATGAATCTGAGGTCTCCTGAAACTGTGGGCCTGGCTTCCCCCAGTTGCTCCAGGCGTGATGGTGTATGTAAATTCAGTAGCCAGGACCCAGCACATACTCAGGAGCAAATGTTCTCTAGATTCATTACAAATAAGAAGGGGGAAAATCAACAGCCATAGCAACAACAGACCTGGCCCAAGCCATTGACTTAGGGGAGGCAAGCACCTGTGAGAAACTCAATTTCTCCACCCCTAAAATGCAGACCATATCCTGCCCTGATAATGTTACACAGCTGCAGGGAGGTGTGCATGACACCAGCGTGGGATAAAAATGCATTCTTAATATGGTTCAGTATCCTGTCAGTGCTATGCTTTTAAAAAGATTCTAGTTTGTTCAATCCCTTTCTTTCATTTTCTTTTAATTTAGACCTTGTTGTCAGCAATGGAACTCATTCCACTACCTTATCAGTTTTGTTCTATGGTTTGAAAGCCACTGCCCCAGTTTGTCTGGGGAAGGATCCTTCTCTATCTGCTCTCCAGTGTGCTGCCCCCAGTCAGCAGTGGGACACTTCTCATACATCCTGATGACCTACGGCCACTCCTGAATATCATCTCCTCTTTAGGACGATCTCCCCTCTCTGCGGCCTCCATGGAGAAGTAAACGTGGGGCTTCTTAGAAAGAGTGGCTATCTGATGCCTCTATGTCTCAAGTCATGAGTCAAGTTGGGCCTGTGGTAATCATTCAGAGGCCTTGTGGTCTCATGTGCACACATGAGAAAAGATGAATCCTCAGAAAATGGAGTCTCAAGTCATAGAGAACAAGGGAAAATGTTTCCAAGTCACCAAATACTTGTACAATACCTCTTTTTCCATGTACGTGGTACTTCCTGTTATTCTTTGGAGGAGCATTTAATTACTTGATTCCATGTGTCAACCCTCATCCCACTTTCAAACTGTGCCCCTTGAGGTCTGCCAGGAATAGGGAAAGAGCTTGTTTTCTACCCTCTGAATGACTCTTCCCATGCACTGACTTTGATTTGAGCCAGCCATTCTGAAACACTGAATTCTATTCCTGGCCTTGGTTTCTGTCTGTGGGAACTGATGGGATGACCCTCTTCTTCCAGCCACACTGAGAGATAAGAGAGCTTTGTTGAGAATTGAAAGTGAACCCAAGGAAGGGAAGCATGATGAATCTGAGGTCTCCTGAAACTGTGGGCCTGGCTTCCCCCAGTTGCTCCAGGCGTGATGGTGTATGTAAATTCAGTAGCCAGGACCCAGCACATACTCAGGAGCAAATGTTCTCTAGATTCATTACAAATAAGAAGGGGGAAAATCAACAGCCATAGCAACAACAGACCTGGCCCAAGCCATTGACTTAGGGGAGGCAAGCACCTGTGAGAAACTCAATTTCTCCACCCCTAAAATGCAGACCATATCCTGCCCTGATAATGTTACACAGCTGCAGGGAGGTGTGCATGACACCAGCGTGGGATAAAAATGCATTCTTAATATGGTTCAGTATCCTGTCAGTGCTATGCTTTTAAAAAGAATTACAGTTCTAATGAAACATGAAGCCTGAAAGATACTGACACAATTGCATTCCACCAATAAGAGGGAAAAAACTCACATTTACATGCAGGCATTCAGCTGGGTCATTTCACAGACCATATCTCATTTCATTCTTAGAATGACAGTGGGATGAGGCAATACTATTTTGTCTTTGTCACAGAGAAAGAAAGAGAAACTCAGGGAGAAGAGCTCACTTGCCCCATTTCACAGCACAGGATGACACTCAGAGTCTAAGCTGGAAGGTAAATTCTGATGGCCAGGCTTCTGGGGGTCTTGCTGCTACTTCTACTCAATATCCAGTAACCCAAAACTGATCAGAGACACCAGGGTAGACTCTATTGCACAGGACAGAAAACTCAGGAATTTCAGGCATAAAGAATCCAAGAGGATTCCAGGATGGGCAAGCCCTAAGCAGTCTGGATTCACCTCCAGGAGTAAACGACTGTTTTCTGACCTCTCTTCCAGATCTGATATTCATGAATTCTGTGGATTACAGAAAATGAGTCATTTCTGACTTAATCAGGGATTTCTGTTTCTTAAAGCTACCAGGCTCCCATCTCCTTTGATGGCATTCCCTTATGGCAACCCTTATTCATTCTGTGAACTTAGAAGTCCACCAATGCTTGACCTTGGCCTTCAGCTTCTACACTGAAGTAGGAGCTACTTGAGGTGGCATGGATCCCGAGGACTGGGCTCTCAGAGTTTGGTAGCACCTCTCTGTTCTTGGAGAAGCCTTTATTCTTTTTAAATATCCCCTGATAGCAGTTCCTAGAATACTGCCAGCTTCCTGGCCCCATCTTGGTAAGAGAGATGAGCCGCCTTGGAGAGACTGTCTGCAACTTGATGGGGACACTGCCTTCTGAAGTTGTTACATCCCCTCAGTCTGTTTTTAGAAGGCTCTTGAAGAGAAGAGATAAACTGCTTTGTGCCCTGGCTCATGATAACGGGAAGGGAAGGAGGCTAGCTGCCTGGATCAGCTGGCAGGAGAAGCTTGGGTCTTGGAGATACTGCTGGCTCTAAATCAGCACTCACTTCCTGACCCCCAGGCCAGCCCTGTGTGTCCGGGCCATGCCAGGAGCAACGCTCTGAGATGTTAATTTGACTGCATCACCCCTTGCTTCCAAAATTAAGCCAAATCTTCTTAGCCTACCCATCAAGACCCTCATATTCCAACTTCTTCCAACCCCTCCATCCTCCCTGCCCTCCCCTCCTCCACCTGCTCTCCAGATCTGCAAATCTGAAATTTCACACCTCCACACCCTTGCTCAAGGTATACCCCTCATCTGGGATGACTTTCTCTATCTCCCTGGGATGACTTTCCCCATGTCCCTGACCTTGCTAATTTCCCTTTGCCCTCAAGATCCAGTTTAAAAACCTAGCCTCCCTCAACCTACCACCAGTGTGGTCAGTGCATCCCTTATCTGTGCCCCCACAGACCTCTTTGCTTATCCTGTCAGAGCACTCGTCACACAACATGCAATGACCCATCCTTGTGTCTCCTTCCTCACCAGGCAGCGAATGTTATGAGGCAAGTACCATGTCCTACTCATCATAACAACCTCAGACTACGGCATGGTCCAGTTTTTGCACATAGTACACATTTAGTGAGTGAGAAAGAGAGTCAGTATGGAAAAGAGAGTGAGGGAGGAGTGAGAAAGTGTGTGTGTGTATGTGTGTGCTCAGTTGCTCAGTCATGTCCCACTCTTTGTGACCCCATGGACTATAGCCCACGAGGATTTTTTGTCCATGAAATTCTCCAGGCAAGAATACTGGAGTGGGTTGCCATACCTTCCTCCAGGGGATCTTCCTGACCCAGAGATCAAACCGAGTCTCTTTTTTCTCCTGCATTTGCAGGCAGATTCTTTACCATTGTGCCACCTGGGAACCCCGGGAGGAAGGGTGGGTTCCCCCCCGAAAAACATGTATCACCAAAATGTCCAGAGTGCTGTGAAGTGCACACTCTGGGGCCAGACTGTCTAGGGTTGAACTCTGCTGTGCTGCGTAACAGCTATGAGAACCCAGACATGTCACTTATTACCTTTCTATGATTCAACTTCCTCACTGGTAGCATACAGATACAAAGGCTTGTGAAGATGGTTGTCAGTACATCTAAGTCACTCAACAGATGCAACCAGGCTTTAGGTAGAGTAAGGAGCATCAGCTACTCTAACAATTCATCCTGGACTCAGTCGCTCTCATTCACCTCCTCCACAGCCCCTCAAAGACCCAGGCTCTTTCCATCTTGGTGCTCCTCTTCCTCTGGGTCCTGAGATTTCTACCCCTTGGTCTGGCAGGTGGGAAAGAGAACAAGGATTACCCAGAAGCAGGGATCATCATATCACAGTTCAGTGGCCACAGTTGACCAAAAGAGTGACTCGAAGATGGGGTCAGCTGTGGGCTCTGAGAAGGAAGAACACCATCAGTGGTGGGCAAGAGAGCTTAGTGGTTCGAAAGTGACTTGGCACGTGGTGAGCTTTCAATAAACACAGGTGCTGTTATTACAAGTAAGGAAATCTGCTGAAAACTATCTTCCACGATTCTGGATGGATCATGAGGACATTTGTGATGCCCAAGGGCTAGCTCCCTCCCCAAGGTATGGACTCTGGAGTCAATATATGGTTAAGGGTCTGTTCTGGAAGGATACTGCACCATTCCTGTCTTTCATTCTCACAGGGGAGATGATTCTATGCTTATTTTACTAATGAGGAAACTGTCTCAAGAAAGGGGACCCATGCACCAGAATTCCATGGAGAGAGTCAAGTAGAGCATCTTTCTGGCAGTAAATTCTGCATCCATGTGGCCTCAGTCACCTCACCTGGCCATTCAGGATTCCAGCTTCCACATCTATAAACTATTTGAGTGGTAGGGGGGCACAGTGGGAAGGAGTTCTCAGAACTTCCTTCTAGCTTAAGAACCTATTTTGTGAAATGAGATCAATGAAGGGTTTCTACAAGAAGGAAGAATTAATAGTGATTAAATTGGAGACAAAATTGACTGGATCCTGTATGCAATTGTAACAGCCTTGCCTCTGTGAGAGAACTGTTCTGATTTCTCCAGGGATCTGACTGTTGGTGCTTCTGCCCATGGTTAGCAGTCTGTGAAGATTTGACCAGAGCAAATATATTTTGTTAAGTATTTTCCCCCTAGAAGCACTCATTTTTTAAAAAAAAATTATAACATTGCAATTAAGAATAGCTAACATTTAGTTAATTAGCACAAACATACTCTATTGCCAACTGAAATGACTCTGATCCATGAGAAAAGCAGCAGGCTCGGATGGATTCCATGGGATTTCAGTTTTATAAGGATACGCATGGCTCTCTTTGAAGTTTGTCTCAGGCAGCTTCAGTCTTCCCCACACCCTAGCCTATTGATCTGTTCCGGAACAGCATCGTGATGTCATGAAAGTTTAATTTGTGTAAAGAATTCTCTGATTCAATTGTTCATCCTTTTGTAAGATTATTAAATACAGTGTGAAAGAGGCAGTTTGGGCAAAATTTTGGCAGGAGGTTGCAAATAGTAACTGGGTTGTTTTCCTCTAACTGTCTGGGGGCACAAAGATGTAGGAAAACACAGATACCAAAGCAGACCAGAGTATTCCCCAAACTATGCTATAAAGAATGTGTGGCCAAAAACTGCCCCCAACCCAAATGCCCTGTCTGAACTAATGGCTTTCCTGGGGCTCCAGCTTCCAAGTGGCCTAAAAATGACTAACTTGAAGGACGTTGGGGCTGGGTCAGAGGTGACTCGGAGGCTGAGATTATTCTGTTACCCACTTTATATATTCTTCATTAACAGTTTCTAGGGTTGGGCAATGTTCATGGAGTGGAAAATGGGAAAGAAAATAGAAGAAAGAGAATTTATAACCATCATGCTAAAACCAATTTTTTAAATCCATCAGGAATCTGGACCAGTAGGACCATCTAGCCAAGGGGCCCCCTCTTTGATCCCCAGGCACTCTCTGTCCCATCTGGTCCCCACACTCCGGTCAGGCTATCTTTATATTTTTTCTTCCTTCTTTCTTTCAATGCTATTGAAAGAAATGTCCCAGGCCTGGGACACTCAGCAGAAAAGAAACACCATCCTTCTTTCAAAGAGCTCCAATCTACAAGGAGAGAGACAGGCAAGTGGACAGGTAAGTACCAGAAGGGTGCAGGGGATCGTGAGGAACGCAAAGAGGGCCCTGCTCTGTCTTGGAGACCAGAAAGCATTGCTTGGAGGAGGGATCCTGACACAGAGTTCCCAAAGGATGAGTGGGAGATAAAATTGAGAAGAGAAAAATGTGCCTAAAAGCAAAGGAAAAAATGAACAAAATAAAAATGCCATCAAAATCATAAGCAACAGAAGGAAAAACAGATAAACAGGATATGGTCAAGATTTTAAAAATTATACTGCAAAGGGCACCGTCAAGAAAGACAACATGCAGAAGGGGAGAACATTTTGCAAACCACATGTCCAATAAGGGACTATTATCTAGACTATAAGAAACCATCATAACTCAGTAATAAAAAGACAAATAACAAATAGCTTAAAATGGACAATAGATCTGAATAGGCATGTCTACAAAGAAGATGAGCAAATAGCCAACAGCACGTGAAAAGATGGTCAACCTCATTAGCCATCAGGGAAATGTAAGTCAAAGCCACAAGATACCACTGTCTATTTACTAGTTAGTAAAAGATCAGTAATAACAAAATGTTGGTGAAGGCATGCAGAAAAAGATAAACCAAAGCAGACCAGAGTATTCCCAAACTATGCTATAAAGAATGTGTGGCCAAAAACTGCCCCCAACCCAAATGCCCTGTCTGAACTAATGGCTTTCCTGGGGCTCCAGCTTCCAAGTGGCCTAAAAATGACTAACTTGAAGGACGTTGGGGCTGGGTCAGAGGTGACTCGGAGGCTGAGATTATTCTGTTACCCACTTTATATATTCTTCATTAACAGTTTCTAGGGTTGGGCAATGTTCATGGAGTGGAAAATGGGAAAGAAAATAGAAGAAAGAGAATTTATAACCATCATGCTAAAACCAATTTTTAACTCCATCAGGAATCTGGACCAGTAGGACCATCTAGCCAAGGGGCCCCCTCTTTGATCCCCAGGCACTCTCTGTCCCATCTGGTCCCCACACTCCGGTCAGGCTATCTTTATATTTTTTCTTCCTTCTTTCTTTCAATGCTATTGAAAGAAATGTCCCAGGCCTGGGACACTCAGCAGAAAAGAAACACCATCCTTCTTTCAAAGAGCTCCAATCTACAAGGAGAGAGACAGGCAAGTGGACAGGTAAGTACCAGAAGGGTGCAGGGGATCGTGAGGAACGCAAAGAGGGCCCTGCTCTGTCTTGGAGACCAGAAAGCATTGCTTGGAGGAGGGATCCTGACACAGAGTTCCCAAAGGATGAGTGGGAGATAAAATTGAGAAGAGAAAAATGTGCCTAAAAGCAAAGGAAAAAATGAACAAAATAAAAATGCCATCAAAATCATAAGCAACAGAAGGAAAAACAGATAAACAGGATATGGTCAAGATTTTAAAAATTATACTGCAAAGGGCACCGTCAAGAAAGACAACATGCAGAAGGGGAGAACATTTTGCAAACCACATGTCCAATAAGGGACTATTATCTAGACTATAAGAAACCATCATAACTCAGTAATAAAAAGACAAATAACAAATAGCTTAAAATGGACAATAGATCTGAATAGGCATGTCTACAAAGAAGATGAGCAAATAGCCAACAGCACGTGAAAAGATGGTCAACCTCATTAGCCATCAGGGAAATGTAAGTCAAAGCCACAAGATACCACTGTCTATTTACTAGTATGATTATAAGTAAAAGATCAGTAATAACAAAATGTTGGTGAAGGCATGCAGAATGAAAACACCAGATACTGCTAGCGAGATTGCAAAATGGTGCAGCCACTTTGGAAACACAAAGTCTGGCTATTTCACACCAAAAATGTCAAATGTAGAGTTATCACATGACCTGGCAATTCCACTCCTAGGTCTATACCTAAAGGAAATGAAAATGTATATCCACATGAAAATTTGCACAGGAATGTTCATAGCAACTTTATTCATAAGAGACAAAAAGTGAAAACAGCCTTAATGGGCACCAACAGACAAATGGATAAACATAATGTGGTATGGCCATACAGTGAAATATTGTTCACCCATAAAAAGGAGTGAAATATTGATACAAGCAACAACAATGGATGCACACTGAAAGCATTATAGTACCTTCTTTTGAAAGAAACCAAAAAAGGATCTTCTATTGTATTTTCCATTTATGGGAAAGGCCACAACAGAAAAATCCATAGACAGAAAGTAGATTAGTCCCAATTTATATCTCCCAACCTTGGAGAAGCCTTCCTCAAGCTCCCATTCTAAAGGTACACATCCTCTCCATGTCTCTCTAGCATTCACCCTGTTTTATTTTCATCACAGCCCATATCATCAGCAAGGATTTTGTTTGTTGAGGCATACGTCTCTGAGTTAATTGTCTGGCTTTTCCTCCATCTACAAACTCCATGGAATCCCAGATCTGCAATTCGTGGCAGCAGTCTCAGCACCACACACAGAAGTCCAGCTGAGTAACAAGAAACCAACAGAAGGAAAAACAGATAAACAGGATATGGTCAAGATTTTAAAAATTATACTGCAAAGGGCACCGTCAAGAAAGACAACATGCAGAAGGGGAGAACATTTTGCAAACCACATGTCCAATAAGGGACTATTATCTAGACTATAAGAAACCATCATAACTCAGTAATAAAAAGACAAATAACAAATAGCTTAAAATGGACAATAGATCTGAATAGGCATGTCTACAAAGAAGATGAGCAAATAGCCAACAGCACGTGAAAAGATGGTCAACCTCATTAGCCATCAGGGAAATGTAAGTCAAAGCCACAAGATACCACTGTCTATTTACTAGTATGATTATAAGTAAAAGATCAGTAATAACAAAATGTTGGTGAAGGCATGCAGAATGAAAACACCAGATACTGCTAGCGAGATTGCAAAATGGTGCAGCCACTTTGGAAACACAAAGTCTGGCTATTTCACACCAAAAATGTCAAATGTAGAGTTATCACATGACCTGGCAATTCCACTCCTAGGTCTATACCTAAAGGAAATGAAAATGTATATCCACATGAAAATTTGCACAGGAATGTTCATAGCAACTTTATTCATAAGAGACAAAAAGTGAAAACAGCCTTAATGGGCACCAACAGACAAATGGATAAACATAATGTGGTATGGCCATACAGTGAAATATTGTTCACCCATAAAAAGGAGTGAAATATTGATACAAGCAACAACAATGGATGCACACTGAAAGCATTATAGTACCTTCTTTTGAAAGAAACCAAAAAAGGATCTTCTATTGTATTTTCCATTTATGGGAAAGGCCACAACAGAAAAATCCATAGACAGAAAGTAGATTAGTCCCAATTTATATCTCCCAACCTTGGAGAAGCCTTCCTCAAGCTCCCATTCTAAAGGTACACATCCTCTCCATGTCTCTCTAGCATTCACCCTGTTTTATTTTCATCACAGCCCATATCATCAGCAAGGATTTTGTTTGTTGAGGCATACGTCTCTGAGTTAATTGTCTGGCTTTTCCTCCATCTACAAACTCCATGGAATCCCAGATCTGCAATTCGTGGCAGCAGTCTCAGCACCACACACAGAAGTCAGCACACAGGAGGGCTCAGTAAACAGCTGATCAGTTTGATTAACTGATTCATTAATTGGAAGTCTAAATGGAAAGACAAGAGCAATTGGCTGAGCTATAAAGCAGAAGCAGGCAACTCAAAAGACCTTGGGAGCCAAATCCTGTAGCATAATGGAAATGCAATGTACAACATGGGGGTGTGGTGATGACGGGCAGACTGGAGCGTGCATGCTAAAGGATTCAAATCTAAATTCAAATGGCAGTCTTGGCCAAACAAAACCAATGTCTGAACCAGACTCAGCCCAGGGGCCACCAGTTTTCAGTCATTGTCATAAGGACTGAACCTTGACAGTTTCTTGAGGCCATGCCTTTCCTTCTGAGATAAAATTTTCTGTGATAAAAGCTTTAATAAAAATTGAAGTTTCAGTTTAATAGTTGGAAAAGTGGAAGAGACCTTGGAGGAAGCCCACTTATGAATAAGAAAGTCAGCCTTTCTGGAGGGCACATGTCTTGCCAGTCACAGAGAGAGCTGATGGAACCACTGGACTCTTGACTGCCTGCATGAACACATAGATTTACAAGAGCATTTATTGCAACTCATTTTATAAACACACACAAAAGTCTCGAAAGTCTGAAAATATGGTATTACTTAAATAAATTGTGGTAAAAGAACTGGATGCAAGAGTCCTAATTCTCAAATTAAAAAACCATGTTTTAGAATTTTTGGTATCAAGCATGAAACTGCATGACTCTAGAATGTATATGAAATATGATTTCAGTTTCATAAAGATCACCTGTACCCCAGCTGAGCCCCAACTCTTAGGATGTAGACATGTTTCTCTATGTTAGATGAACTCATTAAACCAGAGTCTAATGGCATGAGTTTTTCTCAGTGGACGAAAGGAAACATTAAAGAGGAGACTTGGGGGGCTTCCCTGGTGGTCCAGTGGGTAAAGAGTCCGCCTTGCAGTGAAGGGGGCACTGGTTTGATCCCTGGCCCGGGAAGATCCCACGTGCTGCAGAGCAGCTAGACCAGTGTGTCCAATTACAAGCCAGTGCTCTGGAGCGCATGTGCCCAGAGCCGGTGCTCTGCAGCAAGAGGCCACTGCAATAGGAGGCCCACACAGCCAAAGAATAAAGATAGATGAAAAATAAATAAATAAAAGACCAATGAAAGAGGCCAAAATTTAAAAAATAAATAAATAAATAAACAAAGAGACGGGAAAGAAATGGGGGATGCCAGCGAGCAAAGGACCTGCAGCCTCCTGGCCAGCCCCATGGGCTTTTGAGAGAAAGGGGAACTCAGCAGAAACTGCTCAAGGACTCTGTCTGATCTCAGGCAGCTCAGTGCCAGTTCTAGTGGCAATCTCGGATACAGAATGGAGGCGAGACCCTTTCCTACTTTTTAGCCCAGTACCTTGGCCCAGGTCTAGAGAAGGACCTGGAAATTCTAGATTCCCTTGGGTTTTCTCAGGGGCATCAGGAAATAGGCTTTTGGCATAGAGGTTACCATTGTCTCAGTGGGCACTGAGTGCAGAGGTGTGGCCAAGATGGGCATTGAGCTAGAGATGTTTCTCAGTGGGGCACAGAGTGGTGGACACAGGACAGGAGAATATGAGGACTCTATCTTAAGTTCACCTGAGACTCACCTGGGTCTCCCTGGGATAACTCAGGTTGTTTGGCAGATGGAGACCCTGACAGTTGACTTAGTGAATGTGACCTCATTGAACACAGAGCCTAGTGTGGAAACCTAGAGGCTGAACTTGCATTGATATCACCTATTATAAATGGGGCCTCCCAGGTGGCACTCATGGCAAAGAATCTGCCTGCCAATGCAGGAGACACATAAGAGACGTAGGTTCAATCCCTGGGTGGGAAAGGTCCCCTGGAGGAGGAAATGTAAACCCACTCCAGTATTCTCCAGTAGAACCCAGGTCACCTGCATGCTTTATCCCTGAGCCACCAGGGCAGCCCGAAGTCAGACATTTTCTGGGGTGACCCAAGAAAGCGACTTCCCAAAGTGTGACCAAGGAGTCTGGAAGGTGTCCAGATCCAGGGAAGGTGACCAGGTGATGTCCCAGTGCTGAAGAGTCATACATGTTGTGATGTGAGTTGGATGTTCCCAATCCTAACTGAGGACCAAAAGCTTCTTGAATGGCACTACACTGAAGATCCGATGGTGAACAAACCAACAACATGTGGACTGAATTTCCTTTAAATTACGCATGAACCAAATAATTCAAATGGTTTGGCAAAACTTGCTTGGGGTTTTCTCAAACCCAAACTGTTGATATTTTTGATGAACCCCAAACTGGGCCTGCCTAGGGGATTATAGGTTGGGTGGGCGTGCTTGTGGTGCGGGTTTGGAATGATGTGTTTTTGCTCTGGGGGTCCTGGTTCATTTGGGGTTGGATATTGTGGGTTTGCGGTGTGGTAGGTGTGTACTGCTGGTGGTGGTGGTGTAGACTAGGGTGAAGGAACGCTCCACATCACCCTCTGCCATGGTTTATTCCAGGTTGTGTGTTACTAAGAAGAATTTGACTACTGAAAGCATCAGAGCTCAGTGAGCCCAGGCATGGGAGGAATACAGCCTCTCTGGCATGTAAGCCAGGACATGAAACCACATCTTCCAGGGGGAGAGGCAGTCATTGGACACGGGAATGGAGATCATTAATAGATCGTCTGCTGAAACTCAGGAGGGAATAGAGACAATGGTTCTACTAGCTTTGGCGCTCTCAAAGGGTGATAGAGGTTGCTAATATTCCCCAAACACAGTCAGATTAGGATTCACTGATCTTAACTGATACCTGTCCTATGCCTAGAGCTCCCCTAAGAGGGTAGACAAAGAGAGGTGCCACATAAACCCCACCTCAAGGCAGGGCTTGCTGGTCGACTGTGGGAATCTTGGCCTGCAGATCCCCTGCCATCAACTCATTTGGGATCTGATAAGAAGTCGCACCCTCCCCCTCCATATGCATGGTGAATGAGCAGGGCAGGGGAGTGAAGAACAAGGTGACTCAGGACACCGGGCTGTCCTCATCTCAGGCCCCTACTCTGTTGACCAAGTCTCTGCCAGACCTGAACCAAGTGTGTCTTTTCTGCCCTGGTCTGCTGCCTTCTCTTCTGTTCAAGGCACTGATCTTTAGAGCACAAGCACTGTGTGTGCTCCGAGACTCCTCCCTCTCAGTCTGTTTCAGGAGAACCATATTCACACCATCCCATTAGCTTGCAACCTTCGTGACTGCTTTATGGGGTAGGAGTTACTATCCCCACTAAACAGAGGATGAAACTGATGCTCAGAGGAACAAAGCTCCCTAAGTATGAGGCTAGCATCTTGAAGGTAGGGCATTGTGAAACTGGGATTTGAGTTCAGCTCCTGCTTCCCAAGTTGACTGTATATTCCACTGTTCCTAGTAGCCTCCTACATTCCACAGTGATCTGGCTTCTAAACTTTCCAACGGCCATGGTGTACACTGATAAATAGTTGTATGATTAAGCATGTTGGTGAAGGGAGTGGACATCAAACTGTGTCAGAAGAGAACATTCAACATTAGCAATAAGGGAGGAATTCTATGATTTATGAGATACTTACTAAGTGCCATGGAATCTACATATATAATATTCCCATAAACTCACACTCTCAGTGGAGAAAGTTAGTCGCTCAGTCATGACTGACTCTTTGCGACTCCATGGATTGTAGCCCACCAGGCTCCTCTGTCCATGGAATTCTCCATGTAAGAATATTGGGTTTCCGTTTCCTTCTCCAAGGATCTTCCTGACCCAGGGATCAGACCCAGGTCTCTCACATTGCAGACAGATTCTTTACCATCTAAGCCACCATAGAAGCCCTGGTTTAATATTCTCATGAAATGATCTAAATGTAACAGTAGCTGACGCACAGTGATAGTGACTAGGAGCAGGGCACAGACTCATCAAAATCTCATAATAGGGCTTGCCTGGTAGCTCAGTGGTAAAGAGTTTGCCTGCCAGTGCAGGAAACATGGGTTCAATCCCTCATCCAGCAAGATCTCACATGCTGCAGAACAGCTAGGCCCGTGAGCCACAACTATTGAGCCTGTGCTCCAGAGCCTCGGAGCCACAACTATTGAGCCCATGTGCCACAATTACTGAAGCTTGTGAGCCCTAGAACTCAAGTTCCACAGAAAGAAAGGTCACCACAAGAAGCCTGCTCATTTCAACTAGAGAGTAGCGCTTACTTCCTGCAACTAGAGAAGAGCCTGTGGCAGCAGTGAAAACCCAGAAAAGCCAAAAATAAAATAAACGATTTTTTAAAAAATTATTTAAAAAAAACTCATAATAACCAATGAGGATGCTGTTGTTAATGTTCCTACTGAGGAAACCAGCAGAGATAGGGAGTCACCTGCCTGAGGTTGAGGAAGGACTGTTAACTCCAGATCCTGCTTGCTTCCCCACTTTTCTAGAAAGCCTAAAGGAGACGGTTCATATCCCCATTCTATAAGGAGAAGACCCAAGGCCCAGAGTGGTGAATATAGCTATTCAAAGACGTAGCTGGTAGAGGCGGAGCCAGGGCCCAGCCCACATCTGCTCACCATCAAAATCTATGACCTCTTCTCTACCTGATGTTGCCTTTCTAGGGAGAATAAAGGGACACAAAAACTTATCTGTAATCTCAAGGGAACTGGGATCAAGTTTTAACTTTAGGTGAAATCCAAGGCTGATCAATGCCAGAGGGAGGGCATGGCTGTGTAGAGAAAGGAAGGTGTACTGCAGAGAGGCACCCACCCTCGTGGCCAGGAAGATGCAGAAAGAATCTGGAGCAGATTCAATTTCATACACAAGATTGGAGGCTGGCCACTGTATGATGATGGCGTCCATGCTCGTGACTCTCTCCACATTGTTCTCCTGATGTCAGGAGTAGCTCCCTATATTCACCAACCCCCCTTCCAGATGCTCCATCCTCATCCATTCAGCAGGCATTTATGGTGTGCCTGCCAGGGCAGGTTTTGTCTTATGCACTGGATTCAACAGTGAGCCAGACATGCTTCCTGATGGGCAAAGGGTTCAGTGAGGGGGTCATACAAGGAAACAAGCAGTTACAGCCACCCTACCCTTTCCATGCCTGAGAAAGCAAGAAGTCTGTATTCTGAGGACGGTCCTCTCTCTGTATGCCATGAAAACATAGTCCAGATTGCAGAAGAAGACACATGAATCAGTTCTCACCTTAGTTGTACTTAGCTTTGTATTTTCTTTTTTTTTTTTAAAGGATTTATTATTATTATTCATTGTTGCCTGTAGTGGGTCTTCATTGCTGCATGCTTTTCTCTAGAGTTGCTGGGGTGACTCTCTAGTTGCAGTACACAAGCTTCTCACTGAGGTGACTTCTCTTGTTGCAGAGCACAGGCTCTAGAGTGCCTGGGCTTCAGCAGTTGTGGCACATGGGCTCAGAAGTTGCAGCTTCTGGACTGTAGGGCACAGGCTCAATAGTTGTAGCACATAGGCTTATTTACTCCATTTGCTTACGGCTTCCTGGACCAGGGATCAAACCCATGTCTCCTGCTTTGGCAGGTTTTTTTTTTTTTTTAACCACTGAACCACCAGGGAAGCCCTTGGCTTTGTAATTTCTTATTGGCCACCATGCCATAATGATCTGGTCTTTTCAACTACATGTGCTGGGTCCCCACTAGTACCCCATCTTACCCCTGCCTTAGGCCCCTAAACACCAGCTCCATGACCCCCCATATCACCCTGCTGCTGCGCATGGGCCTCACCTCTCATCCAGGTGCCCATACCCAGGCTCATCCTCCCTTTTCCCCAAACCCACTCCTCCTGGCTCCAATGGTAGCATCGCCAGCTCCCCGCACATCCTGGGCCCCTCTCAGTCATTTTCAAGGAATGTCAACTATAGCTTTTCAAATGTGTTATCTCTTCACCCATCTCTGTTCTTACCATTCAAGCCTGTGACCCTCCTGCACCATCCTTCTCTCTGTTTGGCATGACTCCATTCTTTCCCTCTGTCCACTCTCAGAATCAATCACCCTAAAGCACAAATCTTACTGTGTCACTACCATACTCCTGCTCTTCTGGCTCACCTCCAGCTCGGTATCACAGCTTTCCCTCTCCTGTTTTTCTCCACGTCTTCTTCATCCTCCCTACCAAACACACAAACAGCTCGTGTCACTCTGTCTTGAGTGCACTGTTCCTTTTGAAATTACCTCACCCCTCACCCCAGCCCTCACCTCTGCTGGGACACGGTCCTCTTTTGTATGCCATGAAAACATAGTCCAGATTGCAGAAGAAGACACATGAATCAGTTCTCACCTTAGTTGTACTTAGCTTTGTATTTTCTTTTTTTTTTTTAAAGGATTTATTATTATTATTCATTGTTGCCTGTAGTGGGTCTTCATTGCTGCATGCTTTTCTCTAGAGTTGCTGGGGTGACTCTCTAGTTGCAGTACACAAGCTTCTCACTGAGGTGACTTCTCTTGTTGCAGAGCACAGGCTCTAGAGTGCCTGGGCTTCAGCAGTTGTGGCACATGGGCTCAGAAGTTGCAGCTTCTGGACTGTAGGGCACAGGCTCAATAGTTGTAGCACATAGGCTTATTTACTCCATTTGCTTACGGCTTCCTGGACCAGGGATCAAACCCATGTCTCCTGCTTTGGCAGGTTTTTTTTTTTTTTTAACCACTGAACCACCAGGGAAGCCCTTGGCTTTGTAATTTCTTATTGGCCACCATGCCATAATGATCTGGTCTTTTCAACTACATGTGCTGGGTCCCCACTAGTACCCCATCTTACCCCTGCCTTAGGCCCCTAAACACCAGCTCCATGACCCCCCATATCACCCTGCTGCTCCCATGGGCCTCACCTCTCATCCAGGTGCCCATACCCAGGCTCATCCTCCCTTTTCCCCAAACCCACTCCTCCTGGCTCCAATGGTAGCATCGCCAGCTCCCCGCACATCCTGGGCCCCTCTCAGTCATTTTCAAGGAATGTCAACTATAGCTTTTCAAATGTGTTATCTCTTCACCCATCTCTGTTCTTACCATTCAAGCCTGTGACCCTCCTGCACCATCCTTCTCTCTGTTTGGCATGACTCCATTCTTTCCCTCTGTCCACTCTCAGAATCAATCACCCTAAAGCACAAATCTTACTGTGTCACTACCATACTCCTGCTCTTCTGGCTCACCTCCAGCTCGGTATCACAGCTTTCCCTCTCCTGTTTTTCTCCACGTCTTCTTCATCCTCCCTACCAAACACACAAACAGCTCGTGTCACTCTGTCTTGAGTGCACTGTTCCTTTTGAAATTACCTCACCCCTCACCCCAGCCCTCACCTCTGCTGGGACACCCCACTTGCCCAACTAACATACACCCAAGCCATCTCTGGTGTCCCCAGCCCTCAACACTTCCCTCTAGTGTCACACTTGTCTCACTCCTAACCATGGACATATTGATCTCTTGATATCCCATCTAGAAAGGGTGGGTCCCCGGGAGCAGGGACAGTGTCTTCTGCAACATTGTCTTCTGTGTCTGGCATATACTTGGTACAAATAAGGCACTGTGAATGAATGAATATACCATCTGACATTCCTATTGACTCTACCATGAGGAAAGGCTCTTAAATATTTTTTCCCCAATCCTGTGTCAACCCCACCCTGAGATCTTATCTGCATGTCTGCCTCTGTCACTGTGTCAATCTTTCAGCAGGACATGAACCTTGGGGACCCCCTGGTAAATCATTTGCAACAGCCAGAAGTGCTTTAGAGGGCCAGTCATTTGGTCATCGCCTGCACAGACTGGTGACCCGCAGAGAGTTTGTCTGCAGACACCTTTGTGGGCAGCCATTCGATTTCCTGAGCACAAGGAGGTCCTTTATTTCGGATTCCAAACGTTATTGCAACTTTTGAGTGACTGCCTTGACCCCCCTGGAAACCTCACAGTCCTAACAATGATTCATCTCTTTAGGAAACTGTGTCTCCCCGGGTTTGCCCAGTGATATGGGGCCAGATAGGCTGGCTGGGAGAGGGGCTGGAGAAAGCCCTTTGCCTTTTGCAGTCTTCTGAGTGGCCTGTAAGAACCAGATTTCTTTTGCTGGATTCAGCAGCTAAAATGGCAAGGAGCTGGAAGGCCATTAAAGGGAATCACCAAGTTCACAGCTGCTCCACCCACGCCTACCTATCAGGAAGCCATCCACTGAGTCAGCCAGTGGTTCTAAACCATTTTGATTTGAATCTTTCTGCCTATTGAACCCCAAATATCATTTCCTCAGTCCTCCTCAGTTCATGAGAGACAGACAAGGCGGTCTCCTTGCAAGATGACAAATTCTGAAGTTGAGCACTTGGTAATTTTTAAACTTTTTGTAAAGAATAATACACAGACATCCACAGATCACAGGTATGCAGTTTGTGAAGTTGTCTTGAAGGCACATCTGACCTTGAATTTCCACCCTTGCTGCCTAAACTTGCCAAGTCATATGCCCACTCCGCGTTTCAGTTCCATTAATCCTCAAATGGCGTCTCTCAGAGAGCCACTTTCATCACAGACTAATCTAAAACCCCATATCCTGGTCTCCTCCTCACCCTGTGGTCATGCTGTCCTCTCACCCGGGGACTTACTGTTCTTCACAGAACACACAGGCCTCTGACCTGCGATCTGTTCAGCTGCTCATGTGCTCTCTCCCAGTGAGACTGTCAGCTTCCCCAGCAAAGGGAATTTGCCCTCTTCACAACTTGATCGAAATGACAGTGGTGGCCACACATTGGAAGTTGCAAATGAATACTTACTGGGTGAATTTAGACAGTGGTTTTGAGGACTGCTAAAGTAAAGCTTTACCATTTAGGAGATGGCATTAAGATGACTATTCTAAAACTGAAAAACTAAAATAACAAATTTTCATGAGTTTCTGGAGAAATGGGGACCCTGTGCATTGCTGGAGGAAATGTAAAATGGTGCAGCTATTTCCATTATACTGTGGAAAATGATTTAGTGGTTCCTCAAAAAAACCAAACGTAGAGTTCTGTATGATCTAGCCATTCCACTTTGAATATACTCCCTAATGAATTCAAAGTATGTTCTCAAAAAGATACTTGTATACCCATGTTCATAACAGTATTACGCAAAAGCTGAAAGTAGAAGAGACCTAAATGACTATTGATGAATAAATGGATAAATAAAATGTGGTATATGCATATGATGGAATATTATTCAGTTGTGAAAAAGGGAGGACATGCCACCACACACTACAATATGGATAAGCCTGAGGACATCATAAGAGAAATAAGCTAGTCATAAAAAGACAAATACTATATGATTCCACTTTTATGAGGTACCTAGAGTAGTGAAATTCATAGAGACAGACAGTGGAATTATGGGTACTGGGGACTTTGTCACAGGAAACAGCCATACACAGCTCCCCAGGAAGGAGATTGACAGGTACCTCAACCTCCCCAGGGGCTGGGGAGTTACAAGTGAATGAGGACAGAGTTTCCATTTGAGAAGATGAAAAATTCTGGAGACAGATATTGGTGATGCTTACACAACAATGTGAATGTGCTTAATGTCACTGAATAGTACCAAGGGTTAAAATGATAAAATTTATAAATGTGAGAAATGATGTGGGGGTAATAGTCCTATAAACACCACTAGTGAGTTTTTCCCCCTGACAGGTCCAACCAACTCCATAAACCTTCTAAATCTCTTTGGGTCCAGACTACACCAGCTTCAGCTTCATCCTTGCTTGCATTCATGTCATGTGTATGAGTCTGGGCTTTCTGACGAAAACTAAGGGCAAAAAGAATTTGTGAGTCAGGCACAGGGCTGGCAGCTTAAATCCACTCCCCCTTTTTCTGACATCACCACAGTCCTGGTTTCTACAAAAGGGTAATCTGAGGCCCAGGGAGAGGTGAAGCAACCTGCTCAGGACCACGATTTATTCATTCACGCAACGATGATTCACTGGACATCTGCCATGAACTTGGCATTCTGCTAGGTGTTGAGGCTCTGATGATGAATGAGATCAGTTCCTTGCCTTAAGAAGCTTCTTGTCTGGCAGAGAAAGGAGGCAATTAAACCAGGCACCCTAGGAACATGTGATAGGAGATGGGATGGGAGAGAATAGGCAACATGGGCAAGTTGCACAGACATGGCAAGCTGGGAAGCTTAAAGAAAGTCTAGACTGTGAACTCAGGATGGTGGTATCTAGAGAGGAAGGTGAGGCACTGGGAGAGGCAGATTATGGAGGGTCTTATGGACCAGAATGAGGATTTTACACTTGATCTTAAAGGTAGTGGGTCACTGAAAGGGAATGGGTTTTTTTAAACAAACAAACAAAAAACAACAACAAAAAAACCCAACATTCTCTTGGGCCCCAGGAGACTAAATTGAAAGTGGGGAGAATTCAGGCAGGGATTCAATTAGGAACTGTTATGGACTGAATCACTGTGGATGGTGACTGCGCAGAGTGAAATTCATAGAGACAGACAGTGGAATTATGGGTACTGGGGACTTTGTCACAGGAAACAGCCATACACAGCTCCCCAGGAAGGAGATTGACAGGTACCTCAACCTCCCCAGGGGCTGGGGAGTTACAAGTGAATGAGGACAGAGTTTCCATTTGAGAAGATGAAAAATTCTGGAGACAGATATTGGTGATGCTTACACAACAATGTGAATGTGCTTAATGTCACTGAATAGTACCAAGGGTTAAAATGATAAAATTTATAAATGTGAGAAATGATGTGGGGGTAATAGTCCTATAAACACCACTAGTGAGTTTTTCCCCCTGACAGGTCCAACCAACTCCATAAACCTTCTAAATCTCTTTGGGTCCAGACTACACCAGCTTCAGCTTCATCCTTGCTTGCATTCATGTCATGTGTATGAGTCTGGGCTTTCTGACGAAAACTAAGGGCAAAAAGAATTTGTGAGTCAGGCACAGGGCTGGCAGCTTAAATCCACTCCCCTTATTCTGACATCACCACAGTCCTGGTTTCTACAAAAGGGTAATCTGAGGCCCAGGGAGAGGTGAAGCAACCTGCTCAGGACCACGATTTATTCATTCACGCAACGATGATTCACTGGACATCTGCCATGAACTTGGCATTCTGCTAGGTGTTGAGGCTCTGATGATGAATGAGATCAGTTCCTTGCCTTAAGAAGCTTCTTGTCTGGCAGAGAAAGGAGGCAATTAAACCAGGCACCCTAGGAACATGTGATAGGAGATGGGATGGGAGAGAATAGGCAACATGGGCAAGTTGCACAGACATGGCAAGCTGGGAAGCTTAAAGAAAGTCTAGACTGTGAACTCAGGATGGTGGTATCTAGAGAGGAAGGTGAGGCACTGGGAGAGGCAGATTATGGAGGGTCTTATGGACCAGAATGAGGATTTTACACTTGATCTTAAAGGTAGTGGGTCACTGAAAGGGAATGGGTTTTTTTAAACAAACAAACAAAAAACAACAACAAAAAAACCCAACATTCTCTTGGGCCCCAGGAGACTAAATTGAAAGTGGGGAGAATTCAGGCAGGGATTCAATTAGGAACTGTTATGGACTGAATCACTGTGGATGGTGACTGCAGTCAGGAAATTAAAAGATGTTTGTTCCTTGGGAGAAAAGCTATGACAAACCTAGTCAGTGTATTAAAAAGAAGAGACATCACTTTGCCAACAAGGGCCCGTATAGTTAAAGCTATGGTTTTTCCAACAGTCATGTACAGCCGTGAGAGTCGGACCATAAAGAAGGCAGAGTGCTGAAGAAACGAGGCTTTTGAATTGTGGTGCTTGAGTAAATTTGTGAGAGTCTCTTGGACAGTAAGGAGTTCAAATCATTCAGTCCTAAAGGAAATTAACCCTGAATATCCATTAGAAGGACTGATGTTGAAGCTGAAGCTCCAAAACTTTGACCACCTAATGCAAAGAATTGGCTCATTGGAAAAGACCCTGATGCTGGGAAAGATTGAGGGAAAAAGGAGAAGGGGGCAGAAGAGGATGAGATGGTTAGATAGTATCACTCAGTCAATGGACATGAGTTTGAGCAAGCTCCACAAGATAGTGAAGGACAGGGAAGACTGGAGTGCCACCATCCACGCAGTGACAAAGAGCTGGACATGACTGAGCAACTGAACAGTGGACTTCATTTTATACCCCACCTCCAATTCATACATACATTGCAGCCCTAACTCCCAATGTGATGGTATTTGTAGCTGACGATTGTTGGGGGTAATCAAACCATGAAGGTGAGGTCCTAATGATGGGATTAGCACCCTTGGAGGAAGAGACCAAAGAATGTGTTCTCTCTCCATCAAGAGATGAAACAGCAAGACGATGGATATCTGCAAGCCACGAAGAGAGCTCTCAACAGGAACGAAATTAGCCAGCACCTTGATCTTAGATGTCCAACCTCCAGAACTATGAGGAATCAATTCTGTGTTTAAGCCACTCAGTCTATGGTATTTTGTTATAGCAGTCAGAGCTAAGACAGGAGCCAAGATGGAACTCACATTCCTCTCCAAAATTCCTTAGCTATTTTTCACCACTTTCTAGATTTGGGGGTGTTAAGCTTATTTCCCCACCTCTTCATACTGGCAGTGCTCAATAGTGCCAAGCACTTAACAGGTGCTTCATGAATCCTACGGACGAGACTCAGAACATTCCTGGAGGACTTAGAGGATCAGAGTGCACAGTGGGCTCTATCATCCTGTAGGATGGATGGCACTGTGTGCATGCCAAGAAGTAGGAGAGAAGGGCCATCATTGTCTGCCTCAGAGAAAGGCTCCCCGTTGCTAAGTTCTCCTATGACGTGGTGGCAGTTGGCACTGACTTATCATGTCACAGTCGTAGTTAGGGAGCCAGGGGTAGGAGGGTCGGTAAGGGAGTGGCAGCAGTTGTTGCGACTGACTTAGGAGCTTAGACACTGATGGTCTGATGTGCATTTTACAAATGTCTAACAGATCCTCACATGTCCACCCTACTCCCTGCTGGGATTTATCATATACATTTCCCCTGGAGTGCTCCATAAAGAATTCGGGTCTAGACTCCATTTAGAATCTAGTTGTTATCAGCACTAGGATCAGCATTTCAGGAGGATATGAATTTCTCTCTGTAGCTCAGAGAGAAGGCTCCAGTATTGAATTCGCTGATAGTCACACCATGGTTGGGTGCACCTACGTAGCTACAGACCAGCCCAGTCACTAGATCAAAATCACTTGGAACTGAAGAGTTGTTATAGAGGTCATGACCTTTCAGCAAGTCAGGACACTGAGGCCCAGCGAGGAGATGGATAGGCCCAAGATACTAGGTGAACCAACTATTGACTGGGCAAATGCTCACTAACCCTTATTATGTTCAAGGGCATCTGAGGTATAAATGACAAAACACTGCTTTCCTATAGACTGACTCCTATATGCTCCAGTATGCATGCGTGCTAAGTTCCTTCAGTTGTGTCTGACTGACTCTTTGCAACTCTACAGACTGTGGCCCACCGGGCTCCTCTGTCCATGGGATTCTCTAGGCAAGAATACTGGAGTGGGGAGCCATGCCCTTTTTCAGGGGATCTTCCTGACCCAGGGATCAAACCCACATCTCCTGCACCTCCTGCAGTGCAGGTGGATTCTCTGACCACTGAGCCACCAGGGAAACCCCCTGGATGCTTCTACTTCTTGCTAAACAAAAGTTGATTTGGGATTAGGTTTGTGTCTTAAAGCAAGAAATGCATTCATTAACTGCTTATTCTGAAGCAGAGACCATCCTGGGCATTTGGCAACCATTAGCTTGTTCAAGTCTTACCAAACCAAGAGATAAATATCATCATCCCATTCTACAGATGAGTACATTGAGGTTCCAAGAGGCACATTACGTTGCCCAAAGTAACATAGATGGTAAAGTGCAGAACTGGGATTAGGTCTTTCACTTGCCTGCTTTTAACGGCTTTGCTCTTCATTCTTGTCCTTTGTCTCTGACCAGCTGATCTTTACATCCTCGGGTAAAAGCCTCTACAGTGGATATGACTTGGCGTTCAGTCGGTGGGAGTCCAGAAACTTCATCGAATGGGTCCAAAGGATCCCCAGGTTCCATGAAAATTCTTCAGGAAGGGAGGGGGAGCCACCTTTTCTCGACTTTTCTTTCACATGGGTCCTTTAAAGAGTCAGGCAATTAAACTGGTATCTGACCAGAGGCAGTTGGCTGTGTAACTCTGCCTGGTGCCCACCACTTATAACATGTGCCTAGTGCTGTGCTAAGGGTGTTACAAGCACCAACTCCTAAATCTTCACACCATCACTCTGAGCTTGCCTCTATTGTTCTCCTCGTATTAACACTGAGAACTGGAGAAACAGAGAGGTTAAATTCTTTTCTGAGGTGTCAGGCCAGCAGAGACAGGATTAGAGGAACGTGGTGCCATCTGAGTCTGGACTCCAGGCCCTTTACCATTATTCTATGGACTGAAGAATTGAAATTGCTTTTTAAAAATCAATCTTTGAGTAAATAAATAAAAAGAAAACCCATCTTTGTGTCCATTCTCCAATTTGAGCAGACTGTGAGTTGGTTGGAGACAATCAGTATCCGGCCACGTGCCCGGCAGACATGTTGAATGAGCAAGGCAGTCATTCAGTGGGCTCCTGGCCCCCGAGGCTGACCGCCAGGCTCTGAGGGTACTCACAATCCAGGGAGAATGACGCCTGTGGTTAATTCCAGAGGCCGTCCAGTTTACCTCTCCTGCTCTGGTTCTTTGATTCATAATTATCTGCCTCATTCCTCTGCTCCCTTCCCTTGGGGTTAGGTCACCCAGGTGAACAAAGTCTCCTTTCAAGGACCCCGTAGAAACCAGATTATGTTATGGGTCCTGTAAATTAGAGGCCTGGTGAGGAGGCCTCTTATTTGGAGATAATCACCATTTGTTCTCTGTTGGACGGCTTGTTTCAAGATAATTAGAGCTTCACTTTCTTGACTTGAAACAGCCTTTTCTGTTTTCTCTTGTCCCCGCCAGCCCTGGAGCGGACTCTCACGGATGCTGTAGTGAAGCATGTGACACGGGGCAATGCATGCCACGTCATTCCCTTACCAAAAGCAGTCACAACAACTGGCACGTAGACAGCCTTTAAAACTGGGCATGAGTGGTCCAGGTAAGATACGTGCTTAAACCTTCAGTCATTCAGATCTTTGACTTACATGTGTCCAGCATGCACCGCTCTAGGTGTTCAGGATACAGCCATAGGAAATGAAGACCACCACTTGCCTCATGGAGCTTTCTATTGTAGTCTTGGAGTACAGAGAGGACAAGAGGGACTTGACTCACATAGATATGAAAATGATTTTAGCAATAAAGTGTGTTCAGTAAATGAAACCCTAGGAATTGACCATTATTATTTCTCAGTTCAACGGTAGGTGTAATAATAATAAAATCGTTGTGGTAAAAATATTAAGAGTCTGGTTTTACTTCAGTAAACATTAAATTACTTTCCCAAATCTGCTCATCATTAGACTAGAATTGGTTGTATAGAATTTTGCTAAAAGTAGTGACTAATATTTAGGACCAGGCACTATTTTGAGGGGGTGTTTCCCCAGTGGCTCAGAATCTTCACGTAATAAAGAATCTTCCTGTGATACAGAAAGTGCAGGAGACTTGGTTTCAATCCCTGGGATGGTCCCAAATCTGCCTAGACAATCCATGGATAGGGGCCCTGAATGAGCAAGGCAGTCATTCAGTGGGCTCCTGGCCCCCGAGGCTGACCGCCAGGCTCTGAGGGTACTCACAATCCAGGGAGAATGACGCCTGTGGTTAATTCCAGAGGCCGTCCAGTTTACCTCTCCTGCTCTGGTTCTTTGATTCATAATTATCTGCCTCATTCCTCTGCTCCCTTCCCTTGGGGTTAGGTCACCCAGGTGAACAAAGTCTCCTTTCAAGGACCCCGTAGAAACCAGATTATGTTATGGGTCCTGTAAATTAGAGGCCTGGTGAGGAGGCCTCTTATTTGGAGATAATCACCATTTGTTCTCTGTTGGACGGCTTGTTTCAAGATAATTAGAGCTTCACTTTCTTGACTTGAAACAGCCTTTTCTGTTTTCTCTTGTCCCCGCCAGCCCTGGAGCGGACTCTCACGGATGCTGTAGTGAAGCATGTGACACGGGGCAATGCATGCCACGTCATTCCCTTACCAAAAGCAGTCACAACAACTGGCACGTAGACAGCCTTTAAAACTGGGCATGAGTGGTCCAGGTAAGATACGTGCTTAAACCTTCAGTCATTCAGATCTTTGACTTACATGTGTCCAGCATGCACCGCTCTAGGTGTTCAGGATACAGCCATAGGAAATGAAGACCACCACTTGCCTCATGGAGCTTTCTATTGTAGTCTTGGAGTACAGAGAGGACAAGAGGGACTTGACTCACATAGATATGAAAATGATTTTAGCAATAAAGTGTGTTCAGTAAATGAAACCCTAGGAATTGACCATTATTATTTCTCAGTTCAACGGTAGGTGTAATAATAATAAAATCGTTGTGGTAAAAATATTAAGAGTCTGGTTTTACTTCAGTAAACATTAAATTACTTTCCCAAATCTGCTCATCATTAGACTAGAATTAGTTGTATAGAATTTTGCTAAAAGTAGTGACTAATATTTAGGACCAGGCACTATTTTGAGGGGGTGTTTCCCCAGTGGCTCAGAATCTTCACGTAATAAAGAATCTTCCTGTGATACAGAAAGTGCAGGAGACTTGGTTTCAATCCCTGGGATGGTAAGATCCCCTGGTGAAGGAAATGGCAATACACTCCAGTATCCTTGCCTAGACAATCCCCATGGATAGAGGAGCCTGGCGGACTGCAGTCCATTGAGTTGCACAGTGTTGGACATGACTTAACACAAACTCACTGTTTTTTTTTTTTTTATTATTCTTTATTTTAAAGATTTTACAGAGTTCTGTTGTTCACCAATATGTATGTTCCCAGATCATTCATTTGCATATCCCTGGACCCTCCCCCCACCCAGTTCCCCTGCTCCCACCCCTCCAGGCCATCGCCCCAAGTGATTGTAGGTACTCCTATTCCCTTAGCACAATGACCATAGCTATCTTTTCCACACGTGCCAGTATAGGTTTTGATGTTACTTCCTCTATGCCTCCCTCTCACTGTTCGGTCTCCACAATGTCCTTATGTCTATTCTCTGTTTTTCCATGAGTTCACTGCGTGTGTTATCATGACCATCTTACTAGATCCCATATATATGAGTTAGTATACTGTACTTGTCTTTCTCTTTTTGACTTACTTAACTTTTTATGATAGGTTCTAGAGCTAGCCACCTCATTAGGACTGAGTCTTCTGCATTTCTACACTCACTGTTTTTGTTAAACAGATTTATTCTTCACTGTTGTATGGTACAGTTATTGGAAACCAAAGCATCTGAGAAATGATTCATTAACTGATTTTCTTATTGTTTTGTGTAAAAACCACTATTAATAATACAATGATGATTCATTAATTTTTGGCATTTAGATTACTATTTCAAATATAAATGATAAGGTTATTTGAGTCAATGAGCATTTACTTCTATGAGACTGGGGCTGGAGTGAGAAGCCGGTGAAGAAACTGATCTCTGGATAAGGAGATATATAGGACTGCGATGAGGTGTCCTCACCCTAGAAGATTTGAGGAGTGAGGTTTCCCCAACATAACAATCTCATTTTTTTTTTCTGGGCTTCTGTTTAATATAATGCTTAACCACGTGTCCTTCAGTAATGATTTTTATAACACAGCCAAATTTAAGTGAATATCCACTTGCTCAACCAGGAAAAAAACTTTAGAAATTTAGTTGGAAATTGACAAGCTCATAATCATAATGGAGATTTTAACATATCTATTGGAAATGAAAAGGCCATAAAAGAAAAAAATAAGAATATATGGAAAATTTGACCAGTTAATGCATGCACACAAACTTGAGTTAATGAGTATATATAGAACTTTGCATCTGAAAAGACAGAATATATATGCATTTCATACTCACATGGAATATTTACAAACATTAAATGAATATGAAGCCCAAAGGAAGCCTCAACAAATAGTAAAGAATCAGTATTATAGAGATAACTCTCTAACCACAATGCTATAACATTTAAAACCAATACAGTGCACATTTAGAAACTAAAAAAGAGCCCTTATAAATAATTTGTCAAAGAGGATATTATAATGAACATCACTAAATACTTATAGACCAAAAAAAGTACTTGCAGACCATATTAAAAATGAAACTATCAGTCACTCAGTCATGTCCGACTCTCTGTGACCCACGAACTGTAGCTTGCCAGGCTCTTCTGTCCATGAAATTCTCCAGACAAGAATACTGGAAAGGGTTTCCATCCCCTTCTCCAGGGGATCTTCCCAAATCCAAAGATCCAACCTGGATCTCCTGCATTTCAGACAGATTCTTTACCATCTGAGGCATCAGGGAAGCCCCTTGTTAAAAAGACACTCACATTGTAGAAAGTATATTAGTTAGCTATTACTGTATAACAAATCACCTCAAAATTTAGCTCCTAAAACAACAAACATTTATTTTTTTAAAGTGTCTGAGAGTCAGGAATCCAAGAGTACCTTAGCCAACTCATCTTGGTTTAAGTTTTCCTATGAGGTTTTAATGAAGTTGTTTTCTGGGGCTGCAGACAATGAACTTGGGAACTTCCAAGTTCATTGACATGATTTATTGTGGGCAATAATGTTCTTCATTGAGTATTCCTCACTGGCTGCTGGATTTCTTGCCACATGTGCCTCTCCATGGGCACACTGATGACACGGCCTCTTGTTTTACTCAGAGTAAGTAGTCGAAGACAGTTAGCCAATCCCCAAAATGGAAGGCATTGTCTTTTATAACCTAATCTTCCTCACCATCTGCTCTTGGTCACACGGACTAACCCTGATGGGTTAGTCTGGGAAGGGGGACTGCATAAGGGTGTGAACCAGGAGACGGGGACCATTGGGGATCACCTTGGAGGCTCCTTACTACAGAGAGAATCTCAAAAAATGGGATTTTTTCTTGGCCACTAATCCTCACACAGTGAAGGGTAGGTGAGAAAAATCAAGTTCCAACTGAACAAAATCATTACATTTACCTTTGGGATTCAGATGATATTGAAATTCAAGGAAAGGTAGTGGTCTGAGGGTTGGATTTCTTGGCATTTGAATCAGGACTTAGGTGAATTCTCTTAGGCTTTGCTTTCACTGTGAACCTTTCAAAATATCTATTTTTCCCCCAAATAATTTTCACCCACCAAGTCCCTTAACACATTTTGCCAATCCACTTTTTCCATCATTTTCAAGTTTATGTCTCCTCAAAAGGAAATTTGATTTAAATGTTTTTGATTCCTTTACATAAAAGTATTGAAACTCAAGTTAGCAACAGTGATCAGAGGGCCAAGAAATCCTCCAATTTCATGTGAAAGTTGCGAGGTCCCTTTTTCTCAAAAATATGGAATCATACTCTGCCAAAGAGTCAATAAAATATGGACTCAATAACCACCCGCAAATCAAAATGTCTTGCTAATTTTAGGCCAAATAATTTTTGTTGATTTCAGCTCCTAAAACAACAAATTGTAGAAAGTATATTAGTTAGCTATTACTGTATAACAAATCACCTCAAAATTTAGCTCCTAAAACAACAAACATTTATTTTTTTAAAGTGTCTGAGAGTCAGGAATCCAAGAGTACCTTAGCCAACTCATCTTGGTTTAAGTTTTCCTATGAGGTTTTAATGAAGTTGTTTTCTGGGGCTGCAGACAATGAACTTGGGAACTTCCAAGTTCATTGACATGATTTATTGTGGGCAATAATGTTCTTCATTGAGTATTCCTCACTGGCTGCTGGATTTCTTGCCACATGTGCCTCTCCATGGGCACACTGATGACACGGCCTCTTGTTTTACTCAGAGTAAGTAGTCGAAGACAGTTAGCCAATCCCCAAAATGGAAGGCATTGTCTTTTATAACCTAATCTTCCTCACCATCTGCTCTTGGTCACACGGACTAACCCTGATGGGTTAGTCTGGGAAGGGGGACTGCATAAGGGTGTGAACCAGGAGACGGGGACCATTGGGGATCACCTTGGAGGCTCCTTACTACAGAGAGAATCTCAAAAAATGGGATTTTTTCTTGGCCACTAATCCTCACACAGTGAAGGGTAGGTGAGAAAAATCAAGTTCCAACTGAACAAAATCATTACATTTACCTTTGGGATTCAGATGATATTGAAATTCAAGGAAAGGTAGTGGTCTGAGGGTTGGATTTCTTGGCATTTGAATCAGGACTTAGGTGAATTCTCTTAGGCTTTGCTTTCACTGTGAACCTTTCAAAATATCTATTTTTCCCCCAAATAATTTTCACCCACCAAGTCCCTTAACACATTTTGCCAATCCACTTTTTCCATCATTTTCAAGTTTATGTCTCCTCAAAAGGAAATTTGATTTAAATGTTTTTGATTCCTTTACATAAAAGTATTGAAACTCAAGTTAGCAACAGTGATCAGAGGGCCAAGAAATCCTCCAATTTCATGTGAAAGTTGCGAGGTCCCTTTTTCTCAAAAATATGGAATCATACTCTGCCAAAGAGTCAATAAAATATGGACTCAATAACCACCCGCAAATCAAAATGTCTTGCTAATTTTAGGCCAAATAATTTTTTGTTGCTGGTTTAAAATACTGAATTGACCACTCCTACCCACTCCTCAATTGAAATGAATCGTAAAACCATTTTCTGTCTTGTGGAAAGTAGGTATGGAAAAAGTAAAGTGCTGAATTGAGATAATTCAGTTCCTTTAAATGCCTCTTTCTACTTTAATCCACGCCACCCAGGTACTAGCGTAGCCCTACTGAGATGAAGAACCAGTCTTATTTATCCCCCTCTTGGTTATTTTAACCTCTCCCTTCCTTCTCATTATTTTCAAGTAGACTCTTCCATTCATGACTCTGTATTACATAGCCTCAACCTCTCTTCCTAACCTCTTTCCCTCCTGTCTCAACTGGGTGGATTTAATTCTAGTCTTGCAGGAAAGTGTGCCATTTCCTGAAGGTTCCATGCAGGTTCAGACCCAAAGTCTATTCAGAGGCTGTTCCCTCTGCTCACAATGCCCTTTCCTTAGCCTTTCCTCAGCCTGGAACTATACAATTCCCACTTCAAAGCACATCTCAAATGTCATCTTTTCTTTTGAGGCATCTTCTCTGACACATCCGCCTTGACCAACACCCAACATGCTACTCCTTCAATTTGATGGGAAAATTATTCAAATATTTCGGTCTCAAAAGGAGGCAATTCCACAAAATATACCCACATTACAATACTTTCCTAACTGCACTGCAACTGACTTGAGTACGAACTCAGGTAGTGTTAATACTAAGGTTAAGGTAGTGTTTCAACAGAGGTACCTTCAAATCTCCATGCTTAACACAATAGCAACTTATTACTCAACTCCTGTAAAATCAAAGCAGCAGCCAGGGCTGGGAGTGCAGTTTGCTTCATGCAGTCACTCATTCAAAGACCCAAAAAGTCCTGTCCTCTGCAACTCATGACTTCTGGACCATCCAGGCTGTAGAGACCCAGTGAACAGACAGTGAAAAAGATGGGATAGAAAAACAGGAAGGAAATTTCAAGGAGCAAGCTTTGACATGGCACAGATCTTTCTCATTCACATTCCATTGGCAGAACCTGATCACATGACCTCACCCAGCTGTAAGGCATAATGGGAAAGAGAGTCTAGACGTGCACCCAGGAGGAAAATAAAACAGGTCTAGTGAACAGGTAACCAGCCTCTTTCAGAGTTATCTACAATAAACCGTGAAAATCTGAAGGGGCTGTGCCTTTCCTACCACTCCATCTTCAGCATGTATCACCGACCATCCTTAGCATATATTTGGACACTGAGTAAATATTTGTCAAATACATATATTTATATTAATAGATGAAAACTTTTTGTTGCTGAAATTACTGGAAAATGCCCTCAATCCTCCACTCTATCCTTGTGGGTATAGAAAAAGACTTTCTGTGTATTTCAAACAAAATTTGAGAGTTAAGTCTTTAGATCATCGAGGCCACAAGCTCTTCTGCCTGTAATAACTAGTGAAAGGGATTTGCCTACATTTCCCTGAATAATATTCAATTCAGTTCTTCAACATCCAGGCTCTTTTCATTTGTTTGGGCAGAGTTGTAAGACCAAACACCTTTATCCCTAAAGTAATTTTTCAGCAATTGTCTTTAGCAAAGTCACAGAATCCACACAGCATTTCTCTTTCCACAAGCAGCATAGGAAATGAAACTTCCATGCCTAAGCTTGTCCCTCTGCTCCTCGGATTTTCAGATGGCAGCTTTTCTAGAGCTTTTGTTGTTCAGTCATGTTTGACTCTTTGCAACCCCATGAACTGTAGTACATCAGCTTCCCTGTCTTTCATCGTCTCCCAGAGTTTGCTCAAAATCATGTCCATTTGAGTCAATGATGTCTTCCAACCATCCTCTAGAGCTTGGTTTCTTTATGTTGGATGGAGGTGGAAGGTAGAAACGGGAAGGAGAAAGAATGGGTGCTCACTTTTCTTCACATAAATGGTCTTTCTCTGCCATTTCATTAGTCTTCAAAGAGCCTGGAAGCTGCTGACGAAGGTGAAGAACTGCTTGGTTTTCTGTTAATGACCTTGACTTTTGAACATCAAACACACCAGGTTGTGGACCTTGGCTCTACCATTTTCTAAATATGTGACCTTGGGGCAGTTACTCATTTTGTGCTTCTGGAATGATGGGTGCAGAACTTTATCTTGGGGACTCCTCTAATTCTCCTTAATAAAGCACTTGCCACCTACTGTTTTGCATCTGTGTGTAGGTGGGTGCTAAGTTGCTTCCGTCATTGCAACCCTGTGGACTGTAGCAGGCCAGACTCCTCTCTCCATGGGTTTCTCCAGGGAAGAATACTGCAGTGGGTTGCCATGCACTCTTCCAAGGGATCTTCCTGCCCCAGGGATCGAATTTGTGTCTCCTGCATTGCAGGTGGATTCTTCACCTGCTCAGCTATCACAAAAGCCCCTTCATCTGTTTACTCATCACCTATTCTGCCTAGACTGTGAGTGCCTCAAGGCCAAGGATTTCCAATAAATGCTTAGGGAAAAGCAAACAAAACAGGAATGCCCTGGAAATACATGCAGCTTCTAGTCTAAAGCTTTGGGATAGGGAAAAAATATTACATCTGTCTAGATGTCTGCCACTGCCACCAGGCAGCCTGGGGGAAACCACCCTCATTGCAGCCATCACTGGGTGCCAGTCATGGGCCTGGCCTGGAGTACTGGAAGCGGGGACTGAGGGGCAGCACCAGGCAGCAGTCACAGGGTTCTGTTGGGAGTCCAGAAGCTAGAGCTGGTGGCTCATCATCCATTCCACTACATGGGAACTAGTGTTGGCAGGGCTCCTTTGTTAGGGTGCTGCTTGCCTGTGACATACATATTAAAATGGATATATTTGGGTGGGGAAATGGAATTGTGAGCTGTAAGCTAGAAGTGGCCAGATGGTCTTAGCCTTAGGTGGGGCACTGAAGATGGCAGCCAAGCCACCCTGGCATCTGCATAAAATATTAAAGGGAAGGTTATGCATTTATCAGTCCAAAAAAAGAGAAAGTTTGTCTAAAAGAAGAAGGGATGATAAATTGTATTTTCAAAAGAACCCATCAGGGAACTCCCTGGTAGTCCAATGGTTAGGATACCAGGCTTCCACAGAAGGGGCCACAATCCCTTGTGGCAGAACTGAGATTCTGTATATGTTGCACGGTGAGGCCAAAAAATAAAATTAAATTAAAACCCACCCCATAGGCTCTTCTTCCAATGTGCCACTGTTATCACTTCCAGTGAGTGGTGCGATCTGTTTCCTCCCTTTGAACTTATGTGACTGTCATAACTGAAGGAATGAGGTAGAGATGACACTGTGGCTTTCAAGGCAAGGTGTTACAATGCAATGCTCTTCTTCCTTGCTCTCCTGTGATGCTTGCTCTAGGGATCTGGTCACCATCATGTAAGGAACTAAGACAACCACACAGACAGGCCAGCACCAACCACAGGACAGTAGAGTGAGGGAGGGAGTGTTCAGTGAACCCAGCTCTTAATCTCTGAGTCACTCCAGCCTTTGAGCTGCCCCAGCTGACACCAGGAGGAGCAGAATAAAGCTGACCCCAGTGAGCCCTGTGCCAATTGCAGACTGCAAGCAAAATAAATGACTGTGGGTGTCATTTGTCATTAAGTTTGGGTAGTTTGTTACCCAACAATAGATAAGTGGAAGAGAGGGGTCAAAGGGCAAAACTATCAGGAAACCAGGAATGCAAGGAGAGTTAATAGATGGATGGCAGGTCCTGGAAAAAGGATCACCAAATCCAGGAAGGTCTGACTGCCTCTTTCCATGTAGTCTAGGTGGTGGGTTTCCTGCATTATTCTAACCTTTGTCTCTCTCTTGTATGCCATTAAATTCTTGGCTCATTTTCTTTGTAAAAATGTGTCTTCATGTTACCTTGAATAGAATCTCATTTTAATCTAATGGTTTATTAATTTTAAACCAATATATAGGTGATGGTTTCTTCTTTTACCAGAATAAACAAATCTTTCCTTGAGGCTTAACAAATATGTAGATACATAAATAGACACATACCATACATGTATGCATGTGCATGCTCAGTCGCTTCAGTCATGTCTGACTCTTTGTAACTCGATGGACTATAGCCCACCAGGCTCCTCTGTCCATTGGATTCTCCAGGCAAGAACCCCGGAGTGGGTTGCCATTTCTTTCTCCAGGGAATCTTCCTGACCTAGGGATTGAACCCATGTCTCCTGCATTGGCAGGCAGGTTCTTTACCAAATAGGTAGATCGATTGATCCCTCTAAGGATAGTTCATGGTATTTTTAGGGATACAGTTTTAATGTTGAGGATAGCCTTATTGACAGCCCACCCTCTGAACCGCTGTCCTCACTACCTCCAACTGGAAAACTTCTTCTCATGTGCCAATGTCACTCTTGTCACTGAGTGGTGGGGCTGATGTTCTCTCCCTTTGAGCCTTGAGGGCCTTGTGACTTTCTGAACATTGCCTGGGACAGAAGAGCAATGCAATGCTCTCTTCCTTGCTCTCCTGTGAGCTCTGGGTCGTAATGGAACTAAGACAACCACACAGACAGGCCAGCACCAACCACAGGACAGTAGAGTGAGGGAGGGAGTGTTCAGTGAACCCAGCTCTTAATCTCTGAGTCACTCCAGCCTTTGAGCTGCCCCAGCTGACACCAGGAGGAGCAGAATAAAGCTGACCCCAGTGAGCCCTGTGCCAATTGCAGACTGCAAGCAAAATAAATGACTGTGGGTGTCATTTGTCATTAAGTTTGGGTAGTTTGTTACCCAACAATAGATAAGTGGAAGAGAGGGGTCAAAGGGCAAAACTATCAGGAAACCAGGAATGCAAGGAGAGTTAATAGATGGATGGCAGGTCCTGGAAAAAGGATCACCAAATCCAGGAAGGTCTGACTGCCTCTTTCCATGTAGTCTAGGTGGTGGGTTTCCTGCATTATTCTAACCTTTGTCTCTCTCTTGTATGCCATTAAATTCTTGGCTCATTTTCTTTGTAAAAATGTGTCTTCATGTTACCTTGAATAGAATCTCATTTTAATCTAATGGTTTATTAATTTTAAACCAATATATAGGTGATGGTTTCTTCTTTTACCAGAATAAACAAATCTTTCCTTGAGGCTTAACAAATATGTAGATACATAAATAGACACATACCATACATGTATGCATGTGCATGCTCAGTCGCTTCAGTCATGTCTGACTCTTTGTAACTCGATGGACTATAGCCCACCAGGCTCCTCTGTCCATTGGATTCTCCAGGCAAGAACCCCGGAGTGGGTTGCCATTTCTTTCTCCAGGGAATCTTCCTGACCTAGGGATTGAACCCATGTCTCCTGCATTGGCAGGCAGGTTCTTTACCAAATAGGTAGATCGATTGATCCCTCTAAGGATAGTTCATGGTATTTTTAGGGATACAGTTTTAATGTTGAGGATAGCCTTATTGACAGCCCACCCTCTGAACCGCTGTCCTCACTACCTCCAACTGGAAAACTTCTTCTCATGTGCCAATGTCACTCTTGTCACTGAGTGGTGGGGCTGATGTTCTCTCCCTTTGAGCCTTGAGGGCCTTGTGACTTTCTGAACATTGCCTGGGACAGAAGAGATATTCAACCCATACCCCCATCCATTTCTTTATAAATAACAGGAAACAAGTTCCTACACACTAAGCCACAACCAGTCTGTGTGTGTTTATCTTAACTCTCCATTCACGGCAGAGTTTACACACAGTAGGTGTGTGGTACGTACGTGTCAATTATTAACACTTCAAGGAGGATGGTCTTTTGCATCTGAGGGCACCAAGGGTGTGCAGTGGAGCAGAGGCCAGTGAGTAGAGCGAGCCCAGAACTTCAGAGAAGGACTCTCTTCATTGATGTGTTTCAGGAGACGGCGTACCTTGGACACATTATGAAGTAGCATGACAATAAATGGCACTCTCACTGCCTCCACTTTTCAGGGAGGAGGAGGCATCCGAGAAGACCTTTCCTTTTACATAAAAAGAGAAATTGTTGAGTAAAACTGCACTGTCAGCCCCTGAGAAGGGTGCCCCTCAAAGTAGGCTGAAAGGCATTTTCACCAAGCTCTGGGACCCCATGCTCATGTACAGTCTGCTGGACCCCAGTGTCTCCCCATAAAGGCGATATGAAACAGGCCTTCAGAGGACCAGGCTGAAGGGGGCTGCCTTTTCCGGCAATGTTATAAAGCAGGCCAAAGCCATGTCAGATCCAATTACACTCAATGAGGAACATCTGTATTTCGGCACCCACGTTACTTAATGCAAACATTTCGTAATTACAGCCTCTCGCACACGTGGTGTGTTATGAGATGTGATGTCCCAGTGTGAATCACGGTCACATTTTTCAGAGTCATCAGCAGTCTCGGTTTGGCTGAGATGCCGTTTGCTCACTGCCTATAAGAGCAGTTCTCTAAAATATTGAATTAAGCGAAGTCCAGCTTTTCCCTCTTATCTATGAAATCTTGTGGTTAGCCTTGACTGTTTTTATAAAATGAAATATAGAAAATGTATAAAATGCAAATAAAGTTGAGGTTACAGTGGTGTGCTTTTTCTTTCTCTTGCTCTCCTTTTTTTTTTTCTGGAGAAGGACATCTGGTTTTTTTCTCCCCTTTTCCCTTCGGTGTTTTCAGCTGAAATGTAAAGGTTCAATTGTCAGGCACAGTCTGAAAGGCTCCATTTCCAAATGGTTTTTCACCTCATCAGAAGCAAGTCTGGTTACAGGGACTCAGCTGGTTTGGGCATAATATCTCACGCACAGTTTTTCCTGGGCAAAGCAATTGATACTGACTTTGTAGTCAAAGGAAATCCAATAGCCCTGGGTTCAAAGTTAAGATAATTTAAAATTTCTTACAATGCACTCAATGAGACCTCAAGGCAGAGGAACTCTGGATTGGGGCACTGAGGATAACATGAACCTGTCAATAAATGTGCAGACTTATAGTCCACACACATGTCTTACCCATAAATTGCCATGCTTAAGAGAGCTTAAACTCTGCATCACCACCTTATGATGACTCCTTGGCCTAATTTAGATCCTCATCTCCTGATCCCATCCCTTGGAACAGTCCCAGTGTCATCAACAGATAGGACCCCAATGACCATTCTTTCAGACTGATCTACCCTCCTTTGAGAAAGCCCTTGATTCAGCCTGAAAGTGGGGGATCCTCTGCTCGCACAGTGAAAGGCTCATTGTTTATTCTCCACTTCAACCCTATTTTATGCAGGGAGAATGGGGCTGACATCAGGAGAGGATGACCAATTTTGGGGAAAGCTAGGCCTTTGAGCCAGCCAGCTACTTATTTTAATTGGTTGGAAGTGGCAGAAACCCAAGTCAAACTAATTAAATAAGAAAAAGAGGGGGGATATGTGGGTCACTAGCATCTAGGTAGTGACTGGAAGACCAAGTTTCAGTAGCACCAGGGCATCTGGGTTCAGGACACAGGTTTCATCCCCATGTATCTCTGTGGGTCAGCTTCATTCCCTCTGAATGAATTGCTGATGTTTCTTAACTTCCAGTTCAGCCAAGAGAGTATAAATGTACTTTCCCCTGTGTTTTCTTGGTAAGCATAACTATATGCTGAAAATGACCCAAGAGACAACTGTGATGGTTAACATTACATGTCACCTTGGCTGAGCCATGGTGTCCAAATATTTGGTCCACTCTTATCCTAGATGTTTCAGTGAAGTTTTTTCTTTTTTTAATGTTTTTTTTTAATTTGCATACAAATTGGTGGACTTTGAGTAAACAGACTGTCCTCCATCATATATGGGCCTCATGCAATTAGTTGAAGGCCTTAATAGATAAACATGGACTTCCTCTGAGCAAGAAGGGCTACTTCTAGCAGACAGCCTTTGGTTGTGAACTGTAATTCTTCCCTGAGTCTTCAGCCTGCCACCCTGTAGATTTTGGACTTTCCAAGCCTCCACAATCATGTGAGCCAGTTTCTTAAGATCAATCTTTCTCTCTCTCTCTCCATACACAAATAGAGATACCTATACTTTTGTTTCTGTTATCAATCTTTCCACATATATATATATATATATCTCTACAAAAAATGGATATCTCTATATCTACTGATATATAGGGAGGATATGTGTACATTTACATAAGATGTCTATCAAGCTATCTATATCGTTCTGTTTCTCTCAAGAACCCTGATCACTGAAGCCACCAAAGCAGAACTCTGAAAGGTGATTTTAAAAAAGATGAGCTGTCTTTGGGTCCCAGGAATAGAGGGGCAGGTCATCTTATGCTCCCACCACCCAACAGAGGAAGGTCACCAGACCTAGTATTTTCCAACCTCCAACACAGCAACAGAAGGCAGCCACGCTAGACTCATTCCATTTCCAGATGAAAAGGGGTGCCTCTCTAACAGCATCACCAGTCCAGAGACTGACTGGAACCCCCTGCCAGATGCAAGAGGATAAGGTAGAACTCTCCTTCTCTGGAAGGCCTGGGACACTTTTGTACTGAGAGATCCAGAGGAGGGTGGGAGGAGCTATCAGGAGAGAGCAGCTACAGCAGGCAGCCTGGCCGAGGCAGCCCCTTTGTCCTTGCCAGTATGACAGTCCTATCCGCTGACATGAGGCACTGGTAAGCCAGGAGACACTGGTAGGGTGAACCCCACCACCATGTCCCCACTATGGGGTGCTCTATTGGCCAGATCTGGGGAATATCCTTTCTGCCTCCTCAAGCAGCTCCAGTAGGGACAAGTGAAAACCCCAGAGGCACAGATAAACCAAGAAGACTAAAATAACATGGCAAATGTTCTCAGAATTAAACTGCTGTTGGAACTACAGCCCACAAAAATAGGCTAAACCCCTGGGTTGAACTGAAAGACAGTGATTGGCTGCTAAAACAAAAGAATTATGTAGGATCCAGGATCTCCTAGGGAAATAGACAAAAATGTACAGAATTCAACTAAAAGGCCCCTACCTGTTATACAAAGGACCACAAAGATCACAAATTGAATGAGAAAAGACCATCAATAGACATTCATAGCTGACATGAGTCAGATGCTTGAATTCTCTTTCAAGGGTTTAAAGGAGCTGTTACAAAATACTTTAACAGTTAATTACAAACTTTCTTGAAACACATTAAAAAACATTTCATCAAAGAAATAGGAGTTATGAAAAAGAAGCAAATGGAAATTACAGAATAGAAAATTGCAATCACAGAAATAAAAACCTGCTGGGTGGGTTCAATAGGAGAGTGGAGATAATAAAGGGTAGAATTAGTAAATGTGAGAAAATAACAATACACTTCATCTAACCTAAACAACAGGGAGAAAATAGACTTAAAAATGATCAGAGACTTAGGAACTTACGGGACAGTAACAAATAATTCAACATTAGCATCACTAGAGTCCCAAAACAGAGAGAAAATGGGATTGGAAAAATAGTCAGAGGATTAATGGTTGAAAACTTCCCAAATTTGGGGAAAAGACACAAATCTACAGATCCAAGAAGCTGAAAAAATCTCAAATAAGATAAACCTAAGTAAATCCATACTAAGATACATAATAATTAAGCTTTTTAAAATGAAAGAAAAAGAAAGAAAGGAACATAGAAAGAAGCAAAAGCTCTTGAAAGTATCCAGAGAAAAATATCACCTTTATAGAGCACAACTTGAATGGCATCAGTTTACTCATCTGGAAGCCAGAAGAACATGGCACAATATTTTTCAAGTGCTGAAAGCAAAGAACTGTCAACTGCAAACTGTATATCTGCTGAAACTATCCTTCAGGAGTGAAGAAAAATAATATTTTTAAATGAAGTAAAATTTTTAAAAGTTTATCATCTTAAAGATTAGCTAAAGGAAATTCTTTAAACAAAAAGAAGCTGATTATAGAAGGAGTCAGAACATTAGGAAGGAAGAAGAAACAATGGAAAGAGTAGAAATGGGTACAGAGAGACTATTCTTGATAAATCATGTTTGATAATTGAAACCAAAATTAAAACACAAACTAATATACAAGATAATAATATATAAAAGCAAGGAAGATAAATAGAGAAGATAAGTATTTTTATATAGCCAGTAGCTTAACATTACCCTCCCCTAAATCAGAGTGTAAATAAAGCTTGCACAGTTCACTCACAGGGTCAGAATGTTGTTACTAATAGACTGTTGCAAGTCATATATGACGTTGTAATATTTAGAGAAACAACTACAAACACTAAGTATTCAAAAACACTGAAAAGAAATCAAGATAGAATCCTAAAATATGTTCAAGCAACCTGCAGGAAGGCAAGAAAAGAGAAACAGAGGAATAAGACCTAGAACAAACAAATTAAAAAAAAAATAAAATTATAGAGCTACATGTTAGCATATAAATAAGTACCTTAAAAGTAAATGGTCTAAACACAACAATAAACAGGCAGAGATTGGCAGAGTGGGCAAAAAAAGTTACAACCCACTTACATACCACATACAAGAGACACACTTCAAATTCAATGACAAAGATTGAAGGCAAAATGATAGAAACAAATGCACCAGACAAACATGTATGAAATTGGGTTCCTCCACATGGCAAATGTAGCTGTTAGTCTCCTTAAGCTTCACACACACAATTGCCTTTACTTTCTTTCTAACTCTGGGGAAGGACTCTAATTGGTACAGCTTGTGTCTAGAACAAACCCCTGAACCAGTCAGGGGCAGGGTCCTGTAAGACTATGGCTTTACATATAGTGCCCAGGCTTGAATTAGGGGGACAAATGATTCTTAGTAGAAAGGAAAGAACTATTCACAAGAAGTGGGTATACAGGAGCCATAAATATTAAGCATTAACTACAATATGGATCCCACTCCTCTTTACATGGGCAACAGCCAGCTCCCCACCCAACAAATCAAAATAAAGCAAAACTGGACAGTTGTTTCTCCCAAGAGAGGGAGAAGATGAATGGACTATTTGTACTAGTTGGCTCTCAGTGGTTAGAGGTTCACTCTTTCTCCATTTTTTAACCTTTAATATTCTCTTCAGGCATCTCCAAGTCAAGTAGAAGAAATGGAATATATCACACATTGGTCACGGTCTTTGTATTTTTGTGTTCAGTGATGAATGGAGTTAACACTCAATCTCCATGAGTAGGATTTAGAGCTCACTTCTTCAGATCAGGCGTACCACATTTTGGGTTTTCCTTCTATTTAACCAAAGATTATAGAAGGAATTTACCAGGTTCTATGAATTAAAATCAATAAAACACAACCCTTCTGTCTTTCAACAGTTAGCAGAACTTTCATTGAAGCTGAAGTTGTTGGTTAGTTAAATCCAAAGGTGTGCATGTTTGGTGGAGGATGTTGAGGTGTGTGTATGCTAAGTTTCTTCAGTCGTGTCTGACTCTGTGTGACCCTATGGACTGTAGCCCACCAGGCTTCTCTGTCCATGGGATTCTCCAGGCAAGAGTACTGGAGTGCGTTGCCATGCCCTTCTCCAGGGGATCTTCCTGATCCAGAGACCAAACCCACCTCTGTTATATCTTCTGCACTGACAGGTGGATTCTTTACCACTAGTGCCACCTGGAAAGGTGGATATACATATAATTATGGCTGATTCACATTGCTGTATGGCAGAAACCAACACACTATGGTAGCAATTTTCCTCCAATTAAAAAGTAGACCAAAAAAAAGGGAGGTACAAATGAGGATGATTGCAATGAATATGGTTTTTTTGGGGGTGATAAGAATGTTCTACAGTTAGTAGTGTGCTTACACAACATTTTGAATGTACTAGGTTGAGATAAGTAGGTCAGTTTTGACAAATGTGTTCAGGACTTCCCTGGTGGGCCAGTGGTAAAGAGTCCACTTGCCAATGCAGGGGACACAGATTCAATCCCTGTTCCATGAAGATCCCACATGCGGCAGAGCAACTAAGCCAGTGCACCACAACTACTGAACTTGTGTGCCACAAGAGAAGCCACCACAATGAGAAGCCCACACACTGCAACACCCCTACTCGCCACAGCTAGAGAAAGCCCATGTGCAGCAACAAAGACCCAGCGCAGCCAAGAATAAATAATTTTTAAAAATGCCTTCAACAAAGGCGTTAATTCAACAATCATTCCCTAGCCCTCCTTTACATGAAGAAATGGAATATATCACACATTGGTCACGGTCTTTGTATTTTTGTGTTCAGTGATGAATGGAGTTAACACTCAATCTCCATGAGTAGGATTTAGAGCTCACTTCTTCAGATCAGGCGTACCACATTTTGGGTTTTCCTTCTATTTAACCAAAGATTATAGAAGGAATTTACCAGGTTCTATGAATTAAAATCAATAAAACACAACCCTTCTGTCTTTCAACAGTTAGCAGAACTTTCATTGAAGCTGAAGTTGTTGGTTAGTTAAATCCAAAGGTGTGCATGTTTGGTGGAGGATGTTGAGGTGTGTGTATGCTAAGTTTCTTCAGTCGTGTCTGACTCTGTGTGACCCTATGGACTGTAGCCCACCAGGCTTCTCTGTCCATGGGATTCTCCAGGCAAGAGTACTGGAGTGCGTTGCCATGCCCTTCTCCAGGGGATCTTCCTGATCCAGAGACCAAACCCACCTCTGTTATATCTTCTGCACTGACAGGTGGATTCTTTACCACTAGTGCCACCTGGAAAGGTGGATATACATATAATTATGGCTGATTCACATTGCTGTATGGCAGAAACCAACACACTATGGTAGCAATTTTCCTCCAATTAAAAAGTAGACCAAAAAAAAGGGAGGTACAAATGAGGATGATTGCAATGAATATGGTTTTTTTGGGGGTGATAAGAATGTTCTACAGTTAGTAGTGTGCTTACACAACATTTTGAATGTACTAGGTTGAGATAAGTAGGTCAGTTTTGACAAATGTGTTCAGGACTTCCCTGGTGGGCCAGTGGTAAAGAGTCCACTTGCCAATGCAGGGGACACAGATTCAATCCCTGTTCCATGAAGATCCCACATGCGGCAGAGCAACTAAGCCAGTGCACCACAACTACTGAACTTGTGTGCCACAAGAGAAGCCACCACAATGAGAAGCCCACACACTGCAACACCCCTACTCGCCACAGCTAGAGAAAGCCCATGTGCAGCAACAAAGACCCAGCGCAGCCAAGAATAAATAATTTTTAAAAATGCCTTCAACAAAGGCGTTAATTCAACAATCATTCCCTAGCATCTTTACATGCCAGACATTCTACTAGGTTGTGTGGTACAGAGAATATATGATCACTGACCTCAAGGGGTTCATGGTTAAGCAGAGTGGACAGGTGCATAAACACACACAACGAAATCAAAATATATTATAGGGTTTCTCAGCCAGAGCTCAGAGGCAAGCATGTTTAGTCAAGAGCTAAGCAATGACCCTCTCCTCTTCATTGTATTCTTTCATCTCTTCTCCTGGGATTAAAATCTACAATGCACATCTACAATGGGTTCAGACCCCCATGGATGTTACTAAGAATGGTGCTATCCTGGGGGAGGATTCCAGGGAGGGATGTTGAGTCCCAGGAGAGGATTCTTATAAGGAAGGAGGAATCTTCAGGGAGACACCAGACTCCACTACAGATCCTGAGGAGTTAGAGGGTCTTCATTATTCTGGCCGTTGAGAAGCAGCCAGTAATGGAATAGGCCTCAAACAAGGGAATAGTGTAGGAATAAAGAGAGTAATCTTTCTAAAGGTCACAGAGGCAAGGGCTCCAGGAAGCCGCTTCAATAGACGCTTCCTGCACACTTGTGGCATCACGAAGGCTGAGAGCATGAGTGGCTGGAGGAAGTGATAGGAGTTGTCACCCCAACAGGGCAGAAGTTTATGCCCATTGAGACACAACCAGTGAGATACACCAGTGAAGCCGTCTTTCTCAGAGAGGCAGTAGTCAGTGGAATATGAAGCAGCATTGATTTGCTGTGCTAGTAAGTAAGACTCCAAGATCACCACTCCTTGGAGACTTGTGTTGCTGCTGCTTAGTCACATTAGTCATGTTTGACTCTGCGTGACATCATGAACTGCAGCCTGTCAGGCACCTCCATTCATGGAATTCTCCGGGCAAGAAGACTGAAGTGGGTTGCCATGCCCTCCTCCTGGAGGATCTTCCCAATTCAGGTATAGAACCTGGATCTCCTCTGTTGCAGGCAGATTCCTCACCACAGAGCCATCAGGGAAGCCCCATGTATGTATGTACGCATATATATATATATATATATATATATATATATATATATACATACATACATATATAGATAGATAGATAGATAGATTTGAGATCCCATGGCCTGCAGCTTGCTGGGCTTCTCTATCATGGAATTTTCCAGGCAAGGATACTGCAGTGGGTTGCCATTTCCTTCTCCATGGAGACTTGTATTGGTCACTTACTAAGATGAAAGGGGCTCCCTTTATAGCTTCTGTCTACTTTTGGTTCTTATAAGAACTGAGAATTGAAGTTTTAAGACAAAGACTCAGAGATAGCCGACAAATGACTCCATTGCCCTTTACTTTGTATTCAATGAGACATTACCTAACACACAGCTGTTTCCCCAACAGGTTTAGGTGGGGTGATTAAATAATTTATCATCCAAGCTCATAATTTAGAGAATAGCAGGGGACAAACTTAGTAGTTATTCTGGGAAAGCAGGTGTAAAATGAGACGGTCCTGGGCTAATGGGACATGCGGTCATTCTTATTCCTCTGCTTTTGAGATTTCTTCTTTCTTATACTTCTGAACTTATCTGAACACCTTCCACTTTGGCAGTTGAGAGAGGGGTAGAGTTTGAATCTAAAGTTTTTTTCCCCACGACCAGGAGTATTCTTCAAAATGAGGAGGTGTTCTGCTTCTCCTTGTACCCTCTTCTAGGACAGGCATGATTGGCAGCAAAGACATTTAATTTGGAGGCCATTCCCACATTTCTGACACACTTAGCCAGTAGTTGTCTCTAGCAATTTAGTAGCTGTTTGATTTTCAAAAGTGAGATAGAATTCACATACCATAAAATTCACCCTTGTATAGTGTATAATTTAGTGGTTTTTCACATATTCACAAGGTTGTGCAGCCATCCCCACTACCTAATTTGAGAACATTTTCATCACACCAAACGGAAATTCTCTGTACCTACTAAAACAGACACTGCCCATTCCCCCTCCCCACCAGACCCTGGCAACTATGATCTGTTTTCTTCCTCTTTATTAAGTGGAGTCCTACAATATATGGCCTTTTGTGACTGGCTTCTCTCACACAGCATCATGTATTCAAGGTTCACCCGCAGGCTTCCCTGGTGGTGCAGTGATTAAGCATCCATTCTGCAATGCAAGGGGCACTTGCACTTCCAGGTGCCCCTTGCACTGATACCTGGTCCGGGAAGATTCCCGATCCAGAAAGATCCCACATGCTGCAAAGCAACTAAGTCTGTCTGCCACAACTACCGAGCTGGAGCTTCAGAGCCTGTGCTCTGTAACAAGAGAAGCTACTGCAATGAGAAGGCTACATTTCACGACGAGGAGTAGCCCCCACTCCCTGCAATTAGAGAAAGCCCACATGCAGCAACAAAGACCCACCACAGTCAAAAAAAAAAAAAAAAGGTTCATCCATGTTGTAGCATGAGTCAGTATTTCATTTCTTTTTATGTCTGAATAATACCCCATGGCTTGGATAGACCATCTTTTGTTTATGTTTTTATTAATGGATGGGCATTTGGGTTAGCTGCATGCATTTTTATATTTAATTTTATTTATTTATTTTTGGCTAGGCTGGGTCTTTTTCTCTGTCAGGGCTTTTCTCTAACTATGGTGTGCAGGCTTCTCATTGTGGTGGCTTCTCTTGCTGAGGAGCACCAGCTCTAGGTCTCACGGGTCCTAGAGCAAAGGTTCAATAGTTGTGGCACATGGGCTTATGTACCCTGCAGCATGTGGGATCTTCCTGGATTAGGGGTCGAACCTGTGTCTCTAACACTGGCGGGTGGATTCTTTAACATTGAGCCATGAGGTAAGCCCCCAGCCACATGCATTTAAACAAACATTTCTCATAAGGGCTTTCCAAGTATCAGACACTATGGAAATGCAGGAAAGGAAAGGCAGGACTGGGTGCCAGGAAGCAGGGAGACCTGGGGTGGAGGTAGAATTCACATACCATAAAATTCACCCTTGTATAGTGTATAATTTAGTGGTTTTTCACATATTCACAAGGTTGTGCAGCCATCCCCACTACCTAATTTGAGAACATTTTCATCACACCAAACGGAAATTCTCTGTACCTACTAAAACAGACACTGCCCATTCCCCCTCCCCACCAGACCCTGGCAACTATGATCTGTTTTCTTCCTCTTTATTAAGTGGAGTCCTACAATATATGGCCTTTTGTGACTGGCTTCTCTCACACAGCATCATGTATTCAAGGTTCACCCGCAGGCTTCCCTGGTGGTGCAGTGATTAAGCATCCATTCTGCAATGCAAGGGGCACTTGCACTTCCAGGTGCCCCTTGCACTGATACCTGGTCCGGGAAGATTCCCGATCCAGAAAGATCCCACATGCTGCAAAGCAACTAAGTCTGTCTGCCACAACTACCGAGCTGGAGCTTCAGAGCCTGTGCTCTGTAACAAGAGAAGCTACTGCAATGAGAAGGCTACATTTCACGACGAGGAGTAGCCCCCACTCCCTGCAATTAGAGAAAGCCCACATGCAGCAACAAAGACCCACCACAGTCAAAAAAAAAAAAAAAAGGTTCATCCATGTTGTAGCATGAGTCAGTATTTCATTTCTTTTTATGTCTGAATAATACCCCATGGCTTGGATAGACCATCTTTTGTTTATGTTTTTATTAATGGATGGGCATTTGGGTTAGCTGCATGCATTTTTATATTTAATTTTATTTATTTATTTTTGGCTAGGCTGGGTCTTTTTCTCTGTCAGGGCTTTTCTCTAACTATGGTGTGCAGGCTTCTCATTGTGGTGGCTTCTCTTGCTGAGGAGCACCAGCTCTAGGTCTCACGGGTCCTAGAGCAAAGGTTCAATAGTTGTGGCACATGGGCTTATGTACCCTGCAGCATGTGGGATCTTCCTGGATTAGGGGTCGAACCTGTGTCTCTAACACTGGCGGGTGGATTCTTTAACATTGAGCCATGAGGTAAGCCCCCAGCCACATGCATTTAAACAAACATTTCTCATAAGGGCTTTCCAAGTATCAGACACTATGGAAATGCAGGAAAGGAAAGGCAGGACTGGGTGCCAGGAAGCAGGGAGACCTGGGGTGGAGGTAGGGAATATGAAAAAGGAATAGGAGAAGAGTTTAACCATGAGAAACAGGCTCAAGAAAGCCTGTTGTTGTCTAAGGGTTGTGCCTTCCCAGGTGGTGCTAATGGTAAAGAACCTGCCTACCATTGCAGGAGACAGACTTTGATCCTTGAGTCAGGAACATTCCCAGAGGAGAAAATGGTAATCCACTGTAGCATTCTTGTCTGAAAGACTCCAAGGACAGAGGAGCCTGGTGGGCTACAGTACATAGGGTGGCAAGGAGTCGGGCATGACTGAGCCACTGAGCACACACATACACTGCTGTGAAAAGAATGTGCATTTTAGAATTAAATGCAGCCTGGAAACTTTGCTACCAGCTATGCTGGCCTTTGCAAGTCACAGAATGACTTGAAACCTCAGTTTTCTCATCTGTAAAGTAGGGATCTAAATAATTCCCACACAAGTTGTTTTAATTAAAGATGAGTGATACATATGATAGCCTAGTAGGTGATACATTGGGTTCTTTTTAAGAGTTTGAGCATTATGGTCTAGACAATAACATAATAAACATTTATTATCCACTATCTAGCACTGTGAAATTCAATGTGTTGCCTTGTCCACTTCAGATATTCTTTTAGAGAAATAAACCACTTTTGATATGATTTCTCTCCCTGTGTACCCTGCCCTGATTGAATGGATTCCCACCTTCTCCAAGGTGGCCATGTCATTTATCCTCCCTAAAATTATACAGCTTTGAACTTGCTGTTTTTCAACATTATATGAATGACACCATAGTATTTACATCTTTATGTTGTTTGCTTTTCACAGGTAGCATGGTTTTTAGTAGGTGCAGTTAATTTGTTGTTGCTGGTACTAATCCAATGCATAATCATTACATGGTTCTCCCTTCTCTTATTGACCAGGTTTTAGGCTGTTTCTAAGTTATTACTGTAGATAACCACTTCCTCCCATATCACCTGGTAAGCATGTGGTGTAAGTGAGAAGTTTTATTGCTTCACAACAACAATGGATTTTACTAGGCGTTTAAACTTGTGCCAGCCGCTTATAGGTGCTATTTATTGTTCTAAGAAGAAAATAAACAGTAATAGGATCTGCACCTCTGGATATTCCAGGGCTGTTCTAATCCAAAGGCAATGTCCTATTGTCTCCACGATAAACAATTACACTGGTTGGAGAAGGCAGTGAACCTTTAGATCAAGAGCCACAGCCATTCTAAATAGAGACCCTGGCAACCAGGAGGGTGGGGTGGCCTGGGCAGAAGATGGTCCTGGGGGAAGGGCATCATCTTTTCCAACTTTGACCCTGTTTTTTCATGTAATCTTAAGACTCACTGTCATGCTGATGCAAGTCTTGGGTGTTTTGATGTTTTCTGAGACTGATCGCCAGGAAGAGATGAATTTTTTAAACACTTTAAACCGCTTCACAAACGGATTTATAGAGATTGTAAGACATCTTCTCTGTCTCAGAGGCACTCAAGGCTAGAGGGAGGGTGAGAGAGGCAGACTGCAGAGGGAAGGTAGGTGGGGGAGACTAATGCTTCACCAAATGAACGTCCCCAGGGTGAGAACAGTGTCTATCCAAAGCTGTTTCTTGGGCCTGTTTTCTAATAGTGGTTTGGGGGTTTTCTATGTATAGTATCACATCATCTGCAAATAGAGTTTTACTTCTTTTCCCATCTGGACTTCTTTTATTTCTTTTTCTTCTCTTATTGCTGTGGCTAGAACTTCCAGGACTATGTTGAATAACAGTGGTGAAAGTGGACATCCCTGTCTTATTCCTGATCTTAGAAGGAATACTTTCAGCTTTTCATCATTGAGAATGATGTTTGCTGTGGGCTTCTCATATATGGCTTTCATTATGTTGAGGTAGGCTCGTACTATGTCCATTTTTTGAAGAGTTTTTTTTTTTTTAATCATAAATGGATGTTGGATTTTGTCAAAGGCTTTTCTGGCATCTATTGATATTATCATGTGATTTTTGTCTTTCAGTATGTTGATGTGGTGCATCACATTGACTGATTTGCAGGTACTGAAGAGTCCTTGCATACCTGGGATAAATCCTACTTGATCATGATGTATGAGTTTTTTGATGCATTGTTGAAAACACATCAAAACTGGACAACTACATGCAGAAGAATGAAGTTGGAATATTCCCTTACACCATACACAAAGATAAACTCAAAATGGATTAAAGACCTAAATGTAAGACTAGAGACCATAAAACTCTTGCAGGAGAATATAAATGGCACTTTATTCTAAATAGAGACCAGTAATAGGATCTGCACCTCTGGATATTCCAGGGCTGTTCTAATCCAAAGGCAATGTCCTATTGTCTCCACGATAAACAATTACACTGGTTGGAGAAGGCAGTGAACCTTTAGATCAAGAGCCACAGCCATTCTAAATAGAGACCCTGGCAACCAGGAGGGTGGGGTGGCCTGGGCAGAAGATGGTCCTGGGGGAAGGGCATCATCTTTTCCAACTTTGACCCTGTTTTTTCATGTAATCTTAAGACTCACTGTCATGCTGATGCAAGTCTTGGGTGTTTTGATGTTTTCTGAGACTGATCGCCAGGAAGAGATGAATTTTTTAAACACTTTAAACCGCTTCACAAACGGATTTATAGAGATTGTAAGACATCTTCTCTGTCTCAGAGGCACTCAAGGCTAGAGGGAGGGTGAGAGAGGCAGACTGCAGAGGGAAGGTAGGTGGGGGAGACTAATGCTTCACCAAATGAACGTCCCCAGGGTGAGAACAGTGTCTATCCAAAGCTGTTTCTTGGGCCTGTTTTCTAATAGTGGTTTGGGGGTTTTCTATGTATAGTATCACATCATCTGCAAATAGAGTTTTACTTCTTTTCCCATCTGGACTTCTTTTATTTCTTTTTCTTCTCTTATTGCTGTGGCTAGAACTTCCAGGACTATGTTGAATAACAGTGGTGAAAGTGGACATCCCTGTCTTATTCCTGATCTTAGAAGGAATACTTTCAGCTTTTCATCATTGAGAATGATGTTTGCTGTGGGCTTCTCATATATGGCTTTCATTATGTTGAGGTAGGCTCGTACTATGTCCATTTTTTGAAGAGTTTTTTTTTTTTTAATCATAAATGGATGTTGGATTTTGTCAAAGGCTTTTCTGGCATCTATTGATATTATCATGTGATTTTTGTCTTTCAGTATGTTGATGTGGTGCATCACATTGACTGATTTGCAGGTACTGAAGAGTCCTTGCATACCTGGGATAAATCCTACTTGATCATGATGTATGAGTTTTTTGATGCATTGTTGAAAACACATCAAAACTGGACAACTACATGCAGAAGAATGAAGTTGGAATATTCCCTTACACCATACACAAAGATAAACTCAAAATGGATTAAAGACCTAAATGTAAGACTAGAGACCATAAAACTCTTGCAGGAGAATATAGGCAAAACACTCAGTAACATAAATCAAAGCAAGATTTTCTATGACCCGTCCTCTAGAATAACAGAAATAAAAACAAAAGTAAATGTGTGGGACCTATTGAAATTTAAAATGCTTCTGCACAGCAACAGAAACTACAAATAAGGTGAATAGACAACCCACAGAATGAGAGAAAATAACAGCAAATGAACAACAGACAAAAAACTAATCTTCAAAATATACAAGCAGTTCAGACAGCTCAATACTGAAAAAACAAACAACCCAAACAAAAAATGGGAAAAAGACCTAAAGAGACATCTATCCAAGGAAGACATACAGATGACCAAAAACACATGAAAAGATGCTCAACATTGCTTATTATTAGAGAAATGCAAATCAAAACTACAATGAGATATCACCTCACACCAGTCAGAATGGCCATCATCAAAAAATCTGCAGATAATAAATGCTGGAGAGGGTGTGGAGAAAAGGGAATACTCCTGCATTGTTGGTGGTAGTGTAAATTGATACAACCAGTATAGAGATACGACCAGTATGGGGATTCCTCAAAAAGTTAAGAATAGAAGCACCATTTGACCCAGCAATCCCACTCTTAGGCTTATACCCTGATGAAATTAAAATTGAAGGAGACACCTTTACACCAGTGTTCATTGCTGCACTCTATACAATAGCTAGATCATGGAAGCAACCTAGATATCCATCGACAAATGAATGGATAAAGAAGCCCTGGTACATATATACAATGCAATATTTCTCAGCCACTAAAAGAAATGCAGAAGATTCAGTCCTAATGAGATGGATGAATTTAGAACCTATTGTACAAAGTGAAGTAACTCAAAGAGAGAAGGACATATACAGTATACTAACACATATATATGGAATCTAGTAAGATCATACTGATAAATACACATGCAGAGCATCGATGGAAAAACGGTCATAGAGAACAGACTTATGGACATTGGGGAGAGGGTAGAATGGGTGAGAGATACGGAAAGAGCACCATGGAGCCCTATACTATCATATGTAAAAGAGATAACTATTGTCAATGGACTGTGGGACTAAGGGATAGTACATGGGGGCTTTGTGATGGCCTAGAGGGGTGGGATGGAGGGGAATGGGATACACATATGACTAATCTGGAATCATATATATCTGTAAACAACAAAACTCTGTAAAATCAAAAAAGCAAAATAAAAAAACTTGTGATTGTGAAAAAAAAAAGAATGAGGATGTCATTATACATTTGTCCAAATCCATAGGATGTACACTTAGAATCATAAATATAAACTATGGAGGTTGGGTGCTACTGACATGTCATGTAGGTTCATCATCGTAACAAAAGTACCCTCTGCCACAAGATACTGACAGGGATGGAGGATGTGCATATCATGGGGGCAGAGGATATATAGGAGACTTCTGAACCTTCTGCTCAATTTTGTTATGAATCTAAAACTACTCTAAGAGTAAAGTGACCTCAAAATCATTTTTAAGTGTACATATTTTTTAAATGAAGAGGCAGGCTACAGACAGGTGGAAATATTTGCAAAACATATATCTGACAAAGAACTTCTCTCCCCAATACATAAAGAACTCCTAAAACTCAGCAATAATGAGACATAAGTTTAAAGTACATGAAAAAGATACTTCAAAAAAAGAAGATATCTCGATGGCCAATAAGCATGCAAAAATAATCAATGTCACTGTTCATTAAGAAAGTGTGAGATAGGGCTTCCCCTGGTGGTCCAGTCGGTAAGGACACCACCTTGCAGTACAAGGGACGCCGGTTCGAGCCCTGGCCTGGGAAGATCCCACGTGCCACAGAGCGGCTGGACCTATGTGTCCAATCACCAAGCCGGAGCTCTGGAGCTCATGCGCCCAGAGCCGGCGCTCAGCAACAACAGACGCCACAGCGATGGGAGGCCCACAGGAGCCAAGGAACAAAGATGGATGAAAACAGACAAATGAAAGACCAATAGAAGTGGCCCGCCTGCTCCCCTCCCCCCCCAACCCGCCCCCCCAAAATAAATAAATAAATCTTTAAAAAAAAAAAAGAAAAGAAAGTATGAGATAAAGTCACATTGAGATACCAGTACATACCTATTAGAATGGCTGAAATTTTAAAAGACTGAGAATACCAAACGTTGCTGAGGAGACAGAGTAACAAAGACCCATTTCTAGTGAGAGGGTAAAAAGTACAACCACTGCAGAAAAAAACCTTAACAATATCTCATAAATTTAAACTTACATCTATTGTATACATCAGCATTTACCCAAGAGAAATGAACACATATATTCATGAAATGACTTGGAAATGGAAGTTTATAACAGCTTTATTTATAATAATCCCAAATTGGAAGCAATTCAACTGTCCATCAACAGGAGAATGAATAAATCAACTGTGTCGTATTCACACAAAGGAATAAGATTCAACAATTAAAAGGAAAAAATATTGATATGCACAGCTACATGGACAAGTCTCACAGATGTGAGGATGAGAACAAAACCCCGGAGTCAAGTACACACCACATGATTCCATTTACCTGAGGTTCAAGAGGAGGCAAAGCTAATGCAAAAACGTAGCCAAAAACATGGGGAATTAAGATTCAAAAAATTAAAAGGTAACAAATTTAATTGTACAGGTGGAAATATTTGCAAAACATATATCTGACAAAGAACTTCTCTCCCCAATACATAAAGAACTCCTAAAACTCAGCAATAATGAGACATAAGTTTAAAGTACATGAAAAAGATACTTCAAAAAAAGAAGATATCTCGATGGCCAATAAGCATGCAAAAATAATCAATGTCACTGTTCATTAAGAAAGTGTGAGATAGGGCTTCCCCTGGTGGTCCAGTCGGTAAGGACACCACCTTGCAGTACAAGGGACGCCGGTTCGAGCCCTGGCCTGGGAAGATCCCACGTGCCACAGAGCGGCTGGACCTATGTGTCCAATCACCAAGCCGGAGCTCTGGAGCTCATGCGCCCAGAGCCGGCGCTCAGCAACAACAGACGCCACAGCGATGGGAGGCCCACAGGAGCCAAGGAACAAAGATGGATGAAAACAGACAAATGAAAGACCAATAGAAGTGGCCCGCCTGCTCCCCTCCCTCCCCAACCCGCCCCCCCAAAATAAAAAAATAAACCTTTAAAAAAAAAAAAGAAAAGAAAGTATGAGATAAAGTCACATTGAGATACCAGTACATACCTATTAGAATGGCTGAAATTTTAAAAGACTGAGAATACCAAACGTTGCTGAGGAGACAGAGTAACAAAGACCCATTTCTAGTGAGAGGGTAAAAAGTACAACCACTGCAGAAAAAAACCTTAACAATATCTCATAAATTTAAACTTACATCTATTGTATACATCAGCATTTACCCAAGAGAAATGAACACATATATTCATGAAATGACTTGGAAATGGAAGTTTATAACAGCTTTATTTATAATAATCCCAAATTGGAAGCAATTCAACTGTCCATCAACAGGAGAATGAATAAATCAACTGTGTCGTATTCACACAAAGGAATAAGATTCAACAATTAAAAGGAAAAAATATTGATATGCACAGCTACATGGACAAGTCTCACAGATGTGAGGATGAGAACAAAACCCCGGAGTCAAGTACACACCACATGATTCCATTTACCTGAGGTTCAAGAGGAGGCAAAGCTAATGCATGTTGGAAAAATTCAGAATATTGTTGCCTCTGGGGAGAGGAGTTGATTGAGAATGTCGATGAGGGAACTGTGTGGGGTGAATGGCGAGATTCAACACTGTGTAGAGATGTGAATTACGTGAGTGTATCATTTTGTCAAAATTGTACACTTAATATTCATGCATTTTAATGTATGTAAATTTTGCCTAAAAAAATCATTTAAAAAAGAAACAATGATTGAGTGAGGTTTGGGAGGACTGGGGAGACAAAGGTACAAAAAGAATCACAGAATGTTGATCTTTGTCAAAGCTGGATGATGGACATACATGGGTTCATTATACTATTCTGTTTATTGTACATGTTTGAAAAATCCCATAAGAAAGAGTTTCTTACAGTCTCATAGGACTTCAGGGAAGGACATTGTGCTGTTTCAGCACCTTAAGCCCATTGTCACCTCAGGGCCTATGAGTAGCTGTTTCCTCTGCTGGGAACACTGTATTCCCTGATTTCAGAATGGCTGGTCCTTCTGGTTGTTCAGGGCTTGGCTTAAATGTCACCTCCTTGGTACTCCTCTGACCAACGTAGCTAATGTAGCCCCCAGGCATTCTCTATTTCAACTGTGCATTTCAATTCTCAGCATAGCGCTTATTTTGTATGTTGTTTTGCTGTTTGTAATATTTCTTGTCTGTCTGCCTTCATCAAAATGTAAGGTCCACAGTAGTGGGGATCACGGGGGTGTATCTGTCTCATGCACTTGTTTCTCCCCATCACCTAGTCACTGTCTGATGTGTAGATTTTATTCACTATCCACCGCTTTCCAATGAATGAGTTCAGCAGTTAAGTGCCAGGGTGTATGTTAGGGCTGAATATGCTAACATCATAACTCTTACTACCTTAGAATGTGACTATACTTGGAGATAAGACCTTTCAAGAGGAAACTAAGTTAAAATGAGGTCATATGAGTTGACCCTAATCCAATATAACCAGTGTCCTTATAGTATCAGTCACTCAGTCGTGTCCGACTCTTTATGACCCCATGAGCTGTAGTCCACCAGGTTCCTCTGTCCATGAAGCTCTCCAGGTAAGATTAATGGAGTGGGCTGCCATTGCCTTCTCCAGGGGATCTTCCCAACCCTGGGCCTCCCTCATTGCAGGCAGATCCTTTACCAACTGAGCCACCAGGGAAGCCTGTCCTCACAAGAAGAGGACATTAATAACAGACAGGGATGGAGGAAAGGCTACGTGAGGACACTGGGAGAAGGCCACTGTCTACAAACCACGGAGAGAGGCCTCAGAAGAAATCAACCCTACCAACACCTTGATCTCGAACTTCTAGGCTCCAGAATTGTGAGAAAATAGATTTCTGGTGTTTAAGTCGCTCCATCTATGCTGTTTGCTACAGCACCCCTAGCAAACTAATACAGTTGGTTTGTGGATGCAGATGTGTTTGAAGCCTCTAGACCTATCTGCCTTCCAAATAAGAAAGCTGACTAAATTTAGAGTTGCCAGGTGGACCAAATAAAAATACAGGACACCAGTTAAATTTGAAAAATAATCCATTGGCTTTTTACAACTTATTGAAAGAAAGAAAAGTATAGAATATTTAGAGGGTCCTGACAAAGTCTAAACGGGACAAATTCATTAAATAGAGCACATGTTTTATGTGTATAAGACATGGAGAAACTTTAACAGGGGATTATAGAATTCTAGTCTCCCGGATCCCATTCCAGGGCTGTCTCTAGAGGCACAATTTGAAGATAAGAAGATGGTTAATTGAAACAAAAACCTCAAGCATTCATTCCTGACCACTGAGTTTTCCTGGGCCACCCTAGCTTGGAACAAGGTGGGAACTTCACCAGTAGGTGAGGGAGGCTCCTTCAGAAGCGTACCATGTAAGGCATCATGACAGACATCAAGTATAGGCAGGAGAATGTTTTCCTAGGATGATTTTTTCACTTGCCCAAAAACCTAATGTAGCAAGGAAAGCCTGAGTTTTATTGGAGGGCAATTTTGCAGCATCTAATAAAATTTAAAATCCACTACCCATCAATTCCATTTCTCTGTATCCACTCTAGAGAACCATCCCCACATGTGGTTCAGGAAGTAAAAAAAAAAAAAAAAAAGATGTTTGTACAGTGGAAAATTGGAAACAATGGAAATAGAGATATAAAAATAGTGCCATGACTGTTCAATGGAATACTACGCAGCTGTTAAAAGGATGTGAGACATTCAAAGGATCCATAGAACCATGTGGAAGCTGAAGATACACTAGTATATGGAAAGCCTAGTTGTAGGAAAAGGATAGTGGCAAGATACCATTCAATACGGTATACCATATAATATACATATACCTGTGTTTTTACTAAATGGTCAGAAGAGGCCTCAGAAGAAATCAACCCTACCAACACCTTGATCTCGAACTTCTAGGCTCCAGAATTGTGAGAAAATAGATTTCTGGTGTTTAAGTCGCTCCATCTATGCTGTTTGCTACAGCACCCCTAGCAAACTAATACAGTTGGTTTGTGGATGCAGATGTGTTTGAAGCCTCTAGACCTATCTGCCTTCCAAATAAGAAAGCTGACTAAATTTAGAGTTGCCAGGTGGACCAAATAAAAATACAGGACACCAGTTAAATTTGAAAAATAATCCATTGGCTTTTTACAACTTATTGAAAGAAAGAAAAGTATAGAATATTTAGAGGGTCCTGACAAAGTCTAAACGGGACAAATTCATTAAATAGAGCACATGTTTTATGTGTATAAGACATGGAGAAACTTTAACAGGGGATTATAGAATTCTAGTCTCCCGGATCCCATTCCAGGGCTGTCTCTAGAGGCACAATTTGAAGATAAGAAGATGGTTAATTGAAACAAAAACCTCAAGCATTCATTCCTGACCACTGAGTTTTCCTGGGCCACCCTAGCTTGGAACAAGGTGGGAACTTCACCAGTAGGTGAGGGAGGCTCCTTCAGAAGCGTACCATGTAAGGCATCATGACAGACATCAAGTATAGGCAGGAGAATGTTTTCCTAGGATGATTTTTTCACTTGCCCAAAAACCTAATGTAGCAAGGAAAGCCTGAGTTTTATTGGAGGGCAATTTTGCAGCATCTAATAAAATTTAAAATCCACTACCCATCAATTCCATTTCTCTGTATCCACTCTAGAGAACCATCCCCACATGTGGTTCAGGAAGTAAAAAAAAAAAAAAAAAAAAAAAAGATGTTTGTACAGTGGAAAATTGGAAACAATGGAAATAGAGATATAAAAATAGTGCCATGACTGTTCAATGGAATACTACGCAGCTGTTAAAAGGATGTGAGACATTCAAAGGATCCATAGAACCATGTGGAAGCTGAAGATACACTAGTATATGGAAAGCCTAGTTGTAGGAAAAGGATAGTGGCAAGATACCATTCAATACGGTATACCATATAATATACATATACCTGTGTTTACTATGGGTAGGTAGATATGTGTGCAAATGAATGAGAAATGGTCTGGCCAGCAGCATCCCAAACTGGTAACTAGTGGAACAAATACATCTCTGAAACTGGGAAAGAGCCAAGGCTGCACTGGGAGAGGAGTTGTCAAAAGAGACATTAGCTTTACCTATATCACGTTTTGAATTTTATAAAAATGTTTTGATGTTTTACATAATGAAAAGACTTTTGAAGAGAAAGATCATGGGTTTTGTGATCAGACATACTGGTGTGGGTATCTCAGTTCAGCTCTGTCACTGACTATGTGACTCCGGCCACTGTGGTAGCTGAATAGTACCCTTCAAGATGTCCACATCCTAATCCCTGGAGCCTGTGAATGGTAACTTACATGGCAAAGGGTCTTGGGAAATGGGTCACATTTAGCATCTTATGATGGGGAGATCATCCTGGATTATTAGGTGGGCCTAAAGGTAATCACAAGGCTCCTTGTGAGAGAGAGAGACAGAGGAAAAATAGACTACAGAGGAGGAAGAAGGGGAGGAGGGAAGCAGGAGCAGAAAAGACGGTGTGATGGGGGATGAATGAACCAAGAAATGGGGATGGCCTCCAGAAGAAAGAAAGAGCCAGGGAATGGGCTGTTCTTTGGAGCATTGAGGGATCACAGCCTGACCATAGCTGCTCTTCATCTGGGTCAAGTGAAATTCTCTTTAGACTTCTGGCCTGTAGAACTGCAGGAGAATAAACACGTGTTATTCTCACACCACTAAGTTGGGGGTATTTTGTTGCAGCAACAGTAGGGACCTGATTCAACAAGCTACTTCACTCCACTGAACCCTGGTGTGCCCGTCTGTAAGATGGGGTGGTTCCAGGTCCTTCATCAGCTGTGGCGAAGACTGGAGCTCATGTTTGTTCTGTTGGTAGTAGAGTCATTGCTGCAGCTAACACTGAGTACTCTTCCCGGAAGCCTACCATTATCTCCATCAAGGCTTTGTGGAAGGCAGTGTCTGCTAACAACTCAGGGCATGCCAATGCCCATCCATGGGCTCTGAACAATGGACCTATCCTGCCTCCCACGACAGAGCCTATTCCATGGCTGGTGCTCAGGAAAATGTCCTTGTCAGAAGGACTTGACCATTTACTTGATATGGTCTGGGAATTCCAAAAATGAATTAAGCGATTTAGAAGCAGTTCTCCCCTGGGTCTTATTTCACTTCCTGGCTCTTTCCTCTTGCATTTCAAGGATGGCCAGCATTGTCACAGAAACTTTGGAATCTGTCTAATCATGGCTTCCAATGTCAGGGTTGACTAATCTTTACCATATTTGAAGATCATCATTGCCTAACACAGAAATAAACTCGATCTCTGTACTCAGGGAATTATATCCCTCCTGGGAGCAATTATCAGTCATGAACTCCAAGAAGGCAATACCTGTCATGCCCACAGCCTCCAGACTCCTGATAGGGGGTACTGCTCCTGAAAAAAGAGAAGGAAGGCCCCTCTGGAGTCTGGAGATCCAAAACTCATCAAGAGAGGGAGGTGGTCCCAGAAGGCTTCGTGGAATGTCTACACTTTATTGCTTATGTCATGGAGGAGGCAAAGTCCAACCACTTCCTCCCTGTTCTGTCACAGCCTCCCAGCATCAGGAGGGCTGGGCTCCAGGGGGACAATGGCTTGGAGACCTCCCAGCCATGAGCTCAGACAGGAAACCATCATCTCATGTCAGAATTGGTGGAAAAGTTGCCTGAGCAGTTTGGCACTGCAGCACCTGCGCTTTAATCAGTCAAAGCCTCCACTCTAGGCTCCAAACACTCCACACTCCAGGCTCAGGGATGCTGCAAATCTGCGTCAGATGTTTGCTCTGCTCAGAGGCCATCAACTTAAATATTAGTCTTTTCTCTTCTGCTCAGTCTTTATGTTGATTTGGGGCTGATTCAGGTTGGGAGTAAATGATTTGTGTTAAACAAACTATGTTTTGGTGGGGAAGGTGCGAGTTGATAATTTAAAAGAGAAGGATAGAGCATCGGCAGTTCCACTTCTGCGTATCCACCCCAAAGGATTGAAAGCAGGGAGTCAAATGGATATTTGCCCAGCCATGTTCAAAGGAGCCTTAGTCACAATAGCCCAAAGATGGAGACAACTCAGGTGTCCATTAACAGATGCCTGGGGTGAGGGAGCACACTGAGTGTGCTATAGAATCATATATACAATGGAGTATTACTCGGTCATAAAGAGGAAGGAAATTCCAACTCAGATTACCAACATGGATGAACCTTAAAGACAGTATGCTAGGTCAGACATAAAAGGACAAATATTAGATCATTCTGCTTACCTAAGGTGCCTAAAATAGTCAAATTCCTAGAGACAAAGTAGAATAGAGGTTACCAGGGGCTGGAGGAAGTGGGCAAGGGGGAGTCAGTGTTTAATGGGTTCAGAGTTTCAGTTGGAAAAGATGAGAACATTCTGAGGATGGATGGTGGTGATGGTCTCACAATGTGAGTGCACTTAATGCCACTGAACTGGATACTTCATAATAGTTAATGTGGTAAGTCTTATGGTATGTATATTTTACCACAATAGAAAAAGGGAGGGGTAGTTGAGGAGTGCAAGGGGACCAGAATCACTTGCACCAGAACTGGATTCCTGCCTGGCTCCTCGCTATAATCACCTGAAATGTTTGAAAAACCTTGATGACCGGCCTGCACCTGAGACCAAGTACAACAGCATTTGTGTGTGTGTGTGTGTGTTTTAAATCTCCTGGTGATTCCAAAGGAGAGCCAAGGTTGAGCACTGCTCCGTCATCTTGCCACCAAAGTACAGCCAACAGAGATGCATGGGAATAAAATTACAGCTTAGTGGGCCCCTACTCCATACCCAGCTCCTTATCTCACTCCAAACACCCAGCAGCGTGCGTAATAGGGTGCGTCTCCATCCCAAGTCCCCCAGCGCAGGACAGGGCCCATTTACAGCTATCCTCTTAGCATTACTAATAGGGCCCCCTTTCACTCTCAAAGATGCCTCGATGTAGATGATGAATGTGTCTGTATCATTCTCCATTATATGTGCTCTCTAAGTGTGAGGAAGCCACACCTGAGAGAGATGTGGAAGTCTCTCAAGGTCACACAAAGGAAAACCTGCCACTTGACCTGAGTTTCTCAATTTCCAAGCCCCATGCTCTCTGCCTTATGACCATCTGCCTACCCAGGAGACAGGTCCAAAAAATCCACCTTCAAGGGCATTCAGAATGATTATATTTTAAAAAATGAATTTAAAAATGGAGTTTCTCTTTAAGAAAGAGAATTTTCCATTTTAAGAAGAGGAAATGCAGCAGGCTCCTAACTGGTCTTCCCACCTTTGCTCTTGACCTCCTACAGTCTATTCTCAGCCTCACAGTAGAGTGAGCTGGTTGACACAAAGCCGATCCCGTCCTTCCTCTGCTCAAACCCACGACTCCCACCTCTCTTGGAGTAAAACCAATGACCTTGCCATGATATCTTCTACCCCATGACCTCTCTGGCCTCACCATCTAGGGCTCTGTCCTGGGCTAGTTTATCTCGAGCTAAAGGGTCCTGTTTGCTAGTCTTTGAATGGTCCAGGCGTGTTCACACCTTAGGGCTTTGCAGATGCACGTTCTGGCCAGAACAGTCCTCTCTGGGATGGCCACAAGACTCCTCCCTCACCTCGTTCCGTTGTCACCACTGCCACCCACTCAGTGAAACCTATGATGACCAGATTGTTGGCAATAGCAATCCCCCTACCTCTGCATTCCCAAACCCCTTAAAAAATTAAGAAAAATGCTTTATGAGCTTTTATCTTTTCAACTTTCAACAACGTATGATTTATTGCTCCCTGAAAACTGTAGAATTTACTTATGTGTTAATTTATTATTGCTTATTATCTATCATTCCCAATGGAGGGCAGTGAGCTCTGTCAGTTTTTGCTCACTGCTGTTCTCTGAGCTCCTTTAATAGTACATAGACATGGTTTATTTACTGAATAAATAGTTGCATCTTTTAACCTATAGTCAAATCAATCAGTCTTTAAGTTTCTGCTTTTATTGTCATGCCCAGAAAGCCATTTTCAACTCATAAGCATGGAGAACACTGAAAGGAAACAGCACTGGCTGACCTCCCATCTGTCCTTCCTGATTATGGCTGTATTTTGTACATTTAGAATTTTCATCTAATTTGAAATTTATTTATTGTAATGTGGGAGGAAAGGAAACAGATCTTTTAATCCATGGTTTGTCTGTTTTGCAATCTGTTTTACTTCTTTGATGATTTAAGATTTGCTTAATTTTTTATTCTTTATTTTTGTAATGCTTAGTTCTATTTCTAGACCCCCTATTACTTTCCATTGATCTGATTGCTTACTGCTCCACTAGAAACTATTTTAATTATTTTAAATGCCCATACTCCTTTTGAAAAATAATTAATTAGAATTTTCAAAACGTTGTTCCTTTATTTTGTCTTTAAAGAACTGGTTCTCAGATTTACTAATTTTACTGGGTATTTGTTTCCTTTATAACTAATTGATTAATTTGTACTTTTGCTTTTTAAGAAAGGCTTACTTTATTATTTTCTCTTTAAGGTTTTTTTGAGAGGGGCAGATGTTTGGCTCATTTATTTGCATTCACTTACTTAAGAAGACAAGACTGCCTTTTCTTTGAGTTAATGTTTGACCACATCTCTTAAGATTTGGTAGATTTTATTTTCATTGTTACTGTCCAAATGTCCCATAATTACACTTTTAACTTTCTCCATTTTTGAGAGTTGTTTAGATGGCTTTTCATCTCCCATAAGCACATAGATTGTGATTTTAGGATAATTATTTTGTTTCAGATCTCTTGTACTCAAAGGATATTTCTATAAATTTTCTAATTTTGAAAAGTAGTTTCTTTTTGAGATTTTTCTTAATGATTTAGATAGGTCATTTTTTGCCACTATCCTTTCAAAACTTGAGAAGAATGCATATTCTTTGTAGGTACTGAGTTCAATACATACCCACTAAATTGAGCTAAATAATCCTTTTTTGTTTTTCCATTTTTCTGATGCTTTCTTCACTCTCAAAGAGAAGGAACTTTGGTTAATGCTTTCCTCTCCCCTGGTGTTTCTGTTAATTTCCCATTGCCTTTTTTTTTGCGTTGTGTATTTTGAGTCTATACTTTTGGGAATGTTATTGACAGTACATTAATATGTTCGTTGGTGAGCCCCTAGTCATGGCTCTTGCCAGTTCTCCATTGGAGGTGTTGTACCTTCTTACTGACCTGAAAATAGATTTTCTATATTAAATGCATTAACTCTCTGCCGTCTGTGTTACAGATACTTTCCCAAATTCTTGGTTTAAAAAAATTCTGTTAGCGATATATTTAGTATACAGACTTCAATCTGTCTATATACCAATATTATGCTCTTGCTTGCATTCTAAATATAGTGTAGGGGGAGGATGTTAGGGGAGGGGCGAAAGTCTTGGTCTCCTCTCCTTGATCAACCTTGAACTTCTCTACCTGTTTAAGTTTCTCAGCCCTCATTTGCAGGCTATGGTCTCATGTCACCTCCCACTTCTGATCTTTCAGGATGTTTCAAAGCCAAGTCCTTCCTCAGAGAAAGAGAGAACTCCTTTTATCTCACAGAGCTGAAGACCTAAAGGCATAATTAAAAGCCACACTTTGACACCATTGATCAATGTGTAGTTATAATAGTATATACTTTTTCTGTAAGTCCTATTCTGAAACCATTTACCCCAGATCTTAAAATGTATCCCCTTCTGTACACATATAATCTCTGTGTATTTTAGGGACTTCCTGGTGACTCAGACATTGAAGAATCTACCTGAAATTTGGGAGACTCGGGTTCAATCCCTGGGTCAGGAAGATCCCCTGTAGAAGGAAATGGCAACCCACACCAGTATTCTTGCTTGGAGAATTTTTTGAACAGAGAAGCCTGATGGGCACAGTCCATAGCGTCGCAATTTTGAAAAGTAGTTTCTTTTGAGATTTTTCTTAATGATTTAGATAGGTCATTTTTTGCCACTATCCTTTCAAAACTTGAGAAGAATGCATATTCTTTGTAGGTACTGAGTTCAATACATACCCACTAAATTGAGCTAAATAATCCTTTTTTGTTTTTCCATTTTTCTGATGCTTTCTTCACTCTCAAAGAGAAGGAACTTTGGTTAATGCTTTCCTCTCCCCTGGTGTTTCTGTTAATTTCCCATTGCCTTTTTTTTGCGTTGTGTATTTTGAGTCTATACTTTTGGGAATGTTATTGACAGTACATTAATATGTTCGTTGGTGAGCCCCTAGTCATGGCTCTTGCCAGTTCTCCATTGGAGGTGTTGTACCTTCTTACTGACCTGAAAATAGATTTTCTATATTAAATGCATTAACTCTCTGCCGTCTGTGTTACAGATACTTTCCCAAATTCTTGGTTTAAAAAAATTCTGTTAGCGATATATTTAGTATACAGACTTCAATCTGTCTATATACCAATATTATGCTCTTGCTTGCATTCTAAATATAGTGTAGGGGGAGGATGTTAGGGGAGGGGCGAAAGTCTTGGTCTCCTCTCCTTGATCAACCTTGAACTTCTCTACCTGTTTAAGTTTCTCAGCCCTCATTTGCAGGCTATGGTCTCATGTCACCTCCCACTTCTGATCTTTCAGGATGTTTCAAAGCCAAGTCCTTCCTCAGAGAAAGAGAGAACTCCTTTTATCTCACAGAGCTGAAGACCTAAAGGCATAATTAAAAGCCACACTTTGACACCATTGATCAATGTGTAGTTATAATAGTATATACTTTTTCTGTAAGTCCTATTCTGAAACCATTTACCCCAGATCTTAAAATGTATCCCCTTCTGTACACATATAATCTCTGTGTATTTTAGGGACTTCCTGGTGACTCAGACATTGAAGAATCTACCTGAAATTTGGGAGACTCGGGTTCAATCCCTGGGTCAGGAAGATCCCCTGTAGAAGGAAATGGCAACCCACACCAGTATTCTTGCTTGGAGAATTTTTTGAACAGAGAAGCCTGATGGGCACAGTCCATAGCGTCGCGAAGAGTCAAACATGACTAAGTAACTAACACACAGGCAGTCCAATGGCTAAAATTCCAGCCTCCCACTGAGGTGGTGCAGGTTTGATCCCTGGTTGTGGAACTAAGATCTCATGTGCTGCATGGCACAGTCAAAAAAAAGGAAGAAATTTTAATGAAAGATTTGGAAGATATAGAACAATGATTTCATTTAAGCACCTACCATCGCTTAAAGACAAATACTCTATATCTCCATTCTTAAAAATTCCACCTTCACTGCTGACTATCCCCTCTCTTCTCCCACCTGCCTTATCACTCCCAAAATCTTGCTTACACCTAATGAAAAGTAGTCAGGATTTGTGTGCCTTGTCTTTTACTTTTAATTAAGTGTACTTTTTCTGAAGAAAAGTATTTTATTTCTTTAGATAGTATTTCTGATATCAACTGTTAATATATTTTTTTCACCACATAACCAATATATGAGCAATACTGTAAGTGAACCTATCATTATGTCAAAAAATTTTAAGAACTATTCTTTATAATAAAAGGTTGAAGAAAATTGATGTTGATGACAACTACATTACAGTGATATGGCCTCAGGCACACCACCTGATCTCCTTGGATCTCTGTCCTTTAACCTGAAAAGTCCAATCCTGTGCCATGGGATCGGGACTGAATCTAACAAAGGACAAGTCATGTGACCTTAGCAAGTTATTGAACCAGTTACCTACCTCACCAGTTAGTGAGCTAATTGATGGTTGACCTGAAAGCACAGTCTCTTAACCAGCACCATTCAGGCATTACTTGAAGTAGAGACAAAATTGCCTCTTGCTCATATGTCAGAATTTTGTCTACATTGAGCACTAAAGTTTTACTGACTGTTTTTTTCATTCCCTTAAATATTCATTGCATACCTGCCCTTTGGCAGACACTCTATAAATGTTACGCATGTCTAAGGATATCTCCTCAGTATCCTCTTCCCTTTCCTTTCTTCCTAGAACCCCAGTTGTGTCCAAGTATCCATGTAACCCCATGCAGCCATGTACAACAGGAAGAGTTGATTTCACCCCAGCTATTGGGGAAGGGGCTAGTAGATCTAAGAAGGATTCCACTTCCCTTTCTGGTGATTGGATAAGGACAGGTGATGGGACCTAGTTCAAGTCCGGGAAGGCATTACTAGGAAAAGTTCTTTATTCATAAAAAAGAGTCCTAGAAGAAAGCAGGCTTTTGTCTTCCTGTTAGTGTTGTTACATCCCCTTGCATATTTAATGAAAGATTTGGAAGATATAGAACAATGATTTCATTTAAGCACCTACCATCGCTTAAAGACAAATACTCTATATCTCCATTCTTAAAAATTCCACCTTCACTGCTGACTATCCCCTCTCTTCTCCCACCTGCCTTATCACTCCCAAAATCTTGCTTACACCTAATGAAAAGTAGTCAGGATTTGTGTGCCTTGTCTTTTACTTTTAATTAAGTGTACTTTTTCTGAAGAAAAGTATTTTATTTCTTTAGATAGTATTTCTGATATCAACTGTTAATATATTTTTTTCACCACATAACCAATATATGAGCAATACTGTAAGTGAACCTATCATTATGTCAAAAAATTTTAAGAACTATTCTTTATAATAAAAGGTTGAAGAAAATTGATGTTGATGACAACTACATTACAGTGATATGGCCTCAGGCACACCACCTGATCTCCTTGGATCTCTGTCCTTTAACCTGAAAAGTCCAATCCTGTGCCATGGGATCGGGACTGAATCTAACAAAGGACAAGTCATGTGACCTTAGCAAGTTATTGAACCAGTTACCTACCTCACCAGTTAGTGAGCTAATTGATGGTTGACCTGAAAGCACAGTCTCTTAACCAGCACCATTCAGGCATTACTTGAAGTAGAGACAAAATTGCCTCTTGCTCATATGTCAGAATTTTGTCTACATTGAGCACTAAAGTTTTACTGACTGTTTTTTTCATTCCCTTAAATATTCATTGCATACCTGCCCTTTGGCAGACACTCTATAAATGTTACGCATGTCTAAGGATATCTCCTCAGTATCCTCTTCCCTTTCCTTTCTTCCTAGAACCCCAGTTGTGTCCAAGTATCCATGTAACCCCATGCAGCCATGTACAACAGGAAGAGTTGATTTCACCCCAGCTATTGGGGAAGGGGCTAGTAGATCTAAGAAGGATTCCACTTCCCTTTCTGGTGATTGGATAAGGACAGGTGATGGGACCTAGTTCAAGTCCGGGAAGGCATTACTAGGAAAAGTTCTTTATTCATAAAAAAGAGTCCTAGAAGAAAGCAGGCTTTTGTCTTCCTGTTAGTGTTGTTACATCCCATGAGATTTAGAAATGCTGTGGTCTGAGGATGGAGTCAATGGTGAGCTTAGCAGAACAGAGAAACAGAAAAGACATGGGAGCTCGATGACATCATTAAGCCCTGAGGCCTATCCTCTCACAGACAGGGCTATTGCTTCTGAAAAATAGCAATTATCCTCACTGCTTATGGCAGTGTGGGGACATGATCCTTGCTGCTTGCAACTGACTGCATTCTAACTGAAAGACCTGGATGACTACTTAATTATGTCATGACATGAACTCACAGGAGCTCACAGTTTAGTTTGTTGGTACCAGGTTTGATAGTTCTATTAAACTGAGTTAATCATTTCATCTATTTCATACACACATTTCTCATAAGACATGTAGATGTCCAAACAAAAGGTCATTCTAGAAAGGGTTCTCTCCATGGACAAGGGAAGATGTGCAAAGAGCTATGAGAACACAGAGAAGGAACGCAGGCCACAGGATCACCCTGGGTTGAGTTTTGAAGGCTGAATAAGAATTGATTAGGGGGAAAAAGAGATAAAGGCATTTCCAATGGAAAAGATAGCAAAGTGGTGCCATCCAACCATCTCATCCTCTGTCGCCCTCTTCTCCTCTGGCCCTCAGTCTTTCCTAGCATCTGGGTCTTTTCCAGTGATCCAGCTCTTCACATCAAGTGGCCACAGTTTTGGAGTTTCAGTTTCAGAATCAGTCCTTCCAACAAATATCCAGGGTTGATTTAGGATTGATTGGTCTGATCACCCTGCTGTTCAAAGGACTCTCAAGTGTTCAGAGTATTGAGCAAAACATAGAATTGCCCTCATGGAGTTTACAAAGAAATGGCACATGCATTCCCCCAGCCCCTAACTGCCCCTTATCCAGCTAGCATGCATATATATGACTTGGCATTGAAGGGTTCTCCCTTGCTACATAAGGCTGGACCCTCTAAAAATGATCAAGTGGATGAAGGTCTGAAGCACCTCCTTTTTCCTGTTTCCAACCCTTTCCTTTCCATGGCCTCCTTGGCCTCTTCCCATCCATCTTTCACGTTTATCAGTAACACTTAGGAAACAGTTGGTCCATTCATTGAGATTTTCATTTTACCCAGTTTAAAAATTATACGCTAAATAAATGAAGTTCTATTGGTGGATTGTCAGAAGTCAACCAGTAGATGGGGATCCTGGCCTTTGGAAACTGGAGACTCTGTGGGTAGGGCAGCTAAAGCTGTATGCTCTAGGTTGATGTCTACAAGACCGATCTTCACTGGGGAATCTGATGGCAGCAGGATTAGCTCAGAGAATTTGATCATGACTCCTTGGCCCTCTTGTAAGACCAAACCTTAATTCTCATGAGAGTGTCCTGTGGTCATGGGACATGGAACAAAGGACCCTAAGGACAAGGCAGCTAAATTCAAATCCCTCTCTCACTTGGGATCCTGAGTAAACTTTGAAACACATCTGAGCTTCAAATGCCTCATCTTTGATCTGAGACTCATCATACTCCTTCTGCAAAGTTGAAATGGGGATTTAAATAATTTGTAAGCCTAACACAGAGTGAATACTGAATTAGAGCTATGAGAACACAGAGAAGGAACGCAGCCACAGGATCACCCTGGGTTGAGTTTTGAAGGCTGAATAAGAATTGATTAGGGGGAAAAAGAGATAAAGGCATTTCCAATGGAAAAGATAGCAAAGTGGTGCCATCCAACCATCTCATCCTCTGTCGCCCTCTTCTCCTCTGGCCCTCAGTCTTTCCTAGCATCTGGGTCTTTTCCAGTGATCCAGCTCTTCACATCAAGTGGCCACAGTTTTGGAGTTTCAGTTTCAGAATCAGTCCTTCCAACAAATATCCAGGGTTGATTTAGGATTGATTGGTCTGATCACCCTGCTGTTCAAAGGACTCTCAAGTGTTCAGAGTATTGAGCAAAACATAGAATTGCCCTCATGGAGTTTACAAAGAAATGGCACATGCATTCCCCCAGCCCCTAACTGCCCCTTATCCAGCTAGCATGCATATATATGACTTGGCATTGAAGGGTTCTCCCTTGCTACATAAGGCTGGACCCTCTAAAAATGATCAAGTGGATGAAGGTCTGAAGCACCTCCTTTTTCCTGTTTCCAACCCTTTCCTTTCCATGGCCTCCTTGGCCTCTTCCCATCCATCTTTCACGTTTATCAGTAACACTTAGGAAACAGTTGGTCCATTCATTGAGATTTTCATTTTACCCAGTTTAAAAATTATACGCTAAATAAATGAAGTTCTATTGGTGGATTGTCAGAAGTCAACCAGTAGATGGGGATCCTGGCCTTTGGAAACTGGAGACTCTGTGGGTAGGGCAGCTAAAGCTGTATGCTCTAGGTTGATGTCTACAAGACCGATCTTCACTGGGGAATCTGATGGCAGCAGGATTAGCTCAGAGAATTTGATCATGACTCCTTGGCCCTCTTGTAAGACCAAACCTTAATTCTCATGAGAGTGTCCTGTGGTCATGGGACATGGAACAAAGGACCCTAAGGACAAGGCAGCTAAATTCAAATCCCTCTCTCACTTGGGATCCTGAGTAAACTTTGAAACACATCTGAGCTTCAAATGCCTCATCTTTGATCTGAGACTCATCATACTCCTTCTGCAAAGTTGAAATGGGGATTTAAATAATTTGTAAGCCTAACACAGAGTGAATACTGAATTAATGATCATTACAATTTGTTTACTATAATGGTAGTCATGGTTGTATCCTGTGTATGGAAACCTTGAAGTTGGAATTGAGAGGGTCTAGGGTGACTCTGTTGGTTGGTTAAGCTTAAGCATGCTCTAACATCAGTCCTCTAGCTAGCTAAGTCTCCTTTCATCTTGAAACTTCCTTTGCAAGAGGACAAACAGAAAGAAGGAAAAAAAAAAAAAAAAAGGTTTTCCACTGTTGGGAGAGAAAACATCCTTCCAAACAAAAGTGACTAACCATTCATTAAGTCCATTTTGTTATTAAAGGCCAATAGGATTAAAGAGCTAATTACAGTGTCCTAGGTTTGGTATTATCCATTGTTACCAGGACTGAGTCATGTGCCGTCCCTGACTTTTTAAGAACCAGCATGATAAAGCATATGGTTCACCTGGATAGGTTTTCATTTCTCTGGCATAATCAAGCATGGATATTAGCATCTGAAAACTCAACCCAGACAAGCAATCTGGGTTTAAGATAGAAGCAGGGTGATAGGCTGCTTCCCCAGATTTCCTTCTCTGGCTGCCCACTCCTCTGGGTCTGGGCGATGCCCAACTACTCCAATTGGGCAGAATGTACACAGCATATATTAAGTGAATTTTGGACACTTAAGGAGTTAATTGCAGGCTAAATATATTCCTGGAGAATCAGAGATATAAAGTTTCCCACCACTCTTTCCCCCCTTGTAGTTTTTTTCTTTTTTTAAAAAAGGGTCTTATTAATTTGCAAACCAGCTAATTACAACTCCTCTGGGCTAAATAACTGTGCAGTTGGCGCTGTAATAGATGAGTGGTTTGGGCTGAGAGAGCAGGTCCTGTTTTTTCTTTGACTCAAATTTGAGAGTGTCCTGTGGTCATGGGACATGGAACAAAGGACCCTAAGGACAAGGCAGCTAAATTCAAATCCCTCTCTCACTTGGGATCCTGAGTAAACTTTGAAACACATCTGAGCTTCAAATGCCTCATCTTTGATCTGAGACTCATCATACTCCTTCTGCAAAGTTGAAATGGGGATTTAAATAATTTGTAAGCCTAACACAGAGTGAATACTGAATTAATGATCATTACAATTTGTTTACTATAATGGTAGTCATGGTTGTATCCTGTGTATGGAAACCTTGAAGTTGGAATTGAGAGGGTCTAGGGTGACTCTGTTGGTTGGTTAAGCTTAAGCATGCTCTAACATCAGTCCTCTAGCTAGCTAAGTCTCCTTTCATCTTGAAACTTCCTTTGCAAGAGGACAAACAGAAAGAAGGAAAAAAAAAAAAAAAAAGGTTTTCCACTGTTGGGAGAGAAAACATCCTTCCAAACAAAAGTGACTAACCATTCATTAAGTCCATTTTGTTATTAAAGGCCAATAGGATTAAAGAGCTAATTACAGTGTCCTAGGTTTGGTATTATCCATTGTTACCAGGACTGAGTCATGTGCCGTCCCTGACTTTTTAAGAACCAGCATGATAAAGCATATGGTTCACCTGGATAGGTTTTCATTTCTCTGGCATAATCAAGCATGGATATTAGCATCTGAAAACTCAACCCAGACAAGCAATCTGGGTTTAAGATAGAAGCAGGGTGATAGGCTGCTTCCCCAGATTTCCTTCTCTGGCTGCCCACTCCTCTGGGTCTGGGCGATGCCCAACTACTCCAATTGGGCAGAATGTACACAGCATATATTAAGTGAATTTTGGACACTTAAGGAGTTAATTGCAGGCTAAATATATTCCTGGAGAATCAGAGATATAAAGTTTCCCACCACTCTTTCCCCCCTTGTAGTTTTTTTCTTTTTTTAAAAAAGGGTCTTATTAATTTGCAAACCAGCTAATTACAACTCCTCTGGGCTAAATAACTGTGCAGTTGGCGCTGTAATAGATGAGTGGTTTGGGCTGAGAGAGCAGGTCCTGTTTTTTTCTTTGCCTATTACACACATTGTTTTAGGTAATTAACATCCACTTTGTAGTGGCAGCTCTGACGCCTCCCTGTCTGAACAGTATCTTGGCTGACAGCCTCTGACACAGCCCTGGTGAACTTCTTGCAAAAAGCATGTGATATTATTATATAATTCCCCTCGATGAAAGCTCAAAGCGAATCTGCACACAAAGCTACGTGTGAACTTTGGGATCTAGACACCCTCGCACGGAGTGGCTTTCTGAAGGAACGTTTTCTTCCAGCCCGGTACCGACTAGGGTGGGAGCAAGGAGAAGAATGGGGTCTGAATGTTGGTGTTGCCACCACCAGGGGAGACGAGTCACACTGACCTCCTGGAGCTTTTGTGAGCATTCCATGAGTTTCTAACAATACTTGGCAAGGAGCAGTTTCACCTTCTACTAAATTAACAATCTCTTCTCCAGAGTTCATAAAAATTAACAGGCAGGCTTTCAAAAGAATCTAGTGTTTTTCCCTCTGGTTTTCTTGCCTTTGAGCACCATTTTGAGTTAAAATCTAGAACCTCGAATTACAGCTCCATGGGTCAAGTGAAGTGCTCATTGATTGCCCAAGGTCCTTTGAACCACAGAGGTTACTGGTCTTAAATGTGCTTCTTCCTCGCTCCTCCTCTGCTCCCTCTTTCTTTGTAAGGGTCTACGTATTCTTGGGCATATGGAGAATCCACTTGCAGGGTCTTTTCCCAAAATCAGTTAACAGATTTTAGCATTTTTGACGGAAGACATGCAGGGTGATAGGCTGCTTCCCAGATTTCTCTCTGGCTGCCCACTCCTCTGGGTCGGGGATGCCCAACTACTCCAATTGGGCAGAATGTACACAGCATATATTAAGTGAATTTTGGACACTTAAGGAGTTAATTGCAGGCTAAATATATTCCTGGAGAATCAGAGATATAAAGTTTCCCACCACTCTTTCCCCCCTTGTAGTTTTTTTCTTTTTTTAAAAAAGGGTCTTATTAATTTGCAAACCAGCTAATTACAACTCCTCTGGGCTAAATAACTGTGCAGTTGGCGCTGTAATAGATGAGTGGTTTGGGCTGAGAGAGCAGGTCCTGTTTTTTTCTTTGCCTATTACACACATTGTTTTAGGTAATTAACATCCACTTTGTAGTGGCAGCTCTGACGCCTCCCTGTCTGAACAGTATCTTGGCTGACAGCCTCTGACACAGCCCTGGTGAACTTCTTGCAAAAAGCATGTGATATTATTATATAATTCCCCTCGATGAAAGCTCAAAGCGAATCTGCACACAAAGCTACGTGTGAACTTTGGGATCTAGACACCCTCGCACGGAGTGGCTTTCTGAAGGAACGTTTTCTTCCAGCCCGGTACCGACTAGGGTGGGAGCAAGGAGAAGAATGGGGTCTGAATGTTGGTGTTGCCACCACCAGGGGAGACGAGTCACACTGACCTCCTGGAGCTTTTGTGAGCATTCCATGAGTTTCTAACAATACTTGGCAAGGAGCAGTTTCACCTTCTACTAAATTAACAATCTCTTCTCCAGAGTTCATAAAAATTAACAGGCAGGCTTTCAAAAGAATCTAGTGTTTTTCCCTCTGGTTTTCTTGCCTTTGAGCACCATTTTGAGTTAAAATCTAGAACCTCGAATTACAGCTCCATGGGTCAAGTGAAGTGCTCATTGATTGCCCAAGGTCCTTTGAACCACAGAGGTTACTGGTCTTAAATGTGCTTCTTCCTCGCTCCTCCTCTGCTCCCTCTTTCTTTGTAAGGGTCTACGTATTCTTGGGCATATGGAGAATCCACTTGCAGGGTCTTTTTCCAAAATCAGTTAACAGATTAGCATTTGACGGAAGGCATTTCTAAAATATTTTGCAGCTCTTTGCTTTGCTGAGCCCCCAGAAGAAATGGGGAGACAGCATTTCTCAACACTTTATCATCTACCTCCCAGTGTTTTTTGCTAGTTTCAAACAACTACAGCCACAACAACAAAATAGATGGCTAGCTTTTTATCACTGGAAACAGCCTGCCACCCAGTATTTTCCTGCATTTGTGACATCTAGAAGCCTTCATTAATTAACAGTGTGCTCTCTTTTCTCCAAAGCTGGGGGAAGTTGGACAACCGATGCATTTAGAATGACATTGGATAACTCTTTTGGTCTTTCATTTTCATTTTTTTAAAGTTTTATAGGGAACTAACTCTTAAACCTTCCCTTCCCTTAAGCCTGAGTTGTCCCCAGAAATAAATCTCACCAGCCCAGCATGACCCATGCGCTGGAGCTGGTTGACTCCTCTGGTGGATTTATCGCTGTGAATAAGCATAGGGGTAGACAAGGGCTGCTGCTTTGTCTCCTTTTGTAAAGACCGAAGGACCCAGGGTTGAAAACACAGCAGATCGAAGGATCTGCATGTCTAGACAGGGAAAAGAGAAAGGAAGTCAAAAAGAAGATCTGTGGGAGGCGGGAGCTGACTTTAAAATGACAGATATTGAAGATGTAGCACTTATTCTCCATGGTCACATCTTCATTTCATTTAATCTCCACAATTTGAATCCTATGAAGGGAATATTAATAGCTTACAAAACATACCCTTTTCCCTGGAGAAGGGCATGGCAACCCACTCCAGTATTCTTGCCTGGAGAATCCAATAGACAGAGGAGCCTGGTAGGCTACAGTTCATGGGGTCGCAAAGAGTGGGACACGACTGAAGCAACTTAGCACATGCACACACACAAAACAGGGTAAGTGACTTAGGCAAAGTCAGAGCAAATAGGTAGCAGACTTAGGATATAAAATCATGTGCATCTGGCTCCATAGCCCTCAACTTACACAACCGCATTTCCCTTTTGGGAAACCAAGAGTGGGAAACTGATTTGGGGGAGAAAAGAGAAAATGAAAAAAGCTGGATTTTGATGTCTGTACTCATAGCTGACTAAAGACAGTCCAGGCTGCTTTATTTCCCTAAACTCAACTCACAAACCCGATCAGAACCCAGTCTTCCTCAAAGAGCCTAGCTTTCACTCACTCACATTCCAAAACACCAGAGGTCACAAATTGGCAGCCTGTGGGGCCAAACTGGCCTAAAGAAATGTTTTGTTTGGCTCTGAGGAATTGGATCACACAATATATTTCAAAAATTAGATCCGTCGCCAACACAAAATTCAGGGGTTACATTGTTTACTTTGAGCTGTGATGGACTGACTTGATTCAGACCAACCCTCCCAACAGCAAACAACTTCAAAAACTGGACTTAAAAACCCCTATGTGGGGCTTCCCCTGGTGGTCCAGTGGGTAAGGACACCGTCTTGCAGTGCAAGGGGCGCAGGTTCGAGCCCTGGCCTGGGAAGATCCCACGTGCTGCGGAGCGGCTGGACTGATGTGTCCAATTACCGAGCCAGAGCTCTGGAGCGCATGCGCCCAGAGCCGGCGCTCTGCGACAACAGAGGCCACCGCGATGGGAGGCCCGCAGGAGCCAAAGAACAGACGGATGAAAATAGAGAATTGAAAGACCAATAGAAGTGGCCCACCCATCCCCTTCCCACCCCACCCCACCCCACCAAAAGATAAATAAATAAAATAAATGTTTTAAAAAAAAAAAACCATATGTGGGCTAACACTGGAGAGTGGCTAAGGATGCCGGAGCTTGAGGAACTAGAGTTCCAGAATGAAGCCGACACGTTCAAAGCTTGTGCCAGTTTCTAAGCTGAGCAACTGGAACCTGGTGGAGCCCTGAAGATAGCAGTAGCAGGGAGGCAAAAGAGCTGAGTCGTTTTCCAGAGTCTCATAGACCAGAAAACCAAAAGGTGGTGTTCAGGGCAACCAAGGAAGCCTGGACTTTATGGGAGAGAGGAAATACCCAGAAGGGAGCCCAATATACGGTGGTGCCCTTCTCTGCAAGGGGGAACTGAACATGCTTCTAGGAGTCTCATGGATGGTGGCAGGAGCAGAGGTTAAAATTAAAAAAAGAATTCAGGACCCATTAAGGAGGAGGAGCTTTGGAGAAACTCAGGACTTTCTGCTAGGATCCTGGAAGGGTGAGATTCTAGGAATAAAACAAACAGAAATAGATAGTGCCATAGGAACACTGAAGCCCACCTTACAAAACTCACTCTCTGAATGGAAAGAGGTGGTTTGCTCCTCCTCTGACTGCCCTGTAGAAGCACTAACAGACCTCTCTCTGCGGGAGGCACTATCATCTAGACATGCTCAAGTGTTTCATCTGTGCCCCAGAGGCATGTGTGCTTACAAAACCCAGATGGGGTTATGATGAGTAAAGGTGACAAAGGAATAGAGGGAGGACCAGAGAATCAGAAACCACTGATGTGACTGTCTCTGGAATGTTGGTCCCAGGATAAAAGGAGATAAAACCAATGGTCTTCAACTTTTCCCCAGGGCAGGCATTTCCTCTGCAGAAATCTCTGTGAAGTTTTCACGCAGCCATGTATTAGAGCTAATCTCTTCTTCTCTAAGCATCTCTCAAGCATCTCTCGGGACCCAGTGCACCATCTTGGAATGTAGCAGGTGCTCATGGAATGCCTTTTGGATTGATGTATATTACACAGCCAAGTGCTGAGACTACTGCTGACTTGTAAGAAACCCACCAACAGTGGGGTGTGGGAGTGCATTCACACCTGTTCACAAGATCTGATTGTGTGCACCTCTTCCCCGTCAGTGTCTACGGACCTCGCAGAGCTCACTTGAAATCAACCATGGTGGGAGTATTTGCATCATGGAAATTGGCCACGCTTTAAAGCAAAGCACTTTTTCCCCCTCCTAGATAGTTGATCATTTCCCAGCACAATGCCGCTCAGCTCACAGCCATTTAGGTTAAGGCGTTTAAAAACACAGAGAACTGAGTTGCTAGTCTATACACGCTTGTGTGCATGTGTGTATGAGGCTTCTTAACCCACACTGATTGAATCTATCATGTGTCCCTCTACTTTTCCAGGTATCAGTGGGCACAAGAAGAGAAAGAGATAGGCAGTTTAGTTTAATCTGGTGAACTCAGTCTGACTCAACACAGATCCTCAGTTATTTCAATCTCTTTGTGGTAAAATACTCAGATATAGATTCTTTCCCATCCCCCAACCTTTGTAACAGTTAAATTTCCAGAGAAATAGACTCAAAGATAGAGACTCAATTAAGGAAGGTTTTGGGGAAATGATTTCAAATCTAACACTGTCAAGGAGGAAATGAAGATCGGGGAAACAGGAGTTGAATAGACAAACAGGCACAACAAGACCTCAGCCAATCCCACGAGGATCCTACAGACCAGATGAGTCATATGTGCCTGCATGGCTCTGTAAACAGTTTTTAAGTAATTACCAACACTTCAGTATTGTTATATCAAAATCAGACTTCCCAGTTTCTATGGAGGAATTTGAAGATGTGGCACAGACAATGGCTGGAGCTAGAGCCCCGCTGTGCCTTTAATGGTGCTTATGGCTTTGGTTACTATGGGCCATACCTGGCCAGTTTTGTAGTGATTAGAGAGCATGGCTTCTGAATCCAAAGAACTCCACAAAGAAATGCAGGTCTGAAACAGTAGCTGTGTGACCTTAGGCAAGTTACTTAAACTCTCTGAGCTTTAGCTTCCCCTCATGTCTATAAAGTGAGGATTTAAAATACCTGCTCCATGGGGTGGCCATGAGGATTACATAAGACCATGTTTTGAGAGTTCTTGGCACAAAGTGACCATGTAATAAAAGGGGCCTATTTATGCTTCACCTGTTTTCACAAGATCTGATTGTGTGCACCTCTTCCCGTCAGTGTCACGGACCTCGCAGAGCTCACTTGAAATCAACCATGGTGGGAGTATTTGCATCATGGAAATTGGCCACGCTTTAAAGCAAAGCACTTTTCCCCTCCTAGATAGTTGATCATTTCCCAGCACAATGCCGCTCAGCTCACAGCCATTTAGGTTAAGGCGTTTAAAAACACAGAGAACTGAGTTGCTAGTCTATACACGCTTGTGTGCATGTGTGTATGAGGCTTCTTAACCCACACTGATTGAATCTATCATGTGTCCCTCTACTTTTCCAGGTATCAGTGGGCACAAGAAGAGAAAGAGATAGGCAGTTTAGTTTAATCTGGTGAACTCAGTCTGACTCAACACAGATCCTCAGTTATTTCAATCTCTTTGTGGTAAAATACTCAGATATAGATTCTTTCCCATCCCCCAACCTTTGTAACAGTTAAATTTCCAGAGAAATAGACTCAAAGATAGAGACTCAATTAAGGAAGGTTTTGGGGAAATGATTTCAAATCTAACACTGTCAAGGAGGAAATGAAGATCGGGGAAACAGGAGTTGAATAGACAAACAGGCACAACAAGACCTCAGCCAATCCCACGAGGATCCTACAGACCAGATGAGTCATATGTGCCTGCATGGCTCTGTAAACAGTTTTTAAGTAATTACCAACACTTCAGTATTGTTATATCAAAATCAGACTTCCCAGTTTCTATGGAGGAATTTGAAGATGTGGCACAGACAATGGCTGGAGCTAGAGCCCCGCTGTGCCTTTAATGGTGCTTATGGCTTTGGTTACTATGGGCCATACCTGGCCAGTTTTGTAGTGATTAGAGAGCATGGCTTCTGAATCCAAAGAACTCCACAAAGAAATGCAGGTCTGAAACAGTAGCTGTGTGACCTTAGGCAAGTTACTTAAACTCTCTGAGCTTTAGCTTCCCCTCATGTCTATAAAGTGAGGATTTAAAATACCTGCTCCATGGGGTGGCCATGAGGATTACATAAGACCATGTTTTGAGAGTTCTTGGCACAAAGTGACCATGTAATAAAAGGGGCCTATTTATGCTTCACTGGTTCAAATTGTCTCCAAATCCTCTTTGGATTTTCATTTTTGGAAAATATAAGAAGTAGCAGGCGCTTGAGTTTTTACAGCTCCATGAAGGCTTCTGTTTTGTATTTCACAGATGCAAACTGATAAGCCTTTCATTTTATGGAAATTGTAGCTACAGATATGAATCAGTTCCATAAATTAAATCAACTTTCTGAGTATGCCATCAGCTACCTATGTAAGCAAGATGAAAATGAAAAGGGAAAGTTATATAGCTTGCCTTTACAAAGGGGGTGGGGGAATTCAACAAACCCCAAAGAGATATAACTCCACAAAGACAAAAGTTTTATTTACATTGGATTACTGTGTCGACCACATTTTGATGAATTTCATGTTTGGGAGTAGATATCCTTTCTTGGTCATGTACCAAGTGAGCATCAGAGAGGAAAAGAGTCCAGGAGCATTAACAGGAGAAATGCACCAGCTGATATCAGAATCTTGCCATGAGTATCTCATGACTGTTAGGCATATCAATATCCTTTTACTTTCTTATGTCCTTTTATTCTAAAGAAGAATTTGAAAACAATGGTTTTAAACCTTTTTTTTTAACCTTTATACTGTTCATAGGTCAATGTGGGTCCCATCAGTAACAGCTCCCTTAACTCACAGTCATTTTCAAAGTAAGAAAGTAGGGTAGGCCCCTCATTGAAGGTTACATCAGGATGCGGGTGGTGGTGTAACCAGTTTGGAGGTCCCCTCTCTAGCTGGAACTTCTAATGTGCACCTGAGGGCAGCGGCTGCAGCAGATAACCTGCCCAGTTAGGTATATCAATGGCTACCTCTTCCATTAATTTTTTTCTTATTCATCTCCTTACTTTGGGCTCATTCACTCATTCAAAGCATTTTTTTTTTTCAAATTTTGGCCTCTTTTACTGGTTTTTTATTTCTTTATTTGCACCCATTTTTATTCCACGGCCTATGTGGGCCTCCCATCACAGTGGTCTCTCTTGTTGCAGAGCACTGGCTCATAATTGGACACATCGGTCCAGACATTCCGTGGCATGTGGGATGTTCCTGGTCCAGGGATCGAACCGGTGCCCCTTGCACTATAAGGTGGAATCTCCACCGACTGGACCACCAGGAAAGCCCCAAAATACATTTTATTAAATATGTATTTGTGCCTGTTACTGATCATGTGACTAACAGAAGCCTCAGCTATTGAAGAACGAAAGCACTATCTTATGGGACAGACAGAGATACAGATAGAGAAAAATTTAAAAGCAATTTATTATTTTTTAAAATTATGTATTTATTTGGCTGTGCTGGGTCTTAGTTGTGTCATGTGGGATCTTGTTCCCTGACCAGGGATCAAACCTGGGGCCCCTACATTGGGAACACTGAGTCTTAAGCACTGGACCACCTGGGAAGTCCCCAGATAGAGAATTATATGCCAACTGTTTACAATAGCCAAGACATGAATCTAAATATCCACCGACAGAAAAATGAATAAAGAAGATGTACATAAATGCAGTGGCATATTACTCAGCCATTAGAAAGAATGACATAAGGCCATTTGCAACGACATGGATGAACCCAGAGACTGTCATACTGAGTGAAGTAAGTCAGACAGAGAAGGAGAAATATCAATATCCTTTTACTTTCTTATGTCCTTTTATTCTAAAGAAGAATTTGAAAACAATGGTTTTAAACCTTTTTTTTTAACCTTTATACTGTTCATAGGTCAATGTGGGTCCCATCAGTAACAGCTCCCTTAACTCACAGTCATTTTCAAAGTAAGAAAGTAGGGTAGGCCCCTCATTGAAGGTTACATCAGGATGCGGGTGGTGGTGTAACCAGTTTGGAGGTCCCCTCTCTAGCTGGAACTTCTAATGTGCACCTGAGGGCAGCGGCTGCAGCAGATAACCTGCCCAGTTAGGTATATCAATGGCTACCTCTTCCATTAATTTTTTTCTTATTCATCTCCTTACTTTGGGCTCATTCACTCATTCAAAGCATTTTTTTTTTTCAAATTTTGGCCTCTTTTACTGGTTTTTTATTTCTTTATTTGCACCCATTTTTATTCCACGGCCTATGTGGGCCTCCCATCACAGTGGTCTCTCTTGTTGCAGAGCACTGGCTCATAATTGGACACATCGGTCCAGACATTCCGTGGCATGTGGGATGTTCCTGGTCCAGGGATCGAACCGGTGCCCCTTGCACTATAAGGTGGAATCTCCACCGACTGGACCACCAGGAAAGCCCCAAAATACATTTTATTAAATATGTATTTGTGCCTGTTACTGATCATGTGACTAACAGAAGCCTCAGCTATTGAAGAACGAAAGCACTATCTTATGGGACAGACAGAGATACAGATAGAAAAAAATTTAAAAGCAATTTATTATTTTTTAAAATTATGTATTTATTTGGCTGTGCTGGGTCTTAGTTGTGTCATGTGGGATCTTGTTCCCTGACCAGGGATCAAACCTGGGGCCCCTACATTGGGAACACTGAGTCTTAAGCACTGGACCACCTGGGAAGTCCCCAGATAGAGAATTATATGCCAACTGTTTACAATAGCCAAGACATGAATCTAAATATCCACCGACAGAAAAATGAATAAAGAAGATGTACATAAATGCAGTGGCATATTACTCAGCCATTAGAAAGAATGACATAAGGCCATTTGCAACGACATGGATGAACCCAGAGACTGTCATACTGAGTGAAGTAAGTCAGACAGAGAAGGAGAAATATCATATGACATTCCTTATATGTGGAATCTAAAAAGAAATGAACTCGCAGAACAGAAAGAGACTCACAGACTTGGAGAACAAACTTACGGTTGCCAGGGGGAGGGAGGGGGGAAACGGATAGTTGGGGAGTTTGAGGTGGACATCTACACACTACTATGTTTAAAATGGATCACCAACAAGGACCTACTGTACAGCACATGGAACTTGGCTCAATGCCATGTGGTGGCCTGGATGGGCAGATGGGAGCGGAATTTGGGGGAGTAGGGATACTCGTGTATGCGTGGTTGGGTCCCTTTGTTGTTCATCTGAACCTGTCACAACATTGTTTGTTCATCAGCTAGACCCCAACACAAAACAAAAAGTTTGAAAAGAATTATGTGCCAGCCTGATACTTACTGAAATGTCACTGTATGCAAGTGAGTTTGATGCCTTGAATGGAGATAACAATGCAGAAAACTCTGCCTGGGGGCTTAGGCTGATCTCTTCTAGGAAATGGCCTGTGAGCCAAGCCCTTGGTGGATACAGAGGAGTTCACAAGAAGTGGAGGGAACCCCGAATTGAGGGACAGTGGAGAAGGGTGTGGAACAGAGGCAGAGCATTTGGGGAAGAGTGGATGGTTTGACTGAACTTAGAAGAACCTGTAAAGGAACACTCAGGACTCGGGGCTAGGAGGGCAGGTCAAGGAGCAATTTGTGAAGATCTTGAAAGCCAGACTCAAGCTTGTGAGCCTCTCCTCCCAACAGAGGAACCACTGATGTTTCCAGCAGGGGACTGCCTCTGCCCACTCCTTTTCTAGAGATCTGGCTGCTGATTTCTCATGATACTGAAATTATACAACGGAGATTCTCTCAAGACAACAAACCATGTGGAAAAGGAGAAACGTTCTGCACAGTCAGAATAGCATTTCTTGGCCAGGTATGTTCCAACTTTTATGGCCCCAAAATGAATAAAAGCAAGAGCACATAATTCAAAATGGCAGCCGCTCCAGGAGCTTCCTTTATGTTCTCCTTGGTAACGTGTCTTTACATTTAACTATTGTGTCACAGTTCTGGAAATTCATTTCAAATAACCTGGTGGCATTCATCCTAGAACAGTAAAGCGATTCAGTAAATCATCTACTTCCAGGCTCAGCACAGTCTCTAACTATTCCAAACCAACTACCCAACATGGCCAGACAAACATCAATAAACACAAGAAAGTGTCAAGCAAGGGATGTGGCTCATGATGGGTCCCCCCTCCATTTTCCCTTAAAATAATGTTTCTCAGACTCCAGATGTGTCAGGCCCACCTGAGCAGGACTGCCTGGAAATGTACCTCAGTCCCCCTTCTCTTGTCTCAAAGGGTCCCTTCTCTGGACTCTGGCAGCCACAAGGCAGAGAAGATTCTAGGGACTAAATCTTCTCTGAAAACCAGAATCAGGCTTAAATTTAGAAAACAAGCAGCCGAAAGAAACTAGAGGTCTCCGGTGCTCTGCTGGAGAGCAGGTACACAAGATCAGGTTCCTTCTTTGGGCTGTGATTGCTTATTTACTGGCTCATGGAAAGTCATTCCGATCCCCACTTTCCCACTGTCCCATATGAGGCAGGCATGAGCCCTCCCACGCGGCCTGTCCTGTCCTCCTATGGGAGGAAGAAAAGCTGGGCATATGTTCTAGAACCCTCTCTAATTGCGTTCAAAGCAGTCCTTGCACGTCCTGGCCACTTGGACACCAGAGGGCGCAGTGGCACCAGCTCAGTCCCCGAAGGCTCTTTTCCCCAAAGATTCCAGGCTCCAGGGCAATGGAGTTCTGAGTGCCTGGCAACCACAGTCAACAGACACCGGTTGGAAGTCATCCATAAAATGGAAACTTTGCGTTTTTACTACCTCCTAGTTGTCACTTGTCACTGATGGTTCACTAGCTTTTCTGGAGGAAAGAAAACAAGAAGAGTTACTACTATGTTACCCATACATAGAGATTTTAAAACCTGCTCTGATTTCAGACAAGTTCATAATTTGAAATAAACAAGTAAATAAACATTTTGGAACAAGAAAGGGAGGTAGTAATCGTTGGGGGAAATTCTACAAGGATCTCTGCAGAGGCTTGTTTCCAGGTTATGGCCACAGTAGGAGTCACATTGCCAGTCAGAAAATTCCAAGTGCCCAGGAAATAGCCACAGACGTGAAACGGACTGGATTTCAGGCTGGGTATCAGTCAAGGAAACCTGGTGGCACCAATGGTAAAAAAAAGAAAAAAAAACCAGCCTGTCATGCAGGAGACCTGGATTCAGTCCTGGCTCGGGAAGATCTGGAGAAGGGAATGGCAACTCACTCCAATATTCTTGTCTGGAGGATTCCATGGACAGAGGAGCCTGGTGGGCTACAGTCTATGGGGTCGCAAAGAGTCGGACCCCCTGAGAGACGAACGCTGACACTTTCATCAGCAAAGGAGACCAACTTCTCCACTTGAGGGGAAGCTTGAGGGATAATTGTTAGTCCTTAGAGAGCATTGACTGTTGGCTAAGTGAGCTAAATGGTTTGCATGGATTATCTCATTTCTCTTAGGGAGTTCGAGCGGACCTAGTCGGCTGAGGAAGAAAAAAGCTTTTGGGCTGTGATTGCTTATTTACTGGCTCATGGAAAGTCATTCCGATCCCCACTTTCCCACTGTCCCATATGAGGCAGGCATGAGCCCTCCCACGCGGCCTGTCCTGTCCTCCTATGGGAGGAAGAAAAGCTGGGCATATGTTCTAGAACCCTCTCTAATTGCGTTCAAAGCAGTCCTTGCACGTCCTGGCCACTTGGACACCAGAGGGCGCAGTGGCACCAGCTCAGTCCCCGAAGGCTCTTTTCCCCAAAGATTCCAGGCTCCAGGGCAATGGAGTTCTGAGTGCCTGGCAACCACAGTCAACAGACACCGGTTGGAAGTCATCCATAAAATGGAAACTTTGCGTTTTTACTACCTCCTAGTTGTCACTTGTCACTGATGGTTCACTAGCTTTTCTGGAGGAAAGAAAACAAGAAGAGTTACTACTATGTTACCCATACATAGAGATTTTAAAACCTGCTCTGATTTCAGACAAGTTCATAATTTGAAATAAACAAGTAAATAAACATTTTGGAACAAGAAAGGGAGGTAGTAATCGTTGGGGGAAATTCTACAAGGATCTCTGCAGAGGCTTGTTTCCAGGTTATGGCCACAGTAGGAGTCACATTGCCAGTCAGAAAATTCCAAGTGCCCAGGAAATAGCCACAGACGTGAAACGGACTGGATTTCAGGCTGGGTATCAGTCAAGGAAACCTGGTGGCACCAATGGTAAAAAAAAGAAAAAAAAACCAGCCTGTCATGCAGGAGACCTGGATTCAGTCCTGGCTCGGGAAGATCTGGAGAAGGGAATGGCAACTCACTCCAATATTCTTGTCTGGAGGATTCCATGGACAGAGGAGCCTGGTGGGCTACAGTCTATGGGGTCGCAAAGAGTCGGACCCCCTGAGAGACGAACGCTGACACTTTCATCAGCAAAGGAGACCAACTTCTCCACTTGAGGGGAAGCTTGAGGGATAATTGTTAGTCCTTAGAGAGCATTGACTGTTGGCTAAGTGAGCTAAATGGTTTGCATGGATTATCTCATTTCTCTTCACCCAAACCCTCCAAGACAAAGATGGTATCATGGATCAAGCAACTTCAGCTAGAAAAACTGAGTACAGCTAATCAGCTGGTGAGCCGTGGTGCAAAATTCAAATCTGTCTCCAAGAAGGAGCCCGGACTCACGGGTCTCACCTCTTTGTCCTCTCCAGTCCAGCTCTCAGCTCTGTCCAGCAGCAGGTGATCTGGCCCTGAGTCGTCCCTGACACCCCTAAAGACAGTGAGGGTCACAAGACGGTCATCTTAGAACTCACGGGGGGCTGGAAATGGGAGGGCATGATTTACAGGCAGATGAAAGATTTCTGTGCAGAAGTCCAATAAAACAAGTTTTCTGGAATGGGCTCACTTCAGATATTCTGTAACATACGCTGTCAGAGGATGCATAAGGGATGTGTCGAGTGGTGGCTCCCAATTTTCAGCCTGCCGATCATGAAGGATATTTTAGGCAGAACTGAGCCTCTAGAGACAGGAACCTCAAGTATAATCCAGGCTTGGCGGTGACCACATCAGCCACACTTTATGAGATACTGAATGAAAACACTACTGAAATCAGGAAGCACCGTATAAAGAGTTGTATGCGATCAAGATAAAACATACCCCTCTCTCTCCCTCTCCTCTCTTATAAAAACACCACCTCCCTTCCCACAGAGAAACCTCATGACACATTGCAAACAAACCTGATCCAAATCACACTTGGGTTCAAACCTCTGTTCCACTGCCTCCTCATTACAAAGCCTTGAACAAAGAGCTTCACCTCTCTGAGCCTCAGTTTCTTTGTCTCTTAAATGGGAATAATAACAACCAGATCTCACAAAGTAGATAATAGCAACGACTGCACATGTTCACCACGTGCTACAAGCCAAGAATCTGTGGCCACTGCTTTATACATTGCAGACGAAACCCCGCTGACACCTGGTGGGTCATCGGGGCCAAAGAGTCGGACCCCTGAGAGACGACGCTGACACTTCCCCAAAACCTTTTGAGGGAAGCTTGAGGGATAATTGTTAGTCCTTAGAGAGCATTGACTGTTGGCTAAGTGAGCTAAATGGTTTGCATGGATTATCTCATTTCTCTTCACCCAAACCCTCCAAGACAAAGATGGTATCATGGATCAAGCAACTTCAGCTAGAAAAACTGAGTACAGCTAATCAGCTGGTGAGCCGTGGTGCAAGATTCAAATCTGTCTCCAAGAAGGAGCCCGGACTCACGGGTCTCACCTCTTTGTCCTCTCCAGTCCAGCTCTCAGCTCTGTCCAGCAGCAGGTGATCTGGCCCTGAGTCGTCCCTGACACCCCTAAAGACAGTGAGGGTCACAAGACGGTCATCTTAGAACTCACGGGGGGCTGGAAATGGGAGGGCATGATTTACAGGCAGATGAAAGATTTCTGTGCAGAAGTCCAATAAAACAAGTTTTCTGGAATGGGCTCACTTCAGATATTCTGTAACATACGCTGTCAGAGGATGCATAAGGGATGTGTCGAGTGGTGGCTCCCAATTTTCAGCCTGCCGATCATGAAGGATATTTTAGGCAGAACTGAGCCTCTAGAGACAGGAACCTCAAGTATAATCCAGGCTTGGCGGTGACCACATCAGCCACACTTTATGAGATACTGAATGAAAACACTACTGAAATCAGGAAGCACCGTATAAAGAGTTGTATGCGATCAAGATAAAACATACCCCTCTCTCTCCCTCTCCTCTCTTATAAAAACACCACCTCCCTTCCCACAGAGAAACCTCATGACACATTGCAAACAAACCTGATCCAAATCACACTTGGGTTCAAACCTCTGTTCCACTGCCTCCTCATTACAAAGCCTTGAACAAAGAGCTTCACCTCTCTGAGCCTCAGTTTCTTTGTCTCTTAAATGGGAATAATAACAACCAGATCTCACAAAGTAGATAATAGCAACGACTGCACATGTTCACCACGTGCTACAAGCCAAGAATCTGTGGCCACTGCTTTATACATTGCAGCAGATCACATCTTCCCAACAGATCACTGGACAACAACTGCCATTCTCCCCCGACTTATCTCTAGGAGGAGACACCCAGAGGGAATTCTGCTCACAAGTTCCAGAGTGGAATTCAGACTGGAGTTTATCAGACCTTAGGGCTTAGAACTTAAATACCTACTGACTGGTCATAGGAGTCAGTGATTACATCTGAGAAGGGGCTGGAGGAACAAGACCTCTGACAAATGATGTTGTAGGTCCTCATGGATAACCTAAGGACACAGAAGGGATTCTGTTAAAGAAAGAGAAGGGAGAGGGGAGGGGTTTTCTGATGTTCTTTTGTTTGTCTATCTTTCCCTTCTCTTTGGACAGGACTTTGCAGCTCCCACAACAGTCCCCATACACAGTCTCTGTTGATCCTGACGCTAATCCAATGAGGAGCACAGGACAGATTTCATTATCTCCATTTTACTGAAGATAAAATGGGTCCTAGTAGCTAACTGACTGGCCAAAGGCCCCACTCGTGACAAAGGTGCAGGTAAGATTTTACAGGGTGGCCACAAGGTTAAAAGAGACAGATCACGAGCAAGGGCTTGGCCTGTTGACGGGCATATAGGCAGGTGCTCAATAAATTCCTGCAGGACCTGAAAGGGTTTGCAAAGGCTTCCTGGACAGCACTCATTCCCTCTTCCCCCAGTCATGGATCTGCACAGGGCAGCTACGGTGCAGAGAGGAATCTTTGGATAACACAGAACATTCAGTGAAACACTTGGGGTTGTTTTACACATTGTCAGAACTCGGTGACCAGGCCTGCAGGAGGCCGGGTGACTGATTCTAGCAGTCCCTTCAGAGAACCTAAGAGCAGGAAATGAGAGCGTCCAGTCCAGTGCTTTCCAGCCCTTCACTGCAGCATCCCGAGAGGACCTGCCAGATCTGAAAGCCACCTGCACTGCTGTTTACTTATAGTTTTCTTGAAATCAACTCTTTTTTTTTTTTTCACATGATTTGGTGAAGGACAGGGAAGTCTGGTGTGCCACAGTTCATGAGGTTGCAAAGAGTCAGACATGACTGAGCAACTAAACTGAACTGAACCAATGAAATATATTATGAAACATATAAATTTATTATGTATTATACTATTGTATATTACATAAATTTATTTTGTAATAAATTTAAATGAATAAACATAATAAATAAATTATTAGATAAAGTTAATATGGATTATGTACATATTTGATCAATATTTACTCACAAAATCATAGGTTTGATTTGCTGGATATAGATTTTTCTAATATGTGCACCTGCTCCAGCTGATGCATTTCTAATAAATGCATAGTGATTAGAAACTTAAAACATGTCCCTGTTCCACAGTTCTGGAAACTCAGATCCAATCAAGTGCCTTCATTGTCTAAAAGACAAAACACAGCATCGAAGAGGAAAACATGGCAGAAATAATTAGTACCATGGGTAGTCTTACACTCAACTCTTGGAATCTATGGCTCTTTCCCATGGAATGCTCCCTTTTGACCTTAAGATCTGCTCCATTAACTCCCTAGAGTTGCGTAGGACAAAAGCATCACATACCCGTCAGAGACTTCCTAAGGGGCTTGCTAGGGTATGGCTGTGGAAAGGTTCAGCTAATTGCCATCTTCTCCCAGGCTATGCCTCACTTCTGCAATCTTGGTTTCTGTATTAAAATAAAAGGAGGGCTTCCTGGTGGAAAGGGTTTGCAAAGGCTTCCTGGACAGCACTCATTCCCTCTTCCCCCAGTCATGGATCTGCACAGGGCAGCTACGGTGCAGAGAGGAATCTTTGGATAACACAGAACATTCAGTGAAACACTTGGGGTTGTTTTACACATTGTCAGAACTCGGTGACCAGGCCTGCAGGAGGCCGGGTGACTGATTCTAGCAGTCCCTTCAGAGAACCTAAGAGCAGGAAATGAGAGCGTCCAGTCCAGTGCTTTCCAGCCCTTCACTGCAGCATCCCGAGAGGACCTGCCAGATCTGAAAGCCACCTGCACTGCTGTTTACTTATAGTTTTCTTGAAATCAACTCTTTTTTTTTTTTTCACATGATTTGGTGAAGGACAGGGAAGTCTGGTGTGCCACAGTTCATGAGGTTGCAAAGAGTCAGACATGACTGAGCAACTAAACTGAACTGAACCAATGAAATATATTATGAAACATATAAATTTATTATGTATTATACTATTGTATATTACATAAATTTATTTTGTAATAAATTTAAATGAATAAACATAATAAATAAATTATTAGATAAAGTTAATATGGATTATGTACATATTTGATCAATATTTACTCACAAAATCATAGGTTTGATTTGCTGGATATAGATTTTTCTAATATGTGCACCTGCTCCAGCTGATGCATTTCTAATAAATGCATAGTGATTAGAAACTTAAAACATGTCCCTGTTCCACAGTTCTGGAAACTCAGATCCAATCAAGTGCCTTCATTGTCTAAAAGACAAAACACAGCATCGAAGAGGAAAACATGGCAGAAATAATTAGTACCATGGGTAGTCTTACACTCAACTCTTGGAATCTATGGCTCTTTCCCATGGAATGCTCCCTTTTGACCTTAAGATCTGCTCCATTAACTCCCTAGAGTTGCGTAGGACAAAAGCATCACATACCCGTCAGAGACTTCCTAAGGGGCTTGCTAGGGTATGGCTGTGGAAAGGTTCAGCTAATTGCCATCTTCTCCCAGGCTATGCCTCACTTCTGCAATCTTGGTTTCTGTATTAAAATAAAAAGGAGGGCTTCCCTGGTGGTCCAGGGGGTAAGGACACCGCCTTGCAGTGCAAGGGGCGCTGGTTCGATCCCTGGCCGGGGAAGATCCCACGTGCCACAAAGCGGCTAGACTGATGTGTCCAACTACCAAGCTGGAGCTCTGGAGTGCATGCGCCCAGAGCCAGTGCTCTGCAGCGACAGAGGCCACTGAGATGGGAAGCCCACACAGGCCAAAGAACAAAGATAAATGAAAGACCAATAGAAGTGGCCAAAAAATAAATAAATAAAAAGGAAGGCAAAGTTATTCTTGTAATATGTGTGTCTCATAAATCCAGAAAGATAAGTCTTAAGGGAAATGAAGGGAAAGGTTCATTTCTGCTCTTTGCCAAGTGCATAGTCTCTAGTAATCATATCTGTTAGTTCCCCGACCAGGTTTTGAACCCACGTCTTCCTCAGGGAAAGCACAGAGTCCTAATCAACGGACTGCCAGGAAATTTCCCAACACTGATGTTTTAAGAGATGGGAGGCTGGTCATGCTTGACCATATGATGGCTCTGATGCCTGCACAGAGCTGCCTCTTCCAAGCCTGGCCTGGATGTGAGTGGGATGACATGGCTTCCTATTCCCAAACTGCAAATCTGATAGGTGAAGGGTTTCCAGGATATGCCCATAAAATCGCACAGCCAAGACCTGGAACCCAGGCACTTCTGGCTCCTGGTGCTTTCTAATCGCTGAGCACGCGGCCCACAGTGGGTTGAATGCCCTCGTATCTAAGAGTGGAAGCAGAGGCGGCCGGGCACGCCCAGCACAGCCTGCGCATGCCCAGGCGATGGCCTTGTTGCTGGGAGCGCCTGTCTGCCGGCCTCCCTGCAAAGGGCGACATCAGAGAGGCCTGTCATCTGATAGTCCACGGCTCATCCTGCCAGTCAGGGGAGAGTCAAAACATAGTTAAAGTTTAGTGGACTTCATCTACTTAATAATAAAAATAATAATGGCCCAATTAATAGCAATCCTGTGCACTTTTATGGAGGCTTTCATCTGCGAATCAAAGTGGTTTGGAAGAGAAGCCATCATTAGGCTGATTTTACAGATGAGAAAAGTCAAATAACTTGCCCAAGGTCAGGGCCGAGTCAGCCCTGGAGTCACGGGGAGAATGCCAGGCTCCCGCGCTGCTTCCACCCGTCTCTGTACCTGGAACTTGGGTAGTATCTTTCATCTGAGAATCTTAAATTAATCTCCTGACAGTTATCACTGTTCACTGGTGGCCAAAAGGGAAAAAAAAAGGTCTCTACCTGGCCTAGCCAGAAGCGGAGGGCTCTGTCCTGTGCTGACGCCAGGAGCCCACAAAGGAGGGTGGATGGCAGGCGCCACTACCTTCCCCGCACCCCACCGCGGGGGCCCAGGGTCCTGAGACTCAGCCCTCAGTGGGGCCGAGGCCCCACGAAGTCAGGAGAGGGGAGGCAAACAGACAGCAGGCCTAATCTGTGAAACCATTTCCCGTAACAATAATTCTGAAAGTCATTTTGATGATGCCGGCTTTGAGCGATTTTTCCAACTCACATAAATCCAGACATGATGGCACAAGGTAAAAACAGATTTTGGAGTCAGATAGACCCAGATTTGAATTTTGACTCTACCCCTTATTAACTGTGTGGCCTTAGACAAATTCTTGTCCTCTCTGAGCCTCCATGTCTTTTAGTGTCCCTCCCACAAAACCCCCAGCTTCAATGTCTTTATTCATCATATCAGTAAGGCTGTATCTTAGGTGAAGGGTTTCCAGGATATGCCCATAAAATCGCACAGCCAAGACCTGGAACCCAGGCACTTCTGGCTCCTGGTGCTTTCTAATCGCTGAGCACGCGCCCACAGTGGGTTGAATGCCCTCGTATCTAAGAGTGGAAGCAGAGGCGGCCGGGCACGCCCAGCACAGCCTGCGCATGCCCAGGCGATGGCCTTGTTGCTGGGAGCGCCTGTCTGCCGGCCTCCCTGCAAAGGGCGACATCAGAGAGGCCTGTCATCTGATAGTCCACGGCTCATCCTGCCAGTCAGGGGAGAGTCAAAACATAGTTAAAGTTTAGTGGACTTCATCTACTTAATAATAAAAATAATAATGGCCCAATTAATAGCAATCCTGTGCACTTTTATGGAGGCTTTCATCTGCGAATCAAAGTGGTTTGGAAGAGAAGCCATCATTAGGCTGATTTTACAGATGAGAAAAGTCAAATAACTTGCCCAAGGTCAGGGCCGAGTCAGCCCTGGAGTCACGGGGAGAATGCCAGGCTCCCGCGCTGCTTCCACCCGTCTCTGTACCTGGAACTTGGGTAGTATCTTTCATCTGAGAATCTTAAATTAATCTCCTGACAGTTATCACTGTTCACTGGTGGCCAAAAGGGAAAAAAAAAGGTCTCTACCTGGCCTAGCCAGAAGCGGAGGGCTCTGTCCTGTGCTGACGCCAGGAGCCCACAAAGGAGGGTGGATGGCAGGCGCCACTACCTTCCCCGCACCCCACCGCGGGGGCCCAGGGTCCTGAGACTCAGCCCTCAGTGGGGCCGAGGCCCCACGAAGTCAGGAGAGGGGAGGCAAACAGACAGCAGGCCTAATCTGTGAAACCATTTCCCGTAACAATAATTCTGAAAGTCATTTTGATGATGCCGGCTTTGAGCGATTTTTCCAACTCACATAAATCCAGACATGATGGCACAAGGTAAAAACAGATTTTGGAGTCAGATAGACCCAGATTTGAATTTTGACTCTACCCCTTATTAACTGTGTGGCCTTAGACAAATTCTTGTCCTCTCTGAGCCTCCATGTCTTTTAGTGTCCCCTCCCACAAAACCCCCCAGCTTCAATGTCTTTATTCATCATATCAGTAAGGCTGTATCTTAGGTGCCTTTGACCCCAGTGAAATCAGTTACGTGTGCTCTCTCTTTAACCAACAGTGTACAATGATATTTTGCATGTATAGTCCTTAATGTACTGTGTGAGTGAAACGCCCAGTTGTGTCCAATTCTTTGCAACCCCAAGGAAGCCCACCAGGCTCCTCTGTCCATGGAATTTTCAAGGCAAGACAAGAATACTGGAGTGGCTTGTCATTTCCTTCTCCAGGGGATCTTCCAAACCCAGGGATCAACGCTGTGTTTCTTGCATCTCTTTACCACTGTGCCACCTGAAAACCTAATATACTGTATGTTACCTTAATATATAGTACATTCTAGAATATTTATATACCCAGGGTGCAGAGGACATAATCCATACCAGACATATCAAAATTTATGGGTAACTATTCTAAAGGATTTTCAAGAATGATGTTAACAACGTTAAGTTCTTGCCTTACATTCTGATTGGGGGCCTTAATGTCCTTTCACCGTAACAACCATTCCTGATGGCCAAGGGTTAGAAAGAACATAAGGTGAGTCAGTGGTCACTCCACCAGAACTGATGATTTTTATCAGGCACAGTCTAACAAGAGCACAAAGGTGAAAGACAAACTGAAATGAAACAACCAAAAGTTCTTGCCTCTAAGAAGGAAAAAGAAGAAAGAGATGAAGCAGAAGGAAAAAGCCTTCCCGAGAGGTGGTGGCTGGCGAGCACTGTGTGAGGCCGGCCGGCCGGTCGTCCTCAGCCCCACAGCTTGGACGATGCTGTATGCACCTCACGCGTAGATCAGGAAGTAGGCTTGATGTCATGACCGAACCTGTCCAGGTTCCCAAAGCCAGTAAGTAGCTAAAAGGGATTTGAGCTCCTGCCAGTCTGATCCCCAGGCTTGTGTTCTCTATTGGGTACTTGGAAGACTTCTTCCTTAGAATACATTGTTCACGGGTTGGATGGTGGAGAGGTATCTGCTCATGTCCGTTAGGGTCTGGGCGGGAACTAGCAGACACCTCACTTGAGGTCCTAATGGTCAGTGGGAATCAAAGTCACAGGCAAAGTGAGATAGAGTGCCTGGGGGGCTGCTCCCCTAGACCCAGAGGGGGGAAGGGAGGTAGCAGTTTCAGGAATCTGAACAGAGAGAGTCCTGTAGAGGGGCCTCTTTGTCAAGGTGGGGCTGGGGTGTGGAGGGTACATAACCCAAGTCCCTCTTCTCCTAAACCTCACATTTCTGGCTGGGCTCCATCGTGTCCAAAGCAGAGGGTGAAGGAGGTAGTTTTCCAGGTCAGCCTCCTCGAACACAATGCAGAAGAGAAGAGAGCAGAGAGCAGGTACGAGGTCGGGTAATGGAGGACCAGTCTTCTTTCAACGATGGAGAGTCCCAGGTGCAGATGGCCTTCCCTCCCAAAGCCAAGTGGTAAGGTCCCTCCTGGCTAGCCCTAGGGTTTCCTGGGCTGCTCAGTGGTAAAGAATCCACCTTCCAATGCAGGAGACCCAGGTTCTATCCCTGGGTCGGGAAGATTCCCCTGGAGGAGGAAATGGCAACCCACTCCAGTATTCTTGCCTGGAAAATCCCGTGGACAGAGGCTTGGCAGGCTACAGTCCACAGGGCTGCAAAGAGTTGGACACAACTGAAGTGGCTGAGATCACATGCACACGGCCAGTCCTAGCTCTTCTGAGAATCCTTGAAGGATCTCGTCAATAGGCAGGAAAGCATCCCTGGAGCTGACGAGAGAAGGACATCCAGTCCATTTTACTGGTGGAGAAGCTGAGGTCCAAGAAGGGAAGTGACGGGCACAAGTACAACTAGGGATATCACCAGAAAGAGAAAATGGCAGATAGATTGTTCATTCTGACCCCTAGATGGCATCTTTATCCCACCCGCTGCCATCCATCCATTCATTCAGCAATTATCTAATTATCTATGAGCAGCCAAGGAGTCCCAGACGCCCTCATCGACAGAAAGCCTGGAGCGATGATGTATTTTTTCACTCTCCCATGGCTCAGTTATAACTAGTGATAATCACTGACATTTATTCAGTGCTTACTGTGTGCCAGGGACTGTGCAAAGGACTTGCCTCTTGCCTGCATTATCTCATTAAATCCCTGCAATCACTCTCTGAGGGAGGTATAATTGTTATTGTCTCCAGTTTACAAACAGGAAGTCAAGGCTTAGAGAGATTAAATAACTTGTCAGATGTCATCCAGCTGAGAAGCCATGGAACTGAGCTCTGAGCCTGGATCTTTCTGACTCCCGGAACTCGTGTTTAAGGCCCATGTTGCATTTCAGAGGCCTAAACGGGCCACCCGTGGGCCAGGTGCAGCCCATAGACATGGTTTATTTGTTTTTAACTAAGCCAATGTGGAAAAGTGGAGAGATTTTATAATTTCAGATTTCATTACTTTTCTTTTGAAGGTCTGGAAGGTTTGACCACATAGGGCCTGCGTTTCTTCCTGGCACACTGCCTGCCTATGCAGCTTGCCCGTGAATGCCCACCACCTGTCTCCACTGAGGACGGGGTTTGTGGTCCTGGCTGGCCTGCCTTTGTTCCATGGCCAAATGCACTAGTGTGATACAGGGTGAGTGCCCCCAGCATGGGCATTGGTGCTTTCACCCTGGACAGGGTCACTTTTCTTGACACTTGCCAAACTCGTGGGAAATCCTCCAATACAAAGGCTTCAGGGCAGTAAATAGCTAATAACATACCTTTCTTCCGCTCCTCCTGGCTGGCTCCAGCCATGGAGCACAAAAGCACCCCCACAATGTCAGGAAAATGCCCAAAGAGTCCTGTGTCCAAATGCAGCCCATAGCAACCCTATTGAAGGCAGATAAAACATTTTCAACAATATCACCTTTTATCTTCGCTCTGTGGGCCAAAGGGATAAAACATAGTTGCCAAACACAAATTAATGTGTAATTATTTTCCTTGCCTGAATCATTTTCTTTCATGTGTCAGAGCATGCTGAGCAAATAGCACCACACCTTGAAGTTTAATTGTGGTAATCAGGGCTCTGAGCCACAAGAAAGTCTCTTTCTAATGCCTCCTTTAGCACTGACTTTCAAGTTGAAGCAACTTTTTTCCCCTTCCTGATCTCTCCTTTTAAAAAAGACATATTCTATCATGCTTCCCCCGGGGGGTGATGTTTCACTCTCCCATGGCTCAGTTATAACTGTGCAAAGGACTTGCCTCTTGCTTTCCCATTATCTCATTAAATCCCTGCAATCACTCTCTGAGGGAGGTATAATTGTTATTGTCTCCAGTTTACAAACAGGAAGTCAAGGCTTAGAGAGATTAAATAACTTGTCAGATGTCATCCAGCTGAGAAGCCATGGAACTGAGCTCTGAGCCTGGATCTTTCTGACTCCCGGAACTCGTGTTTAAGGCCCATGTTGCATTTCAGAGGCCTAAACGGGCCACCCGTGGGCCAGGTGCAGCCATAGACATGGTTTATTTGTTTTTAACTAAGCCAATGTGGAAAAGTGGAGAGATTTTATAATTTCAGATTTCATTACTTTTCTTTTGAAGGTCTGGAAGGTTTGACCACATAGGGCCTGCGTTTCTTCCTGGCACACTGCCTGCCTATGCAGCTTGCCCGTGAATGCCCACCACCTGTCTCCACTGAGGACGGGTTTGTGGTCCTGGCTGGCCTGCCTTTGTTCCATGGCCAAATGCACTAGTGTGATACAGGGTGAGTGCCCCCAGCATGGGCATTGGTGCTTTCACCCTGGACAGGGTCACTTTTCTTGACACTTGCCAAACTCGTGGGAAATCCTCCAATACAAAGGCTTCAGGGCAGTAAATAGCTAATAACATACCTTTCTTCCGCTCCTCCTGGCTGGCTCCAGCCATGGAGCACAAAAGCACCCCCACAATGTCAGGAAAATGCCCAAAGAGTCCTGTGTCCAAATGCAGCCCATAGCAACCCTATTGAAGGCAGATAAAACATTTTCAACAATATCACCTTTTATCTTCGCTCTGTGGGCCAAAGGGATAAAACATAGTTGCCAAACACAAATTAATGTGTAATTATTTTCCTTGCCTGAATCATTTTCTTTCATGTGTCAGAGCATGCTGAGCAAATAGCACCACACCTTGAAGTTTAATTGTGGTAATCAGGGCTCTGAGCCACAAGAAAGTCTCTTTCTAATGCCTCCTTTAGCACTGACTTTCAAGTTGAAGCAACTGATTTTTTTTTTCCCCCTTCCTGATCTCTCCTTTTTAAGGAAAAGAGACGTATACTGGGGGATGTCTCGGGGCTTCTCCGACCAATATCATGTCTGTCTGGCTATGGGAAAGCTCCCGCCCCTCCCCAACAGTATAAACACAGCCACCTTTGACAGGTGACTTCGTGAGTTAATGGTTGTTCTTTTCTCTTATTCAGTTGGTGACTAATTATTTGCTTAGTGAGTTTAAGACCACCTATCTTTGTATTAATACTATAATGGGATACACGCTATATTGTTTATCTGCTCAGATAGTCTTTAAGTTTGACTTGTATGAAGTTGGGAAAGGGAAAAGAGAAGTGGAGGTTTACTGTGAGCCTCTAGAGAAAGGAACATGGGTCTTGCGATCCTCTAAGCCTTGTGTTGTGAATTATTTTGAGCCATTTCTTCTTTCTGTCCCAGCAGACATAAGGTGACAATCCTAGGTACACGGTGACGGTTTATGAGAAACGAGCTCTTCCTTGACAAGGAAAATTGTCAGAGACATTTATGGGGACTCAAACACAACTCTGATTCTCCATGACATCCAGTTCCTCAGTCCCAGGCATGGCATTGACATGGAATGGGATTTCAATCATTCTTCCTAAGGCTCATTTGGAATCCTTGAGGGTGAGAGAAGTTGCAGGGGTGATAACTTCACTTGCCCTCAAGTGATACATTAATCTGGATGCTGTTTAGAACAGGAGACAGAAAGACTCCTTATGCCTAGACACTTTTTTATCTTTACTAGTTCGTGTTCTTCACGGCAATGTGGCCAGCCCGTGAATGTTAATTTTAACACAGCTGACATTGAGGAGGTCCTCAGCAAAATACGATGGAGGAATAAAGCATGCATAAATGAATATCTTAAGAATTCATTTTGTTGAGGATAGGGAATTTCATTGTGGATAAAGGTAGTTCTTTATTCACATAGTCTTTCATGTACACATTTACTTATTTAATAACAAGTAAGTACTCCCAAGACCTGAGGATTTGATAAAGAGAAAGACTCACCCTCTGCTCTCAAGAGGCGTCCAGAGAGGTGAGCATAGGAGGGAAAGTTTCAGAGCCCCGGAGTCAGGGCTGCAAGGAGAGAAACCCAGCTGGTACGCTGCCGAGTGCTGTTCTGTTAAGTGTAGCTCTGACATATTTTCATGGACATTAACAATAAAGGTGAAAGTCACACACCAAGGACTTTAGTGGAACCCCACTTGTTGATTAATAGGATGAGAACTCATTTGCTATATGGAATACTAGCTTTCAAATATCAGAATATTATCGCCCATTTGGGGGTGCTATTCACAATACAATAGCTATAGACATGGCCCACCTACATGTTGAAGCCAGATTGCTGAGATCTTCCCCGCCACTTTGCTAAATCGAATCAATCAACACAGCCATCAGCCAAGTCCTGATAGGTACCATTTGCCAGTTTCCATGGTGTAAATATTCCAACTGTGGCTAATTTCACAGCCACCATATGATACCAGTGAGAGGTGCATCGCAGGGCCCCATTATGTGGCATCTTCACCACACAGATGCACTGGATACAAATAATCTTCAGAGCATAGATAATAGTAAAATGTAATAAAATAATTAGGAAGTGATGAGTTTTGAGTATTTATGACCTTTGTTTTAAATATAATTTACTTAATTATAAGTGCTTATAATTTAATCTGTAATAATTGCTGTGTTTAACAACCGGCTTGCAAAATTCCTGACAATTTAATGATTGGCTTTCACAGACTGGTAAGGACAGGCTCCGGCACATTCCTGGGCCTAACCCAGCAGGAGAGGTCAAGGAGGGCTTCCCAGAGAAGGAGATTACTGGTCCGGGAAGCCCCATGGTGTGGAGAAGATATTAGGCCCCATCCAAAGTCCAACTCCAGGGATTTGAATCTCAGATCTTCCTCTTCCTGGCTCTGCTAGTTGCTTGGCCATGCTGTGCCTCCGTTTCTGGCTCCTTACAGTGTGTATGAGAAGGCCTAACTCTCAGGCTTGGTCTGTGGACAAAGCGTCTGGCCTCAGAGATGCTCTCTGATGCTGACTGATTGAAAGACAAGTTGGAGCCCAAGAGAAGGTGAGGGAGGATGGGTGCATTCCAGACAAACTGGGAGAGCCTAGGCTCAAAGACAGACAGGGAGAGCGCCAGGGGCTCCTGGAAACAGCCAATTGTTCTGCAGACATAGCATCCTTTAAGGAACAAATGAGCCTGGAAGAAGCAGGGGCCTTGAATGCCATGTTCAGAAACTTCATTTTGATCCTGGAGGTGGGTCCTTATGCTCTAGGGGAGGTCTGTCTGGGCTTGTTTCCGCTTCTTTAAAACAGAGCTCATTCAGCCCATACCATCACTCAGGATGATTATGCCGATTAAAAGGACTACTGTAAAATGCTCAGCGCAGAGCCTGCCAGACAGTAAAAATAGTTTAGTTATTGTTGTTTGCATTATTATTTTATAAAAAATGTTTTTATTTATTTTATATTGGAGTGTAATTATTAACAATGTTGCGCTAGTTTCAGGTGTACAGCAAAGTGACTCAGTTACGCATACACATGTATCTACTCTCCTTCAAATTCTTTCCACCTCTAGGTTGCTACATTATACTGAGCAGAGTTCCCTCTTCTATACAGGAGGGCCTGGTTGGTTATCTACTTTAAATATAGCAGTGTGTACATATCAAACCCAAACTCCCTAGCTATCCCTTCCCCCCACCCCTGGTAACTATAAGTTAATTCTCTAAATCTGTGAATCTGTTTCTGTTTCGTAAATAAATTCACTTGCATCACTTCCTTTTAAATTCTGCATAAAAGCAACATCATACGATATTTTTCTTCCTCTGATTTCTCTCAGTATGACATTTGCTAGATTTATTCATGTTGCTGCAAATGGCCTTATTTCATTCTTTTTAATAGCTGAGTCATATTCTATTGTATCTGTGTACCACATCTTTATCCATTCCTCTGTCCATGGACATTTAAATTGCTTCCAGGTCTTGGCTATTGTAACAGTGCTGCAGTGAATATCAGGGTGCATGCATCCTTTTGGATCATGATTTTCTCAGTATATATACCCAAGACTGAGTATCTCTATTTTAACGTTTTAAAGGAAACTTCACACTGTTTTCCAAAGTGGTTGTACCAATTTACCCTCCCACTAACAGTGCCCCTTCTCTCCACACCCCCTCCAGCATTTAAGTTTGTGGATTTTTTGAGGATGGTCCTTCTGTCTAGTGTCAGGTGACATCTCATTGTAGTTTTGATTTGCATTTCTCTAATAATTAGAGATGTTAAGCACATTTTCGTGTGCCTCTTGCCCATTCTATGTTTTCTTTGAAGAAATGTATATTTAGGTCTTCTGCTCATTTTTTATTTGGGATGTTTGTTCTAATGTTAATAAACCACAGGAGCCTTTTGTAAATTTTGGAGATGAATCCCTTGTGGGTCACATCACTTGCAAATATTTTCTCCCATCCTATGAGTGTCTTCATTTTGTTTATGTTTTCCCTTTTATTATTCTGAGAGCCCTGCTCAGTGCCTGGGAATGACAGGAGACAGATGAAGGTTTCTTATTTATGCTGGACTGTCCTGGGCAGAGATCCTCTCCTATCCTGCTCCCTACACCCCTGCCTGACTAAGCCCCGGTGCACAAGTCAGATGGCCCTTAGGTGGAGCTGGGAAGGCCTCTGGAAGGGATCTTCCTGCTGCCTGAAGAGGCTTTCTATCAGTGACAATCTGGAGGGCACAAGAGAACAGTATCTAGGGGTCTCTCTTTAAGTCCCTTTGAAAGAGTCACCACATAGATGATGTGCCCACAGCCCACAGAAGCTGCTGTCAGATTCTCACGTGGCTGCCAGCCAGTGCTGGGGTCTGTGTGATACCAAGTCCTCCATCACAGCTGCCCAGAGACCTGCCCCTAGGACCACCATTTCTTCCTGTGCTGGGTACACATGGGTAGTCAGGTCCATCCTCTAGGTAATTTTTTGGCCCTAAATCCTATCGCTGATGAAGCAAACTGGAGACATTTGCTTGCTTGTCCAGCATGCAGTCATCAGTGTGCTGGTTTACAGGAAGCTTTTCAGAGACACAAGTTCAATCCCTGGGTCAGGAAGATCCTCCAGAGAAGGGATAGGCTACCCACTCCAGTATTCTTGGGCTTTCCTTTGTGGCTCATAGAGTAAAGCATCTGCCCACAGTGTGGGAAGCCCGGGTTTGATCCCTGGGTTGGGAAGATCCCCAGAGAAGGGATCGGTTACCCACTCCAGTATTCTTGTCTGGAGAAGTTCATGACTCGCCCATGGGTCGCAGAGTAGGGCACAACTAAGTAACTTCACTTTCCCGTTCAGGACAGTGCTGCTGTTTTACACGCATGAACCTGTTCCCGCGTCCCTGCAGGGGGTGAAGGAGGTGCTAGCATGACCAGCCCCATTTTACAGCTGAAGACTCGGAAGCTTAGACAGATCTTTGCTGCTAAGTGGTAGAACAAGCGTGTCAGCCCTGGTATCATTCCAGCACCCAAGCTCTTAACCAGGCCTGGCGAAGGGCCCAGCCCTGGGAAGTGGAGTCGGGGCTGCAACCAGCCAGGTTTGTGTCAGGGACTGCATTCTTCCCACTCCCTACGACCTGCACTGCTGCCATCTTCTCCCACTTGGCATGCAGATTTTCACCCCCCGAGTGTGGAATAGTATCACCTGGGGCTACAAGTCAACTGCCAACGCCAGCACTGTGTGGGTTCAGGTTTATCCTCTGTTTCTGGGCCACTTGAGTCAGTTCTCATCCATTTCTAGACGTCAATCTAGAAAATTAGAGGGAAAATGAAAACCATCCTATGTTCTCCCTCCTTCGCGTGCCCCATGAAGATGATACCAGGACGGACGTGCTTGTTGCACCACTTAGCAGCTAAGATCTGTCTAAGGAGGAGTGAGTGCTCCGTGTCCAGGAAGGGCTGGGGAGAAAGGTGCCACATAAATGTCACACCAGATGGTTTTTTCCTGCCTCTGAGCTATGGAGGGGCTGAGAGTGACCAGATATCTCTCACTGCACTGGCTGTTTCACGCCTAAACCAGATGCTTCCAAACATGCATCTCCTCCCAAACAGCTTCTCATGCTTTTTGTTCATTTATGTTTCCTTTATTTTCTTCTTTTGTAGCTAAACGCACAACAATTTAAGAGACCTTATCCTCCACCTCTCCCCTAGGAAATGAAACAAAGACAGAAAAAGAGCAGAAGAGAGGCTAAAGGAGCATGAAAGCATCAGAGAGTAAACGTATAGGGCATGCCAAATGCCACTAGGAGAGAGGTTTTCCCATTATTTCCTGTTTACCTTGGTGGAATCTTCTTCCATTATAAAAATATAGACAAGAATGCCTGGTGGGTTCCTCATCTCTGAGGCAGGTATGAGAGCATTGTACTTTGAATCTCAGCTCTGCTACTCCTTGCTGTGTGACTCTGGGCAAATGTCTTAGCCTCACTGAGCACTCACAGCCTCCTACATGAAATAGTAGTCAAAGAATATAGACTGGGGCTGGTTAAGTCTTCCCCAAGTTTCTCAGAGGTCTGAGGTGGAAATGATCATTGTTCCCATTTTACAGATGGGAAAACTGAGGCACAGAGAGGTTTGGTAATTTGCCCTAAGTCATAGAACTAGAATGTGACAGAATTAGGATTCATAACCCAAACAGTCCTTCGCTCTCAAAACTCATTTTCTTCCCCTTCTCTTCCCATTACTAAATCTGAATTTGGTAACCTGTCAGCACCATCTTTCTGCCTGGGAGAATCTTGAACACTGGAGGGCTACCCATAGGAGGACCATGGAGGAGAATCAGTGCACTGCCAGGTTTTCTTTCCCCCACAACACTTTTCCTTTGTAGAACATTTTCAAAATAGAGTTAAGCCAAAATAATAAATTATAAACCATCCATAATCCCACCCACTCCAAGATAACGACTTTTAACTCCTAGAGCTTTACTCTAGACACCTCTCTATGTATATAAATATGTACTATTAAATATCTAACAAAAAAGTATTATGACACATAAGCTTTTGCTTTGATTTTTGGCCCTAGAGTAGATATAGCTTTATGAATTCATACGATTATAAATATATACTGTCAAAACCACGTAGATGACACAGGAAATGATAACATAAAAATTCGCCTCCAGCCCACCAGCCTGAAGTAATCACTGCTCACTTCACCACGTAGGTCCTTCCCAGCCTTTCTCTATGCAGAGTAATGTTTATATACTACATTTGTTTTTGCACAAATTTATCGACATGGGAAAATGCCCACAATATAATATTACAGAATAAAATAATCATTCAAAAACTGCAACTATGGCTACATTTTTGAATGGTTATTTTTTCTGTAATACAATATTGTGGGTATTTTCCCATGTCAATAAATATAGCCTCACATTATGACTGCCAATGACCACACAATATTTCATTTTATACATGTGTCGTAATTCAACCATTCTCCCATTGTTGGTTATCTAGATTGCTTCAAATATTTTCTTCTCACAAACTGTGCTGGGACAAACAGCCATGTGGCTGACATTTGGAGCATCCTTAGCTATTTCCTTAAAATTAATTCTGAGATCTAGATGGTCATGAGCTTAAATAAGAACTCTGCTCATGGGATCCTCAAATGCAAAGATTTTCAGGAAGAGCTCATGTTACGTGGGGTTGCTGAGCCAATTGCCTTCTAGAGGATACATTTGAATCATCAGTGTTTATTTGGCCTCTTGAAGAGGAAAAGTTATTTCTTAGTTGGCTTCAGGCTTTTTCCTTCTCTAATGTTCACATCATGCCTGTTTACCTCTGCAGCTGTGACGGCAGCCCAGCTCACTCCAACTCTTGAGGCCCAAGTGGACCAAACCCCCATGATCATGTCTTTCTGAACTTTCTAGATTCCCATACGTCCTCTCGCAACTGCAGGCACATCTTGGCCAGTTTCCACAACAACACATTGCTCAGCACGCATTTCCTGCAGAATATTCTGGGAGATTCCAATAAGAAATAATGTTCATTCCCACAAAGTATCAAGATATTTCTTTATACATTTCCTTTTAATTGGAGAATGACTGCTTTACAATATTGCGTTGGCTTCTGCCACATAACAACGTGACTCAACCGTGGGGTATACACATATCCCCTCCCTCTTGAAGCTCCCCCACGCTCTGGTCCACCCATCTAGGCTGTCTTAGGGCACCAGGCTGAGCTCCCCGTGTTATACAGCAGCTTCCCCCTGACTCTCTAGTCTACATACGTTAATGTACACGTTTCAACGCTGCTCTCTCCGCTTGTCTCACCTTCTCCTTCCCCTGCGGTGTCCAAAGTCTGTTCTGTCTGTCTGCATCTCTATTCCTGCCCCACTGCAAATAGGTTCATTGGTATCAGGAGAGCTGAAGAGGCCTCCTTATCGCCAACATGCTTCCACTATGGATAATATCAATATTTCCTCTCCATTTGAACTCCAGTGTCTTGAATTTGGAAGGAAAAAACTAAAACTCATAAAATGACACCTGCATACTTCTCTGACAGTCAAGTGGCTAAGACTCTGAGCTTCCGCTGTAGGGGATATGGATTCGATCCTTGGTTGGGGCCTTCTATCCCACATGCCGTGCAGTGTGGCCAGATTTTAGAAAAAGAGTATCTGTCCTATGTTTGGAAAATAATTGTTTGACCCATCAAAGATGATACAATTTCCTTAGAGCTCAGAAGCTCCATTCTTCCTGAATCTACAATTTGGCAGGCACTGTCAAATGCTTTTACATGGGTTACCCTTTGTATTTTCTACAATGACTCCATGAGGTAGGAAGGACAATGCCCACTTTAACGATCTAGAAACTTAAGCTCAGGAGGGAAAAATGATTTGAAGACTCAGGACTAACTGCGTACAAGACAGTACAACTGGGTACGGGACCAGGTGCACAAGACAGATGAGGACATGCTTGTTAATAGAAACGTTTCATCACTCTCCCGTGGCTGCTGTGTATATGTCTTATCTCTCCCAAGCAGGTTTATTATCTCCTCCAGGAATAATCATGTGTTTGAATTCTGTGCCCTTCCCAGAACCTTGAACATGGTTAAATTCACTGTCAAGTTCATAAAGTGTGACTTAGAGTCCATCACCTCCTTGTTCAGATGCAAGGTTTCTCATTTCTCACCAAAGAAAATGCAACCTAAATTCCTTGGCTTGATACCAACGGACTACCACCACTGAGTCCAGTCTCTCGTAGAAACATTTTCCACCACCTCAGGATTTCCTTAAACAAAAGCTTTGTTCCATTCAACTGATGTGTTAAGAATTCACCCAGCCTGTCTTGTGCATTCCCACCCCAGTACCTCTGCACATTCTTTCAGCTAAATCTATTCTTTCCTCTTTCATTCCTAGCCTCCACTCCTCTTCTCCTACTGATATCTCCATGTGGGAAACAAATGCATGACCAGATTCTGAATTCAGAGGGTGCATTTCTGGGGATAGGACTGGAAGGGAGCATGGTTGTACCATTGGTTGATGAAAAGGAAAAAAATGACATTTCACCCTTCTTCCTCCTTTTATGTGTGTATCACAGTCTGAGCACTGGAATGTCAATCACACGTTATACTCTTCTTCTGCGAATACCTTTTCATCATAGTCTTAATAATAATATTATCCATACATATTACCTTTAAATGTTATAAAAGAGGCCTTCTATCCCACATGCCGTGCAGTGTGGCCAGATTTTAGAAAAAGAGTATCTGTCCTATGTTTGGAAAATAATTGTTTGACCCATCAAAGATGATACAATTTCCTTAGAGCTCAGAAGCTCCATTCTTCCTGAATCTACAATTTGGCAGGCACTGTCAAATGCTTTTACATGGGTTACCCTTTGTATTTTCTACAATGACTCCATGAGGTAGGAAGGACAATGCCCACTTTAACGATCTAGAAACTTAAGCTCAGGAGGGAAAAATGATTTGAAGACTCAGGACTAACTGCGTACAAGACAGTACAACTGGGTACGGGACCAGGTGCACAAGACAGATGAGGACATGCTTGTTAATAGAAACGTTTCATCACTCTCCCGTGGCTGCTGTGTATATGTCTTATCTCTCCCAAGCAGGTTTATTATCTCCTCCAGGAATAATCATGTGTTTGAATTCTGTGCCCTTCCCAGAACCTTGAACATGGTTAAATTCACTGTCAAGTTCATAAAGTGTGACTTAGAGTCCATCACCTCCTTGTTCAGATGCAAGGTTTCTCATTTCTCACCAAAGAAAATGCAACCTAAATTCCTTGGCTTGATACCAACGGACTACCACCACTGAGTCCAGTCTCTCGTAGAAACATTTTCCACCACCTCAGGATTTCCTTAAACAAAAGCTTTGTTCCATTCAACTGATGTGTTAAGAATTCACCCAGCCTGTCTTGTGCATTCCCACCCCAGTACCTCTGCACATTCTTTCAGCTAAATCTATTCTTTCCTCTTTCATTCCTAGCCTCCACTCCTCTTCTCCTACTGATATCTCCATGTGGGAAACAAATGCATGACCAGATTCTGAATTCAGAGGGTGCATTTCTGGGGATAGGACTGGAAGGGAGCATGGTTGTACCATTGGTTGATGAAAAGGAAAAAAATGACATTTCACCCTTCTTCCTCCTTTTATGTGTGTATCACAGTCTGAGCACTGGAATGTCAATCACACGTTATACTCTTCTTCTGCGAATACCTTTTCATCATAGTCTTAATAATAATATTATCCATACATATTACCTTTAAATGTTATAAAAGAGGCTACGCTTAGGAAGAGTACATGCTTTAATTTTCATCTCCCTGTCTTCCCAGCGATGCTTCTGTTTGGATATCGCCAGTTTTCTGACAGTTTTCTCTGTCTTCCTGATACTAAGTCAGGGTCTTCCCTGGGTCATCCGTTCCAACTCCTGATTATACTGAATGTAACTGTACTTTGATATTCCATCTTTTCAACTAGACAGCGAACCCTTAAAGGGCAAGGTTGTGAATATTCACCTTTCTGGCCCAAGGAACCAGCATAAGCCTGGCACAAGTGGGTATCAGGAAATATTTTATGAAACCCTAATCCTGACCCTTAGCCTTCGACTCTCCTGTGACTTAAGCTCTCAGCCCTCCTTTCCTGCAGTGATGGCTCCTTGTGAGAACTCCTTTGCAGTGTCATCCAGGTCAAAGGCCACTGGGCAGGGTTCTGTAAAGGATGCACCGATCTGGTCAGAACAGATGACACATGCAAACAGCATGTATAACGTACACAGTGCTCCACCAGCGAAACCTGATCTCACCACCCAGCTGCCGCCACCAGTGTGTGTTCCATAGCACCTCTTCAGAAGAGGTGTCTTGATTTGCCAGCAGCCTTGTTTGCTTGAGGCATGCCCTTCTCCAGGGTGGGCCTGAAGTCGGACAGCCAGAAAGGAGCTCTTTTCACCCAAATAGACTGTCGAATTACTGATGACTTCAGATGCCAAGAGGCTTTGATCAAGATTTCTGCACCAGGCCCTGTATAACCACCAACACTTCACCCAGACTGCTTTTCATTATTGTATGATCTCAACACATTTTTTTAAAAAAAAAATCATTTAGCTGGTAACGGTTTGCACAGAAAGAGATGGTTCATTGAGCTCTGCTTCTTGTCCAGTTTTCTAAGTGGAGAGAAGCAAGCCTCCCTGTGGGAGTGGGGCTTGATATATTTCATGTACTCTGGGTGCTACTGCAGTGGACCGTGTTGTCCCCACCTGTTTTGAGTCTATTAGGAAACATGTATGGGGTTTTGATTGCCATAGTTGGATTAGGTGCTAGGGTTGGAGTTGACGAGGTAGGAGTAAAACAAGACCAACTCATATTCCTAACAGTCAGTTTCTAATGAGCTGGTGTTTGTTAGGAGATATTTTCTTATGACAGATGCTGGAAATTGTAATGGGCTTTAATAAAGTGTAGTCAGGAATCCTTCAAGCATGAAGCTGGGTATTTCACTATGGTTCTTTGCAAAAGGAGTCTTCTCTTCCCTCCAAAAATAAATAATACTGATGAAATCCTGGGAGCCTCTAGAAGGAGCTAATAAGCTAGCTCCAGGTCACTCCCTTGAAGAAAGAGAATTTTAGACCTCTGGGAAGTTGTATTGATTTTTTTCAGACGACATTTTGAGACTGTAGGAGGTTCTGGCAAAGAATGGACCATGACATTGAGTACAAAATATTCACTGTGTCTGGGGCTCAGTTTCTCTGACTGTAAATTAAAGGAGAAGATATTCTGAAAAGAGGTCTGGGTAACCCCTTAATTCTGTGATTCTTGTCTTTTTTTTTTTTTTTGATTCTTTTCTTTTTAAAAGGTTTTTTTTGGGGGGGCCACTTCTATTGGTATTTCATTTATTTCTTTGTTCTTTGGCCTGTGTGGGCCTCCCATTGCAGTGGCCTCTCTTGTTGCAGAGCACTGGTTCTGGGAACATGCATTCTAGACCTCTGGCTCCATAATTGCACATATCGGTCCCACTGCTCTGCAGCACGTGGGATCTTCCCAGGCCAGGGATCGAACCAGCGCCCCTTGCACTGCAAGGCAGTGTCCTTACCCACTGGACCACCAGGGAGGCCTCCAAATTCTGTGATTCTAAGTCCCTCTTCCTGTTGGAATCTGCGGTGATTAACTGGATGGGGTGGCGGTCAGGGAATTAAATTGAGCAGCCTGGGTTCAGTGTCTGTTCCACTAACTACTAACACTGGTGACTCAGCTAACTGTGAGTATAGTGGGTTGAACAGTGCTGCCCAACCCCCAGAAAAGATGTGTCTATATCACAATCCTGGAACCTGTTAATGTGACCTTCTCTGTGAAAAGGGTGTGCATAGATAGAATTGTTAAGACTTTTGAGATGAGGAGATCATTTGGATTACCAGGTATACCCTAAACCCAATGACAAGTGTCTTTGTTTTTAAAAAAAGCAGAGAGCAATTTGACACAGGCAGAAGATGAGCAGGCAGAGATTGGAGTAATGTGCCCTCAAGTCAAGCAAGGTAGGTGAGGAAAAGAACCCCCCACAGAGACTTCACAGGGAGTACGGCCCTACTGATGTCCTTTTTCAAGGAGATGATTTTAAAAAAAAATAGTTATGTTTTTATTTGCCTTTGTAAGGTCTCCACTGTAGCAAGTGGGATCTTTGTTGCATCATGGAGGATCTTTCATTGGGGCACAAGGACTCTTAGCTGTGGCCCACAGACTCTGGAGTGTATGGGCTCAGTTGTAGCCCTGCTAAGGTCTTGATTTCAGACGTCTGCCCTCCAGGATTGTAAAAGAACAAATGTCTGCTGTTTGATAGTCACCAACCTGTGGTCATTGTTATAGCAGCCACAGGACATGGCTGCACTGACAGTGAGAAGTCCATTGCCACCTGGCATCTCTGCTTCTCCCTGAAAGTACAAATAAATAATTCCAACCTGGAAAAGCTATTTATAATAGAAAATCCCACATAAGAAAATGTCCAGTGCTGCGTCTGGTGCATTGTAGGTGCTCAACACATGTAGCTGAAAGGAGAAAGAGGCAGCATTAGCATTTACTGGAATGTGTGTATTCAGGATGCAAAGAATAGAGCCACAGAGTAAACTAGCTGAGGTTTGGTTGAGAATGTACTGGAAGTTTCCTTTCCCTATGGTAGACCAGGCTTACAACAGAGTTCCAGAAAAAATAAAATCAAGTAAACTAGGATTAGAGGAAAACTTCCTCAACTTGATTTTAAAACAGCTATAAACCTCCCTATATTTAACATACTTAATGGTGAGAAAGTAGAAGCTTACCTGCTAAGACCAGGAATAAGACAAGAATGTTCCTTCTTACCACTCGTTTTCAGCATTGTATTGGAAGTTCTAGTGAATGCAGTAGGACAAGAAGATGAAAGAAAAGATTACATATTGGGAAGGAAAAATAAAACTGTCTTTCTTCACAGATACTCTAATTGTCTTTGCAGAAAATCTGAAAGATTCTTGGAACCAATACGCAATTATAGCAAGGTTGCAGAATATAAGGTTAATATACAAGAGTCAGTCACTTTCCTATATATCATCAGGAACAAGTTGATTTGCAATATAAAGCACAATACTATTTATATTAGCACCAAAAATACCTAGATATAAATCTAATAAAAGATACACGAGATCCATATAAGAAAAACTGTAAAACTCTGATGCATAAAGTCAAAGAAGAACTAATGGAAAGATATTCCATGTTCATGGATAGAAAGGAGGAATCAATACTGTCAAGATGGCAGTTCTTTCCAACTTGATCTATAGATTTATCATAGTTCTCCAATCAAAACCCCAGTAACTGTTTTGTGGATACTGACAAATTGATTCTAAAGTTCTATAGAGACGCCAAAGACCCAGAATAGTCAACACAATATTAAAGGAGAAGTACAAATTCAAAAGACTGACACTACTTGATTTGAAGACTTACTATAGAGCTAACAGTAACAAAAACAGTATGGTATTGGTGAAATAATAGACAAAAAAGGCCAGAGGAACAGACCAGAGGGCCCAGGACTGACCCACAGGCCGACATACTACAATTGACAGGTCTTTGACAAACGAGCAAAGGCGATATGATATTGTTTTCAAGAAATGATGTTGGAACAATTGGACATCTGCCTGTTAAAAGAAAGAATTAAGACACAGACCTCACATCCTTCACAAATGCTGACTCAAAATGGACTGTAGACCCAAACATAAAATGCAAAACTATTAGTCTCCTAGAAGATGGCATAGGAGAAAAGCTAGATGACCTTGGATATGACAATGACTTTTTAGGTTCAATACTAAAGACACAGTCCATGAAAGAAATAATTGATAAGCTAGATTTCATAAAAATTAAAAACTTTTTCTCTGCAAAATGCAACATCAAAAGCATGAGAAGGCAAACCATAGACTGAGAGAAACTACTTGGAAAAGACACACCTGAAAAAGACTGTTTTCCAAAATATACCCAGAACACAAGGGAATTTTAAGGCAGTGAAGATACCCTGTATCTTCTAATGATGGTTACAGGTCATTACACATTTCTCCAAACCCACAGAAAGTATAGTACCAAGACCAATACCATGGACGTTGGGTAATTATGATGTGTAAACTATAGACTTCAGGTAATTATGATGTGTCAATGTAGGCTTGTCAATTGCAGCACAGGTACCACACCAATGAGGAATACTGATAATGGAGGAAGCTAGACAGGTACTAAGGAAGGGGGTATATGAGAAATCTCTGTATTTTCCTCTCAATTTTGCTGTGAACTTAAAACTTCTCCTGAAAAAAAAAAGAAACCAAGATGTTTTTAAGATAAAACTAGAAATTTGTTTCTCAGGCTCTCTGAAGGCAGATGGCATTATTTCTCACTGCAGACCAACTTCCTCAACCAAGCGAGACTTTGAAGTTTCCTGCAGCTCTAGGCTCCCATTTTTGTAAGACTGCACTGCCTTCCTTCCCTTGACATTCATTTAAAAACTCCCAGGAGAGATTCTTACTAATCAGGCCTGGGTCAGGGACCCACTTGCACCAGCAGGGAACAAAAAGAAGCTGCTTTGGTTGCCTTCGCTAGGTATAGTGGCTATAGTTAGGCTGTGAATTAACAGCCTGTGCTTACCACCAAAGAGAGGAGAGGACTGGTCAGGTCAAACAGTAAATGCTTACCTCCTTGCATCTCGCAGTATTTAGGGGTGCAGAGTACAGGTATTGCTTTTATCAATCGCCATCCTTCCCAGTTTGAGTAAATGCTTTGGAGGAAATGTTCAGAGCTAAAGAAGTTCAAATTCCTACAGTAGCTGGCATCTTTAAAATATAGAATTTGCTTGGACAATCCAGCAGATTCTGGCTGCCTTTCAACAGATCCCCCTTTAAGAAACCTGCCTTTCTAGTACACAGCCTGGAGAGCAGGAAGAGAAGCCTGTAAGCTACAGAGAAAAGATCCCTGGTCTGGGCTTGAAATTTGTACCCAAGTTTGGGCTTTGCTGCCAGCTCACTGACCTTAGTTTTCTCCTCTTGAATGTGAAGGCTGGGCTTACCATTTGCTTTTTCTAAGTGAGACTACCCCACACCCCTAAGGGTCTTTGAAAGTACAGACGGCAAGTCCAGTTGCATATTTCAAAGTAAGCTGTACATGTCCTTATAGTCATGAAATCATCAAGAGTCCTCATTACGGGCTGAATGTAAGTCAGGATGGGGTTACTCTAGTTATTTTGGTTTTTTTCCACTCAGTGTACAAATCTATGCTTAATAAAATTTGGAAGAGATTATTTCATAATAAACTCAAGAAATTTTTAAAACTAAAAACATTTTTAATCCATGGGGTGTAGGGAGATGGAGGAGGCAGAGGAGGCAAATCTGAGATAGTGAGGCGAAGAGGTTTGTCCAGGAGAAGTCAGCCAACAGGAAGCAGGAGCCTGGTCACCCAGCCTTCAGGGACACAATAACCCACACTGGTATCTGAGCCACGTCCCCTCCCATGTGCTCTGGAATGAGTCACATCCAAGATCCTTTGATGCTTTTCCTCCTCCTGCCCAACCTCCGTTCAATCTGATCCAAGTATCCTCCAGGAATCTTACTAATCAGGCCTGGGTCAGGGACCCACTTGCACCAGCAGGGAACAAAAAGAAGCTGCTTTGGTTGCCTTCGCTAGGTATAGTGGCTATAGTTAGGCTGTGAATTAACAGCCTGTGCTTACCACCAAAGAGAGGAGAGGACTGGTCAGGTCAAACAGTAAATGCTTACCTCCTTGCATCTCGCAGTATTTAGGGGTGCAGAGTACAGGTATTGCTTTTATCAATCGCCATCCTTCCCAGTTTGAGTAAATGCTTTGGAGGAAATGTTCAGAGCTAAAGAAGTTCAAATTCCTACAGTAGCTGGCATCTTTAAAATATAGAATTTGCTTGGACAATCCAGCAGATTCTGGCTGCCTTTCAACAGATCCCCCTTTAAGAAACCTGCCTTTCTAGTACACAGCCTGGAGAGCAGGAAGAGAAGCCTGTAAGCTACAGAGAAAAGATCCCTGGTCTGGGCTTGAAATTTGTACCCAAGTTTGGGCTTTGCTGCCAGCTCACTGACCTTAGTTTTCTCCTCTTGAATGTGAAGGCTGGGCTTACCATTTGCTTTTTCTAAGTGAGACTACCCCACACCCCTAAGGGTCTTTGAAAGTACAGACGGCAAGTCCAGTTGCATATTTCAAAGTAAGCTGTACATGTCCTTATAGTCATGAAATCATCAAGAGTCCTCATTACGGGCTGAATGTAAGTCAGGATGGGGTTACTCTAGTTATTTTGGTTTTTTTCCACTCAGTGTACAAATCTATGCTTAATAAAATTTGGAAGAGATTATTTCATAATAAACTCAAGAAATTTTTAAAACTAAAAACATTTTTAATCCATGGGGTGTAGGGAGATGGAGGAGGCAGAGGAGGCAAATCTGAGATAGTGAGGCGAAGAGGTTTGTCCAGGAGAAGTCAGCCAACAGGAAGCAGGGAGCCTGGTCACCCAGCCTTCAGGGACACAATAACCCACACTGGTATCTGAGCCACGTCCCCTCCCATGTGCTCTGGAATGAGTCACATCCAAGATCCTTTGATGCTTTTCCTCCTCCTGCCCAACCTCCGTTCAATCTGATCCAAGTATCCTCCAGGAATCTTACAACTAGCTGGCCCCCAGGGGCAACACGACTAATACGTAAGACACTGCCAGGCCATTGACCTCAAGGGTCTTGCTAACTCAGCAAAACGTAAGCACAGAACAAAGGGACTCTAGAAACCGCAGAAGACGGAAGGTCTGCGCTAGGTTGGGTGGGTACAGGCTGATGCCGTTTTCCCTGGGAGGAACTAGACAAGCAGCAGAAGCTCTGGCATCTCTTCATCTAAACTCAGGGCCTCTCAGGCGCTGCTAGTGGTAAAGAGCCCATCTGCCAATGCAGGAGATTTAATAAGAGACGTGGGTTCAATCCCTGGGTGGGGAAGATCCTCTGGAGAAGGGTGTGGCAACCCACTCCAGTAATCTTGCCTGAAGAATCCCATGGACAAAGGACCCTGGCAATCTCAAGTCCATAGGGTTGCAAAGAGTCAGACACAATGGAAGCAACTTAGCCTGCACGCATCTAAATTCAGGTAGCATCTTTTGGCATCAGCCATTTCCCCGCCAGTCATTTGTCCGTTTCTCTAAAGTGGTCCCATGACACAGAGGTTGTCTCTCTAGTAAAACCGTGATTACACAGGATGCATTGCCATCATTTTTGTTTTCTGTCCCTATCAGACTAAGTCTCCTGCCCAGGGATAAACAACCAGTCCTACTGTATAGCACAGGGAACCATATTCAACGTCCTGGGATAAATTATAGTGGAAAAGATTATAAAAGAGAATATGTGTGTGTGTATTACTGGGTCACATTGCTGTACAGCAGAAATTAACACAATGTTACAAGTCAACTATACTTCAATTAAACAAACAAACAAACAAATCAGACCTTGTAAAGGAGGTGGGAAATGGTCTTTGGTACCAGATGGACGGTTCCGTGAAAGCTGCCTGCATTTGCCTTTATTTGTTGTCTATTTTAAATTTTTATTTGGTTATTTTATTTGCTTTGGCTGTTCTGGGTCTCCCTTGTAGTTCATGGGCTTTCTCTAGTGATGGCGACAATTTTATTTCTGGTGTATCTTGGGCAGAAGTCCTTTGATGCTTTTCCTCCTCCTGCCCAACCTCCGTTCAATCTGATCCAAGTATCCTCCAGGAATCTTACAACTAGCTGGCCCCCAGGGGCAACACGACTAATACGTAAGACACTGCCAGGCCATTGACCTCAAGGGTCTTGCTAACTCAGCAAAACGTAAGCACAGAACAAAGGGACTCTAGAAACCGCAGAAGACGGAAGGTCTGCGCTAGGTTGGGTGGGTACAGGCTGATGCCGTTTTCCCTGGGAGGAACTAGACAAGCAGCAGAAGCTCTGGCATCTCTTCATCTAAACTCAGGGCCTCTCAGGCGCTGCTAGTGGTAAAGAGCCCATCTGCCAATGCAGGAGATTTAATAAGAGACGTGGGTTCAATCCCTGGGTGGGGAAGATCCTCTGGAGAAGGGTGTGGCAACCCACTCCAGTAATCTTGCCTGAAGAATCCCATGGACAAAGGACCCTGGCAATCTCAAGTCCATAGGGTTGCAAAGAGTCAGACACAATGGAAGCAACTTAGCCTGCACGCATCTAAATTCAGGTAGCATCTTTTGGCATCAGCCATTTCCCCGCCAGTCATTTGTCCGTTTCTCTAAAGTGGTCCCATGACACAGAGGTTGTCTCTCTAGTAAAACCGTGATTACACAGGATGCATTGCCATCATTTTTGTTTTCTGTCCCTATCAGACTAAGTCTCCTGCCCAGGGATAAACAACCAGTCCTACTGTATAGCACAGGGAACCATATTCAACGTCCTGGGATAAATTATAGTGGAAAAGATTATAAAAGAGAATATGTGTGTGTGTATTACTGGGTCACATTGCTGTACAGCAGAAATTAACACAATGTTACAAGTCAACTATACTTCAATTAAACAAACAAACAAACAAATCAGACCTTGTAAAGGAGGTGGGAAATGGTCTTTGGTACCAGATGGACGGTTCCGTGAAAGCTGCCTGCATTTGCCTTTATTTGTTGTCTATTTTAAATTTTTATTTGGTTATTTTATTTGCTTTGGCTGTTCTGGGTCTCCCTTGTAGTTCATGGGCTTTCTCTAGTGATGGCGAGCAGAGCTACTCTTTGTCACGGTGCTTGGGCTTCTCGTGGTAGTGATTCCTCCAGTTGCGGAGCATAGGCCTCACAACCAGAAGTGGGGTCGGTAGTTGCGGCACAGTAGCTGTGGGTTCCCTAGTTGTGACACATGGGGCTTTGTTGCCCCACAGCATGTGGATTCTTTCCATACCCAGTGCAGTGTACCCTGCACTGCCAGGTGGATTCTCAACCCCTGGGCTACCAGGGAAGTCCTGCTGCCTATTTATTGCTCTGGGGTCCCTAGAGCCTGGCACACAGGGTCCTGTAAGTTTCTTTTTCAAGTAAGCTTAGACTTTGCTAAGCTGGCTCGTGGTCATGGCAAGGTCAGAGGTGGAAGATGAAGGCCAAATGTGGGGTCATCCTCATAAGCATGAGGTCTCATGTCCCTAACTCTTGCTTCAGCTAGAGACTTTCCATTTTTATCTGTATAACATATCTGGCATCTAAATGAGTCTTTGTGAAAACCAGAGTTCTTTTGCCAAGTAATTTTGACAGTCAATCACGGGACTAGATAATGCCTCTGCTCCCTTCCAGCTCTGACAGTCAGCAGATTAACACCTGGTTCCATGAGGAAAGGTGGAGGCTTCCCCGAGGATAGGTTTATGGTAATTTGTTATTTGTATTCTCATTCCCAATGCTCAAGTAACTCCAAATAAATGACAAAAACTAAGAGTATTTGACTTTCAATCGTTTCTTGTGTGTCTCAGCTTGGAACCTGCATGCTTGGAGGAGGAGAGACATCTCCAAAGATACTCCTGTTTGGCTGGTACTGAGCTGTCCCATTGCAGCTACAAAGCCATAACCGCAGTAAACAGTCAGCAAGGCTTGAGGTTCATAGCCAGCACCATAGGATTACTGTCTTCTCCAGCATTTAGGCAATCAAAAAAAATTATTCATTTTTTTTTTGTGGCCTGATATGAAAAAAATGGTTATATTCCTTTTAAATGGATGCAGCTTCTATAGAGAACAATACAGAGGTTCTATACCAAACTTAGTATAGGGCTTCCAATCCCATTCCTGAGTTCATATCCAGAAAACAAGCTCTAATTTGAAAGAATACATGCACCCCAATGTTAATAGCAGCACTATTCACAATAGCTCGAATATGGAAGCAACCTAATGATTACCAACAGATGAATGATAAAGATGTAGTACATACATGCAATGGAATATTATTCAGCCATGAAAAAGAATGAAATAATGCCATTTGCAACAACATGAATAGACCTAGAGATTATCATACTAAGTGAAGTAGGTCAAAGACAAATATATATCATTTAAATTGGAATCTAAAATATACAAATGAACTTATTTACAAAACAGAAGCAGAAAATAAACATAGGCTTACAGACATAGAAAACCACTTTATAGCCACTAAAGAGGAAAGTAGGGGGAAGGATAAATTGAGAATTTGGGATAAATAGATATCCACTACTACATATAAAATAGAAAAATGACAAAGACACACTCATAAGCATGAGGTCTGCGCAGTGCTTCCATTTTTATCTGTATAACATATCTGGCATCTAAATGAGTCTTTGTGAAAACCAGAGTTCTTTTGCCAAGTAATTTTGACAGTCAATCACGGGACTAGATAATGCCTCTGCTCCCTTCCAGCTCTGACAGTCAGCAGATTAACACCTGGTTCCATGAGGAAAGGTGGAGGCTTCCCCGAGGATAGGTTTATGGTAATTTGTTATTTGTATTCTCATTCCCAATGCTCAAGTAACTCCAAATAAATGACAAAAACTAAGAGTATTTGACTTTCAATCGTTTCTTGTGTGTCTCAGCTTGGAACCTGCATGCTTGGAGGAGGAGAGACATCTCCAAAGATACTCCTGTTTGGCTGGTACTGAGCTGTCCCATTGCAGCTACAAAGCCATAACCGCAGTAAACAGTCAGCAAGGCTTGAGGTTCATAGCCAGCACCATAGGATTACTGTCTTCTCCAGCATTTAGGCAATCAAAAAAAATTATTCATTTTTTTTTTGTGGCCTGATATGAAAAAAATGGTTATATTCCTTTTAAATGGATGCAGCTTCTATAGAGAACAATACAGAGGTTCTATACCAAACTTAGTATAGGGCTTCCAATCCCATTCCTGAGTTCATATCCAGAAAACAAGCTCTAATTTGAAAGAATACATGCACCCCAATGTTAATAGCAGCACTATTCACAATAGCTCGAATATGGAAGCAACCTAATGATTACCAACAGATGAATGATAAAGATGTAGTACATACATGCAATGGAATATTATTCAGCCATGAAAAAGAATGAAATAATGCCATTTGCAACAACATGAATAGACCTAGAGATTATCATACTAAGTGAAGTAGGTCAAAGACAAATATATATCATTTAAATTGGAATCTAAAATATACAAATGAACTTATTTACAAAACAGAAGCAGAAAATAAACATAGGCTTACAGACATAGAAAACCACTTTATAGCCACTAAAGAGGAAAGTAGGGGGAAGGATAAATTGAGAATTTGGGATAAATAGATATCCACTACTACATATAAAATAGAAAAATGACAAAGACACACTGTAGAGCAAGGAACTATATTCAGTATCTTCTAAATATCTAAAACAGCAAAGAAAATGAAAAAGAATATATATGTATAATAATCACTTTGCCGTACATCTAAAACATAATAAAGCAACTATATTTCAATTTAAAAATTACAGTCCTATTATTGACATTAAATTGATAATTATTCTAAAAGAGGAAACTGCCTTTATTTGGAAGAAACACACTCATAAGTTGTTTATGGAAAGTTGAAACATTGAAAGTCAGAATGTTGGGTGGCTTAAAGTTCCAAAGAAGGGAGTGTGTGTGTGTGTGTGTGTGTGTGTTGGTGTGTAAAGGGAAGGAAGCTGTTATACATAAAACAAAGAAAGAATCTGTTGTTACAATGAGAGGAGGAGAAAGGATGAGACAAGAAAGAAACGGGGAGGACTAATCCAAGTCAATCACGCTGAGGACACCAGGGGCTCCCCGGGTTTCTGGTCATGGATCCCGGAAACACCCTCAGAGGATAAACTGGCCAAAGGGCATTTTTTTTTTAAAGATTTATTTATTTATTTATTTTGGGCAGGGGTCGGGTTAGGGAGGGAGGGGAGTGGGCAGGCCACTTCCATTCGTCTTTCATTTTCTCTATTCTCATCCATCTTTTGTTCTTTGGCTCCTGTGGGCCTCCCATCGCGGTGGCCTCTGTTGTTGCAGAGCACCGGCTCTGGGCGCATGCGCTCCAGAGCTCCGGCTCGGTAATTGGACACATCAGTCCAGCCGCTCCGCGGCACGTGGGATCTTCCCAGGCCAGGGATTGAACCGGCGCCCCTTGCACTGCAAGGCGGTGTCCCCACCCACTGGACCACCAGGGGAAGCCCCAAAGGGCATTTTAAGAGCTGTGAAATCTACTGTTGCGTTTGGAGCTGTTTGCACTTTCATCATATTAGCATTTTTCTCTGCCGGCTTTCCCCCCTCCATAAACAAACAGAATTTTCCATAAACTTCAGGGTTTCACAATTTTTGAAAAAGTCTTTGAAAAGCCAAAAAGCTTGTACTTTTGAGGAAAGTAGGGGAAGGATAAATTGAGAATTTGGGATAAATAGATATCCACTACTACATATAAAATAGAAAAATGACAAAGACACACTGTAGAGCAAGGAACTATATTCAGTATCTTCTAAATATCTAAAACAGCAAAGAAAATGAAAAAGAATATATATGTATAATAATCACTTTGCCGTACATCTAAAACATAATAAAGCAACTATATTTCAATTTAAAAATTACAGTCCTATTATTGACATTAAATTGATAATTATTCTAAAAGAGGAAACTGCCTTTATTTGGAAGAAACACACTCATAAGTTGTTTATGGAAAGTTGAAACATTGAAAGTCAGAATGTTGGGTGGCTTAAAGTTCCAAAGAAGGGAGTGTGTGTGTGTGTGTGTGTGTGTGTGTTGGTGTGTAAAGGGAAGGAAGCTGTTATACATAAAACAAAGAAAGAATCTGTTGTTACAATGAGAGGAGGAGAAAGGATGAGACAAGAAAGAAACGGGGAGGACTAATCCAAGTCAATCACGCTGAGGACACCAGGGGCTCCCCGGGTTTCTGGTCATGGATCCCGGAAACACCCTCAGAGGATAAACTGGCCAAAGGGCATTTTTTTTTTAAAGATTTATTTATTTATTTATTTTGGGCAGGGGTCGGGTTAGGGAGGGAGGGGAGTGGGCAGGCCACTTCCATTCGTCTTTCATTTTCTCTATTCTCATCCATCTTTTGTTCTTTGGCTCCTGTGGGCCTCCCATCGCGGTGGCCTCTGTTGTTGCAGAGCACCGGCTCTGGGCGCATGCGCTCCAGAGCTCCGGCTCGGTAATTGGACACATCAGTCCAGCCGCTCCGCGGCACGTGGGATCTTCCCAGGCCAGGGATTGAACCGGCGCCCCTTGCACTGCAAGGCGGTGTCCCCACCCACTGGACCACCAGGGGAAGCCCCAAAGGGCATTTTAAGAGCTGTGAAATCTACTGTTGCGTTTGGAGCTGTTTGCACTTTCATCATATTAGCATTTTTCTCTGCCGGCTTTCCCCCCTCCATAAACAAACAGAATTTTCCATAAACTTCAGTGTTTCACAATTTTTGAAAAAGTCTGTGAAAAGCCAAAAAAGCTTGTACTTTTCTTATTTATGTATTTTTTTGAGAAACTCAAAAAAGTTCTGGCTTGGAAGGACATAGCCCCAAATGGAAATAGCACCCGAAGAGGTAAAAACCCAAGGAAACGAATGCCCAGGAGGCAAAGGAGAAGATGATAACGGAAGTCCGTGGAGAGAAAGCTTTGAACTTCTACAGGCCATGGGAGGGAGAAATTAGAATAAAATCAGTTTGACTTTTATTTACTTATTCTTGGGAGAAAATTCTCCCAAAATGTTGTGTTGGTTTCTGCTGTACAACGCAAATCAACCATAATTATACATATATCGCCTCCCTCCTGAGCCTTCCTCCCCTCCCCCAACATCACCCCTCCAGGTCATTACAGAGCGCCCGGCTGGGCTCCCTGTGCTACACAGCGACTTCTCACCAGCTTATCTGTTCTACACAGGCATATATCAATGCTGCCTTCTCCGTTCCTCCCACTCTTTTTTACCCCCACTGTGTCCACAGGTCTGTTCTCTGAGACTGTTGTACAGAATGAAATAAGTCAGAAAGAGAAAAAGAAATACAGTATATGAGCACATATGTATGGAATGTAGAGAAATGGTACAGGGCTTCCCCTGGTGGTCCAGTGGGTAAAGACGCCGCCTTGCAGTGCAAGGGGCGCCGGTTCGATCCCTGGCCTGGGAAGAGGAGCGGCTGGACTGATGTGTCCAATTACCGAGCTCTGGCGTGTGTGCGGCCAGAGCCGGTGTTCTGCGACGACAGTGGCCACCGCGATGGGAGGCCCACAGGAGCCAAAGAACAAAGACGGATGGAAATAGAGAAATGAAAGACCAACAGAAGTGGCCCACCCATCCCCTCCCTCCCCACCCCACCCTCCAAAAGATAAATAAAAAAAAAAAAAGAAAGAAAAATGGTACAGATGAACCTATTTGCAGGGAAGGAATGGAGATGCAGATCTGGCTTTTAGAGAGCAAGACCTAGCCGACTTCTAGGTGGCCTGTTCTCAAGACATTTCATTATCCCCACTCCGTCTAGAAATTTTCCTTAGATTGCAAGCTTATCTGGTGTGGCTCGTGGGGGCAGGGAACTCATGGAGAAAGGAGGGGCAATGCCTATGAATGCACCCAAGACAGCATCTGTTGCTTCTGGAGAGCGATGTCCTCAGAGCCAGGCAAGAGTGTGACCTGCTCTGCACCCTGCACTTCAGAGGTGGCTACGTGTCAAAACCACACGCAGAAATGCATGAACCGATTATCACCCAGGTGCTTTCGTCCCTGTGGGCTAGAAGCACAGTACAGTCTGTACCTCTACACAGTCACTTCATTGTGAACACTCTTCAGGCCCCTGGGAACAGCTTCCACCTCTGCCTTCTGTCCTTGCAATGCAAGGCAGGTGCATTTGAGTGCTGGGAAGGACTGCATGCTGTACCATGGTCAACAGTGGACTCACTGCTGCTCCCGAGAATGAGTGTGTGAGCCACAGGAAGGCTTGGGTAAGAGAAAACACAAGTTCATTCCCTGACATGATCGTTCTCCTCAGATGGTAGGAATGGATGGTTTCACAAAACGCCAGGTTTCCCATTTTCTGACCTCTCTTCATGTTTCAAAGCAGGTTCTAGACAAACGCATGAGTTGACACAGAGTTTGCTTTAGCAGCACTTGGGGCCTGAGGAATTCTGTGATATTAAGCAATGGATTTGACACCCTAGCTTGTACGAATGGAGGTCTAGGTGTAACATGCATGACACTTGCTGCGGACTCTATTTTAGCAGCTGGATGGACACTGAAACATCTTGGAAAAATGTTTACACGTGACAATGTTTGAAATATTCAGAATGTGTGCCTTTTAAGGAAGGACATTCTGACACAAACTATAGCATGATGAACTCTGATGTTATGCTAAGCGAAACGTCACTCACAAAGGAACAAATACTGTGTGATTCCACTTACATGAGGCCCCTAGAGTAGTCAAATTCATAGAGACCGAAAGTAGACTGGTGGCTGCGAAGGTATGGGGTAGGGGAGTGATGAGGAGTTATCGTTTAATGAGGACAGAATTTCTGTTTTACAAGATAAAGGAAATTATGGAAATTGATGGTGGTAATGGTTATACAATATGAATGTACTTAATATCACTGAACTCTGTACCTAAAAATGGTTCACGTGGTAAATTTTACATTATGTGTGTACTACTGCAACTTTTAAAACTTGTATATACAACATTGTAAATCAAGTATACTTCAATAAAATTTATACAAAATTTAAATTTGCATAACTTAAAATAAATCATATTTTTAATCTGCTTTAAAATATTGTTTGATATTTATCAATTATAATTTATATTTTTATTTTTAACTTGATAACTTCGAATTCTTAGAAGAAAAGTTATTTCAGATTCAGAAAATAGAGAGGAAATGCGTCTCATTGCTTAACTTTTTCCATTTGCTTTACATTTCTGAGCAAATAAATTCACATTTTGTATATTTGGAATAGGAATATTTTAATAGGTGGTTAGCTTGGTTATTTTTAGGTCTTCAGATACACGATAAGATGCCCTCAATCTGTCTCGAAAACAGGATCTTCCACTGGTGATGCTGGATCCTCGCTGAGTGCCCTGCTGCTACCCAAGCACCCTGGTCCCCTGGCTCTCCACCCCGATCAGGAGATCTCTCTGTCCATTCTCTGTCTCCTGAACGCCAACCTATACCTCAAAGCCCAGCTGCATTGTCACTTCTTCTGAGAAGCCCTCAGGCATGTCAGGCAGAATAAATGTACCTGTTTCCGTTCCCTACATTGCTATGCCCACCACCCACCCTTTTCTGACCATACACATTTTAAAACCAAACAGGACCCTATGGGCCTTCCCAGAACAGACCTTTCCCCATACGCTCTGTTGTAGCTCCTCGCTGAAGTTCCTCGATGATAGCTGTCCGGTGCACTTCTCCTGAGTGGTTTCACACATGTGAAAATTCCCCAACAAATGGAAGACGCTAACTACTCCATGACAGGAACACAGAGCCCCTGGGACTCCTGAGGCCTAAGGATTGATAAGGTTCACGGCTGTGTCTTTGCCCTGTTAGCTCAACATCCACCAGTTAGAGAACTGCGCGTGAACTGATCACGTACCCTGAAACCATGCTCCCTCACCTGGCCTTTAAAAAGACTTTGCTGAAACCCTTTAGGAAGTTCAGAATTGGGGTGGGGGGCATGAGTCACCCTTGTGCATCCCTGCAATCTACCCTTCTCTGTTCCAAACCTTGAAGTTTCCATTGGTTTGGCTTCACTGCCTGTTGGGCCCATGCACTCGTGTTCAGTAGTGACTTCAGTGCATTGCTGTTATTTGCTTTTCTCACATCCGTTTCCTGCTCCAGGCTATAAGTTCCTTAAAGTCAGATTGTTGCTCAGTTGATCATTCATGTGCGACTCTGTGCGACCCCATGAACTGCAGCACACCCGGCTTCCATATCCTTCACTGTCTCCCGTAGTTTATTCAAACTCATGTCCCTTGACTCAGTGATGCCATCCAACCATCTCGTCTCTGTTGTCCCCTTCTCCTCAGAGACTGTGCTTTGTTCATCTTTACTTCCCATTTCTAGCCCAAGGAAGACGATCACAATTGGCTGGTGAAGAAATGTATGTTTTCTTGATGATGTAAAGTTGTCATTTGAAATATAAGGAGCTCTTGAGTTGAACACAGCTTAGCACTAAATGTTCTCTCTAGATTTTGGTTTTGGGGACAAAGACCTTCAGGTTGCCACCTGTCACTACTGACTGCTTGGGCCTGACACCCTCATCATCTTCCTGATTTGCTGCTGGAGAAGATGAAGAACGAGCAAGTTGTGTGCAAGGAGGAACTGACAGCTCACCTCCGAGGATGACACTTTAGTTCAAGAGCTTTGTGACAGCTGGTCCAGCTCCATGCAAGATACCAGCTGTATAAAGATGCCAGATCAGTAGGCAATCTTGTGTCCTCATTTGCCTGGCACGGCCCAGGTTTACACCTATTGTCCCAACATAATTACTACGATTACCACGTTCACTCTCAATGTGCCCTAGTTTCATAAGAAGTCAACTACAGTAAGTAATCTATGAGCAAACATGATGCCTCATTGCCTTCCCTACCACACATCACCATCATTTTAAAAATGGAAAATATGCTCTAACCTTTTAGATTCTGGGTGATGAGTGGGTCTTTCCCACCCTCTCAGATCAATCTATGTTCAGTGTCTCAAGAAACATGAGTTGAACAATCTTCCCAAATAACCCCATCCCCTCCCCTATTAGGCTCCCCTCTCTCTACCTCCCCTTGCACACTCAGACATGCTTGTGGAACTTGGGACCTTTTATTCTTAGAAGTTACCAGAGTGTAAATAGTTGAAAGGCAAGTAGTGTCCTGCTCACCTTTGTTAAAGATAACATGGGGAGGTATCAATATGAGTCTGGAAAAGAGTCTCTGTTTGTAACCTGGGCAGACACAGGGTTGCCAAGAATCACTGACTGCATAACCAGCTTGTTACCCAAAATATATTACCCAGGACTCATTCAGGGAATACAATCCACCCTTTAGCCCTCCTTGGAGCCCTCTTGGATGGGTCAATCCTTTCTGAGGGCCCATTTGTCATGTTAGGAATCTACTGTGGTCTGAACAATACTGAACTTTTCGATTCATTCATCTTCCTTTCTATTTTTTGGCCACGCAGCACATGGGGTCTTAGCTCCTGATCAGGGATAGATTTTGCTGATGTAAAGTTGTCATTTGAAATATAAGGAGCTCTTGAGTTGAACACAGCTTAGCACTAAATGTTCTCTCTAGATTTTGGTTTTGGGGACAAAGACCTTCAGGTTGCCACCTGTCACTACTGACTGCTTGGGCCTGACACCCTCATCATCTTCCTGATTTGCTGCTGGAGAAGATGAAGAACGAGCAAGTTGTGTGCAAGGAGGAACTGACAGCTCACCTCCGAGGATGACACTTTAGTTCAAGAGCTTTGTGACAGCTGGTCCAGCTCCATGCAAGATACCAGCTGTATAAAGATGCCAGATCAGTAGGCAATCTTGTGTCCTCATTTGCCTGGCACGGCCCAGGTTTACACCTATTGTCCCAACATAATTACTACGATTACCACGTTCACTCTCAATGTGCCCTAGTTTCATAAGAAGTCAACTACAGTAAGTAATCTATGAGCAAACATGATGCCTCATTGCCTTCCCTACCACACATCACCATCATTTTAAAATGGAAAATATGCTCTAACCTTTTAGATTCTGGGTGATGAGTGGGTCTTTCCCACCCTCTCAGATCAATCTATGTTCAGTGTCTCAAGAAACATGAGTTGAACAATCTTCCCAAATAACCCCATCCCCTCCCCTATTAGGCTCCCCTCTCTCTACCTCCCCTTGCACACTCAGACATGCTTGTGGAACTTGGGACCTTTTATTCTTAGAAGTTACCAGAGTGTAAATAGTTGAAAGGCAAGTAGTGTCCTGCTCACCTTTGTTAAAGATAACATGGGGAGGTATCAATATGAGTCTGGAAAAGAGTCTCTGTTTGTAACCTGGGCAGACACAGGGTTGCCAAGAATCACTGACTGCATAACCAGCTTGTTACCCAAAATATATTACCCAGGACTCATTCAGGGAATACAATCCACCCTTTAGCCCTCCTTGGAGCCCTCTTGGATGGGTCAATCCTTTCTGAGGGGCCCATTTGTCATGTTAGGAATCTACTGTGGTCTGAACAATACTGAACTTTTCGATTCATTCATCTTCCTTTCTATTTTTTGGCCACGCAGCACATGGGGTCTTAGCTCCCTGATCAGGGATAGAATCCATGTCCCTCACATGGAAAGCACAGTCTTCACGACCACTGGCAGAACACCAGACGTCCCCCATTTATCCCTTTAAAGAAGGAGGCAAAGGGAACTTAGAGGAAAATAGCAAGTCATCCTTTATCTTTACAAGACCAAAAAAAAAGAAAGAAAGAGAAGAAAGAGAGGGAGATAATGACTCTGCCCCCAGGTCCTGCCGGAGTGGTGAGTTTCTCAGGCACTTTAAGTAGGCGCCATGGATTGTGTAAGCGCTGACCGGCTGGCGGCCTGCCTCGTTCACATGACAGTGATGTCTGAAGGTTTTGGCAAGGGGAGGTGGGGTGGAGAGGTGCCTGGGATCTAAGACAGGAAAAATTAGGGGAGGGAGGCGACCATAAGTATCCTGAAAATGAAGGATGCTGGGGCATAGAAACCTCGCTGCCAACGGCTTCCCTTTAGTCCATGGAATGGGGATATCACCCACCTTGTGCTGGGGTGTGGACGTGAGGCAGGTCTCCCAGAAAGTATGAGCCCACGTGGCTCTTTACACATGATCCTTATCCCAGAGCCCTGGTCTTCCTGCCCACTGTAAAACGTCCCCTCCTGACTACCTGCCGGTGTCACTCTCCGCTTTCCACAGCTCAGACTCCTGCTTGGAATTTTGAAGATGTCTGCTTACTGGGGACTAGGGGCGGAAGGCAGCCAAAGAAAAGAAAATCGAGAATAGGTTCTAACACCAAGTTCCTACTTCCTCTGTGTCAGACACTGTCCTGGGTCCAGTCACAGGCTTTTCGTGTTTTTCCTTCTTTTTTCTCACAACAGGAAGTACTTCTGATTCTGTTGTGCACAGAAAGACAGTCGCTCAGAGAATGTGAAATGGCTGTGAGTGGCAGCGAAGATTTGAACCCAGGGATTTCCGGCTCTTTCCGGACGGCTTGTCACCTGTGTGGCCACAGGTTCCCAGAACATTCTCCACCCACGACCCACAGTCCCCTTCAGTTGTTTGCCAGTTCTCCCTTCCCAGCTGAGATTCATGCTATCCCTCCCAACCATCCTCTTCTCCACCTGTTAATTTCCAAGCCACCTCAGTCCCACTTTCTATTTTTGGCCCCCCCGGCCAGCACATGGGGTCTTAGCTCCCTGATCAGGGATAGAATCCATGTCCCTCACATGGAAAGCACAGTCTTCACGACCACTGGCAGAACACCAGACGTCCCCCATTTATCCCTTTAAAGAAGGAGGCAAAGGGAACTTAGAGGAAAATAGCAAGTCATCCTTTATCTTTACAAGACCAAAAAAAAAGAAAGAAAGAGAAGAAAGAGAGGGAGATAATGACTCTGCCCCCAGGTCCTGCCGGAGTGGTGAGTTTCTCAGGCACTTTAAGTAGGCGCCATGGATTGTGTAAGCGCTGACCGGCTGGCGGCCTGCCTCGTTCACATGACAGTGATGTCTGAAGGTTTTGGCAAGGGGAGGTGGGGTGGAGAGGTGCCTGGGATCTAAGACAGGAAAAATTAGGGGAGGGAGGCGACCATAAGTATCCTGAAAATGAAGGATGCTGGGGCATAGAAACCTCGCTGCCAACGGCTTCCCTTTAGTCCATGGAATGGGGATATCACCCACCTTGTGCTGGGGTGTGGACGTGAGGCAGGTCTCCCAGAAAGTATGAGCCCACGTGGCTCTTTACACATGATCCTTATCCCAGAGCCCTGGTCTTCCTGCCCACTGTAAAACGTCCCCTCCTGACTACCTGCCGGTGTCACTCTCCGCTTTCCACAGCTCAGACTCCTGCTTGGAATTTTGAAGATGTCTGCTTACTGGGGACTAGGGGCGGAAGGCAGCCAAAGAAAAGAAAATCGAGAATAGGTTCTAACACCAAGTTCCTACTTCCTCTGTGTCAGACACTGTCCTGGGTCCAGTCACAGGCTTTTCGTGTTTTTCCTTCTTTTTTCTCACAACAGGAAGTACTTCTGATTCTGTTGTGCACAGAAAGACAGTCGCTCAGAGAATGTGAAATGGCTGTGAGTGGCAGCGAAGATTTGAACCCAGGGATTTCCGGCTCTTTCCGGACGGCTTGTCACCTGTGTGGCCACAGGTTCCCAGAACATTCTCCACCCACGACCCACAGTCCCCTTCAGTTGTTTGCCAGTTCTCCCTTCCCAGCTGAGATTCATGCTATCCCCTCCCAACCATCCCCTCTTCTCCACCTGTTAATTTCCAAGCCACCCTGCGAAGTCCACTGCAGATGTCCTGTTAAGATGCCTCAATCTCGGGCTTCCCTGCTGGTCCAGTGGGTAAAGAGTCCATCTAGCAGCGCAAGGGGCACCAGTTCAATCCCTGGCCCGGGACGGCTGGACCAGTGTGTCCAATTACAAGCCAGCACTCCAGAGTGCGTGTGTCCAGAGCCGCTGCTCTGCAATGAGAGAGGCCAGTGCAATGCTGGGCCCTCACAGGCCAAAGAATTAAGATGGATGAAAAAAAAAAATCAATAAGAGGCCAAAATTAAAAAAAAAAAAAGACGTCTCAATCTCAAGGTTGCTAGTATATTCTATCTCCCCAGTCCTGTGAGAATCTTTCGTTGGATATGTAACATTTATATTGCTAAGAGAAGTGTTTTTCATCCTTTTTATCTTCTCTGATATCAGAAAATGAATATATAATTTAGTAATATATTTTCCATGAAACTTTGCATAAAAAGTTTCTATTAAATTCATGGGTCAGAGAATGGGATGCAAATAGCCCTTCATCTTGGCTGGTGTGAGAATCCATCCACCTTTCATCCTTGGTCTCCCCACACGTCGAGTTTCTGGGCAGTGTCCAGGGTTTGGCCATCTTTGTGCCCCAGTACCAGCACAGGACCTCGTAGGCAATGCTCTTGGCATGTAAAAATGCTTCACATGTCCTAAGAGAAAGAGCTTATTTAATCCTTGGATAAGTCCTCTGAAATATCTATTACTATCCCTGCTTTGCAGGTGAGGAAACTGAGTCACCTGGAACTTAGGGACCCTGTGAAAGGGAGAGTCTAGAAGAAAAGAGGACCCACACACGCTCAGTGTCTCACGTCTACTCCCTCCTCTTTCTGTGATTAGAACATGACCCAATTACGGTAAATGGGCTCAGCAGTAAAGAGTCTGCCTGCAATGCGAGAGATATGAGTTGAGGTCCTGAGTGAGGAGGATTCCCCTGGAGAAGGAAACGGAACCCGCTCCAGTATTCTTGCCTGGGAAATCCATGGACAGAGGAGCCTGGTGGCCACAGTACCGAAAAAGGAGTGGCCAGTTCTCCTTCCCAGCTGAGATTCATGCTATCCCTCCCAACCATCCCTCTTCTCCACCTGTTAATTTCCAAGCCACCCTGCGAAGTCCACTGCAGATGTCCTGTTAAGATGCCTCAATCTCGGGCTTCCCTGCTGGTCCAGTGGGTAAAGAGTCCATCTAGCAGCGCAAGGGGCACCAGTTCAATCCCTGGCCCGGGACGGCTGGACCAGTGTGTCCAATTACAAGCCAGCACTCCAGAGTGCGTGTGTCCAGAGCCGCTGCTCTGCAATGAGAGAGGCCAGTGCAATGCTGGGCCCTCACAGGCCAAAGAATTAAGATGGATGAAAAAAAAAAATCAATAAGAGGCCAAAATTAAAAAAAAAAAAAAGACGTCTCAATCTCAAGGTTGCTAGTATATTCTATCTCCCCAGTCCTGTGAGAATCTTTCGTTGGATATGTAACATTTATATTGCTAAGAGAAGTGTTTTTCATCCTTTTTATCTTCTCTGATATCAGAAAATGAATATATAATTTAGTAATATATTTTCCATGAAACTTTGCATAAAAAGTTTCTATTAAATTCATGGGTCAGAGAATGGGATGCAAATAGCCCTTCATCTTGGCTGGTGTGAGAATCCATCCACCTTTCATCCTTGGTCTCCCCACACGTCGAGTTTCTGGGCAGTGTCCAGGGTTTGGCCATCTTTGTGCCCCAGTACCAGCACAGGACCTCGTAGGCAATGCTCTTGGCATGTAAAAATGCTTCACATGTCCTAAGAGAAAGAGCTTATTTAATCCTTGGATAAGTCCTCTGAAATATCTATTACTATCCCTGCTTTGCAGGTGAGGAAACTGAGTCACCTGGAACTTAGGGACCCTGTGAAAGGGAGAGTCTAGAAGAAAAGAGGACCCACACACGCTCAGTGTCTCACGTCTACTCCCTCCTCTTTCTGTGATTAGAACATGACCCAATTACGGTAAATGGGCTCAGCAGTAAAGAGTCTGCCTGCAATGCGAGAGATATGAGTTGAGGTCCTGAGTGAGGAGGATTCCCCTGGAGAAGGAAACGGGAACCCGCTCCAGTATTCTTGCCTGGGAAATCCATGGACAGAGGAGCCTGGTGGGCCACAGTCGATGGGGTTGGACACAACTTTGCGATTAAACAACAACAAATGAGTTAAATACCAACAGAAACAATTTCTCTCTAGAGTGTGATGTGCTATTAACTTGTGTTCTTCTACCTGCTGTGTCTCTGAAGGTCGTGATATCCATTTCACAGAAGGTGAGTAGTACTGACTGACTGACTGATCGACTCATTCGGCAAGTGTATGCTGGTCTCTCCTGGATACAAAGCCCTGCAAGGTAATAATAATGACGTGGTCCACACCACAAGGAAACTAAAGTCTAGAACTGAATTTCATTTGATTGCAGGTATCTACTGAGCATCTACTCTGCATGGGAACCCACACTAGGATTTGGAGAAAGGAAAACGGCCATGACTCTTCCTTCTGGAACTCATATGAGTTGCATGTAAAACACCATTGAATCTTTCCAGTGTCCAGGGTTACAACCAGGACACCAGGCTATGTCATGGCTCCTACTCACACCGCTTCTTCAAGTCTGGTCTTCCGTCTTCTCTTCTAGGGCTCTCAGGAGCAGAAAGGCAGACCCTTCATCTGTTTCTTCCCAGTATAGTAGTAATGATAATAATTTAGCCACTTATTTCAGTAGTCATGTATTGATGTGAGAGTTGGGCCATAAAGAGAACTGAGCACTGAAGAATTGATGCTTTCAAACTGTGGTGTTGGAGAAGACTCTTGATAGTCCCTTGGACAGCAGGGAGATCAAATGAGTCAATCCTAAGGGAAATCAACCCTGAATATTCATTGGAAGGAGTAATGCTGAAGCTGAAGCTTCAATACTTTAGCCACCTGATGTGAATAGACAACTCAGTGGAAAAGACCCAGATGTCCTCTGAAATATCTATTACTATCCCTGCTTTGCAGGTGAGGAAACTGAGTCACCTGGAACTTAGGGACCCTGTGAAAGGGAGAGTCTAGAAGAAAAGAGGACCCACACACGCTCAGTGTCTCACGTCTACTCCCTCCTCTTTCTGTGATTAGAACATGACCCAATTACGGTAAATGGGCTCAGCAGTAAAGAGTCTGCCTGCAATGCGAGAGATATGAGTTGAGGTCCTGAGTGAGGAGGATTCCCCTGGAGAAGGAAACGGGAACCCGCTCCAGTATTCTTGCCTGGGAAATCCATGGACAGAGGAGCCTGGTGGGCCACAGTCGATGGGGTTGGACACAACTTTGCGATTAAACAACAACAAATGAGTTAAATACCAACAGAAACAATTTCTCTCTAGAGTGTGATGTGCTATTAACTTGTGTTCTTCTACCTGCTGTGTCTCTGAAGGTCGTGATATCCATTTCACAGAAGGTGAGTAGTACTGACTGACTGACTGATCGACTCATTCGGCAAGTGTATGCTGGTCTCTCCTGGATACAAAGCCCTGCAAGGTAATAATAATGACGTGGTCCACACCACAAGGAAACTAAAGTCTAGAACTGAATTTCATTTGATTGCAGGTATCTACTGAGCATCTACTCTGCATGGGAACCCACACTAGGATTTGGAGAAAGGAAAACGGCCATGACTCTTCCTTCTGGAACTCATATGAGTTGCATGTAAAACACCATTGAATCTTTCCAGTGTCCAGGGTTACAACCAGGACACCAGGCTATGTCATGGCTCCTACTCACACCGCTTCTTCAAGTCTGGTCTTCCGTCTTCTCTTCTAGGGCTCTCAGGAGCAGAAAGGCAGACCCTTCATCTGTTTCTTCCCAGTATAGTAGTAATGATAATAATTTAGCCACTTATTTCAGTAGTCATGTATTGATGTGAGAGTTGGGCCATAAAGAGAACTGAGCACTGAAGAATTGATGCTTTCAAACTGTGGTGTTGGAGAAGACTCTTGATAGTCCCTTGGACAGCAGGGAGATCAAATGAGTCAATCCTAAGGGAAATCAACCCTGAATATTCATTGGAAGGAGTAATGCTGAAGCTGAAGCTTCAATACTTTAGCCACCTGATGTGAATAGACAACTCAGTGGAAAAGACCCAGATGCTGGGAAAAATAAAAGGCAGAAGGAGAAGGGGATGACAGAGGACAAGATGGTTGGACAGCATCACTGACTCAATGGACATGAGTTTGAGCAAGCTCTGAGAGTTGGTGAAGGACAGGGAAGTCTGGTGTTCTGCAGTCCATGGGTCTCAAACAGTAGGACACGACTGAGTGACTGAACTAATTGTATTACATTACTGAATTCATATCATTACCCATTTATACAAATGAGGAGATGTAGGCCCAGAGAAGTGAAGCCATCTTCCCTCGGTCACACATCTAGGAGGTGAGGGAGCTGATCTGAATTTGAGCCATCTGGGTATATTGTCACTGGGGAATGAAGACTGCATGATATGAAGCAAGGAGAGACGCTAACATTCCAACTAACTGTAAACAACTATCCCAGGCATATTAGGCCCCATGTGGGTTGACTTCTTGTTTATGCATTCAACTGTCTGCACTGGAGACACTGGTTTTATGGATACAAGCCTAGTGCCAGTCAGGTGCCTGCAGCCAAAACGAAGAGGGAATTGAAGCCTCGATCTGGCAAATTCTGATCCAAAGATTGGCTACTGGGGCAGAAGGGAAGACTTCCCTCTACCTGCTTCCTCCCCCAACGCATCTTGGCTCAGCCTGGGAACAGGCCTTTGGGGCAAACGTGCAACTTCACTTAGAATTGATGGTTCATTGGTTTGCAGCTGTGCCAGGCACTACTTCATACATTATATATATATGTATTAATTTCCTGGTATTCTTTGGCAACAGGCCTTTTCATTAACAGGGACTTTGCCATACATTCAAATGATCTAGTAAGGCATTTTTAAGGGGTCAGTCATTGTGCTGACTGGTTACAATGCCAGGCTTCACATCTAATCCTTGAGGCCAGAGCTAAGGCGAGAAGAACAGGTATTTCAACCTTCCTGTTTCTCAGGACAGTGAAAAGGAACATCATCATGTACAACATCAGGGCCAGACACCATTCACCAGAGCAATGAATGAATGAACACATGAAATTATATATAGTTCCACCAGTGGGGTATGGACCGGCCACAGACTGTACCAAATAGGAGATTATGGCCCTGTCTGGACTTCGAAATAAGAGTCTAATGCAGCGGTTAACTGGGCTGGGTTCTGAGTCAGGAGATTGGACTTGGCACCTCCTGGAGAACTTGGACACATTCCTTCTTTAATCCCTGAAAGCTTTCATTGCTTTCTATGTAAGGAGCCGGTGACCACAGCGCCTAGAGCACATCCAAAGCCCATAACCCACTGTCCAGGAGGGTCACAATACACACTCATGGTGACCAGTTTCCTATTTTTAATCAACTTTATCTTTTAGAGAAGTTTCAGGTTCATAGCAAGACTGAATAGAAAATACAGAGATTTTCCATACATACACCCCCTGCTCCTCTGCGTGCATAGCCTTTCCCAGCTTTGGACATGCCCCGCCGTGCTGGGACATTTGCTACAATCCATGAACCTGTGCTGACACATCCTCATCACTCACATTCCATAGTTTACATTAGGGTTCACGCTTGATGTTGTACATCCCATGTGTCTGGTCAAACAATAATGTATTCACAATCACAGTATCATGCAGAGTCATTCCACAGCCCTAAACATCCCCTGTGCTCTGCTCATTCCCCTTCCACCAATCACTGTTGACGACCACTGGTCTTTTTACTGTTTTCATAATTTTGCCCTTTCCAGAATGTCATATTGTTGTATTCCTACAGTAGGTAGCCTTTCAGATTAGCTTCTTTCACTTTATAAAAGACATTTTAGGATCTTCATCTTTTCATGGTTTGGTAGCTCATCTTTTTTTTTAGTGCTAAATAATATTCCACTGTCTGGATGTACCATAGTTTATTTATTCATTCACCTCCTGAAAGACATCTTAGTCACTTCCAGGTTTGGGCAATTAGGAATAAAGCTATAATAAACCACCATGTGTAGAGTTTTGTCAGGACGTAAGTTTTTAATTCATTTGAGTAAATACTAAAAAGAGCAATTATTGGATCATACAGTAAGAGAACGTTTGTGCTCAGTCACTCAGCTGTGTTGGAGTCTTTGCAACTTCGTGGACTGTAGCCCACCAGGCTCCTCTGTCCATGGGATTTCCCAGGCAAGAATACTGGAGTGGGGTGCCATTTCCTTCTCTAAAGAGCATGTTTGCTCTTGTAAAAAAAAATCATCAAATCGCCTTCCAAAGTGACTGTCCTATTTTTCATTCCCACCAGCAACAAATAAGTGTTCTTGTTGCACCATATCCTCATTAGCATTTGGCGTGGTCAGCATCCTGGAGTCTGCTGTTCTAATAGGTGTACAGTGACATCTTACTGTTGTTTTCATTTGCAGTCCCCCACTGACATGATATTGAGTCCATTTCTTATTTTTTATTCCCCATGGGTTTCTGTAAAGACTAAATAAGCCAAGAGAAAGGTGCTTAGCACAGTGTGTGGTCCATAATAATAGCTGAAGAAAGTGTAGGTTTAAAAAAGACAAGTGCTATCCCCAGTACATCGAGCTACCTTATTTTCTGGGGCTAAAGGATAGATGGTCAATTTGGTGCCCTCACCTGCTTCTCAGTCAGTTACTACTCTCACTGAACACCCTTTACAGACCCCAAGCATAGCACTCACCAAATTAGACCATCATTACCTCTTTTCATACCTGTCTCCCATTTCAGGGAGATTCCTTGAGGCCAGAGCTAGGTCTTCTATGCTCATCCCCTACATCTAGCACAGGGCATGGTATCCAGTGGGTGTCAGGTCATATTTTTCAAAGTAACTTGAAAATACTGACTCATCTTGGACTTTGGTCCAGTGCATACACAGACTTGGATTTAGGAAAATAGAGTCCAAGAAGCACACTGTGGGGTAGGCAATGCTGGTTACTCTCCAACCTGCAGACCCTTCACGCCTCCTGAGGGTGCTGCCATGAGCTGTGGTGCTTGACAGAGCGAGCTCTCGTCTTCCTCCCTCGGCCGTGCGTACCGTGGGCAAGATGGCAGAGCAGGGAAAGGAACGTACTGGACGCCACTGGCGTGCGAGCGTGCCCTCTCTGCCCTGAGAATTCAGGCCCTGCCCTTTTCCTTCCAGAGCCCCACGTCCCCCACCTCCGTACCATAAAATAAAATAAAACCAGAATGGAATGAAATAAAGTAAAATATTAAAATAAACACTGCCCTCTTTCTTTCTCTAATGGGGACCTTCGCTTTTGAAGGCCACAAAACTTCTCGAAGAGAAGGCAGCCAATTGCCACTAAGGAAAACATTTATGAGAAATTGCTGGCTAGCCACATATTTGCTAGTGTTTTAAGGTCATTGATTAATTAAATTCTCTTACGGCCCCTGGAGGGGAAACGATTCCAAGTGTAGTTCCCTCCACAGCCCAAATCATGATCCCAAAGTTAACAGAACGAACAGAAAAAAAAGGGAAACTTGTTCGAGGCAAAACTTAGAAAAAGGGAGAACGCCCCCGCCCCACCCACCCCGTGCCTGTCCCCTATGCTCTGTGCTCCCTGCAACGTACTCCCCAGTATGTTTTCCCATCAGACACTCTGCTCCACATTTGATTTATTGTTCAGTTGACATCAAACCCAACAATAGTATAATTAGAAGGCTGAGATGACGGTGCCTGGAGGGAGAGCAATTATTTGTTGAAAGATGAATTGTGATAAAGGAGCAGCGTAAGCATAGTTTTCTGGCCCAGAGCCTTCTGTTTCTAACTTGTTGACACTGGGGGGCTAAAGGAGCAGCCCGTGAAAGATACATGGAGATTCCTTGAGGCCAGAGCTAGGTCTTCTATGCTCATCCCCTACATCTAGCACAGGGCATGGTATCCAGTGGGTGTCAGGTCATATTTTTCAAAGTAACTTGAAAATACTGACTCATCTTGGACTTTGGTCCAGTGCATACACAGACTTGGATTTAGGAAAATAGAGTCCAAGAAGCACACTGTGGGGTAGGCAATGCTGGTTACTCTCCAACCTGCAGACCCTTCACGCCTCCTGAGGGGGCTGCCATGAGCTGTGGTGCTTGACAGAGCGAGCCCCGTCTTCCTCCCTCGGCCGTGCGTGCCGTGGGCAAGATGGCAGAGCAGGGAAAGGAACGTACTGGACGCCACTGGCGTGCGAGCGTGCCCTCTCTGCCCTGAGAATTCAGGCCCTGCCCTTTTCCTTCCAGAGCCCCACGTCCCCCACCTCCGTACCATAAAATAAAATAAAACCAGAATGGAATGAAATAAAGTAAAATATTAAAATAAACACTGCCCTCTTTCTTTCTCTAATGGGGACCTTCGCTTTTGAAGGCCACAAAACTTCTCGAAGAGAAGGCAGCCAATTGCCACTAAGGAAAACATTTATGAGAAATTGCTGGCTAGCCACATATTTGCTAGTGTTTTAAGGTCATTGATTAATTAAATTCTCTTACGGCCCCTGGAGGGGAAACGATTCCAAGTGTAGTTCCCTCCACAGCCCAAATCATGATCCCAAAGTTAACAGAACGAACAGAAAAAAAAGGGAAACTTGTTCGAGGCAAAACTTAGAAAAAGGGAGAACGCCCCCGCCCCACCCACCCCGTGCCTGTCCCCTATGCTCTGTGCTCCCTGCAACGTACTCCCCAGTATGTTTTCCCATCAGACACTCTGCTCCACATTTGATTTATTGTTCAGTTGACATCAAACCCAACAATAGTATAATTAGAAGGCTGAGATGACGGTGCCTGGAGGGAGAGCAATTATTTGTTGAAAGATGAATTGTGATAAAGGAGCAGCGTAAGCATAGTTTTCTCGGGCCCAGAGCCTTCTGTTTCTAACTTGTTGACACTGAAACAGAAAGGGGGATTTTGTCTAATGATGGCATTTTTTTTTCCTTGGAAGATACAGCTTACCCTTTTTTTTGTTGGAAACCAGATTTACCAGGGCCTGCCTGACCGTCTTCCCATCCTGGGTCCACAAAGAGCTGGGAATGAAGCTCTTGGAACCCAGAGTGTCTCCTGGGACAGCACTCTGCCTTCCCAGGACAATGCCACCCTTCCCAGTGGCTATTGCACTTGCTACTGGAACAAACTGCAGAGTCTGGGTGCAGGAGTTGGGGGGCGTGGGGCAGGGTGCTCTGCAGGCAGGCTCAGATCTGGACTGGGGGAAGAGTTAAGCACAATGAAGGGAATTGATAGGTACAGGCATCTATTCCCACACTAACCTATTTGGTCCTCATGGTATTTGGGAAGGTAGAGACTCATATATCCATTTTACAGATGAGGAAACTGAGGCTCAGAGAAGTAAGGAAACTCATCCAGGACAACACAATCAGTATTTAGGCCAGGATTCGAACACGGGTCTGCCCCCTCCTTTTTCCTCTGATACACTCTACCTCCTCCAAATGAGAGAAGAGCCCCCAGAGGGTTCAGAGAGAGCACATCAGAATGTTGATCACCTCCAGACCCCTGGGTGTCCCCTCTCCTGGTTCTTGGCTAGATCCTGGCTAAAAGACTATTGGTTTTGTCATTGTAACTCCTTGTCCTGGCAAGGAGGGACACATAGCTCATGTTGACTCTACTATGTGGCTCTGTCCTGGGTCATGGTGACCCCACCACTCCCTACTCTGGGTGTGGTTCCTCCAAGGAGGAAGGCCAAGCTGTGGGTTGAGGTCTGTCAAGGAGTGCACTGAGCTTCTCTGCAACTGCCAGGCGCTGGCGTCAGGCTGGGCAGGCCATGGCCTGCCTCCTGCGAGGCTCCCTCCTCGTGACACTGCCACGGAAGCAGTCTGGGAAACTGACATTCTATCAGTGCAGGCTTTGTGCCAGCCATCGGCTCCTGGGTTCCTTGCCTTTGTTATCTCATTGAATCTCCACGTATGCTCTTTGAAGAGGCGATTAACAGTGCCATTTTACAGAGGCGGAAACTGAGGCTTAAAAACCCTCAGTCATTGGTTATACATCATACATCAAGGAAAATCATGGACAAAACAAAACAAAACCTACTTAATGGGAGAAAATATTTGCGAATGATATGACTGACAAGGGATTCATATCCAACATATAGGAACACTCAAACAACTCAACATCAAAAAAATCAAGCAATTGAATTTAAAAAATGGGCAGAAGAACTGAATAGACTTGAGTCAACTCTTCACATCAGGTGGCCAAAGCGCTGGAGCTTCAGTATTAGTCCCTCCAATGAATATGCAGGGTTGATTTACTTAGGATTCACTGGTTTGCATCCTAACCTGTCAGAATGGTTATCATCAAAAAGCACCGAGAGTAAATGTTGCTGAGAAAGAGGAGAAAAGGGACCACTCATACACTGTTGGTGGAACTGTACATTTGTGCCGTCACTATAGAAAGCAGTGCAGAGGCTTCTCAAAACACTAAAGGAGAACTACCATAGGCCCCAGCGATTCTACTCCTGGGTTTGGATATTTGAAGAAAACAAAAACATTACTTTGAAAAGATACATGCAACCCAATGTTCATAGCACTATTTACAATTTCCAAGATATGGAAGCAGCCTAAGTATGTCTCTCAACAGATGAATGGATAAGGAAGATGTGATATGTGGAATGGAATGCTACTTAGCCATAAAAAGACAAAATTTTTCCATTTGCAGCAACAAAGAAGGAGGGACACATAGCTCATGTTGACTCTACTATGTGGCTCTGTCCTGGGTCATGGTGACCCCACCACTCCCTACTCTGGGTGTGGTTCCTCCAAGGAGGAAGGCCAAGCTGTGGGTTGAGGTCTGTCAAGGAGTGCACTGAGCTTCTCTGCAACTGCCAGGCGCTGGCGTCAGGCTGGGCAGGCCATGGCCTGCCTCCTGCGAGGCTCCCTCCTCGTGACACTGCCACGGAAGCAGTCTGGGAAACTGACATTCTATCAGTGCAGGCTTTGTGCCAGCCATCGGCTCCTGGGTTCCTTGCCTTTGTTATCTCATTGAATCTCCACGTATGCTCTTTGAAGAGGCGATTAACAGTGCCATTTTACAGAGGCGGAAACTGAGGCTTAAAAACCCTCAGTCATTGGTTATACATCATACATCAAGGAAAATCATGGACAAAACAAAACAAAACCTACTTAATGGGAGAAAATATTTGCGAATGATATGACTGACAAGGGATTCATATCCAACATATAGGAACACTCAAACAACTCAACATCAAAAAAATCAAGCAATTGAATTTAAAAAATGGGCAGAAGAACTGAATAGACTTGAGTCAACTCTTCACATCAGGTGGCCAAAGCGCTGGAGCTTCAGTATTAGTCCCTCCAATGAATATGCAGGGTTGATTTACTTAGGATTCACTGGTTTGCATCCTAACCTGTCAGAATGGTTATCATCAAAAAGCACCGAGAGTAAATGTTGCTGAGAAAGAGGAGAAAAGGGACCACTCATACACTGTTGGTGGAACTGTACATTTGTGCCGTCACTATAGAAAGCAGTGCAGAGGCTTCTCAAAACACTAAAGGAGAACTACCATAGGCCCCAGCGATTCTACTCCTGGGTTTGGATATTTGAAGAAAACAAAAACATTACTTTGAAAAGATACATGCAACCCAATGTTCATAGCACTATTTACAATTTCCAAGATATGGAAGCAGCCTAAGTATGTCTCTCAACAGATGAATGGATAAGGAAGATGTGATATGTGGAATGGAATGCTACTTAGCCATAAAAAGACAAAATTTTTCCATTTGCAGCAACATGAATGAACTTAGAAGGCATTATTTGAAGTAAAATAACTCAGCAAGAGAAGACAAATACTGTATGATGTCACTTATATGTGGAATCTAAAAAATGCAGAAAACTAGTGAGTATAAAAAAAAAAAAAGTCGACTCACCTATATAGAAAATGAAGTGGTTACCAAAGGGGAAAGAATGTGAAGAAACCATACTTGTGAACTCAAACATGCAAGGAAATAAAGATCTCTTATAATTCCACACCATAAATAGCAAGACCAGAGGGCTGTGGCATGGAAAACGAGTGAGCCAAGGAAATTAGGACTCCAGGTGGCTGGAGTCCAGTGTTCTTATAGAAATAGTTAAGATACCACTGGGCTTCCCAGGTGGTTCAGTGGTAAAGAATCCACCTGCCAGTGCAGGAGATGATCCCTGGGTCGAGAAGATCCCCTGGAGAAGGAGAAGGCAGCCCATTTCCAGTATTTTTGTCTGGGGAATCCCATGGACAGAGGAATCTACAAAGAAACATAACTCACGAGAATAAACAAGAAGATATCACTTCTGGTGGCCACTGGATGGCGCTGATGGGGTTTGCAGAATTTATCTCAGTTAATCTGGTATCTTGGGGTCACTCCCTTAAAATTCAAAGTCCTAGGCAGTGGCATCTGGCTTCAAAAACTGGAAGCAGCTAAAATATCCTTCGACAGGTAAATGTATAAACAAACTGTGGTACATCCATACAATTGAATATTACTCAATAATAAAGGCAAATGGGCTTTTAAGTCATCCAAAGACACAGACAAAGTACATACCACTTCAAGGCCAAAACCCGTCTAAAAAGACTATATATTGCATGAGTCTCTTTATATGACATTCTAGAAAATGCAACCTATATAAACAATAAGCAGATCGGTGGTTCCCATGGATGCTAGAGTTTGAGAGGAAGATGAAGCACAGGGGATACATTTAGGGTAGTAACACTATTCTGCATAATACTTGAAGGATTAGTACCTGACACAATTTGCTGTTCAAAATCTATAGAACCCTGTAACAGAAACAGTGAACCATAATGCATGCAAATTTAAAACAAAATGTTTAGGAATTTGGGGACCTTAGGCTGAAGTGCATCTTGTGACAAAATAATCTAACTGTATTAAAATTGTCTGAAATGACCTCTCAAAAGTGGGTGAGAGATAAATGCCCTGACCTAAGTAACTGTTGAAATGAGCAGACTCTGCTTTGCTAAAGGCAAAAGGAGCTACCCATAAGCACTGTCCACTAGTTAATACGGTTCTCCTGTAGGGGGTACAGATTAAGGACTCTGAAACCACTGTCGTTGTAAACTTATATTTAATACTTAAGTAAATGAATTGTTGAATGGTGTGAGTCAAATGTTTCACTGTTAGAGTGGAAGATAACAGACAAGCAGGGGGAGAAGGCTAGAATAACCCCGTGGAATAAAGGGTTAGAGCTGGAAAGATTAGTAAGAAGTTATGTTTAGCTTAATATAGATACATATGGTTATACCAATATGTAGAAATATTTATAGATGTAAATATGTGTGGGTTAGTTAGTATGTGCGTGTGTGTGTTACTCACTCAGTCATGTCCAACTCTTTGTGACCTCATGGACTGTAGCCCGCCAGGTTCCTCTGTCCATGGAATTCTCCAGGCAAGAATACTGGAGTGGGTAGCCATTCCCTTCTCCGGGGGATCTTCCCGACCCAGAAATCTCCACATTACAGGAGGATTCTTTACTGTCTGAGCCACCTGGGAAGCTGTGGGTTAGTATACACACGTATTTGTCTTTTCTCTGTCAGCTGAGAAGACCTGGAAGCAATGAGTCCTCAGCCTCTATGAGCACACTTAACATCTTGGTTTCTAACACGTTCTCCGTTACAGAGGATGAGGGCTCTTTGGAGAAATGACTTTTACTGGGTCAGCAGGGTGAGCCTGGAACATTTTGTAGTACCCCAAATTAAGGAATTGTGGGGAAAAGTGATGATCGTTACGAAGATGATACACACTTCAAGGCCAAACCCGTCTAAAAGACTATATATTGCATGAGTCTCTTTATATGACATTCTAGAAAATGCAACCTATATAAACAATAAGCAGATCGGTGGTTCCCATGGATGCTAGAGTTTGAGAGGAAGATGAAGCACAGGGGATACATTTAGGGTAGTAACACTATTCTGCATAATACTTGAAGGATTAGTACCTGACACAATTTGCTGTTCAAAATCTATAGAACCCTGTAACAGAAACAGTGAACCATAATGCATGCAAATTTAAAACAAAATGTTTAGGAATTTGGGGACCTTAGGCTGAAGTGCATCTTGTGACAAAATAATCTAACTGTATTAAAATTGTCTGAAATGACCTCTCAAAAGTGGGTGAGAGATAAATGCCCTGACCTAAGTAACTGTTGAAATGAGCAGACTCTGCTTTGCTAAAGGCAAAAGGAGCTACCCATAAGCACTGTCCACTAGTTAATACGGTTCTCCTGTAGGGGGTACAGATTAAGGACTCTGAAACCACTGTCGTTGTAAACTTATATTTAATACTTAAGTAAATGAATTGTTGAATGGTGTGAGTCAAATGTTTCACTGTTAGAGTGGAAGATAACAGACAAGCAGGGGGAGAAGGCTAGAATAACCCCGTGGAATAAAGGGTTAGAGCTGGAAAGATTAGTAAGAAGTTATGTTTAGCTTAATATAGATACATATGGTTATACCAATATGTAGAAATATTTATAGATGTAAATATGTGTGGGTTAGTTAGTATGTGCGTGTGTGTGTTACTCACTCAGTCATGTCCAACTCTTTGTGACCTCATGGACTGTAGCCCGCCAGGTTCCTCTGTCCATGGAATTCTCCAGGCAAGAATACTGGAGTGGGTAGCCATTCCCTTCTCCGGGGGATCTTCCCGACCCAGAAATCTCCACATTACAGGAGGATTCTTTACTGTCTGAGCCACCTGGGAAGCTGTGGGTTAGTATACACACGTATTTGTCTTTTCTCTGTCAGCTGAGAAGACCTGGAAGCAATGAGTCCTCAGTCTCTATGAGCACACTTAACATCTTGGTTTCTAACACCGTTCTCCGTTACAGAGGATGAGGGCTCTTTGGAGAAATGACTGATTTAGAACTGGGGCAGAACACATACAAGACATCTACAGGGTGAGCCTGGAACATTTTGTAGTACCCCAAATTAAGGAATTGTGGGGGAAAAAGTGATGATCTGTTAACGGAAAGGACTTCCAATGGCCAAAGCTTGAATATTCGAGGACCAAAATAAAACAGCATTGGTTTATAATCCAAACCATGAAATAAATATCCTTGAGTGAACACAGACATAAATAAAGCATTGAATAAATAAATTCATGAGGGGAGGAGACAACACTCCCATAAATAATCCAAATAATTTGTGTAGCTCTTCAACCCTCACAGAGGTGGGACATCACTCCCCACTCCTCACATGTGCAGAGTAACTGCCTTCCAACTAGACCGGCACAGAAACAGGGGCGGAGCCTGCAGAGGCCCCTCTCCACGGTGGAGGGACCTGACAATCACCACCTCAGTCAGAGGATCAAGTCAACATCAACAGTGATAAGTCATGTGGACAGTATGTAGCTCTGACGGGATGTGTTGAGAAAGTGCTTTGTTTGCCTCTATGGTCTTTCTTCCCAAAGCCCATAATTCTGGTGTAATTATGAGAAAACTGTCCAATAAATCTCAGTTGAAAGACATTCTACAAAATGCCTACCCAGTGGTCCTAAACCTGTCAAGGCTACATAAATAAGAAATGTCTGAGAGACTGTCAACACGAAGAGGAGCCTAAAGAGACACGATGACCAAATCTAACATTGTCCTGGATGAAAACCTGGCATAGAAAAGGCATTAGGAAAAAAGAAATAACCCGGAATAGACGTGTGTGTTACTCACTCAGTCATGTCCTACTCTTTGTGACCTCATGGACTGTAGCCCGCCAGGTTCCTCTGTCCATGGAATTCTCCAGGCAAGAATACTGGAGTGGGTAGCCATTCCCTTCTCCGGGGGATCTTCCCGACCCAGAAATCTCCACATTACAGGAGGATTCTTTACTGTCTGAGCCACCTGGGAAGCTGTGGGTTAGTATACACACGTATTTGTCTTTTCTCTGTCAGCTGAGAAGACCTGGAAGCAATGAGTCCTCAGTCTCTATGAGCACACTTAACATCTTGGTTTCTAACACCGTTCTCCGTTACAGAGGATGAGGGCTCTTTGGAGAAATGACTGATTTAGAACTGGGGCAGAACACATACAAGACATCTACAGGGTGAGCCTGGAACATTTTGTAGTACCCCAAATTAAGGAATTGTGGGGGAAAAAGTGATGATCTGTTAACGGAAAGGACTTCCAATGGCCAAAGCTTGAATATTCGAGGACCAAAATAAAACAGCATTGGTTTATAATCCAAACCATGAAATAAATATCCTTGAGTGAACACAGACATAAATAAAGCATTGAATAAATAAATTCATGAGGGGAGGAGACAACACTCCCATAAATAATCCAAATAATTTGTGTAGCTCTTCAACCCTCACAGAGGTGGGACATCACTCCCCACTCCTCACATGTGCAGAGTAACTGCCTTCCAACTAGACCGGCACAGAAACAGGGGCGGAGCCTGCAGAGGCCCCTCTCCACGGTGGAGGGACCTGACAATCACCACCTCAGTCAGAGGATCAAGTCAACATCAACAGTGATAAGTCATGTGGACAGTATGTAGCTCTGACGGGATGTGTTGAGAAAGTGCTTTGTTTGCCTCTATGGTCTTTCTTCCCAAAGCCCATAATTCTGGTGTAATTATGAGAAAACTGTCCAATAAATCTCAGTTGAAAGACATTCTACAAAATGCCTACCCAGTGGTCCTAAACCTGTCAAGGCTACATAAATAAGAAATGTCTGAGAGACTGTCAACACGAAGAGGAGCCTAAAGAGACACGATGACCAAATCTAACATTGTCCTGGATGAAAACCTGGCATAGAAAAGGGGCATTAGGTAAAAAATAAGAACATCTGAATCAAGTGTTGGCATTTGTTAATAATCACGTGATTAACATTGGTTCTTTGGCAGGGATAAATGCACAGATTAAGGAAGACTAACAAATTAGGATGTCGGAATTTACCTTAACTGCGGAAATTACTCAAGGAGGGGAAATAAAGACTAGGAAACGGTATGAAGTGTAGAAGAACATTTTATTGCTTTTGCAACCGTTCTGTTAACTGAAATGTACTTGAAAACACTTCTTTCGTTAAAAAAAAGTTTTTAAAACTAACAAAGGCAGTTGCAACTTCAGATTTAGAAAAGCTGTCTCTAAAATAGATATGTTATCTCCGCGATGTCAAGGCAGAGACTAGAGCCCTGGTGCTCAGAAGAGAAAACCGAGGTCTGAGAGAGCTGATTATTGAAGCCACACAACTGGCAAGGGGCGGAGATGGGATGAAGACCCAGACACAGGAGGCAGTGGCTCCCGATTCCCACATTCTTTCTCTTCCTCCCTGGCAGTGTTAACCAGCCTGGCTAGCTACTAGGTTAGTATAGGCAGGACCTTTTCTCTCTTGCTCTCTGTCTCTTACACACACTCACACACACACACACACACACACAGCATGCATGCTCCCAAGTCGTCTTCAGCCCCAGCACAGCTAGCCTTGCCAATCACTTTTAAGCTGCCTCCAACCACAGGATTTGCATTGCTTCCCTTTCTTTCTCCAGTCCACTGCCTCCTTGCCAGTTCTCAGGTTGAGCCACCCTTTTCCAGGCAGCTCCCCAGAGGAGCTGCCTGGAACAGAGGCTGGAGCCTCTGTTTACATCCTTGCTGTCCTAAGTCAACCGTCAACCTTCAGTGGAGGAAGAAGTGGTGGGAAGGAGGAGCGTGGAGGAGGGGCTTGGCCGGTATTAATAGGGAGTGCTCATGTGAAGGTGCTCAAAGCTGGCCGTTGTGGTTGAAGAAAACCCTCTCCCTAGTGCGATATACACAGAGCTTAGTGCAGCCCTTGGCAAGAGGGATGTGTCCCAGTTTTAGATTCAGAAACTTTCTGTATAGTATACGATCAGTGATAGGAACCTACACCTCGATGTTTCCCCCTCCTCTTCCCTGAATGGACTTCCCTGATGGCTCTGATGGTAAAGAATCCGCTTACTATGCGGGAGAGCTGGGTTTGATCCCTGGGTCAGGAAGATGACCCTGGAGAAGGAAATGACAACCCAATCCAGTATTCTTGCCTCAAGAATCCAATGGACAGAGGAGCCTGGCAGGCTGTATAGTGCATGGGGTTGTAAGGAGTCGGAAACAACTGAGTAACTAAAGCAACTTTCACTTTTCATCAGCTTCCATAAACTAAGCCCGCTTAATCTACAAGTTCTTTGAGAGCCTTCAATGATCTAGTTGATGAATAGTCACCAAATGCCTTCCATGTGTACTGAGCCTATTGGGGTCACCTTGCAGCCTCGGGAGCTCAGGTATGCCTGAGGCCAGCAAACTGCGTTGCTATCAGGCCTGAATGCGTGGACAGTGAGTCCTGGGATTAAGAGGCTTTTGAGCGAGTATATCCCAGGACGCAGAGGGACATGCCCCAGACTCTGCTTTCCATGTCACCTAGGGCTGTGGTTCCGAAGTACCAGGTTGTTGAATGCTATCTCTGAGTTACAGGGAAATACCAACATTACAAAGAGGGGTAACCACCAGAATTCACACAATCTCGCAGTATCTGGAGGCTGGCCTAAACTTGAGCATGGCAGCAAGGCCATCCAATTACAAATGTCTTTCCAAAACATTCCAGTTTGGCAAATGCCCTTTCCCATATTCCTCTTTATTTTCTAAAAACATTTCTTTCTTTCTTTATTATTTAATTTTGGCTGTCCTGGATCTTCGTTGCTTTGTTCAGGCTTTCCCTAGTGGCAGTGAGGTGGCTATGCTTCATTTTGGCCCGTGGGCTTCTCTTTGCAGTGGCTTCTGTTGTTGCAGAGCACAGGCTCTAGAGCCCGTGGGCTTCAGTGGCTGTGGCACACAGGGTGAGGGGTTGAGGCTCCCGGGCCTTAGAGTTCAGGCTCAGTAGTTGTGCCTGAGCTTAGTTGCTCCAAGGCATGTAGAATCTTCTCAGACCAGGGATGGAACCCATGTCCCCTGCACTGGCAGGTGGATTCTTACCCATTGTGCCCCCAGGGAAGTCCATCTTCCTTCTCTATTTCTAATCCTATAGAATGTCACAATCAAAACAGGTGTGGGGTCTCTGTGACAGGGTGTGTTAAATCCGAGTCTTAAATGGATGAGAGCCACCATTGATCAAGCAGCAATCTTGCACCAGGCACTGCCTGGTGGTCTTTCTTTGTGCTGTTTTGTTACAAAAGAAGGTGACGTTGGGCTAGAAATAACAGACGTATAAACACGTATCTTTGACTCGTGTCTAAGGCCTGAAGCCTAAATGATTGGATCCTGACATGGTCAACCGATTTCTGCCTTGATGTAGAGAAAGAGGCAGCCAAGGGGAACCTGGGGGTGATCAGGCTGGGGTGAGGACATAGCAGGGTCCTCAGCGGGAGAGTGAAGGGAGGGAACCACAAGCTGGTCCCCGCCACAGTATCCTGGCCCCACTGTGAGCCTCTATGTACATTGCAAGGAACTGGCCTGAGAGTCTCATACACATGGAAAGAGATTTGTTCCACTACTCAGGCCATGGCACCTGTCAGCCTATTCAATCAATGACAATTTAGGACATCAGCATTGGAATCATGCTATCCTCTTTACACGGAAACAAAACACAAGGCTGCCCCCTCCTTCAATCAGTAGAACACATATTTAAGAGTCTTTTATCACAAGAAGCTATGTGATGGGTCGTCAGGAGACTTACTTCTGTTGTATCAAGAAGGTATAGTGGCCACAATGCGGTATCGTCTCACACTGGTCAGAACGGCTAACGTCAAAAGGTCTACAAATAGGGCTTCCCCTGGTGGTCCAGTGGGTAAGGACACCGCCTTGCAGTGAAAAGGGCACCGGTTCGATCCCTGGCCTGGGAAGATCCCACGTGCCGCGGAGCAGGTGGACTGATGTGTCCAATTACCGAGCCAGAGCTCTGGAGCGCATGCGCTCAGAGCCGGCGCTCTGCAATGACAGATGCCACCGCGATGGGAGGCCCGCAGGAGCCGAAGAACAAAGACGGATGAAAATAGAGAAATGAAAGACCAATAGAAGTGGCCCGCCTGCCTCCCTCCCTCCCCAACCCAACCCCTGCCCAAAATAAATAAATAAATAAATAAATAAATAAATAAATAAATAAATAAATCTTTAGGGGAAAAAAAAAGGTCTACAAATAGTAAATGCTGGAGAAGGTGCAGAGAAAAGGGACCCCCCTACGCTGTTGGTGGGAATGTAAATTGGTGCAGCCACTACAGAGAATAGTGTGGAGATTCCTTAAAAAAACTAAAAATAGAATTATTGTATGATCCAGCAATTGCACTCCTGGGTATACATCTGAAGAATGAAAACTCTAATTTGAAAAGCCGCATGTTTCACAGCTGCAGTAAGAACTGAAAACAACCCAAGTCCCATTAACAGATATTTGGTTTAAGATGTGGTATATGCATACAATGGAATATTCAGTTTAGTTCAGTCACTCAGTTGTGTCCAACTCTTTGCAACCCCATGGGCTCAGCCATAAAAAAAAGAATGAAATACTTCCACATGCAGCAACGTGGATGGACCTAGAGAATATTATGCTTAATCAAGTCAGAGAAAGACAAACACTATAGGATTTCACTTATATGGAGAATCGTAAATGATACAAATGAATCAATATACAAAACAGAAGCAGACTCACAGACGTAGAAGCCAGATTTATGGTTAGCAAAGTGAAAAGGAAGGGATGGAGGAACAAATTAGGAGTGTGGGATTAAACTACTACACATAAAATACATAAGCAACAAGAACTTGCTATATAGCACAGAGAATTATATTCAGTATTTTGTAATAACCTATAAGGGCAAAGACGTTTTAAAAAACTGAATTACTTTGCTATACACCTGAAAGTAGCATAATCTTGTGAATCAATTATACTTCAATTTTAAAAAAAAGAACAGAAGACCCAGTTATGACTATGTGTATCAGACAGCTTACAGTGCTGGCCCAGAGTTCCACACCTCTTACATATATATTCCCCTTGTTCTTCCAAAGACCACAGCAATAAGAGTAACTGAGTTCAGTGCTGCCGCTCTGCTCAGAGCGACCTTGAGCCTGAGCATCTCTGCAGCCTCCCAGCTGCTCTTCTCGCTCCCACCCCTTCTCTCCACAGCAATCACAGAACCCTCCTAAATTGTCCATCAAACCAGGAACCTTCAGGGTCTGCCTCTCCCCTTCCTCCACTCCAGCCACACCAGCCTCTTTGTGACACTCAAACCCTGCCAAGTTTTCCCCACTCACTCGAGAACTTCATACCTGCTTTTGCTTCTGTCTGAAATACTTCTTCTTGAGTCAGGCACCAGGTGCACCATTTGATTTTGCCAAGTCTTACAGCATCTTTCCAGTGTCAGATCAAATAGAGCTCCAACCTGGGAAATGATCTTATCCTTATCTCTTCTGGGATTTGTGGTAGCCATGTCACCATGCAACATACTATAGATTTACTTGTTCTTCAGGTCTGCATCTGTCTCCACCCTCTGGAGGGTCTTCCCAAGTGGCACTAGTGCCAATGTAGGAGACTATTAGAAATGCATGTTTGATCCCTGGGTCGGGAAGATCCTCTGGGGGAGTACATGGCAACCCACTCCAGTATTCCTGTCTGGAGAAACCAATGGCAAGAGAAGCCTGGCGGGCTACAGTCCACAGAGTTGCAAAGAGTCACACACAACTGAAGCAACTCAGCAAGCATGTCTTCCACCTCCTGGAATGGAAGCTCCAGGGTCCAGGACTTTGTTTTGATCACTGGTACAACCTTAGCACCAAGAACAGTGCCTGACACATTCAGTAAGCCTTTGTTCCACAAATGAACTAACATGACTTAATGGTACACAGAGCCGGGATCCCAGAGTCAAGCATCCATGTGTGAACATGGATGGAATAGAGACAAGGGGCCAAGAAGCATCAAATAGTAAATATCCATGGGCACTCAACGTTCACTCGTGTCTGACTCTGTGATCCATGGATGAGCCATGAAATTCTCCAGGTGAGAATACTGGAGTGGGTAACCTTTCACTTCTCCGGGGGATTTTCTGAACCCAGGTATTGAACCCAGGTCTCCCTCATTACTGGTGGCTTCTTTACTCTCTGAGTCACCATGTAAGCTCAAGAATCCTGGAGCGGGTAGCATATCCCTTTTCCAGGGAATCTTCCAAACCCAGGAATCAAACCGGGGTCTCCTGAATTGCAGGCGGATTCTTTACCAACTGAACTACAAGGGAATCCACTCAGTGTTCACAAGGTCTTCAATTGTCCACCATCAGTGACACCCATTCTGAACACGAAATGTGTCCCAGGTCCAACACCTTGGGTAGAAGCCATGATGCCCAGAAGGCTTCATGCAAAGGCTAAGAGACTGGCCCTGCCACTCTCTAGCAGAACACACGTATGCTGGCGCCAAGCATCTTCCGTCTGCTGATCTTCGGGCTCACCTTCAATTCTAGGCTTTATAACCTCGCCATCAGCTAGGTAGGCTCACAAGGCAGAGAGACAGAAGCATCATACAGCTCCCAGGATTCAGATGTTACACTCCTGCAGTCCACTGCATCCTGTCCCAGGTGCATTAATCAACCCCAGATCTTTCCTCTAGCTTCTCACTATATGTTTTAAATGGATTTAATAAGCCATGTGCTCCATGCATCTTCATTTGGTGGTCTCTGGGAGAACCTTCCTGACAACATACCTGGAAGCTACCCTTTCATCAAGGGGGTACCCCACTGATAACCCTGATCTCAGCTCAGATGTCACCTCCCATCCCAGGAGGAGGAGAAGGGGGCCCAGAGGGCGGCGTGGCTAATTCCAGCATCTCTGGTTTTCATTCTCAGTGAGTCTAGGGCACAGGGGGAAGCTGTTTCCTCCTCCCCACAGTGTGTGGAGCCACAGAATTGGGATTCATGGCAAATTAGGCTGCTGATTTGTACGTTAAACAAGGTTAATTCCATCCATTAGGAAAAGATGTTTTCAAAACGCCTGGCACTAGAGTGAAGAGCAATTAGTATCTTTGTATTAGTGGATGTGGGCGTGGAGCCAGGACATCAGGGGAGGAGGATGAAACTTATAGCCTCTTTATGATATCATCAAAAGTAAATGAATTATGAAAACAAAAGAGCCAATCTGAGGCTGCCAGGACTAATTACTGAGTAGACAGAACATTTACAATGAGGGAGGGAAGACCGATCTCAGCAGCGTGAGGGTGCTGATCAGCTTGGTCCACAGACGTCTCCAGACAAGACTGTGGCTTCCCCAGCTCCACCTCTAGATTCAGGAGAAAGGCTCTGATTTTGCCTCATATAAAGAGGTTGGAGCATGAGGGATGATGTCATTTGTTGTTGTTTGAGTTGAGGATTTTAAAGTTCTTTCTAACCTAAGCCTTCACAGGGCTGGACAAGTCGGTGACTTGATTCAGAGGGCACTGCAGACCTATGAGGAGCAGGTAACTGAGAGCCCCAGAGGTGGCTGCTTTGTGTGCTGACGATGGTGATGATAATACCCCTCATTGGCAGAGAACTCCTGCTTTTGACCGTGCACCGGTGGATGTGGTCTCACGTGGTCCCCAGAACCAGCCTGGAGACACGTGGAGGCCGTGAGCTCACCCTGACCGGCAGAGGTGCTTTAGTGGGTGCCTTGGTGCTGGAAAGTGGCATTCAGGAATATAGGTTTGCCCAGGGGAAGCTATTCTTCTTTCAATTTCCTCCCAATTCTTCGAATTAGATCAAGGGAAAGAGTTCAGCAACGTGCTCATCTGGGGCTTTCCTGGTGGCTCAGTGGTAAAGTATTTGCTTGTCAATGCAGGAGATGTGGGTTTGTTTCCTGGGTTAGGAAGATCCGGGACCTACGGTTTCATCAAGGGGTACCCCACTGATAACCCTGATCTCAGCTCAGATGTCACCTCCCATCCCAGGAGGAGGAGAAGGGGCCCAGAGGGCGCGTGGCTAATTCCAGCATCTCTGGTTTTCATTCTCAGTGAGTCTAGGGCACAGGGGGAAGCTGTTTCCTCCTCCCCACAGTGTGTGGAGCCACAGAATTGGGATTCATGGCAAATTAGGCTGCTGATTTGTACGTTAAACAAGGTTAATTCCATCCATTAGGAAAAGATGTTTTCAAAACGCCTGGCACTAGAGTGAAGAGCAATTAGTATCTTTGTATTAGTGGATGTGGGCGTGGAGCCAGGACATCAGGGGAGGAGGATGAAACTTATAGCCTCTTTATGATATCATCAAAAGTAAATGAATTATGAAAACAAAAGAGCCAATCTGAGGCTGCCAGGACTAATTACTGAGTAGACAGAACATTTACAATGAGGGAGGGAAGACCGATCTCAGCAGCGTGAGGGTGCTGATCAGCTTGGTCCACAGACGTCTCCAGACAAGACTGTGGCTTCCCCAGCTCCACCTCTAGATTCAGGAGAAAGGCTCTGATTTTGCCTCATATAAAGAGGTTGGAGCATGAGGGATGATGTCATTTGTTGTTGTTTGAGTTGAGGATTTTAAAGTTCTTTCTAACCTAAGCCTTCACAGGGCTGGACAAGTCGGTGACTTGATTCAGAGGGCACTGCAGACCTATGAGGAGCAGGTAACTGAGAGCCCCAGAGGTGGCTGCTTTGTGTGCTGACGATGGTGATGATAATACCCCTCATTGGCAGAGAACTCCTGCTTTTGACCGTGCACCGGTGGATGTGGTCTCACGTGGTCCCCAGAACCAGCCTGGAGACACGTGGAGGCCGTGAGCTCACCCTGACCGGCAGAGGTGCTTTAGTGGGTGCCTTGGTGCTGGAAAGTGGCATTCAGGAATATAGGTTTGCCCAGGGGAAGCTATTCTTCTTTCAATTTCCTCCCAATTCTTCGAATTAGATCAAGGGAAAGAGTTCAGCAACGTGCTCATCTGGGGCTTTCCTGGTGGCTCAGTGGTAAAGTATTTGCTTGTCAATGCAGGAGATGTGGGTTTGTTTCCTGGGTTAGGAAGATCCCCTGGAGAAGGAAATGCCAATCCATTCCACTATTTTGCCTGGAGAATTCCATGGACAGAGGAGCCTGGTGGGCTACAGTCATTGGGGTCGCAAAAGTGTCAGACATGACTTAGGGACTAAACAGCAACAAAGTTGTCTTTCATTCCTCTCCTAGCAATTGCCGATCCTCTTTTTAACAGAAATCGGGCAGGCAACAGCAGCAAGCTAGAATTTAGTAAGAAGTTTTCTGTGTTTTAATATATCTAATTGTATATATACAATTACCTTCTGCTAATGTCCAAAGATCGGGGATTTATATCTGTGGTAATGACACAATGTTGTCAAAATGGCAAATCTATTTTTAAAATGATCAAGTATGTAATTTGATAAATGACCATACAGCATAAAGAAATTGATACTTGAATAACCCATGTCTGAAGAACGCCAGTGTAAGGGAAGAAACACTGCCTAGAGGGCTTAGATGAACGGACTCTTAGGGCCTGTTCTGCTGCTGTGTGACCTTGGCGATGTCTAATAACCTCTCTGTGCCTCAGTTTTCAATTGGAAAATCCAGTACAATGCCAGTTGGACAAGATGCTCTCTCAGAGACCAGCAGGCCATGTTACAGTCTTTTCTATCCCCACAGTTGAGATGAGGAAACTGAAGCTCTGAAAAGGGGTGAGGCATTCAGGGGCAGCCAGAGTGCCAGCAGACTACCCGGCTCATAGTAGGTGGGGCACAGACCAACCCCGCCTCCTTTCCCTCTCTCCCCTCAACACCCCAGTCTTGTTAGTCACTTTCGCAGAAATAACTCCAACTGCATCTCCAGCTGTCGGAAGGCCTATAAACACCAACAAGTGAAAAATCAAGGGCAAAGCCGGTGAAACTGCCAGCTATCTTGAAAAATATCTGGTCCCAGTTTTACAGTTTATTGTTTAGAAAGTAGGAGAGGCATGTCACCCACAGAAAACGTCTGGTAAACGTTACCACTGGTTTTCCAAAAGCATTGGGTAACCGTAAATGGTTGTTTTTAAAGTAATTGGCTGTGGTGCAGGTGGAGGGAAAAAGAAGTCAGGTGAAATATACAAAGAAAAGGGATGACGTCAGTCAAGAAATGCCTCAGAGATAGGGATAACTGACTCTCTACATGTTCATCATAAATGTGTACTATATTTTGTAATGTGACAGGGAGAAAATCAAGAATATATATATATATATATATATATATATATATATAAAAGAATATTTTTGTATATACATGTAAGAATATATATATACATAAAGTAAGTATTGTATATTGAGCAGGAGGGAAAGGGAACTGTGCAGTATCTTTAGTAGGGATTATAAACTCACATGTTTATGAGAGCCAGACAGAAATGTACCAATAAAGCACAAATCAGTTAAGCAGATAGAAACCAGGAGAACTGAGGGGAACTGGTAGACCCCAGACGACTGCAAGAGCTGGAGTGTGTTTTCAGAGATGTCAGATGGTTCAGTTATTAAAAAAAAATAATGGAAATCCAAAATTTAACATGAGATCCTTCCCTTATTGGTAGCTCACATCTTTTTTTCTTTTTTTAACTGATTTTTGTTGGCATATAGCTTCTTTACAATGTTGTGTAAGATTCTACAACACAGCACACTGAATCAGTTATATGTATACCTATATCCCCCTTATTACTTTTTTTTTTTGCTCACCTCTTAAAGGTTCTGTGTAAGTTAAACAAACTGAACAGAGAGTGAGCAGATTGAAGTCTCTGCCCTCAAGTATCTAGAAAGTCCATCCAGAGGCCCCAGTTCCTTGGGCCCCTTGGAAAGTAAAGAAACACGGCTCTGTCTCTCCCTGGATTTCTCTGCTCTCGCAGGTGGCAGGGTGGGGATAGGGGAGTCCTGGGGCTTACTTCAGATACTCCTTCCTCACAGTTTCAGGTCTGCCAGGTTCGAGAGTAACTGCTTTCATCCTGAAATTCAGAGTAGAGTTAGCCTGCTCTCTCTCTGCTCTCCCGGGCTGTGAGTGCCCTGACAGCTGGGCCCCAGGGCTCATCTCTGTTTCCAGGTGTCTACACTGTGTGGGTAGCCTTGCAGTGAAGTTCTGCTGAATGCACGAGGAAATGAAGAAAGAGAATAGTGAGCTGTTTAAGGGGGACTTAAGTGAACTTACATTGATGCAGTGGATGAAGGGTAAGAAGTCACAGAATCATAGCCATGTGTCTTTACTATTAGGCCTGCTTTGGATGCTTCAGATGAGCGTTTCCCAAAAGTCTGTGAATTTCCCTAGAAAGAAGGGACTCTTGCTCAAAGACATTTTGAAAATCTTCAGTTTAGCTTCAATACATATACTTTTCAGACTACAGGACTTCTCAGAGCCTTTAAATGCTAATGATTTCCCAAGCTCAGTTCACTATTTTGACTGAAGAAGACACCACTCTTATAAGTGTTCCAGGGTAAACCATTTCAGAAATGCTATTCTAGGAAATGAAAGTCCAAGATCCAACAAGATGTGTCTATACTATTCTTAGGTCTCTAAATCAACAGCTGACTTTCTCTCAGCAAAGACATGGCCTTGAGTTTGACCAGAAGGACCTGCTAAGCCCAAAGCAGGACATCAGTGCCTGACCTGTTCATATACACTGATATGTCCAGGGCTCTTCCCCCTGCATTATCTCACTGAGCCTCACAACAGACAGGGCACCTATGCTGACTGCCGTTTCATAGGCGAGAAGACTAAGGCTCAGGGCAGTTAAGAGGTCACCATTACATTTTTATTGTGGTAAAAGTATATATATATATTTTTTAAAAAACAAACAACTATTTATTGAAGTATAGTTGGTTTACAATGTTATGTTGGTTTCAGGTATACAACAAAATTTATTGTGTTTACATATATGCCTGTGTGCCAGGTCACTTCAGTTGTGTCCAACTCTGCAGCTCCATGAACTGCCTCTCACCTGGCTCCTCTGCCCATGGGAGTCTCCAGGCATGGAGACTGGCATGCATTGCCATGCCCTCCTCCAGGGGATCTTCTCAACCCAGGGACTGAACCTGTGTTTTCTACCTTGGCAGGTGGATATTCTTTTCCACTAGGGCCACCTATATTCAGTGATATATAATAATCATTTTAAGTGTGTGATTCAGCCACCTTAACTACATTCACAGTGTTATACAGTCTTCTTCACTAACCATTTCCAGAAATCCTTCATCATCCCAAATAGAAACTCTATCCATTAAACAATAGCTCCCCATTCCTATCTTCCCCAACACCTGCTAATCTTTCTTCTACTTTCTATCTCTATGAATCTAATTTTCCACATACCTCATGTAGGTGGAATCACACAATAGTTGTCCTTTTCCATCTGGCTGATCTCACCTAGCATATTTTCAGGATTCACTTGTGTGGTAGCATATGCAGAATTTTCTTTCAGACTTCTAGGAAACTTGCTCAAAGTCCTTTAAATCAGACTAAGATGTGTCCCAAGCTCAGTTCACTATTTTGACTGAAGAAGACACCACTCTTATAAGTGTTCCAGGGTAAACCATTTCAGAAATGCTATTCTAGGAAATGAAAGTCCAAGATCCAACAAGATGTGTCTATACTATTCTTAGGTCTCTAAATCAACAGCTGACTTTCTCTCAGCAAAGACATGGCCTTGAGTTTGACCAGAAGGACCTGCTAAGCCCAAAGCAGGACATCAGTGCCTGACCTGTTCATATACACTGATATGTCCAGGGCTCTTCCCCCTGCATTATCTCACTGAGCCTCACAACAGACAGGGCACCTATGCTGACTGCCGTTTCATAGGCGAGAAGACTAAGGCTCAGGGCAGTTAAGAGGTCACCATTACATTTTTATTGTGGTAAAAGTATATATATATATTTTTTAAAAAACAAACAACTATTTATTGAAGTATAGTTGGTTTACAATGTTATGTTGGTTTCAGGTATACAACAAAATTTATTGTGTTTACATATATGCCTGTGTGCCAGGTCACTTCAGTTGTGTCCAACTCTGCAGCTCCATGAACTGCCTCTCACCTGGCTCCTCTGCCCATGGGAGTCTCCAGGCATGGAGACTGGCATGCATTGCCATGCCCTCCTCCAGGGGATCTTCTCAACCCAGGGACTGAACCTGTGTTTTCTACCTTGGCAGGTGGATATTCTTTTCCACTAGGGCCACCTATATTCAGTGATATATAATAATCATTTTAAGTGTGTGATTCAGCCACCTTAACTACATTCACAGTGTTATACAGTCTTCTTCACTAACCATTTCCAGAAATCCTTCATCATCCCAAATAGAAACTCTATCCATTAAACAATAGCTCCCCATTCCTATCTTCCCCAACACCTGCTAATCTTTCTTCTACTTTCTATCTCTATGAATCTAATTTTCCACATACCTCATGTAGGTGGAATCACACAATAGTTGTCCTTTTCCATCTGGCTGATCTCACCTAGCATATTTTCAGGATTCACTTGTGTGGTAGCATATGCAGAATTTTCTTTCATTTTGCAGCTAAAGATTCCTTAGTGTGGATGTACCACATTGTGCTCATCCATTCATGCCTTGATAGACACCTGAATCCACCTTTTGACTACTGTGAATTCCGCTGCTATGAACCTTGGCATACAAGTACTGCTCAAGTCCCTGCTTATAATGTTGAGGGATATATAGACTGTACATACATGTACCTATCTAGGAGTGGAACTGCTGGATCAGATATTTAATTTTGAGGAACTTCCCATTTGTTTAACTCTCCAAATAGTGGTAACACCAATTTTACATTTCCAACAATAATGAACACGTGGTCTGATTTTTCTATATCCTTGCCAATAGTTCTTATTTTTTTTCTTTTAATTAAAAAATTATAACCATTTTAATGGATGTGGCATGGTATCTCATAATTTCGATTCACATTTTCCTGTTTGGTGGTTGAATCTCTATTCATGTACTTATTGGCCATATGTATTATCTTCTTTGGAGAGATGTCTATTCAAGTCCCTCCATAATTTGCAGGGTCCAGTGTAAAACAAAAATGTAGGGATCTTGTTCTAAAAGCAGAGAAAGACCTTTATCCTTTCTTCTGTGATCTCTCTTAGACTGTCACAGTGGTTTTTATTTGTTATTTAATGATGTTTTCCCTTGGTCATAGAGATACTTGTAGGGTGAGTGCAGATCCTCAAAGATGCCAGGAGCTCTGCCCCACAAATCATTCAATGGAGTACATGCCTGAACCCAAGCCCCCTCTACTTCTGTTCCTAGACTTCCACAGTGGTCTAATGGGTAGTACATGAACCCAGGGACTGAACCTGTGTTTTCACCTGAGGTATTTTTTAATAATCATTTAAAAAGTGTGTGATTCAGCCACCTTAACTACATTCACAGTGTTATACAGTCTTCTTCACTAACCATTTCCAGAAATCCTTCATCATCCCAAATAGAAACTCTATCCATTAAACAATAGCTCCCCATTCCTATCTTCCCCAACACCTGCTAATCTTTCTTCTACTTTCTATCTCTATGAATCTAATTTTCCACATACCTCATGTAGGTGGAATCACACAATAGTTGTCCTTTTCCATCTGGCTGATCTCACCTAGCATATTTTCAGGATTCACTTGTGTGGTAGCATATGCAGAATTTTCTTTCATTTTGCAGCTAAAGATTCCTTAGTGTGGATGTACCACATTGTGCTCATCCATTCATGCCTTGATAGACACCTGAATCCACCTTTTGACTACTGTGAATTCCGCTGCTATGAACCTTGGCATACAAGTACTGCTCAAGTCCCTGCTTATAATGTTGAGGGATATATAGACTGTACATACATGTACCTATCTAGGAGTGGAACTGCTGGATCAGATATTTAATTTTGAGGAACTTCCCATTTGTTTAACTCTCCAAATAGTGGTAACACCAATTTTACATTTCCAACAATAATGAACACGTGGTCTGATTTTTCTATATCCTTGCCAATAGTTCTTATTTTTTTTCTTTTAATTAAAAAATTATAACCATTTTAATGGATGTGGCATGGTATCTCATAATTTCGATTCACATTTTCCTGTTTGGTGGTTGAATCTCTATTCATGTACTTATTGGCCATATGTATTATCTTCTTTGGAGAGATGTCTATTCAAGTCCCTCCATAATTTGCAGGGTCCAGTGTAAAACAAAAATGTAGGGATCTTGTTCTAAAAGCAGAGAAAGACCTTTATCCTTTCTTCTGTGATCTCTCTTAGACTGTCACAGTGGTTTTTATTTGTTATTTAATGCTGTTTTCCCTTGGTCATAGAGATACTTGTAGGGTGAGTGCAGATCCTCAAAGATGCCAGGAGCTCTGCCCCACAAATCATTCAATGGAGTACATGCCTGAACCCAAGCCCCCTCTACTTCTGTTCCTAGACTTCTGCCAGGCACATACGGTGGCCAGAGTCACTAGATGGAGCAGAGAAGTAAGCCACTAATGAGCAGTCAAGAGGGAGAACACAGATGAATCAGATGTAGTTAAAACCTCCCATCTCTTGAGATCTGGAGACACAGAGAGATCTCAGGCTCTCAAGATAAAACTCAGTTCATCTGTGGATGGCGACTGTAGCCATGAGATGAAAAAACACTTGCTCTTTGGAAGGAAAGCTGTGACAACCTACACAACATGTTAAAAAGCAAATACATTACTTTGCCAACAAGGATCTGTATAGTCGAAGCTTTGGTTTTTCCAGTAGTCATGTATGGATGTGAGAGTTGGTTCATTAGGAAGGCCAAGGCCAAAGAGTTGACACTTTCAAACTGTGGTGCTGGAGAAGACTCTTGACAGTCCTTCGGATAACAAGGAGATCGAACAAGTCAATCCTAAAGGAAATCAACCCTGAATATTTAATGGAAAGGCTGTTGCTGAAGCTGAAGTTCCAATACTTTGGCCACCTGATGTGAAGAACTGACATTGGAAAAGACCCTCATGCTGGGAAAGATTGAGGGCAAAAGGAGAAGGGGGCGGCAGAGGATGAGACGGTTAGATAGGACATGAATGGACATTCAATGGACATGAATTTGAGCAAATTTTGGGAGATAGTGGAGGTCAGAGGAACCTGGTATGCTACAGTCAGTGGGGTCACGAAAAACAGGACCTGGCTTAGTGGCTGAACAGCCACAACATTGGATTTACAGTTACATGTGTGCTCTCCCCATCATCTAGCCAGGAAGCTGAAGCTTCACATGACCGAGTGAGAACTCACAGGGCTTAGGCTGTATGTAATCCTGGGGAATTGCTTTACCTCTCTGTGACATGTGACTGAGAGGAATCTGCAGAAACTAGTGAGAAGGTCATGTGAGGAGGTGCATGTGTGTCACTCTCTGCACAGGGCATGCTTGTAGCTGTGGAAGTGTTGTTCTTCATGACAGTGTGGTTGCCCTTCACTGCATCTTCTCTTAGAATTAACTTGATGTAACTCTGTCTCTCCATTACGTTGTCAACTATGGGGTTCAAGACCTTGATGTGAATTATCCTTTATGCCCTCCATATTCCAAGACCTGTTTCTTTCCTTCTTGCTCCCATTCCCTCGTTATGCAATTGAGGGCTTATGTGAGTCCTGCTCTGGATCCTAAAGATGCTCATGGTGATGATGATGATCATGATCATGATGGGTGGAACCCTAGTAGGATGAAAACAGAAGAGATGGAGGAGGAGAAGAAAATGGGGGGAGAAGAGGAGGGGGAAAAGAAGAGTTGACATCTGTTGATTAGTTATAGTCCACATTTATGACTTGCCTCATGCAATATTTGGCACTTATGTTCCCAGTCAATCCTCCTTGAACTCTGTAACATTCATTATCTTCATTTCACAGATGAGGAAACCAAGGGTCAGAGAAGCCAAGATTCCACAACAAATAGCATCTGACTTGAGATTTGAAGCTAGGTTTGTCTGATTCTAAGGACACACCCTCTTCACCACTAGATACCAGAGACAGTGCTAAATGGAGATGTGGTGGTATACAAAAAGCACAGGGCCTGGTATCCAGTAATTGCTCAATAATTGCCTTGAATTGTATTGAGCTGGTTTTAAGCTGGCATCCAAGATGGCTGAGTTGGGAGACTGGGCTAGATCTTTCTGACTTCTCTCTGAGAGCTCTGGGCTTGTGGGGAGAGGGACAGGTGGGCCCTGCTGACCCCAGACCCAGTGACAGGAGAGCTCCCAAACTCCCTCCTGGACAGAGCACCCTTTGTTTATTGTACCTTTGCATCCTACCCAGTAATTAGCATTGGCAGCTTTATATTGAGCTTTTGTTCTCATAATTCATTTGCCTATGATGACATAATAAAAGGAATATTGATTCAATCCCAACTCCTCTTGGCTAGAGGCCCACATCAACCAATAAAAAAGAATTGCTAATTGCAGAGTGCGCTTGCCCAACGAAGGCATTAGAGCAAGCCATTTTGATAGCTGGCAGAGGGCTGGCAGCTCGGCCGCTGAACACCTCCCCCTGCACCCCGCCCAGTCCAGGCACCTTGTGCTTTCCTGGGCGGGTAGGATAGGGGGGGCATCCATCCTCCTTGGAGGCCAAATCCAGCCTCTTCATCGTATCAGGAAGAAGAGCCAGCAGGGCCGCCAGGGTGGAGCCCTGGGAAGGAAAATCCTCCACAGGCCTGTTGACAGATGTGGTATCAAATGAATTGTTCTCTGCTTAGACACGACTTTGATATTTATTGGTTCAAATTGCTCGACTGACTCAGTCTTGCATAAGTCTCCATGGTCCGTTTTAATCTTGACGTTTGGGGAAGCCACACTGATTTGGGTAATGATGGGGTTTACCTGGGATCAAAATGAAAAAGGAGAAGGCGGGGGTCTGGGATAATTATAGTGGGGCAATGTATATTTTTGTGTAATCTGGAAAGGCGATTTATGAGGCTGATAAAAATGATAATAAACTCTGAGTGGAGCCAAAATGGATTAGCTACAACAGAGCTTTCTTTGCAGGAAATGGAGGGGGTTGGGAGGTGCCTGTTTATTAGACAAGTAGTTGTTCAGGATCCATCTTTTTTTTTTTTTTCACTTCCCTTCTGAAATTACCTAGATAAGACACATTGGTATAGAGATCACAGTCCTCCTTAGGTTACTGTTCATTAGGATTTCTGTCTCCGGAGGGTGAGATTTGTGTAATTAAGACCAGAAAAGATGAGGGGTGGGAAGGGAATCCCCCACCCCCATCCCTGCTCTATCTTTAGAATCAAAGCACAGCCCAAGCTGATTTAGTTAAACTTGGCCGGAACAAGGATTCTCAGCTCCATGCGGAAGCTTATATAACTTCCTGGGAGGTCTCCCCCCCAGCCAATGCATGTTTTGTTGACCCAACTATAAATGACTCAGAAACATTTAGATGCCATCTGTCTGAATTGGTGGTTCATAATGGTAGTGGAAACCAGGAGAAAAAGCACTCAAGTGTTTGCTGAGCTCAAGGTGGGAAAGCAGTTATGAAAGATATTTGGCTGACCCGTATTTCTTCATGTCTTCCTCAAAATGTTCCTCATCTCTTCAACTCCAGGAGTGCTCACCAAGCAATGCCCCCAACAACTCCAGCCCCTGTCCCTGGGATGGGACACAGAATACCAGTGCTAAAGGATTCAGCATTCACAAGATTCCTGCCGAACCACTCCAAACCCATACATGAGCATCCACCAGCCAATATGTTAATGTTATCTGGGACAATATGAACTTGGCATTTTGCTCGTCCTCCCTCTCCCCCTTGACAAAGAGATCACAGCCCTCCTTCCTCCTGAGCCCAAATGTGGCCCAGGAAAATTAGACGAAATGTTCCCAGCAGCCACACTGAGCCATCAGAGTTGGTTCTTGAGAAGAATCCATCCCTGCCAGAAGTCATCAGAAGCAGCCCTGGTGCCTGGTACCCACTCCTGGCACCATGTCAGACACTCGGCATCTTCGTTCCAGCCACCACCCACAGCACCCCTGAGGTCAAGATTTACTCTGTTTTGTAGATAAGGAAACTGAAGCAAAGAGAGGTAACATAACTTCCTTAGGATCACACAGGCAGTAAATGGTGGAACTGGAATTTGAGTGCACGTCTGATGCTTGTTTCCGTTCTGAGGTATCAACTCTCCCTCTCCCAGGTGACTTGGACCAGTACTGTGGGATGATCAACCCTCTCCAAGGAAAGAAGAAGAAATATTGTACAAGTTATGCTCATTGATCCACCTAAACATTGATGTGATGAATGTAATTCATGTATATATCTATCATTTAGGTATAGATCACACTATAATTACCTGGCAAGGGAAGAAAGCCATGAGATTGGGAATCACTATTAGTGAATCAGTCAGTAGGGTTTAGAGGCACTCCTCCTGATCAAAGACTTTATGGATAGATTGCTGTTAGTCGTGTGGCACTGGATGAATAGAGATACATGAGATCTGAGATGCAGTCTTGCTCCAAAAGAGGGGAAAAAAGAAGGCTTCGCCAGTGGGTCAAGTGGTAAAGAATTGCCTTCCACTGCAGGAGAAGCAGGTTTGATTCCTGGATCAGGAAGATCCCCTGGAGGAGGACATGTCAACTTATTCCAGTATTTTTTCTTGGGAAGTCCCATGGACAGAGGAGCCGGGTGGGCTACAGTCCATTGAGTCGTTAAAGAGTCAGACCTGACTTAGAAATTAAACAGTAGCAGCAGCAGACTGTCTATAAAATGAAATGCAAAAGGTTATGTTTCTTAGGACCCCAAATAATTAGTCTGTGTGTGTACTTACTTACTGTGATGTGGGCTTCCCGGGTGGCACTAATGGCAAAGAACCTGCATGTCAATGCAGGAGATCAAAGAGACCTGGGCTTGATCTCTGAGTCAGGAAGATTCCCTGGAGGAAGGCATGGCAATCAACGCCTGTATTCTTGCCTGGAGGATCCCATGGACAGAGGAGCCCCAAGGGCGAGCAACAGTCCATAGGGGTCACAAACAGTCAGACACAATTGAAGCAACTTATAGAAGTACACATGCACTGTGCTGCAGTGAATCATAATGAGAGCGAGAGTTATGGCAGTGGGGATATCTATGCATTGAAACATAAATGTATATGAACTCCCTGCATGCTGTGCCTGAGACACTATGAATGCTAAGTGAGAGAGTCGTGCCCTGAATGGATGTGTACTGAGTATTTCCTAGACGCCAGGCTCAGTGCCAGATTATGGGGGAGGCAGTCATCACAAGACCCTGTGTCTGAGTTCAGGGAGGGAGAGCAAGTGCCTGAGACACACAGAAGTACGTGCGCAAACACTCAGAGGCAACTGAGAGCAAGCCCTCCCATAGGGCCAGCAGGGAGCTGGTGTGCAAGGAGGCTTAGTAAGAACTGGGAAGGACAGGAGGCAGGTCCAGGTGTGACCACTTTTTAAGACACAGTATGAAGTTGGATGCTTTCCTGAAGGCTATGAATGTTTCTGAAGGACTTTAAGCTGGAGGTGACACAACTGGATCCTGTTCACTGAGATGGGGTGTTGGATTGGAAAGGGACAAGGTAGGTGGGAGGCAGAGGAATGGGCAGGAATTCAAACAAGAGACGACAACAGCTTGAACCAGGGCAGAATACTGCAGAGAACTCACAGCTGTTCTAGTGACCCCCTATAGCAGCTTGTACTCTAGTTTACACTGTGCTTTCAAAAAATTTATTTTATTTCTGTGTTAACTCTGTAAAGAAAGGACCACGGAGCCTTGTGTGTTAACAAGGATGTTAGGGTAAAGCCCAGATTGGCCTGTATTCAATTGCCCCAGTTCAACCCTAAGGTTATTTTCTGTTTGTTATTTGCAATAACCTCCAAAATGAATTGCCTATAGGTTGGTAATATTCTCTTCTACCAACATACGGGGTCATCTTGTCAGATGCAACTTCTTAGATTTAGCAGTGTCATATTTGTAGCTATTGGGCTGTTACAAATCCACCTGCCATGCAGGAGACCCAGGTTCAATCCTTAGGTCTGAAAGAGGCGCTGGGAATGGCAACCCCATTCCAGTATTCTTGTCTGGAGAACTCCATGAACAGAGAAGATGGGCAGGCTATAGTCTACGGGATTGTGAAAGAGTTGGACACAACAGAGCAAATAACACTGGTAATATTAAAAAATGAAGCAGGAGGTGAGAGTGACATTGTCTGGGAAGGGCCATAAGGGGAGATAAGTGTTCTGTGTCTTTTAGGAATTTGAGTTCATGGCTGTATGCATCTTTCAACACTTACAGCATAGTACACTTAAGATCTGTGCATTTCCCTCTACACATAAACCTTATCTCAACAAAAGGAACCATAAACAAATACTGAATTCTAGTCAATGATATGCACATCAAAACCTTTAGAGATGAAGTGTAATGATGTCTAAAACTGACTTTGAAATGTATCAAAAAGAAAGTGGGGCTTCCCTGGTGACACAGTGGTAAAGAATCCATCTGCCAGTGCAGAAGACACTTATTCAATCCCTGATCCGGTAGATCCCACATGCCATGGAGCAACAAAGTTCATGTGCCACAACTATTGGGCCAGTGCACTAGAGACTGGGAGCCTCAACTCCTGAGCCCATGTGCCACAGTCACTGAAGCCTGCACACCCTAGAGCCTGCACTCTGCAACAAGAAAAGCCACCGCAATGAGAAGCCACACACCACAGTCATACCCATGCTAAGCTCTTGAACACCTGGCTGAGCCCCATGGCGTTAAGGGTTATCCTCTTTAAAGGATGAGGTGAGCTGAGGTCTCATATGTCACCAAGGGCTCTGTGCAAGGCCAGCTTAAAGAGCACCTGAACTACGGTCTGGCGAACCAGGAAGACAGCTCCTGAAGGCCAAGTCAGTGAAATGTCTCCCTCTGCAAGACCCTGGCCAGTGATGGAAGTTCATGGGTATTAGAGATGGTTGCCGTGGAAGGCTGAAGTTGCTTCTTTTCCCCTCTCTAACATCTTCCTCAAGCCATCCTTGATAAAAGGAAAGCTAGATAATACCATTGTGCTTCCCTAACAAGCACAAGGCCATTCCCCTAGTCCCTGCTTTCAGCTGAAAAAAATCTCTCCTCAACAGACATTCTAGAACCATCCTTGTGAAAAGACTCATACTTGCTTTTGAAACTAGGCTAAGAAAACACCCCCAAACCAAACAGTTCCAAAATCAGTCAGATGATATTAGTAAGGGCAGCTGATAGGTTCTTACCATAGTTTATTGTCTTGAAAAATCATTTAAAAAATGAAGCAGGAGGTGAGAGTGACATTGTCTGGGAAGGGCCATAAGGGGAGATAAGTGTTCTGTGTCTTTTAGGAATTTGAGTTCATGGCTGTATGCATCTTTCAACACTTACAGCATAGTACACTTAAGATCTGTGCATTTCCCTCTACACATAAACCTTATCTCAACAAAAGGAACCATAAACAAATACTGAATTCTAGTCAATGATATGCACATCAAAACCTTTAGAGATGAAGTGTAATGATGTCTAAAACTGACTTTGAAATGTATCAAAAAGAAAGTGGGGCTTCCCTGGTGACACAGTGGTAAAGAATCCATCTGCCAGTGCAGAAGACACTTATTCAATCCCTGATCCGGTAGATCCCACATGCCATGGAGCAACAAAGTTCATGTGCCACAACTATTGGGCCAGTGCACTAGAGACTGGGAGCCTCAACTCCTGAGCCCATGTGCCACAGTCACTGAAGCCTGCACACCCTAGAGCCTGCACTCTGCAACAAGAAAAGCCACCGCAATGAGAAGCCACACACCACAGTCATACCCATGCTAAGCTCTTGAACACCTGGCTGAGCCCCATGGCGTTAAGGGTTATCCTCTTTAAAGGATGAGGTGAGCTGAGGTCTCATATGTCACCAAGGGCTCTGTGCAAGGCCAGCTTAAAGAGCACCTGAACTACGGTCTGGCGAACCAGGAAGACAGCTCCTGAAGGCCAAGTCAGTGAAATGTCTCCCTCTGCAAGACCCTGGCCAGTGATGGAAGTTCATGGGTATTAGAGATGGTTGCCGTGGAAGGCTGAAGTTGCTTCTTTTCCCCTCTCTAACATCTTCCTCAAGCCATCCTTGATAAAAGGAAAGCTAGATAATACCATTGTGCTTCCCTAACAAGCACAAGGCCATTCCCCTAGTCCCTGCTTTCAGCTGAAAAAAATCTCTCCTCAACAGACATTCTAGAACCATCCTTGTGAAAAGACTCATACTTGCTTTTGAAACTAGGCTAAGAAAACACCCCCAAACCAAACAGTTCCAAAATCAGTCAGATGATATTAGTAAGGGCAGCTGATAGGTTCTTACCATAGTTTATTTCTCTTTCTAAATTATGATCCATATAGATGCTCATTTCATTCATTCATTCATTTTTTTGTTCCTTTCTACATGTTCTTTGCTTTAAAAGATGCTCTTCATATTTGTCTTTAAATCTGTAGCCCTTTGCACAGGGCTTTTTTTGGACTGGGATATGTATATAAGAACTATTTTTGCTTCCCTCTTCATTATAAGAAAAAGCACAAGTGTGATCATATGCGACAGATGACCTGGGGCGGCAGCGCTGGGAGCTCTAAGGAGCAGTGAGGACCATAATGAGCTGTGTGTCCACAACGAAGTGGCAGATGCCACCCACCACCTATCCAGGTAGTTGTCACCTTAATATTCAGGCCACTGGTGCTAGAGCTTCTTCCCTTTCCCCAAGAAAGATAATGAACAAGAATTCATATGTCAAATCTGTTTGTGTTGAAGTCTGGCAACTATTTTAAGTTACAATTAAAACAACAATACTGTGCAAGCCAACATAGATGATGTCCATAGGTCAGGTGTAGCCCGTGGGCCACCAGTATGCACCTGTTTCTTTCACAAACTTGACACAATCTGTAATCACATGCATGTCCATTGGAATGTTGACTCATTTACTGTTCATGCCCTGTTAGATTATAAGAAACCATAACGCCTCGTTTTAACCCCTTTGTTGCCCATGCTCACTGTGGGATCTTGGTCATCTCTAGGTCTTCAGGTCCCCCATGTTTGAAAAAAGATTAGACTAGAATGATCTTTCCAAATTTCCTTGATCAAAATGCTCAAAAGAGCACTGAAAAGGAGACACAAATGGCTCTTAAATATGTGAACAGATGCTCAGTCTTCATTCATCCTGATAAAAGGTACATTAACATGAGATGGAGATATTTAAAGGAGACGACGTGGAGGGTAGGAGGAAAGCACTTGTTCTCATCTACAGTCGGCAGTGTGCATACAGCTGCGCCTCTCAGGGGCAATGTGACAGGGCCCACCCACATGACAGAGGTACAGACTTCTGACTCAGGCCACTTCTAGAAATGTGAAATCATGTACCTGTGTGAGATGAAGTATATACATATGTATACATGAAATTATTTATTTCAGCACTGGTTGCATGGCAAGTCAGAAGCAGCCTAAATGTCCATCAACAGGGGACTAATTCAATACACTATAGTTCATCGATACAGTAGACTACTATGTGGCCATTAAAAACAAAAAAAAAGGAGGGTCAACTTTACCCAGTGTGTGCTGGTAAATGCGTAACAACCAGTTCTCCAGCTCAAAGTGGAACTGGGGCAGGTAGCCATTTGTTCACGGGGTTAACACTCCCATGCCAATTTCAAGTTTCTGCTGATGTGAAGTTATTGAAACTGGGCTTGAGGTGAGATCCATTCCTGTTGGCTCCAGCATATGACCACCTTTATTAACTGATATGAAAAGATCTCCAAGATGTATTAAATGCAAAAACAGGAAGAAATGAAACAGCACATGCAGTATGCTATCATTTATGTTTAAAAAATGATCATTTATATAAAAGAGAGGAGAGGATAAAGAATGTCTCATGCCCACATATGTAAATGGCAACTATTTTAAGTTACAATTAAAACAACAATACTGTGCAAGCCAACATAGATGATGTCCATAGGTCAGGTGTAGCCCGTGGGCCACCAGTATGCACCTGTTTCTTTCACAAACTTGACACAATCTGTAATCACATGCATGTCCATTGGAATGTTGACTCATTTACTGTTCATGCCCTGTTAGATTATAAGAAACCATAACGCCTCGTTTTAACCCCTTTGTTGCCCATGCTCACTGTGGGATCTTGGTCATCTCTAGGTCTTCAGGTCCCCCATGTTTGAAAAAAGATTAGACTAGAATGATCTTTCCAAATTTCCTTGATCAAAATGCTCAAAAGAGCACTGAAAAGGAGACACAAATGGCTCTTAAATATGTGAACAGATGCTCAGTCTTCATTCATCCTGATAAAAGGTACATTAACATGAGATGGAGATATTTAAAGGAGACGACGTGGAGGGTAGGAGGAAAGCACTTGTTCTCATCTACAGTCGGCAGTGTGCATACAGCTGCGCCTCTCAGGGGCAATGTGACAGGGCCCACCCACATGACAGAGGTACAGACTTCTGACTCAGGCCACTTCTAGAAATGTGAAATCATGTACCTGTGTGAGATGAAGTATATACATATGTATACATGAAATTATTTATTTCAGCACTGGTTGCATGGCAAGTCAGAAGCAGCCTAAATGTCCATCAACAGGGGACTAATTCAATACACTATAGTTCATCGATACAGTAGACTACTATGTGGCCATTAAAAACAAAAAAGGAGGGTCAACTTTACCCAGTGTGTGCTGGTAAATGCGTAACAACCAGTTCTCCAGCTCAAAGTGGAACTGGGGCAGGTAGCCATTTGTTCACGGGGTTAACACTCCCATGCCAATTTCAAGTTTCTGCTGATGTGAAGTTATTGAAACTGGGCTTGAGGTGAGATCCATTCCTGTTGGCTCCAGCATATGACCACCTTTATTAACTGATATGAAAAGATCTCCAAGATGTATTAAATGCAAAAACAGGAAGAAATGAAACAGCACATGCAGTATGCTATCATTTATGTTTAAAAAATGATCATTTATATAAAAGAGAGGAGAGGATAAAGAATGTCTCATGCCCACATACTGGCTGGTACATCATGGGTTTCTCTGGAAGCATGATTACACGGGGAACCACTAACCTTGGGTGGGATTGGGAGCAGGAACCAAGTGACCGGGGACACAGTGGACGGAAACGCTGTATTACCACCCATTTATATGACATCAATTACTGAAGATTCAGTTATATGTCTTATGCACCCAAAGCATTTAAGTTAAACATGTCTCAGGGGACTTCCCTGGTGGCCCAGAAGATAAGAATCCTTCTGCCAACATAGGGGACATGGGTTTGACCTCTAGTTCAGGAAGATTCCATGCATTACAGAGCAACTAAGCCTGTGTGCCACAACTACCGAGCCTGCCCCTCAGGCCTAGAGCCTGTGCTCCCTGAGATGCCACCACAACGAGATGCCACGAAGAGCAGCCCCCACAACGAAGCAAAACAGCCCAGCCAAAACTAAGTCAATAAAATAAATATAAAAATTTTTAAGCATTGTCTCTGATTGCCAAGGAGATACTGATCCTCTGGCTTTTCCAGGGGAGAATCTGATCTGGTATTCTTTGTGTAGGGCTGATGAAATTTGTTTGTAACAAGTTTCTTGGATGATTCTTCTTTCTTTTTTTGGAAAAAAAAAAATTGAAGGATAATTGCTTTACAATATTGTGTTAGTTTCTGCCACACATCAGCATGAATCGGAGGTATGCCCCCTTCCACCTGAGTCCCTCCCCTGTCTCCCCTTCCCATTCCACTCCTCTAGGTCGTCACTGAGCTCTGGGCTGAGCTCCCTGCATCACACAATGAATTCCCATTTTCGTTTTCCAGATGGTAATGTACATTTTTCCATCCTCCTCTCGACCCATCCCACCTTCTCCTCCCTTCCCTGTGTCCACAAGTCTGTTCTCCATGTCTGCAGCTCCACTGCTGCCCTGCAAATAGGTTCATCAATACAGTCTTTCTAGACTCCATATGCATGTGTTAATACACAATATCTGTCTTTCTCCTTCTGACTTCCTTCACTGTGTATAATAGGCTCTAGATTTATCCTCCTCATTAGGACTGACTCAAATGCATTCCTTTTTATAGCTGAGTAATACTCCATTGTGTACATGCACCACAATTTCTGTATCCATTCATCTTTCGAAGGGCATCTGGGTTGCTTCCATAACCTAGCTATTGTAAAAAGTACTGCGGTGAACATCAGGGTACATGCGTCTCTTCAATTATGATTTTCTCAGGGTATATTCCCAGTAGTGGGATTGTTGGATCATATGATAGTTCTAGTCCTAGTTTTTTAAGGAATCTCCATACAAGTGGCACTGCCTAGCCCAAGCTTTCCAATTTTTCTTTTGTTATTTTTAAAGATTTTTTTAAAGTCTTTATTGAATTTGTTACAATATTGCTTCCATTTTATGTTTTTTGGCTGCGAGGCATGTGGCATCTCAGTTCCCCAACCAGGGATCAAACTCACGTCCTCTGCTTCAAAGGCCACTGAACTGGCAGGTAAGTCCATCAACCTTTCCGTTTTATAGGGACTGGAAGCCATGGCCCATGGAGAAAGTTCTGGCCTCAGGGCACTCAGGGAGTTGGGGGTGAAGGCACCCCTGGACCAGGGGCAGCCCTCAGAGGCCAAGCGTGAGACCCAGGGAGAGATGTGATGAGTCTGGGCCCCTCACGGCCACAGCCCAGAAGAATTCTACTCAGCATACACAAGGGTGCGTTCCCTTGCTGTCCTGCCTTGGTCTCCAGTTTGCATCCACCGGGCTCACCCACCTGTCACCCTCGATCAGATCCTCAGATGACGACGCTGACCCGGAAGACATGCGGCAGGGCACAAGATGACACATGAAGTATCAGCTACTACCCTCCCAGCACTCAGCACCAGCGCTAATTTACCATGAGGAGGGATGCGGGTGGGGATGGGGCAGTGAAAGGAAAGGAAAGGAAGGAAGGAGGGAAGAAGGAAGGAAGAAACGCCACTTCTCCACGAGCGTTTTGCCAGTAGCATCTGATAGGCTCCGCTGCAGCTCGGCCCCTTCACCCGTGTCACCGTATCTGCCTTTTACACACACAATTAACTGTGTGTTTTCAAAAATGGCACATCATGCCTCCATAGGAAACCACCAACTCAGTCCCGAGACAAATTGAATCAAGTTCTTCGGCCAGTTTTTCACTTCAATTAACACGAAGACTGGCGTATATCAGAGGTGCAAATCTCCGTGCGCGATGTGACCACAAACAGGGATGCAGCAGAATGTACACCAATTATGTCTTTAAGTGCTCATTGGAGACACTTGTAATCATGTTTATTACTGGTCTCCTCCCCATAATGACTTTAGGGTACATCGTCTCTTCAATTATGATTTTCTCAGGGTATATTCCCAGTAGTGGGATTTTTCTTTCTACAGTTTTTAAGGAATCTCCATACAAGTGGCACTGCCTAGCCCAAGCTTTCCAATTTTTCTTTTGTTATTTTTAAAGATTTTTAAAGTCTTTATTGAATTTGTTACAATATTGCTTCCATTTTATGTTTTTTGGCTGCGAGGCATGTGGCATCTCAGTTCCCCAACCAGGGATCAAACTCACGTCCTCTGCTTCAAAGGCCACTGAACTGGCAGGTAAGTCCATCAACCTTTCCGTTTTATAGGGACTGGAAGCCATGGCCCATGGAGAAAGTTCTGGCCTCAGGGCACTCAGGGAGTTGGGGGTGAAGGCACCCCTGGACCAGGGGCAGCCCTCAGAGGCCAAGCGTGAGACCCAGGGAGAGATGTGATGAGTCTGGGCCCCTCACGGCCACAGCCCAGAAGAATTCTACTCAGCATACACAAGGGTGCGTTCCCTTGCTGTCCTGCCTTGGTCTCCAGTTTGCATCCACCGGGCTCACCCACCTGTCACCCTCGATCAGATCCTCAGATGACGACGCTGACCCGGAAGACATGCGGCAGGGCACAAGATGACACATGAAGTATCAGCTACTACCCTCCCAGCACTCAGCACCAGCGCTAATTTACCATGAGGAGGGATGCGGGTGGGGATGGGGCAGTGAAAGGAAAGGAAAGGAAGGAAGGAGGGAAGAAGGAAGGAAGAAACGCCACTTCTCCACGAGCGTTTTGCCAGTAGCATCTGATAGGCTCCGCTGCAGCTCGGCCCCTTCACCCGTGTCACCGTATCTGCCTTTTACACACACAATTAACTGTGTGTTTTCAAAAATGGCACATCATGCCTCCATAGGAAACCACCAACTCAGTCCCGAGACAAATTGAATCAAGTTCTTCGGGCAGTTTTTTCACTTCAATTAACACGAAGACTGGCGTATATCAGAGGTGCAAATCTCCGTGCGCGATGTGACCACAAACAGGGATGCAGCAGAATGTACACCCCGAATTATGTCTTTAAGTGCTCATTGGAGACACTTGTAATCATGTTTTATTACTGGTCTCCTCCCCAGCATAATGAACTTTGATGAAATAATGAAACAGCCCTGGCGCCTGAGCAGTCAGGCTGGCGGCCTCCCCAGCTAAGACCTCCCATGAGTACAATAGCTCGAGCTGGGCGCCGGGCTCCTGTGGCAGCATCCGGGCGAAAAAGCTGGCAACCAGCCCTTTGCTCCCCACCCCACTCCCCAACGGCGGGGCCTGCCCCTTGAGTCACAGAAATGCCACGGGCCCAAATTTGGGAAAAGAGATACAGACCAGGGAAGTGGGGCTCACAGAGTCAGAGAACAGAAGTGCAGCGTGGAGATGGGAACACCCATTCCATCACCCTCTTCTGTGCAGATGTGGAAACCGGGGCCCAGAAAGGGGAAATGATCCCACCAGATTCCCCACAATGGCAAAGACGGGATTAGAAGCCAGATTTCCTGTCTTGTAATTAAATGGGCTTAAATCCGCTTCTGTGAGGTTTTCTTAACCAGCGATTCTCCAGCCCTGCAGAAGCTTGGGTATCAGATGGAATGAATTTGTTCTTTCAAAAGTGCACACAGGTAGATGGAGGTACTGATAACTCCTTAGGAAAGAAACCTCATTTCTTTATGTTATACCATTTAAACCTTGATTTTAAATGCCCTGTAAGCAGTGTGATGAATATATATGTGTGATTTTTTACTTTCTAAATAATTTTACTGAGGCACATTTTACATACCTTGTCATTCATTCATCCCAAGTGCACAGTCCAATGATGTTCTAGTACATCTCTAAAAGTGTGCCCCAATCACCATAAATCAGTTTTAGGACATTTTCATCACCCCAGTAACATGCCTCGCGCATATTTACTCTTAGTTCCTTGTGTCCACCCCAGGCAACCCCTATTTTGCTTCTATCTTTCTAGGTTTAGTTTTTTCTTTTTTTTTCTGAACCTCCCATATGAATGGAGTGGTCTCTTATGTCTGGCTTGCTTTCACTGAGAGTAATGTTTCTGAGATTCGTTTCTTTTGATTCCAGAATAGCATTCTATGGTATGGATGAATTACATTTTTGTCTATCATTTATATGTCAGTTAATTGTATCTATACTCAGGGGAAGATAGTTATATCAAAAGTCCCTTATGTCTTTAAGTGCTCATTGGAGACACTTGTAATCATGTTTTATTACTGGTCTCCTCCCCAGCATAATGAACTTTGATGAAATAATGAAACAGCCCTGGCGCCTGAGCAGTCAGGCTGGCGGCCTCCCCAGCTAAGACCTCCCATGAGTACAATAGCTCGAGCTGGGCGCCGGGCTCCTGTGGCAGCATCCGGGCGAAAAAGCTGGCAACCAGCCCTTTGCTCCCCACCCCACTCCCCAACGGCGGGGCCTGCCCCTTGAGTCACAGAAATGCCACGGCCAATTGGAAATGAGATACAGACCAGGGAAGTGGGGCTCACAGAGTCAGAGAACAGAAGTGCAGCGTAGGAGATGGGAACACCCATTCCATCACCCTCTTCTGTGCAGATGTGGAAACCGGGGCCCAGAAAGGGGAAATGATCCCACCAGATTCCCCACAATGGCAAAGACGGGATTAGAAGCCAGATTTCCTGTCTTGTAATTAAATGGGCTTCGTCCGCTTCTGTGAGGTTTTCTTAACCAGCGATTCTCCAGCCCTGCAGAAGCTTGGGTATCAGATGGAATGAATTTGTTCTTTCAAAAGTGCACACAGGTAGATGGAGGTACTGATAACTCCTTAGGAAAGAAACCTCATTTCTTTATGTTATACCATTTAAACCTTGATTTTAAATGCCCTGTAAGCAGTGTGATGAATATATATGTGTGATTTTTTACTTTCTAAATAATTTTACTGAGGCACATTTTACATACCTTGTCATTCATTCATCCCAAGTGCACAGTCCAATGATGTTCTAGTACATCTCTAAAAGTGTGCCCCAATCACCATAAATCAGTTTTAGGACATTTTCATCACCCCAGTAACATGCCTCGCGCATATTTACTCTTAGTTCCTTGTGTCCACCCCAGGCAACCCCTATTTTGCTTCTATCTTTCTAGGTTTAGTTTTTTCTTTTTTTTTCTGAACCTCCCATATGAATGGAGTGGTCTCTTATGTCTGGCTTGCTTTCACTGAGAGTAATGTTTCTGAGATTCGTTTCTTTTGATTCCAGAATAGCATTCTATGGTATGGATGAATTACATTTTTGTCTATCATTTATATGTCAGTTAATTGTATCTATACTCAGGGGAAGATAGTTAATATCCAAAAGAGCCTCATCAAGAATCCACGCTCCACAGGCCCCTCAAGTCTTCTGATCTAAATCTGAACCAAATGGTTGGCTGTATAGAAAACAGGATATGAGGGATCGTTTCCCTTTAGTGAAATGAGCATTGCTCAAGAAATGTGGTGGGCTGGCATTCTTACGGGCACGACGGTCCTCTCTGTCCAGTACTTCCCCTTTCACGCATGGTTTCTGGTTCCTGGTTTCACTGGAAAGTTAACTAAATATGCAAGAGGGTGTGTAGCTCCCAGGATGGAGTGGGCTGGTTCTGAAATGTACCTGTCAGGACCCTAAGAACAGAGAATCTCTTCACTTTTTTGTTGAAGGAACTGGTTCCTATAGTTGTCTGTGTTAGGTGACATTTATTCCTTTATTTGCTAAGAAATACGTTTATGTAACAAAATTCAACCAGAGGCTTTTATCATTATGCCATACCATCCAACAGTGAAGCTGTGAGGATGAAGGTAGGGACCCCACAGCCCCTACCTCCCTGACCTGCACCCCCCTCAAAAAAACCTCACAATCAATCAGATGGGCTTAGACCATTTTGCAACAGTTCCAAGATTATCTACTGTGTCCCTGGGTGCTGGACTGTTGGGTTGTACTCTGGAGGCTGACAAGTCTTGTAGTTGCACAGTTTCGAGAATAAAGAAATAGCGCAGAGACAATGACAGAAACTAATCAGTGGTTTACTGAATGAGGGGAACTTAGACAAAGGGTCCTGGAGAGACACCCCACCATGTGCAGCAGATGGTGAGCAGGACATGGCAGCAGTCTCAGGGGAAAGGAGCAAGGATAACTTTACACCATTTACAGGTAGGAGAACTGATGGCAGGTAGGCTCATCAGTGACCAGGGCCAAATGAAGCCCTGTAATTAAAAGGACTAGATAGTCATGCGAGTGAAGCAGGGCCTGGTAGAGCAGGAGATGTACGAAGGGCCAGAGAACAGCCATCTTGAATGTCCAGACCATACACGGGCCCTGGATATCAGGGTGTGGGGGACATTATCCACCGCCACCCCTTGAAGATTGGCATGGACATGTGACTGATCCTGGCTAGTAAGATGTGAGCAGACTTCTAGTCCAAAGCAGGTATTGCCAATCTCAGGACTCCACCCCTTCTGCAGGGAGCCCTGCAGCCTCAGCAGAGAAGCCCTCTAACAACGAAGACACATCCTGGGTGCTTGATTGACTACCCTGAGCAGAGTCGCTGCCCCGCTGTAGTGGATGGGCAGCTTGAGAAAGAAATAAACTTTTACTACTTTAAATCACTGAGATGGGGAGTTGTTTTTTATCGCATCCTAATCCAACCTATGCCAGTGGACTACAACAGTAAGCATGTGCAAGCACAGTCCTTGACTCAAGGAATTGGCAGTGAAGTAGGGACGTCAGGCATGCTTCAGCCCATTAAAAGAAAAGATGGAGACTCACAAACACTGATAAAGGTATGGTGAGTTCAGAATATACCTGTAAGGAACTGAAGACTGTTAGAGGAATCAGAGAAAAAGAAAACATGAGCAAAAAGTCTCCAAAGGAGATTCAAGTGGGATGACTCAGGAGTTCAGAGAACTCGCTCGGTGTTCACTAAAGCTGGCAATGTCCCTGTGAGCCACGAGGATACCTGATGCACCCCTGTGCCCTCACCACACCTAGCCAAGGAAATTAGACAGCAGGAAGGACCATGTCCAGCCTAGAGCTGATGCCTGGGCTCTGGGTGGACCACTGTCTCTGAGCAGCCTGTGACCTGAAAGCGACCAGAGAGGTGACCCTGGAACCCTTTCGCATCTAGTGTCTCAGGGTCCTGGCACTACCCATTCTTCCTGAGGGAACCAAAGGATCAAGCTGCCAATGTAATAGCTTTAACTACAATGGAAAGTTGTGATTCATACATATGATACTAATAATACTTTGCCTTTGTACTTTTCAGTTTACAAAACACTTTCTTTATATTAAACATGCTTTTATGTATAATAGAAACACTCTAGCAGCTTCCCAGTCACTTAGAATTAAAATATACCTTCCTTCGCATGGCTGATGAGGTCCCACAGGATGCCAGTTCCAGCCACCTTTCCAAGCCCATCTGCCCTGCACTCACGCTGCTCCAGTCACCCCAGCCGCAATGCAGTTTCTCACGCCGCCCACACACACACACCCACTCAGAGCCTTTGCAAGTGCAGCTCTTTCTGTTAGAACATTCATTCTATAAATATATAATTTGTAGGAAGGACCTTTCCTCCCCCCTATGGATCAAAGTGTCCTTTCTTCAAAAAGAAATTCCCTTGGTCCTAGATGAGGCTGCTTCTCCAATCCAAATACTCGATTTTAGTATCTTTATCGCAAGTGCCACCATTTAGTGTAAATAATTCGTCTCTCAGTCATCTGCTTCCCCATCCTAACTGTGAGAGCAAAGACCTCTCTCTTATAAACCTAACACCTGGAATGGTTCATTGGCTTGCCATCCTGTGAGAAGTACATTATATCTACTTTTGCCCATGAATAAAGAGAGGTAAAATGGTCTGACCACCATTCCAGGCTAACAGTTAGTACAGGAAGAATGAAATTCCAGATCTTGACCCCTGAGTCTGTGTACCCTGCCCCCCCCACCCCCCTCACAGCCCAGGTAAGCCTCCGTCTCCAGTGTCTTGTGCTCTGTGTTTGTTTCATGAAGAACCTCTCTCAAGGGACATCCGCGTTTACACAAGGCTGATGAACTAATTCACACTAGAAGGTGCCTGGCTTTCTGCAGCCCTTCCCAGGAGGATTTGGATTTTAAGAAAGCAGTAAGAGGACAGCCTGAGCTTAGCATAAGCAGATGGGTCCTGGCTTGACACTACCCGCTCTAAATCTGAATGAAACCACGTCAAAATGAAGGTCACTATCACCTGGAAGCCATTTCACAGGGAATTTCTTCAAATCAGTTCCCAGGTCGAGGTTGTGAAATCTTGGTCTGTCTCAGACCAGGCTTAGGTGGCCTTTACAGCCTGGTCGCTCATTCATTGAGGCCTTCAATTCAGACTTACCAGTAAACCAGGCGATACATCCATTACATTGGTCTTTAAACAAATATGATCCCCTTCCAGCTTTAAATTTGTGCCTCATTTGGGAACCTCATCCAATATTTTTTTCTGGGTGGGGGGGAGGGAGAGGGGTGGGCGGGCAGGCCACTTCTATCAGTCTTTCATTTGTCTATTTTCATCCATCTTTGTTGTTTGGCCCATGTGGGCCTCCCATCTCAGTGGCCTCTCTTGCTGCAGAGCACCGGCTTTGGGCGCATGTGCTCCAGAGCTCCGGCTCGGTAATTGGACACATTGGTCCAGCCCCTCCGGCATGTAGGTTCCTCCCAGGCCACGGATTGAACCCCCCTTGTACTGAAAGGCAGTGTCCTTACCCACTGGACCACCAGGGATGCCCCACGTCCAATATTTTTAAAACAAAGCTATTCATTATTTTATGAATACAATAATTATATTACATTGTCACATTCTCGGCTAATAGCATGAATTATTCAATGTAAATTAATGTCACAGTACTTGTAACTCTGATTTGTCATTTCTGCCTTTTTTGAATAACGCCTAGACTCACTCACTCACATGCACACACACACACACACACATCACTTAGTTCAATTTTAAAAGACCAAGAAAGAAAATGGCAAAGTAGAATATGAAATTATTTGGAATGCCTACATCTGTACTTCAGGAAGATTTCTGGAGCATTCTGAGCTGACGATGCGCTGGTATTGTTAAGAGGAGGTGAGTGACCCCCTAATGGAAAGGGCTCGTCCTAGCTCAGGAGCCCCACAAGGGGCCACGATTAGAACCTGACCTTGCTTTAACCATTTCAAGGATCCTGAGATCTCTTTCCTGCAGTTCCTTGAGCTCAGTGGGAGATGAGAACAAAGCTTGGGTTGCTGCCCTCCTCCTGCTATCAGTGGGCGGGATCGGAGCTCTCTCCAGCCCAGCGAGCTCTGGGTACCTCTGGAACAGTCTGTGGTGTTGTCTGCCGTGGGGAGAGAACACCGATAAGAGAGATTAGGTGACTAATCCTGCTCCCTGCCCTGACACAATGCCAGCAGGCAGCTCACTGAAGCTTAATGGCTGGATTTAGTCCTGAAGGAGACCTGCAGGAGTGTTATCAGGCGTACAATTCAATGGACAGATGGAAAAACATGTTCCGTAAGATGTGCAAATGTGTCTGTGTACAAGAATACAACATATTGTGTGCATTGACATGTATATGTAATAGGCAAAAACAAATCTGACTCCATATTGGACCTGTTTCTTTTACTGTAATGTTTGTATTCTATTGTGTTTTGTTTTGAAGTCAGAATGTTGCATATAGCCTGAAATAGACAAGCTAGTCCATTCTCAAGCATCTCACCTTTAAGAGTATGATAATTTTTTCTTTCATATAGAGATGAAAAGTTGCAGAACAGAAAATAATATTTGTCTTGTTGGAGGTTTACAAGAACATCATGACCTGACCTACATGGACAACTGCAAGAACAAAAGATTTGACACAAGAGGTTTTCAACAACTAACCACATCTCTTCCTCACCTTGCCTTTAAAAATGTCTTCCTGAAACCCTTGGGGATTTCAGAGTTGGAGGGCATGAGCTGCCACCCGCCTGCTTGCAAGAAAGGTTTCTCTGCTCTGAACTCTGATGTTTTGGTTTGTTTGGTCTCACTGTGCTTCGGGCACAGGAACTTGTGTTTGGTAGCATATATATACACGAGGGAGGGAGGAGAGAGAAAGTGCACCAAAGAGGGAAAGAACTGGAAAGGCGTGGAGATCATCTAGTTCTATCACCTTCTTTCCCAGATGGGAAACTGATGCCCAAATGTAGGGAAGGACGTGCCCGAGAAACACCTGGCTTCTGAGAGCTCTGTCTCCTAGTCATAGAAGAAAATTGAATTTTTCTGGTGTTATTTGCTACTTTTAATCTATCAGTTGACCATTTTTATCCCTCTCAGTAGATCTCTGTTCACCCTGTGTCCAAAACCTACTGCTAGGAAACAAAACTTTCTTAACATGAGGCTGGCACAGTGTCCGCAGAGCCAGGCAGGTGGCGTTGGACAAGCAGAGCCGCGGGCAGGGTATGGACATAGGGGAGTGGTGGGGACTGTGGTCCATAGCAAGAGTGCTCTGGAGCTGAAAGAGGCAGCTGCTGCTCAGCACCAAGCAGCTATGGGTATTAGTGAAGGAGGCCCAGGGAGCCCCAGGCTCCGGCCAGACCTCAGGAGTCTCAAGGGAATCCAGAGAGCCTTTGAAAGACACCGTCTCTACTTTGTAAACAATGTAGGCAACTATTTAAAACTTTTTTCCAACACTCTGACCCAAACCACTCGTCTGCTGTCAGAAGGGCATAGAGCCCTGTTTATGACCATACTGTCATATTGATGGAAACACTGTGCTCCAGAGAGAAGCACTGGAATCTGAACTTGAGTCTTAGGCTTCTTCGTTCTGTATTGTTTTTTCTACGGCAGTAGACTATGTGTCTGTAGATGTGGGGTGTATGTGTGTGCATCTGTAGGTGTAGGGGTGTAGGGGTGTGTGTCTATATGGCCTTGAGGATCATATGATTGTGAAACGTATTTTCCATACTGAGAAGTGTGATCTATTATCAAAAAAGCACTTGAATAAAAAGCTCCCACATCTTACCACCTGAGACTAACTCTAGTTCTTGTCATCCAAAATGTCTTCCTGAAACCCTTGGGGATTTCAGAGTTGGAGGGCATGAGCTGCCACCCGCCTGCTTGCAAGAAAGGTTTCTCTGCTCTGAACTCTGATGTTTTGGTTTGTTTGGTCTCACTGTGCTTCGGGCACAGGAACTTGTGTTTGGTAGCATATATATACACGAGGGAGGGAGAGAGAAAGTGCACCAAAGAGGGAAAGAACTGGAAAGGCGTGGAGATCATCTAGTTCTATCACCTTCTTTCCCAGATGGGAAACTGATGCCCAAATGTAGGGAAGGACGTGCCCGAGAAACACCTGGCTTCTGAGAGCTCTGTCTCCTAGTCATAGAAGAAAATTGAATTTTTCTGGTGTTATTTGCTACTTTTAATCTATCAGTTGACCATTTTTATCCCTCTCAGTAGATCTCTGTTCACCCTGTGTCCAAAACCTACTGCTAGGAAACAAAACTTTCTTAACATGAGGCTGGCACAGTGTCCGCAGAGCCAGGCAGGTGGCGTTGGACAAGCAGAGCCGCGGGCAGGGTATGGACATAGGGGAGTGGTGGGGACTGTGGTCCATAGCAAGAGTGCTCTGGAGCTGAAAGAGGCAGCTGCTGCTCAGCACCAAGCAGCTATGGGTATTAGTGAAGGAGGCCCAGGGAGCCCCAGGCTCCGGCCAGACCTCAGGAGTCTCAAGGGAATCCAGAGAGCCTTTGAAAGACACCGTCTCTACTTTGTAAACAATGTAGGCAACTATTTAAAACTTTTTTCCAACACTCTGACCCAAACCACTCGTCTGCTGTCAGAAGGGCATAGAGCCCTGTTTATGACCATACTGTCATATTGATGGAAACACTGTGCTCCAGAGAGAAGCACTGGAATCTGAACTTGAGTCTTAGGCTTCTTCGTTCTGTATTGTTTTTTCTACGGCAGTAGACTATGTGTCTGTAGATGTGGGGTGTATGTGTGTGCATCTGTAGGTGTAGGGGTGTAGGGGTGTGTGTCTATATGGCCTTGAGGATCATATGATTGTGAAACGTATTTTCCATACTGAGAAGTGTGATCTATTATCAAAAAAGCACTTGAATAAAAAGCTCCCACATCTTACCACCTGAGACTAACTCTAGTTCTTGTCATCCATCTAATCTTCCTCAGAAAACAGACACATTTGACATGGCTGCCCTCATACTGTACATGCTTTTCTATCAAACTTGCTTTTTCAGTACCTCTCATGGACCTACTTGCCTTGTTCATGCTACCCTGTCATGAAGTCATAACAGAGGGCTCTATTAAGATGCCCTGTAATTTTGTCAGCCATTCCCTAAAGTTAGACAAGCTCAAGGTTACTCTAGTTTATTTACTTTTTCACATAATTTTGGTCTTGCTGTCTTCAATAAATTTACTAAGATTATTGTGTTCATAGTAAATGTGATAGATACGTACATAAGTGTACATATTTATATAAAATGCATGTGGTTCTATGTGTGTATAATGTATACATTATACTTATGCATGCATGCTAAGTTGTTTCAGTTACGTCTGACTCTTTGTGATCTATGGACTGTAGTCCACCAGGCTTCTCCATCCATGAGATTCTAATACTGGAGTGAGTTGCCATGCCCTCCTCCAGAGGATCTTCCTGACCCAGGGATCAAACCGATACCTTTTACATCTCCTGCTGTGGTAGGCAGGTTCTTTACCACTAGAGGCACATGGGAAGCCCATATATTATATGTGCATGATGTGTTATATAAGTATCTTAAATATTTCAACAAATAAAATTATATATGTATATTATAATACATATTTATAGGTATAAAAATGCTTACTGAGTAAATGAATGAATGGACAAATTAATACATGAATAAGAAAGTCAGTATGTATATAATGAATGAATTTAATCAGTAAGCAAATTGCTAAGTCATTCACTTGTTCCTTCTACAAAGATTTATGTGACTAAGAAGGATAAATAGACATAAACTAGCCCTCATGAAACGTACATTCCAGTGGAGAGGGGAGAAAGAATAAGCAAATACGTAAATGAATAAGGTAAATTCAGATATTGATAGATAGATAGTATATTAAAGGAAACTGGGCTGGAGGGAGACAGGAGAGGCTGGGGGTGAACTGTGGACATTTGCAAGTGTTCCTCTGAAGAATGGCAGCTCCAGGCTGAGACCCAGCTGATGAAAACGTGGCAGGCTACAAACATCCCAGGGAGCAGGATTGAAGACAAAGACAAAAATCAGTGCAGTGGTAGCTAAACCAGGGAAGAGACTGGTGTTCAAAAGCTTGGCTACTGCATGGTGAGACAGGGTGAAGGTTTCACCCAATCAGGGCTCAAGGGGGCCAGGGCTCAGGTCAAGAAGGCCTTGAAGTGCCAATGAAAGTTACTGGAAAACTCTAGCATGTTTCATTCAACATAAATGAATGAAAAAGATGACTAAATGGGTGAACGAAAGAGTGAGTCATGAAGTGAAACTCAGAGACATGCGTGCATAAATAAGGGACCATGGTAAAGGGTGTGTGGGGTGGGTACTGTGAGGCAGCACCCACGTGGCCCTTGAGGAATGAGGACCTTCCACCCCAGACACTGGCAGTGCTGCCAGCAAGACAGTGCTCAGCAGAAGAAAGCCACTGTCCCTTCGTCATACCCTCTTTCCAGGGCAGCCACATGACGATTGGTCAGCCTGAGGGTGTGAAGACTGGGCCCTCTTCACCAGGCTTAGGAGAGTTCTGAAGGCTCATTCTGGTTTCAGAGTTTTCCCAGGGAGGGCTGAGGGTTCCACTAGCCTGCTTCACAGTACCTGTCCCTCTCAGCCCCTTCCTTCCAGAAGTGCTGACTGTCAGATGTACCCTCATGAACCTTCCCTCTGCTTCCCAGAGAATCCCACCTCAGACAGTGTGAGAGAGGAAGAGAGAAGAGAGAAGTGAGTCAACTCAAATGTCTTGGATTCAGCCCCCTTCTAATCTGCACCCTGCAGATTTGCATTAGATCTGTTGAAAGGCCCTGCTGGAAAATACTTCCTTTGCCTGGTGGCTCAGAACCTGCCTGCCAATGCAGGAGAGGTGGGAGACGAGGTTCCATCCCTGGGGTGGGAAGATCCCCTGGAGAAAATGACTACCCACTCCATTATTCTTGCCTGGAGAATCCCATGGACAGAGAAGCCTGGCAGGTTACAGTTCATGGGGTTGAAAAGAATCAGACATGACTTAGCGACTTTCGCCCTCCCTGCAGATCTGTATGTGAAGTTGGCACTTGAGTTAGAGAGCTGTGTGTGGCAACGGCAGGTAAAAGTGTCTGGAGGCTCTGCTACCCACCCAAAGCTGATTTCTCGGCCCGCCCAGCAGCCCAGCTCCCACCTCCAAGAGCCTCCACTTCTCCCAACAACATGTGTTGGGAGCACAGAACAGGGTGTCCTTTGGGAGACGGTTTTAAAACAAATTTTTGTTTAACCTCCTCTGTGACCCACAGAGTAAATTCATTCCTGAAATATACTCAATTTCTGTTTATTTAAAGAATGGTTGCTTATTTGGTGCTTGCTTGAGTGGAACCACTGTTATTACTCACTTCTCTGTGAGCGTTAACCTGACATGATTTGTCTGGCATCTTTAATTAACTGGAGATTTTTTTCTCTCATTTTTTTTTTCCTTTTTCCTTTCTCTATGTCACAGAAGATGGGACAAATGAACTTTTCTCCCCTTTTTTCTAGTGCTGCGAGCAAGACAGTGCTCAGCAGAAGAAAGCCACTGTCCCTTCGTCATACCCTCTTTCCAGGGCAGCCACATGACGATTGGTCAGCCTGAGGGTGTGAAGACTGGGCCCTCTTCACCAGGCTTAGGAGAGTTCTGAAGGCTCATTCTGGTTTCAGAGTTTTCCCAGGGAGGGCTGAGGGTTCCACTAGCCTGCTTCACAGTACCTGTCCCTCTCAGCCCCTTCCTTCCAGAAGTGCTGACTGTCAGATGTACCCTCATGAACCTTCCCTCTGCTTCCCAGAGAATCCCACCTCAGACAGTGTGAGAGAGGAAGAGAGAAAGAGAGAAGTGAGTCAACTCAAATGTCTTGGATTCAGCCCCCTTCTAATCTGCACCCTGCAGATTTGCATTAGATCTGTTGAAAGTCCCTGCTGGAAAATACTTCCTTTGCCTGGTGGCTCAGAACCTGCCTGCCAATGCAGGAGAGGTGGGAGACGCAGGTTCCATCCCTGGGGTGGGAAGATCCCCTGGAGAAAATGACTACCCACTCCATTATTCTTGCCTGGAGAATCCCATGGACAGAGAAGCCTGGCAGGTTACAGTTCATGGGGTTGAAAAGAATCAGACATGACTTAGCGACTTTCGCCCTCCCTGCAGATCTGTATGTGAAGTTGGCACTTGAGTTAGAGAGCTGTGTGTGGCAACGGCAGGTAAAAGTGTCTGGAGGCTCTGCTACCCACCCAAAGCTGATTTCTCGGCCCGCCCAGCAGCCCAGCTCCCACCTCCAAGAGCCTCCACTTCTCCCAACAACATGTGTTGGGAGCACAGAACAGGGTGTCCTTTGGGAGACGGTTTTAAAACAAATTTTTGTTTAACCTCCTCTGTGACCCACAGAGTAAATTCATTCCTGAAATATACTCAATTTCTGTTTATTTAAAGAATGGTTGCTTATTTGGTGCTTGCTTGAGTGGAACCACTGTTATTACTCACTTCTCTGTGAGCGTTAACCTGACATGATTTGTCTGGCATCTTTAATTAACTGGAGATTTTTTTCTCTCATTTTTTTTTTCCTTTTTCCTTTCTCTATGTCACAGGGAAGATGCAGGACAGGCAGCAAATACCAACTTGAACTTTTGCTCCAACCTGGTGTGGGTTATTGAGAATCCAGACCACACTGTCCAGTAGGGGAGCCCCCAGCCATCTGAGCTCAAGGAACACTTGAGGTGTAGATTGTTTCCACTGAGACATACTGTCATGATACCAGATTTTGAAGAGTTAGTGCAAAAAATAAAAAAAAATGTATAGGCATGCCTAGGAGATATTGTAGATGTGGTTTCAGATCATTGCAATAAAGTGAGTCACACAAATATCTTGGTTTCCCAATGCATATAAAAGTTATGTTTAGGTATGGATTTTTCTTAAAAAAACTACAAATAGAGTTACCATATGATCCAGCAATCTTACTCTTGGGCATATACCCAGAGAAAACTCTAATTCAAAAAGATACACTGCACCCTAACGTCATAGCAACACTATGCACAATGACTGAAACACAGAAGCAACCTAAGTGTCCATCAACAGATGAACAGGATAAAGAAGTGGTATTCATTGTGATACTACTTAGCCATAAAAAGGAATAAATTAATACCATTTGTGGCAACATGGATGGACATAAAGATTGTCAAACTAGGTGAAGTAAGTCAGACAGAGTGAGACAAATATATGATATCACTTTTATGTGCAATCTAAAATACGGATACTGATGAACTTATTTATGAAACAAAAATAGACTTACAGACTTAGAAAACAAACTTATAGTTACTAGAGGGGATAGTAGGGGGAAGAGATAAGTTAGGAGTCTGGGATTAGCAAAAACACACTACTACACATAAAATTATATATTCAATGTCTTATAATAAATCATAGTGGAAAAGAATATGAAAAATAATATATGTATATAACTGAATCACTTTGCTGTACACCTGAAACTAACATTGTAAATCAACGTTGTAAATCAACTTACTTCAATGAAAAATACATAAACCCTTAGAAACAAAAAAATGTTATATTATAATATAACATAAAATATAAAAATATTATATTGTTGTCTATTAATTGAGCAATAGCATTATGCCTGAAATAAAGAAGTATATGCTTTAATTTAAAAATTCCTTATTGCTAAAAAACGCTAACCATCATAAGCCTTCAGTGAGTGAGGGCAGTAACAGTGAAGATCCCTGATCACAGATCACCACAAGAAATATAAAAATAGTGAAAATCTTTGAAATATTGTGAGAATTAACAAAATGGGACAGAGATATGAGCAGCTGCTATTGCAAAAGTGGTGTCAATAGACTGGACACAAAACTTCAATTTGTAAAAAACATGGTGTCTGCAAAGCTCAATAAATGGAAGCACAATAAAAAGAGGTCTGTCTGTGAATGTAAAATATATCTTTCTCTCGTCTTTATATTGATGCCCTACTGAAATGTTAAAATAGCAACATATAGGATATTTTCTATTCAATAAAATTAATCATTAAAATTAATGTACCTATTTCTTTTGACTTCTTTAACACAACCACTAGAAACTTGAAAAGAACCTATGTGACTTGTGTTCTATTCTTACTGGACAATGCTGACCGGCCCCAGGTTCCTGCACGCTGTGCCCAGGCGAAGCAAGGTCTGGAGCTGTCTGAGCAGCAGCGCCTTCCGCCAGGCTTGGCCGCCACCCCCTTCACCCAGTCAGACTCTCAGGGAGGAAGACACTCCTCTTCCCCACCAGCCTCCTCGCCTGCCTGAGGTGCTGCCACGTCTTCTGCACACTTTGGACCATTTCCATTTGCAATAGCTGCACATTCTCCCTCATTAGTTTGGTCCAGCCCTCCCACTGACGCCCAGCTTGTACTGGCATTCAAGAGGTGTCAAGGAAGGCAAGGGGCTGCAGAGGCCTGCGACAGTGTTTGTGGGATGCCAGACATCTGTGCTGCTGGAAAACTTTTGCACCAACTCTGATTTCTTTTTGCAGCTTCCATCCAGCTGTTTGGCAGTGCGGACCGCCATCTCTGCTTGACTTGAGAGTGTGTGGGGAAAGCTGTGTTTATACAACTGCAAACCCTGAGATTGAAAGTAGGCAGGGTACGTTCTTGGAGACTCCGTGGTTCACTGGCTTGAATAAATGACTGGATTCAAAGATTGGGCAGAAATTCATTACCGGAGAGAACACAGCCGGCAGAATAGCTCCAACCAAACCTAGCCTCTCAAAGTCTATTTAAGATGTGCCCTGGCTTTTCATGTGATGGAGCTCCTATCTGCAGACATCATCTTTGTCTATGACTTTACCCAGAGTCTGGTTCACAGACCAGCGAGATTAAATCTCCCAGGAGCTTGTAGGAAATCTAGAGATATGAGCAGCTGCTATTGCAAAAGTGGTGTCAATAGACTGGACACAAAACTTCAATTTGTAAAAAACATGGTGTCTGCAAAGCTCAATAAATGGAAGCACAATAAAAAGAGGTCTGTCTGTGAATGTAAAATATATCTTTCTCTCGTCTTTATATTGATGCCCTACTGAAATGTTAAAATAGCAACATATAGGATATTTTCTATTCAATAAAATTAATCATTAAAATTAATGTACCTATTTCTTTTGACTTCTTTAACACAACCACTAGAAACTTGAAAAGAACCTATGTGACTTGTGTTCTATTCTTACTGGACAATGCTGACCGGCCCCAGGTTCCTGCACGCTGTGCCCAGGCGAAGCAAGGTCTGGAGCTGTCTGAGCAGCAGCGCCTTCCGCCAGGCTTGGCCGCCACCCCCTTCACCCAGTCAGACTCTCAGGGAGGAAGACACTCCTCTTCCCCACCAGCCTCCTCGCCTGCCTGAGGTGCTGCCACGTCTTCTGCACACTTTGGACCATTTCCATTTGCAATAGCTGCACATTCTCCCTCATTAGTTTGGTCCAGCCCTCCCACTGACGCCCAGCTTGTACTGGCATTCAAGAGGTGTCAAGGAAGGCAAGGGGCTGCAGAGGCCTGCGACAGTGTTTGTGGGATGCCAGACATCTGTGCTGCTGGAAAACTTTTGCACCAACTCTGATTTCTTTTTGCAGCTTCCATCCAGCTGTTTGGCAGTGCGGACCGCCATCTCTGCTTGACTTGAGAGTGTGTGGGGAAAGCTGTGTTTATACAACTGCAAACCCTGAGATTGAAAGTAGGCAGGGTACGTTCTTGGAGACTCCCGTGGTTCACTGGCTTGAATAAATGACTGGATTCAAAAGATTGGGCAGAAATTCATTACCGGAGAGAACACAGCCGGCAGAATAGCTCCAACCAAACCTAGCCTCTCAAAGTCTATTTAAGATGTGCCCTGGCTTTTCATGTGATGGAGCTCCTATCTGCAGACATCATCTTTGTCTATGACTTTACCCAGAGTCTGGTTCACAGACCAGCGAGATTAAATCTCCCAGGAGCTTGTAGGAAATCTAGAATCTCTCATCCTCTGTATTAATTCGGGTTTTGCAGAAAAAGTGGGTTTGCAGGTGCTTCAGTGGGTAAAGAATTCATCTGCAATGCAGGAGATGCAGTTTCAGTCCTTGGGTTGGGAAGACCCTCTGGAGAAGAGCATGGCAATCCACTCTGGCATTTTTGCCTGGAGAATCCCATGAACAGAAGAGCCTAGGTGTCTACAGTCTATAGCGTGGCAAAGAGTTGGACATGACTGACGTGAAAGCACACATGCATGTTCCAGAGAAACAGAACCAATGCATACATATACAAGATATCTGTATCTATCAACAAGATATCTTGTTATATTTATTTACCTAAGCATATATATCTATATCTCATTCATATGTGTTTATATAGATGAATGTAAAAATAATAATAGAGCATTTTCTATTAAGTAAAATATATTATTACAAGTAATCTACTATTTCTTATATCTTATTAAGATTGCAAATGAAAATATACCATTAAATATATTTAATAATACATTCTTAAATATAGACTATATTATTAAGTATCTAACATTAAATATACTTTTAAAATTAATATATGTGTTATCTATAGGTGTCACCTATCTGTCTACCTATCTATCTATTTAACTACAGAGAGAAAAAGAGGAAGAGAAAGAGAGATTTTCAGGAATTGGCTCATGCAGTCATGAAGGCTGGCAAATCCAAAGTATTCAGGGCAGGTTAGCAGGCTGATGACCCCGGGAAGAACTGATGCTTCAGCTCAAGTCCAAAGGTTGTCTTCTTCCTCAAGGAACTTCAGTGTTTTTCTCAAGGTCCTCGGTTGATTAGATGAGGCCCATTCAGAGTATAGAGCGTGGGTACCCTGCTTTATTCAAAGTCCACTGGTTTCAATGTTAACCACATTTAACAAAGACCTTCACTGAGACATTTAGACTGGTGTTTCACCAAACAACTGTGTATCATGGCCTAGTCAAATGGAGATATGAAATTAGTCATCACACTCCTATCCACAACCCTACTGAATCAGCATCTGCACTTTTAAATATTTTTTCCAATATTTAAGCTTTTTATTTTGTATTGGGGTATACCCGATTAACAATGGTGTCATAATTTCAGGTGAAGAGTGAGGGGACTCAGCCCCTCACTGAATGTATTTATTCTCTGCCATGAACATAACTTACAAAACAGAAAGAAACTCACAGACTTAGAAAACAAACTCATGGTTGCCAGGTAGAGGGAGTGAGGGCCATTGGGAAGGTCATGTACACACTGCTGTATTTAAAGTAGATGACCAACAAGGACCTACTGAACAGCCCATGGGAGTCTGCTTAATGTTGTGTGGCAGCCTGGATGGGAGGAGGGTTTGTAAGAGCATCTGCATTTTAAGAAACTCCCTGGGAGAGAAGAAGTACATGATGATCTGAGAGGCAATGGCTTTGAGTTTATCTCTGAGAATCTCCTCTGAATAAATTGGGGCCCAGCTCCTGGGCCCTCTCCACCTCGGCCATGCCTTCAGCTTGGAACCGACACTGTGGGAGGAGGCAGTGAGGGGCTCAGGCAAGCAGGCGATGAGACACACAGTCTTACACATTGTGGTTTGACCCCAGAGAAAACCAAAGGCCCAGAATCAGCCCCTAAACTTCCTGTGAGAAGATCAGTCCACAAAACCAACAGCGTCTTCTGTTTCCTTCCCCTCTTTATCCCCAAGGCATAATGCTTCGCACACAATAAAGAGTCAATAAACAGTATAGAATAAACCCATTATCTAAGCTTCAGTTTCCCATCTGTAACCTGTAAATACTTCCTTGGTTGTTGATGGAGATGCAACCAAGTATGAAAAACATGTGGAAGCCTGGAACCCTGAGCTGGACGCTTAGTTGATACTCAGGAAGTCATAACTGAGGGTATTCAGTGCATGCTTGCTGAGTGAGTAAGCGAAGCCACACTTTGGCCTGCAAGCATCCCATGCCCTGAGTGCAGAGAGCAGAGCCCTCACTGAGTGCCTTCTCATTGGATCGGTTACACCTCTCAGCAGCAAACAGAGGCATCTCACACAGTGAAAGCCTCTATGGGTGTTATCCTGGGAGCCTACGGCAACACTGGCCAGGATGATCTGAATACTGCTGTCATGTCACTTTACACAGGAGGCTCAGAAACTTTCAATGCCTTGTGTGAAAACATGCACCTGAGTTAGTTCTCCAGTGGTTAAGGGAAATCTGAGTTTCCAAATCAAGATACTGGGGTTTGATCCCTGGCTGGGGAATGAAGATGCCACGTGTTTCATGATGCAACCAAAAAAACTTAAAAAAAAAAAAAAATTCAGCTGATAACAGGATGGAGCCCAAATCTGGAAACACTTTTTCCCTGACTGCAGTGCCTCCTCTTTGAAGGATGGTGGGGTGATGGGTAGAATAGACACATCTGTCTGGGTGTCTGCCGAGTGCCCACACAGGTGCCCACATGCGGGTGTGGATGTGGGATGCACAAGAGTAACCATGGGGGCGGGAGGGTGGGGAGCAGTTTAATCTCCTCCTCAAAGAGCCAGAACTCTTGGGTGTCCCTCGAAGTCAAGCTTCTTTCCAGGTCATCAAAGTCGACACTTGGGCAGTAACACACGCATAATTGACTGAGCAAACATAATGAATCTATCTGCAGTGACATGATAGTTGATGCTGAATCCTATTAAAGCACATTTAATTAAAAATGCATTAAACCTTCAAGCTTCAGAACACACCCTGCCCTTCTTCAAAGCCTCCTCCTCTATTAAAGCCTTCCTCACTATTAGCTATGACTCATGACTATTAGCTATGACTATTAGCTGTGACCCTATGGGCATGACCGGGTGAGGTGAAGTGGCTCTTAAATGCCTGAACCAGTAGATCACAGGCACTAATGGATTTCAATCAGTGAGATTAATTCTATTCATTTGGTTCCTCGGTTCAGAAACAACTGTCACACTGAGCCTAATTGCTGGAGATGCTTGACAGCCCCAGGAGGTTGGAGCCTCTTAAAGCTGGTTGGTGGCCAACCATCAATTATTTGGGCTACTGTGCCTTGGGGACGTGAGGATGATGAAAATCCACAGACAACCCCATGACTCTCCTGGATCGGGTTACCACCTCTCAGCAGCAAACAGAGGCATCTCACACAGTGAAAGCCTCTATGGGTGTTATCCTGGGAGCCTACGGCAACACTGGCCAGGATGATCTGAATACTGCTGTCATGTCACTTTACACAGGAGGCTCAGAAACTTTCAATGCCTTGTGTGAAAACATGCACCTGAGTTAGTTCTCCAGTGGTTAAGGGAAATCTGAGTTTCCAAATCAAGATACTGGGGTTTGATCCCTGGCTGGGGAATGAAGATGCCACGTGTTTCATGATGCAACCAAAAAAACTTAAAAAAAAAAAAAAATTCAGCTGATAACAGGATGGAGCCCAAATCTGGAAACACTTTTTCCCTGACTGCAGTGCCTCCTCTTTGAAGGATGGTGGGGTGATGGGTAGAATAGACACATCTGTCTGGGTGTCTGCCGAGTGCCCACACAGGTGCCCACATGCGGGTGTGGATGTGGGATGCACAAGAGTAACCATGGGGGCGGGAGGGTGGGGAGCAGTTTAATCTCCTCCTCAAAGAGCCAGAACTCTTGGGTGTCCCTCGAAGTCAAGCTTCTTTCCAGGTCATCAAAGTCGACACTTGGGCAGTAACACACGCATAATTGACTGAGCAAACATAATGAATCTATCTGCAGTGACATGATAGTTGATGCTGAATCCTATTAAAGCACATTTAATTAAAAATGCATTAAACCTTCAAGCTTCAGAACACACCCTGCCCTTCTTCAAAGCCTCCTCCTCTATTAAAGCCTTCCTCACTATTAGCTATGACTCATGACTATTAGCTATGACTATTAGCTGTGACCCTATGGGCATGACCGGGTGAGGTGAAGTGGCTCTTAAATGCCTGAACCAGTAGATCACAGGCACTAATGGATTTCAATCAGTGAGATTAATTCTATTCATTTGGTTCCTCGGTTCAGAAACAACTGTCACACTGAGCCTAATTGCTGGAGATGCTTGACAGCCCCAGGAGGTTGGAGCCTCTTAAAGCTGGTTGGTGGCCAACCATCAATTATTTGGGCTACTGTGCCTTGGGGACGTGAGGATGATGAAAATCCACAGACAACCCCATGGCTCTCCTTTACCATTAGCATCTGTCTTCACTGTCAGTGGAATTTCTCCAAACTCAGAAAGTAGTGAGGGGTGGTAGGAAGCTGTCTGGGATTGGACCCCAACTCTTCCTCCCTGTGCTCCAGACTCCTCCAGCCATGGGGTTCTCCAAAGGCAATTTCCCTCCTGGAGTGCCTTTCTCCTTCTTCTTAGCCTACATTGCTCCTATCCACCTTCCAAATTCTGCCTAAATGAATGAATGAACGGAGAGGAGTGACCAAGAGTCTCCAAGGGGAGACACGCCAAACCTTCCCCTTGTAAAGTAGTGGCCCTTCAGTGAAGGGTTTACTCAGGTGTAATCACCCTCATTGGCCCCTGACATCATCCTTTCTTGAGGACAGTCATTCCTGTCCTTTTCTGGAGGAGTGCTCTAAGGGACAGAAGAGGGACATGGAAATGCTCACTGTCATTGAGAAGGAAGAGACAGGAAGCCAGGATCTGAACCCCCAATCTCTTGCCCCATTTCTTGCTGCCTCTGAGTCATCTCCAGGCACAGCGCTTAATCAGTAGCTAACCCTTGAAGAGCTGGCAGAACAAGCTTCCTGCCAGCGCAGAGGGGAGAAAGTCAGTCTCTGAGCAGCACCTAAGGGGAAGGGAGGAGGGGAGATGTAGCTAGGCACGATCTGATTGGCTCCCTAGAAAGCCAAGGCTGCCGCTCCTGACACAGGTCCAAGCTGAGTAGGCAATGTGCAGTCATTAGAAGGGCCCTGTGCTTGTTCTAACTCTCTGCTGTCATCTTGGAATTCTTAGTCAATTTTGAGCAAGAAGCTCCATGTTTTCCTGGTGCACTGGTAACTGGTCCTGGTGCTGAAGGCAGATTTGGGGAATGAATCCCACTCAGCTACCAGGAAGATATTCCCAGACTCTCCCCAGTCCTCCCTGAGTCTCTAAATGCCTTGCCAGGAAGCCTTTTCCTTGACACTATCTTCATTTCCATCTTCCCAAAGCTGTTTTCCTAGAGTAAAGCACTCAGCACATAGCAGATGCTCAACAAATGAGAGGGTCAGTGTGTGCATTAGCTATGCCAGGAGCCTGGTGCATCCACTGTATGCTTGCAGACCCATGAAGCTTTCTGAATTAAGTCTTTTTTTTTTTTTTTAAAGCTCCATGGCAAGTGCATGATCCAGGAAAGCATTTCCAAAACTTTATTCATTGGTTGTACTGAATCTGTGCTGCTGCACGTAGGCTTTCTCTAGCTGCTGTGAGCAGGAGCTGCTCTTTGCCACAGTGAATGGGCTTCTCTTGTGGAGCACAGACTCTAGGGCACATGGACTTTGGTAGTTGCTGCACAGGGGCTCATTAGTTGTGGCTCACAGGCTTTAGTTGTCCCATGGAATGTAGGACCTTCCTGGACCAGGGATCAAACCTGTGTCCTCTGCATTGGCAGGTGGATTCTTATTCACTGTACCACCAAGAGAGTTTCCAAAGTATCTTGCTGCTAAGCATTTCTTAAATTAACAAAAAATGCTCTGTGATCACGTTTGTTTTGGGAATACTGTTCACTCTGTCCCTACTAAGAATCCAGTGCACATTAGTAGATTCGAGGCTCTAAAAATTACAGCAATAATATCTTTCTACTTGGTTAGTTCCAGTCTTCCTCAAACTTATGTGACTCTAGAAGATTTTTAAAAATCCTGATACTTATTCACCTTCCATGGAACATTTATTAATAGAAGGCAGTTATCTGGTCTTAAAAGAATGGCAATGAAGATGTGGGTGGAAGGGTAAGAGGCGACAGCAAGGAGAGGAAGATACATGCTGTGATGGAAGAATTGGCAACATCTAAATCTGTATCCATAGTATCCATACTAACAGAACTGGACCCAAGCTGGCTTGCTGTTGTTTTGTTTCCTTCTTTCATTCTGGTCTGATTAAGAATTTACAACAAGACAGTGACTCACTGATAAGGTTGTTTTCGCCCTCCCATGGGCTCTTCCAGCAGCAGAGGTCTGAACTCTGTCTGCAGGGTGAGCTGCCCAGGAGATGGGAGAAGAGAGATTTCAAGGAGGCTGAGGATTTCACACGTGCTCATAAACAAATGAGATCACTTTGAACAAAGGAATCAGAGTATCAAATGATACAAACGCCACAGCTCGAGCAAAATGTGAATCATGCATCAGTTAGACATACTCAGATCAGCTGCAAAGAGCAACTGGATCTCATCGACCTCAGCTCTAAAATCTGGTGGGAAACACAGAAAGCAGGGCAAGTGCATGATCCAGGAAAGCATTTCCAAAACTTTATTCATTGGTTGTACTGAATCTGTGCTGCTGCACGTGGCTTTCTCGAGCTTCTGTGAGCAGGAGCTGCTCTTTGCCACAGTGAATGGGCTTCTCTTGTGGAGCACAGACTCTAGGGCACATGGACTTTGGTAGTTGCTGCACAGGGGCTCATTAGTTGTGGCTCACAGGCTTTAGTTGTCCCATGGAATGTAGGACCTTCCTGGACCAGGGATCAAACCTGTGTCCTCTGCATTGGCAGGTGGATTCTTATTCACTGTACCACCAAGAGAGTTTCCAAAGTATCTTGCTGCTAAGCATTTCTTAAATTAACAAAAAATGCTCTGTGATCACGTTTGTTTTGGGAATACTGTTCACTCTGTCCCTACTAAGAATCCAGTGCACATTAGTAGATTCGAGGCTCTAAAAATTACAGCAATAATATCTTTCTACTTGGTTAGTTCCAGTCTTCCTCAAACTTATGTGACTCTAGAAGATTTTAAAAATCCTGATACTTATTCACCTTCCATGGAACATTTATTAATAGAAGGCAGTTATCTGGTCTTAAAAGAATGGCAATGAAGATGTGGGTGGAAGGGTAAGAGGCGACAGCAAGGAGAGGAAGATACATGCTGTGATGGAAGAATTGGCAACATCTAAATCTGTATCCATAGTATCCATACTAACAGAACTGGACCCAAGCTGGCTTGCTGTTGTTTTGTTTCCTTCTTTCATTCTGGTCTGATTAAGAATTTACAACAAGACAGTGACTCACTGATAAGGTTGTTTTCGCCCTCCCATGGGCTCTTCCAGCAGCAGAGGTCTGAACTCTGTCTGCAGGGTGAGCTGCCCAGGAGATGGGAGAAGAGAGATTTCAAGGAGGCTGAGGATTTCACACGTGCTCATAAACAAATGAGATCACTTTGAACAAAGGAATCAGAGTATCAAATGATACAAACGCCACAGCTCGAGCAAAATGTGAATCATGCATCAGTTAGACATACTCAGATCAGCTGCAAAGAGCAACTGGATCTCATCGACCTCAGCTCTAAAATCTGGTGGGAAACACAGAAAGCAGGGCAAGGAAGCCTGATGGCATAGAAACTCTAGAACTGAGCTCTGACAAGGGAGGCCCTGGGCCGTCCCAAGTCACACCTCTTCTGGGGAGAGTAACATCCTGGCACTTTCTGAGCAGAACAGAACTTTACAGATGGACACACTGAGGACTGGGGAGTTGGGAGGGACTTGCCTTGCTAGTGAGGGACAAAACCAGGTCTCAGGTCCAACCTCGTTCATCCAAATTTGAATCTTTGTGGTAGGTGCTATCAGTCTCCCTTCCCATCCCCTTCTGCACTCAGCGTCCAGACAGTTTCTTCCTACAGTCACTGCAGAACTTTGCTGAAGGATGCCTGCAAAAGCATGCTCCTCTGCACACAGGCCTTGTTAGATGTGTCAAGAGTGCATCCAGGGGCTTCCCTGGTGGTCCAGTGGGTAAGGACACCGCCTTGCAGTGCAAGGGGTGCCGGTTCAATCCATGGCCTGGGAAGACTCCACGTGTCTCGGAGCGGCTGGACCCACATGTCCAATTACCGAGCTGGAGCTCTGGAGCGCATGCGCCCAGAGCCAGTGCTCTGCGACAACAGAGGCCACCGCGATGGGAGGCCCACACGGGCCAAAGAACAAAGATGGATTAGAATAGAGAAATGAAAGACCAATAGAAATGGCCCACCCAGCCCCCTCCCTCCCCAACCCGTCTCCCCCACCAAAAAAGAAAGAGTGCATCCAGACAAGGGTCAGAAGCTGATGTAAATATCACAGCTCCCATGCAACACAAGACAACAGCTCTGAAGTGTGTCCTACAAAACCTCACAGGGGCCCACTGAGGCTCTATTTCAGGGGCCCGTGGAGTCACCTATTCAATAATGCAAACTGTGCTGGATTCTGTCCTTTGCCTAACTGTCGTCTCTATCCCTCAACCATGCTTTCCTGGGATCCTTTTCCCAATACACTGTTTGAACTCAAAGCCCTGTCTCTGGGTCAGCTTCTGAGGAAATACAACTGTAAAAACTTTTTCTATTACACTAAAATGATTTAAGGAGTCTGTGGCCTTGAGACTCCTGCTCCCATGATAAGAAGACTAGAGAAATGACATCTCAAGTATATGTCTCCTTTGAACAGACAAAAATTCTCTTTCCAATTTTGTCCAGTGGTCACAGCAGTCAGTGAGAGATGCTAAGCTGTAACAAGGGAGGCCCTGGGCCGTCCCAAGTCACACTCTCTGGGAGAGTAACATCCTGGCACTTTCTGAGCAGAACAGAACTTTACAGATGGACACACTGAGGACTGGGGAGTTGGGAGGGACTTGCCTTGCTAGTGAGGGACAAAACCAGGTCTCAGGTCCAACCTCGTTCATCCAAATTTGAATCTTTGTGGTAGGTGCTATCAGTCTCCCTTCCCATCCCCTTCTGCACTCAGCGTCCAGACAGTTTCTTCCTACAGTCACTGCAGAACTTTGCTGAAGGATGCCTGCAAAAGCATGCTCCTCTGCACACAGGCCTTGTTAGATGTGTCAAGAGTGCATCCAGGGGCTTCCCTGGTGGTCCAGTGGGTAAGGACACCGCCTTGCAGTGCAAGGGGTGCCGGTTCAATCCATGGCCTGGGAAGACTCCACGTGTCTCGGAGCGGCTGGACCCACATGTCCAATTACCGAGCTGGAGCTCTGGAGCGCATGCGCCCAGAGCCAGTGCTCTGCGACAACAGAGGCCACCGCGATGGGAGGCCCACACGGGCCAAAGAACAAAGATGGATTAGAATAGAGAAATGAAAGACCAATAGAAATGGCCCACCCAGCCCCCTCCCTCCCCAACCCGTCTCCCCCCACCAAAAAAAAGAAAAGAGTGCATCCAGACAAGGGTCAGAAGCTGATGTAAATATCACAGCTCCCATGCAACACAAGACAACAGCTCTGAAGTGTGTCCTACAAAACCTCACAGGGGCCCACTGAGGCTCTATTTCAGGGGCCCGTGGAGTCACCTATTCAATAATGCAAACTGTGCTGGATTCTGTCCTTTGCCTAACTGTCGTCTCTATCCCTCAACCATGCTTTCCTGGGATCCTTTTCCCAATACACTGTTTGAACTCAAAGCCCTGTCTCTGGGTCAGCTTCTGAGGAAATACAACTGTAAAAACTTTTTCTATTACACTAAAATGATTTAAGGAGTCTGTGGCCTTGAGACTCCTGCTCCCATGATAAGAAGACTAGAGAAATGACATCTCAAGTATATGTCTCCTTTGAACAGACAAAAATTCTCTTTCCAATTTTGTCCAGTGGTCACAGCAGTCAGTGAGAGATGCTAAGCTGTCATTCTTCTTTTTTTTTAATTATTTATATTTATTTTGGGGGGGGACGGGTTGGGGAGGGAGAGGGGCAGGTGGGTCACTTCTATTGGTCTTTCATTTATCTATTCTAATCCACCTTTGTTCCTTGGCCCGTGTAGGCCTTCCATCGCAGTGGCCTCTGTTGTCACAGAGCACCGGCTCTGGGTGCACGCGCTCCAGAGCTCTGGCTCGGTAATTGGACACATCGGTCCAGCCGCTCCGCAGCACGTGGGATCTTCCCAGGCCAGGGATCAAACCGGTGCCCCTTGCACTGCAAGGCGGTGTCCTTACTCACTGGACCACCAGGGAAGCCCTGTCATTCTCCTTTAACCCATGATATTTTTTGAGCTTCATGATGGTCAGGCATGGACCAGAACCTGGGTGTGCAGACTGAGTCAGTGTTCAAGGCTAGCAAAAGAATAGCAATGGTTATCTACTCATGTATGTATATGTACCCTTCTATGTTACAAGTTTCTGAGGGACTGTTTTGTATCCAGAATGGCTAGGAATACAGAGAGAACAAAAGACATTTCTGGTTTCCACTCATGATCTATGAAAAGACAAACACTTGAAACAAATACAGTACCTGGAAAAATACCATGTGAAAAGAAACCTATAGTGCCTAGCATCATATAGGAAAAGCTGTACCCAAGTCTAAAGGATCAGAGATGAAAACTGGTGTATGAGTTATAATCATAAAACCATGGTTAAGATGCTTATCCTGTTAATTGCTTGAGATTGAGAATATAAACATAAACCCCCTTCAAATTACATTGATTTTATGGAAATGGGAACTTTTGTCAAAGTGTGTATTTTATACAAAGATGTAAAAGTTTGTCAGCCAAGTGGGAGGGCACACCACCAGTCACTGAGTAGTGTTGGGACAACAGCAGGGTGTGGAAGTGCTCTACATGCCATCTGCTTCAATCAGCTGCTTCAGAATGGCTGCATTCTACAGAAGACTATAGGAGGTAGTGTTCTAAGTTGGTACAAATCATTCCCTCCTTTTAATCTCCTCCCCTTAAATGTGGACTGGACCTAGTGACCTGCTTCTAACAAATAGAATCTGACAATGGATTGAATCAATAATCAAAAACCTCCCAACAAGGAAAAGCCAAGGACGAGATGACTTCAATGGTGAATTATACCAGACATTAAAAAAACAACAACAAAAAAGAATTGATGCCAGTCTTCCTCAAGTTCTCCCAAAAAGGTGAAGAGGAAGGACCTCTTCCAAACTCATTCTATAAAGTCAATGATGATACCAATGACAGACAAAACACTACAAGAAAGCTATGGGCTAATATTTCTGATGGGTAGTAATGCAAAAATTCTCAATAAATACTAGAAAATAAAATTTAGCACACAATTCAAGGATTATGTACCATGACTTAGTGGTATTTATTCCTAGAATGCAAGGATTATTTAGTATTAAAATAATCAATCATATTAACTAAGTGATGAAAAGAAAAACAAAAGATCATCATAACTGATGCAGAAAATAATATTCCACACACTTTCATGAAAAAAATCTTCAACAAACTAAGAATACAAGGAAATCCCTTCAACATAAAAAAGTCATAGATGAAAGTCTCATAGCCACCCTGTTACACGAGGGTAAAAAACTGAAAGTTTTTCTTCTGAGTTCACTATTAAGGCAAGGATGGTCACTTTGCCACTTTCACTCCACATAGTACAGAAAGTACTAGATGGAGTAATCAAGCAAGAAAGAGGAACAAGAATGTTCAAATTGGAAAGGAAAATTACCTCTGTTCAGAGATGACATAGCATAATAGACAGAAAACCTTAAATATTCCACAAAAGACCTCTTAGAACTAGCGCATGGATTCACACAGTTGCTAGATACAAAATCAATACAAAAATAAGTTGTGTTTATATCCACTCGCAATGGACAATTCAAAAAGAGAATTAAGAAAGCAGCTCCATTTACAATAGCATTGGAAAGAAAGAAATAATCAGAAACAAATTTAACCAAAAGTGAAAGACTCAAAAGAGGCACTGAAAACTGTGAAGTATTGCTGAAGGAAACTAAATCTCACAGCAATAAACGGAAAAATTTACTACGTCCATGGATTGAAAGACAATAGTGTTAGGATGTCAGTACTACCCAAAGTGACCCACAGATTAAAGGCAATCTCTATCAAAATTCCAATTGCCGAAATACAAAAGCCCATCCTAAAATTTATATGGAAACTCAAAAAGCCCCAAATAGCCAAGACCATCTTGAAAGGAAGAACAAAGTAAGAGATCACACACTTCCTGGCTTCAAAACATATTACAAAATTACAGTAATCAAAATGATGCAGTACTGCCATAAAACAAACATATAGACTAACGGACTAGAACAGGCAGGCCAGAAATATAAACTCATTTATATAGTTAAATAATTCTGCCAAGGATGTCAGGACCAATCAATGGGAAAAGAACAGTCTTTTCAACAAATGTTGCTGAGAGAACTGAATATCCACATGGATATGAAGAATAAATTTGGATCCTTCCCTTGTCCCACATACAAAAACTAACTCAAAATGGATCAAAAACTAAACATAAACCTAAAACTATAAAATTTTTGGAAGAAAACATAAGGGAAAATTCTGCAACATTTTCTTTGGTGATGACTTCTTGGATATGACACCAAGATCATAGAAGACAAAAGTAAAAATAAATTGGATTATACAAAAATTTAAAACTTACGTGTGTACATAAAAAGATAAAATCAAGAAAATGAAAACATGACTTATGGAACTGGATAAAATATGTGAAAATTATATATCTGGTAAGAGGTTAATGTTCACATATATAAAGAATTCCTACAACTCAACCATAAAAAAAGAAGCAACCCATTTTTAAACATGTGCAAAATACCTGAATAAATATCTCTCTAATGAGGATAAACAGATGGCCAATAAACACATGAAAAGATGCTCAACATCAATAATCATTAGGGAAAAGTAAATAAATTCTATCGCTTCATACCTATTAGAAAGGCTGTTACATTTTTTAAAAATGAAAAAGAGAAAATAACTAGCGCTTTTAGTGATGATGTGGAAAAATTGAATACCTGTGCTCTGCTGATAGGAATGTAAAATAGTGCACCTACTGTGGGAAACAGCAAAATCATTCCTCAAAAAATTTAAAATAAAATTACCATATGGTCCATCAGTTCCACTTCTGAGTGTAGCCAAAAGAATTGAAAGCAGGTTCTTGAAGAGATAATTGTACACCCTTGCTCACCCTTATTCACAAAAGTCAAAAGGTAGAATCAAACCAAGTATCCACTGATTAATAAATGAACAGACAAAACCTGCTTTATAGATATAATGGAATATTAGCCTAAAAAGGAAGGCAATCTGATACATACTAAAACATGGATAAACCTTGGGACATTACGATGAGTGAATTAAGCCATTTATGAAAAGACATATACTGCATGATTCCACTTGCATAAAGTATCTAGAAAAACTCATAAAGACAGAAAGTAAAATGATAATTTCCAGGGGCAGTGGGAGAGGGGAATGAGGAGTTACTATGTAACAGGTACAGTTTCAGTTTTACAAGATAAAAGGAGCTCTAAAGACAGGTTGCACAACAACACCACTAAACTGTACTCTCCACAGTGGTGAAGAGGGCAAATTTGTTCTGTGTATTTTGTGCTCAGAAGCTCAGCTGTGTCCAACCCTTTGCATATCTTACCACAATTCAAATCTGTTAAGTTTAAATACAAAGAAGACAACAAAACAGATGAAGGAGATCCGTAGAAACAATAACAACAATAGCAAAAACAAAATGATGGGTTGTCATTTCTGAGAAACAGATGGTAAAAGACTGTGACTCCCCTTGCTCTCTCGCTTGTTCTGAGAAAGGCTGCCGCCATGTTGGAAAGGCCCACATGGCAAGCCATTGAGGATGGCCCCCAACCAACAGCCTGCCAGAAACTAGGGCCTTCAGTTCAATATCCTGCAAGAAACTGAATCCTTCCAATGACCACAGAGGTGAGCTTAGAAGCAAATCCTTCTCCAGCTGAACCCTGAGATGACTATAGCACAGTTTGTGACCCCGTGGGGCCCAGCTGTAATATACGGGCTCCCATACCTATTAGAAAGGCTGTTACATTTTTTAAAAATGAAAAAGAGAAAATAACTAGCGCTTTTAGTGATGATGTGGAAAAATTGAATACCTGTGCTCTGCTGATAGGAATGTAAAATAGTGCACCTACTGTGGGAAACAGCAAAATCATTCCTCAAAAAATTTAAAATAAAATTACCATATGGTCCATCAGTTCCACTTCTGAGTGTAGCCAAAAGAATTGAAAGCAGGTTCTTGAAGAGATAATTGTACACCCTTGCTCACCCTTATTCACAAAAGTCAAAAGGTAGAATCAAACCAAGTATCCACTGATTAATAAATGAACAGACAAAACCTGCTTTATAGATATAATGGAATATTAGCCTAAAAAGGAAGGCAATCTGATACATACTAAAACATGGATAAACCTTGGGACATTACGATGAGTGAATTAAGCCATTTATGAAAAGACATATACTGCATGATTCCACTTGCATAAAGTATCTAGAAAAACTCATAAAGACAGAAAGTAAAATGATAATTTCCAGGGGCAGTGGGAGAGGGGAATGAGGAGTTACTATGTAACAGGTACAGTTTCAGTTTTACAAGATAAAAGGAGCTCTAAAGACAGGTTGCACAACAACACCACTAAACTGTACTCTCCACAGTGGTGAAGAGGGCAAATTTGTTCTGTGTATTTTGTGCTCAGAAGCTCAGCTGTGTCCAACCCTTTGCATATCTTACCACAATTCAAATCTGTTAAGTTTAAATACAAAGAAGACAACAAAACAGATGAAGGAGATCCGTAGAAACAATAACAACAATAGCAAAAACAAAATGATGGGTTGTCATTTCTGAGAAACAGATGGTAAAAGACTGTGACTCCCCTTGCTCTCTCGCTTGTTCTGAGAAAGGCTGCCGCCATGTTGGAAAGGCCCACATGGCAAGCCATTGAGGATGGCCCCCAACCAACAGCCTGCCAGAAACTAGGGCCTTCAGTTCAATATCCTGCAAGAAACTGAATCCTTCCAATGACCACAGAGGTGAGCTTAGAAGCAAATCCTTCTCCAGCTGAACCCTGAGATGACTATAGCACAGTTTGTGACAGACCCTGCAGTGGGGCCCAGCTGTACTGTGCCCAGATTCCTGATCCCTAGAAACGATGAAATAATAAATACCATCATTTTCAGCCACTAAGTTTCAGGGTGACTGGTTACACAGCAATAGCTAGCTAATACAAGGCCATGGAAATGGAAAGAGAAGAAGCATGTAACAAGTGAGTGAGGTCCAAAGCATGTCGGGCTCCAAAGTGTCCTTTTTACATGAATGAAATTCTTCCCCTGAAAATCTCCTCCTGGGTGAGGAAAACAGCTGGTGGAGACCATACCACATTTCAACATTTTCACCATGGGTAGCTCTGCCTGAGGAGGTTCCTTGCCTTGCAGGAAGCTGAAGTATTTTCCTGGTAAATATGTACTTAAAAGACAGAAATAGGAGTGTGCGTGCGTGCGTGCGTGAGTGTGTGTGTGTGTGTGTGTGTGTATTCTCTCTGTGTGTATGCTAACACTATTCTATTTGATTCAAACAATTCGGAAACTGCAATCACCATAAGAGCTATTCATGTCAGTCACAGACAACTGAAGCATTAAAACCAATTCACTCCATCCTCCCGGAAATTAGAAACATCTGAGAATTTCCAATTACAGGAAAAATAAACGTCTTCCTGATTCCCAGGATGAAGTTCCGCGTTTAAGAGAGCTAGTTAAAAAGAATGTAATCTACATTCCAAGGAGAATCCTGTTACTCAGAGGTTTGGCCTTATAAATCTAGGTTCCAAAATTAGAATAAGGCTACCCCCTAAGGCCTGAAAAATAGAGCCAAAGGCACTGCTGGCCACCAGGCCCACATCCGTCCCAGGCCCCTCTCACCAGCAGCAGCAACAAGGCACCTGGTGACGTCACTGTGGGCAGATGACATGATAATGATAAGCATCGCGTCCAGTTCTGGGCACCCCAGACCTCCAGGCCGCAAGTTCACCTCGCTGTTGGAAGTAATACAGAGCAATGGGTCAAAGAGTGGGCACTGGAGCTGACACCAGGGCAGGAGTTCAGGCTCTGCCACCTCCAGCTGAGTAACTTTGGCAGGTTTTTCGGAGCCTCTTTGTTTCCTTGCCTGTAAAAGGGACTTAGAGTAGTTACTATCTCATAAGGTCATTATGAGGATTAAATGACATAATGCACATTAATCACATAAAACAGTGTCTGATACAGAGCAAGCAGTCAATAACTGTGAATAAAGCAATAAGCATTATCATTATTATCATCATTATCTGCCCTATTAGATGCCATGGTTTAAAGTACCTCTACTGAGGAATGCTCCAGAAACCAGCAGACCTACACATCCCAGCAAAAATCCTTCAGCTCTTCCCACCACAAGCTGACTTTAGCACACAAGCCCTCAGACTTTGGACTGTTGTCCTTTCTGTTTTGCATTCAATCACCATCATCTGAAATTATTTACTTGTTTTCATTTGCACCCTCTCCCCACATGGAAATCCTATGGAGGCAGGAACTTTGTTATTTCATTATTTTCAGTACCCAGAGAAGTCTCTGGCATGGCCTGTTCTTGAAGGAATGAAGAAATGATGAACATGCGTTCCATGCAAAACTGAAAATTTTCCTTAGAAAAAGAAGGCATTCTGGCTTTATCCGTGGTGTGGATTGTCTCAGCACTGCCACTGGCTAGCTGGACAAGTTCAAAAGAGTCCTGTGGACTTGATAAACCATTTTGCCTCCCAGGCTCCCCAGTTTGCTGATCAAAACAATGAGGAAGAGAGAAGGAGGGCATGTTGGAAACCCCGTCGTCTGGAAGAAAGCAATCAAGGTATGAAGAAGAGTTGATGGCGTCAAAAGTTACACTTTGGCGGACAAGAAGAGGATGGGGTGGGCCACTGTCTCTGACCAGCTGAGCACGAGGCCCCATCTCTAATTTACTCTGCAACTTTGTCAAATGTCCTCTATTGACACAGTCTAAGTTTGACCCCAGACCAGTGCACTGGTGGCATAGTGGTAAAGAATCTGCCTACCAGTGCAGGAGACATGGGTTTGATCACTGGGTTGGGAAGATCCCCGAGAGAAGTAAAAAAGAAAAAAAAAAAAAAAAAATGGCAAACCAATCTAGTACACTTGCCTGGAAAATTCCGTGGACAGAGGAGCCTGGCAGGCTACGTACAGTCCATGGGGTCACAAAGAACAGAACAAGATTGAGCGACTTTAACTTTCACTCAGTCTGAGACAAAACAGCAAATTTTATCTCTATGCATTAGAGCTGATCCACTTTTCATGTGCAAATGTGAGTGTGGTGTGCAAACCTCCCCACTCCGCCCCTGCCCCTCACCACCCCAGTGGTCCTAGAACCTTCTCACCTATAGTAATGGCCAGTATTCAGGAGGCCTGCGGTAAAATTGGGTCGTGTTCGGGACAATATGATGGGAATCAATACAGGCAAAACTGAATGTGCCAGAGGATTGTGAGAAAGGAGCCTGCATCCCCCGACCCCTCCTCTGTGGCCTTTGGCTTGAAGTGAGCACAGCGGAGTGCCGATGATTACAGCTATTGCCCGGCTTTTTGATGACCTAGGTGAAAAGGCTCGGTGATATAATTCTGTTGCCCCGAGACTCTTTCCCAACCTTGGATTACACTGGTAATTGGTCTCAAGTGACCATGTCTGGGTCTGAGGCCTCTCTGCTCAACTCAGTGCAGTGCCTGATCACAGAGACTTGAGGAGCTGTTCCTCATCCCACCCCAAGCAAACTAGGAAGGCGTCCTTGAGGAGGTGAGCCCTTGCCCAGTTCTCTCTGGAAGGCAGTTTCTAGCCCCTTAAACCTGGTGGTAAATTGACATCTCTGCATCTACTTCTGCAGCCTTTGGCACAAGCCTGGATCTGGGGCTGAGATTTATTTGACCTGCCCAGAACTTGAGAACTTGAGCGCTTAGAAGCCGTGGGAAGTTACACAGTCACACATCTGCTTGCAAACAGGTAAACTGAGCTCAGAGACAGGAAGACACTTGCCCACATTCACTGCGATGTGCTGGATGGTGGCTCCTCCCCACTTCCCACATCCTGCTGTTCCCATTCACATGTTGGAGTTCTAACTCCCAGGACCCCAGAATGTGGCCTTGGTGGAAAGTAGGGTAATCAAGTTAACAGGAAGACATCAAGGTGGGGTCTAATCCAAGAGGACTGGTGTCCTTACAAAAAGGGGGAAATCTGAGCAGAGACAGGCACACAGGGAGAATGCCACGTGAAGATTAAGGCAGAGGTAGAGGTGGTGCTTCTGTAGGCCAGAGAACACCAAAGACTGCTGGAAGACCCCCAGGAGCCAGGGCGATGCCTGTGATGAATCTCTCTGACAGTAAGCATAAGGAACCCATCCAAGGACACCTTGATATTGGACGTCTGCCCTCCAGGACTGTGAGACAATACATTTCCATTGTTTAAGCCACCTAGTGTGTGGTACTTTATTTATTTTATTTAAAAAAATATTTATGATTTATTTGGCTGCATCAGGTCTCAGTCGTGGAACATAGGCTTCTCTAATTGAGGGACACAGGCTCAGCAGTTGTGGTGTGAGGGCTTAATTGCCCACCCCCCACCCCCAAGGCATGTGGGATCTTAGTCCCTGAACCAGGAATTGCACCCATGTCCCCTGTACTGGAAGGTGGTTTCTCAATCATAGGACTACCAGGGAGGTCTTAGTCGTACTTTTTTTAAATTGAAGTATAACTGATTCACAATGTTGAGTTCGTTTGTGATACTTTTTATAACGAGAATAACCCTATTGGAGGGTGGCCCATCCTAATGCCCATTTTAGGTCATTACCTCTGCAAGACCCCATCTTCAAATAAGGTCACATTCTGAGGTAGGGAGGAGTGAGGTCAGGACTTGAACCTGTGAATTTGGTGGACAAAGTTCAACCCATGACAGTCACCCAGCACGCTGTTAGTGTGGAGTGAGCGAGATCCCATCTCAAGGCTGACTTGTCATACTGCTTTTTCATGGACTCTCTCGAGAGAAGGGCTGTGGGGGAAGCAGAGTTTCATCTCTTTTGTTAAAAGCTGTGCACGGCCACACTGGTCTTTTCTATAAGCAACTTCTTGTTTGCTCTCTATCTGGATGAGAGCACTGGCACCAGATTCCAGGGCCATCACCCAACACCCTCCCCGCCCCCGCCGTCTGCCCAGGATCCTGGCAGGACACAGGAAGTCCCAACTAGTCGTCAGCTCTCTTCAAAGCATTTTTCTCCGACCTTTGATTTTTATTGGTTTGTGTCTTAAATGCTTTGTCTGTAATTACACAGTTTGCTGCCTGTCTTGGTTCATAATGACTCATACGAAGTACATGCAGGAGCAAAGGGAGGCACACAACTGAGTGGACATTTAATAATTAGTATTCATTAAGACAATTATTTTAATAAATTAAACTCGGTTAAACATAACCATTTGGCCGTGATTTAAAGGCAAAACCAAAAAAAACCCACCTAGTACCGTGACAGCAAATGAAGCGAAGTGGGTAGAAGTCAAGATCAGAGCAGAAGAAAGAGGGACCTGGGGAGAGCAGAGCAGGTGCCAATAAAGGTCTGAAAAGGTTTGAAAGTGACATGTTGTGTGCTTCACATCAGTAATCAGAAGGAACATCTATTAAGGATTCCCTAAATAGCAAGTCCTCTGCCTATATTATCTTTAGTTCATTCTCATGCCAAATTAATGAGCAGGGGCTTTTATGATTGCTACCTCTTACAGATGAGGAAACAGAGGTTGCCCCAAGGTCAAGAGCTGGTAAGTAGGTAATGGGGCCGAAAGTTGAACCTCGGTAGCTGCCCTTCCAGAACCTACTCTGGTAACCTCTTGGCCCAAAGGTGCTCCCCTTACAGGTGCTGGACTGTGGAAGGAGTAAGCCAGCTTCCTCAGTAGGGGTGGAAGATGGGCAGTAATGCCTGCAAAATGAGTAACTTCTTTTGGGTCAAGCTTAGGGTAGTGCTTAAGAGCCTAAACTTCTGAAGGACACTGCCAGGGCTTGAATCTAGGGTCACCATTACTCCAGTCAGGCCGTCATTTCCTAGTTTGCAAAGTGCAGTAATGACAGCACCTTCCTAAGAAAGAAATAGTAGCTACTGGGTTGTGAAGGAAGATCTCAGACGGGCACCAAATCAATATCCTCGTCCTGACCTTGTTATGGCGACATCTGATGACACAACCACACCTGGGTCTGGCCCAAGGCTGTCCATGGCAACCACTGAGACTTGCAGTGTTTGTCACCTCTGATTTGCCCTCTGGTAGGTGCATTCTCTTGATGTGTCCAAGTATGGAAAAGAGTGAAATCTGAAAATTTCCCAAGAGAACCTAATCCCCAGGGCACTGATCATGAGAGAGAGCCTCAGTCTAGGTCCTTGGTTGGTTTCTTCCTGACTATGGTGGGTGTGGTACTCTGGGAAATTATCAGAATCGTGGTGCCTTCCAATCACTATAAAAGACACAGAACACATGATTCAGTCACTGGGCCTCATACACTCTGGGCCGTCACATGGGTCCCCATGTGTAGAAGAGCTCTGAGTGTGATTTAACACGCTGTCTTTAAATTCTTCACAATTTTGGAACAAGGACTCCACATAGTCCTTTAGCACTGGGTCCTGCAAATTATGCAGCCAGGGCTGAGAGCAATGTTTCTGCTGTAACAAAAATATTCAGAAATACAATGACTTAAATAAGACTGAGATTTAATTATCTCTTACACAGCAGCCCAGAGGGAGGTTGTTCAGACAGTCATATGCTTTTTCCATCTTCAGCATGTTGCTTCCATCTTTGGGTCCAAAGAGGGTGTGTCATTCTCACTTCCCCTTGATCAGCGAGAAGGAGACAGTAGCCTAGGAAGCACATGGCCAGTCTTAAAGCACAGGGGCTGGCAGTGGTACCTGTTTCTTTTGCTCTCATCCCAAAGGTAGAAACAAGATCCCATGGCTAGATTTAGTCACCAGGAGGGCTGGGACACACACTCGTTATGGTTTGTTTTGAGTTACATTTCACAATAACCAGCATACTGACATGCTACCAAATCTTCCTCAGACTATGGCAATCTCAGACTGATGCTCTTCTCATGCCAACCAGCTGTTCCCACCTCTACAGCTTCTAGAACGCCAAGATGCATTCATTGATCTCTTAAGGACAAAGAGAGTCTATGTCTACAGCCCCCCAGATTGTGTCAGAACTACACACACATGCATTTTCCTTAGAAGAGGGTTTAGGGAATCTCAGTGGGCTCTGTGACAGCCTCCTTCACCCTCCTCCTGCCAAATGGAAGCATAATAATACAAATACTTCAGTGTTGGGATGAGCTTCAGGCAAATGGGAGTCATATACCAAAGCTAAATCAGAAAAAGTTGGTTTGTAATCTATGGGACAAACTATGTCCGGAGGCAGCAAACTACAGTGTGTCACCTGTTTTGCAGACAGACGTGTATTGGAGCATATCTACGTCTGTTTATTTCTATATTGCTCATCTCGGCCTTCCTTCTGCCATGGAAGAGTTGAGTGGTGATAACAACAGGCACCTAAAAAGCCTAGAATATTTACTAGTTGGCCCTTTCCAGAAGATGCTGGCCAGGTCCTGAACTAGGAAGGTGAGGGCTACCTTCTTCCACCTGAGAAGCCAAGGTGCTCTATCTGGGAGCCGGCAGTGGGGGGGACAGTGTGCTCAGAATTGAAGTCTCACATGGAATGGAAAGACCTGAGATGACGGTATTGGTGACGGCAGCTAATTATTTTCTACAACACTCTCCCATCCACCAAGAGCACTGAGAGAATGCATGAGAAGCACTATGGGGCATGGAAAGCTAGTCCGATCTCCCATCTCACTCCCTAACTTGCAAATGTTCTTTGCTTTGAATCTCTTTAAAATGTGGCTAGGAAACGGAGCTGTGAAGGTAGTAGACACAGCAGAGAGGGTCTGGCTCAATCCATGTTAGTTCCCGAAAGGAAGCCTTTGGGGCCACCCTGGAGGTTGGCTGGAGGGGGGCATATCAAGCCCCAGTAGTCATTTGAGGCTTCTGATGGTTTTTTCTCTTGGCTGTTATTTTTGCCCAGTGACTTCGGTCAAGAGTGAAGGCTTTTCTGTGATGATGGCCTTGGATGTCTTTGTGGTGGCTTGGCCGGCACTCTACCTGGGTTTTGGCCCATTTCAAGGGACTGGGGCCTTGAAAGGCAGCTCCCTTCTGGGAGTGGGAGCTCTCCATGAAGAGCACAGGGGTCCCAATGTGGGGCTCTGAATGGAAGAAATGAAAGAATTGTACCCAGAAAAAAGCCTTAGAGGGTTTAGGGAATCTCAGTGGGCTCTGTGACAGCCTCCTTCACCCTCCTCCTGCCAAATGGAAGCATAATAATACAAATACTTCAGTGTTGGGATGAGCTTCAGGCAAATGGGAGTCATATACCAAAGCTAAATCAGAAAAAGTTGGTTTGTAATCTATGGGACAAACTATGTCCGGAGGCAGCAAACTACAGTGTGTCACCTGTTTTGCAGACAGACGTGTATTGGAGCATATCTACGTCTGTTTATTTCTATATTGCTCATCTCGGCCTTCCTTCTGCCATGGAAGAGTTGAGTGGTGATAACAACAGGCACCTAAAAAGCCTAGAATATTTACTAGTTGGCCCTTTCCAGAAGATGCTGGCCAGGTCCTGAACTAGGAAGGTGAGGGCTACCTTCTTCCACCTGAGAAGCCAAGGTGCTCTATCTGGAAGCTGGCAGTGGAGAGGTCTGTGTGCTCAGAATTGAAGTCTCACAGGGAATGGAAAGCCCTGAGATGACGGTATTGGTGACGGCAGCTAATTATTTTCTACAACACTCTCCCATCCACCAAGAGCACTGAGAGAATGCATGAGAAGCACTATGGGGCATGGAAAGCTAGTCCGATCTCCCATCTCACTCCCTAACTTGCAAATGTTCTTTGCTTTGAATCTCTTTAAAATGTGGCTAGGAAACGGAGCTGTGAAGGTAGTAGACGCAGCAGAGAGGGTCTGGCTCAATCCATGTTAGTTCCCGAAAGGAAGCCTTTGGGGCCACCCTGGAGGTTGGCTGGAGGGGGGCATATCAAGCCCCAGTAGTCATTTGAGGCTTCTGATGGTTTTTTCTCTTGGCTGTTATTTTTGCCCAGTGACTTCGGTCAAGAGTGAAGGCTTTTCTGTGATGATGGCCTTGGATGTCTTTGTGGTGGCTTGGCCGGCACTCTACCTGGGTTTTGGCCCATTTCAAGGGACTGGGGCCTTGAAAGGCAGCTCCCTTCTGGGAGTGGGAGCTCTCCATGAAGAGCACAGGGGTCCCAATGTGGGGCTCTGAATGGAAGAAATGAAAGAATTGTACCCAGAAAAAAAGGGGATGGCTTATCACTATCTACAATAGCCAAGGTGTGGAGACAACCTAAATGCACTCCACCCACCACACACACTGGAATATTACTCAACCATAAAAGAAGAATGAAATAATACCATTTGCAGCAATAGATGGATCTAGAGATTATCACACTAAGTGAAGTAAGTCAATAAAGACAAATTTAATATATCAGTTATATATGGAATCTAAAATATGATACAAATGAACTTTTGCAAAAGAGAAACAAACTCACAGACAGAAAACAGACTTGTGGTTGTCAAGGGAGAGGGGCTGCAGAAGGGAGGACTAGGAATTAGGGATTAGCAGATACAAACTATTTTATATATATATGAGATGGATAAACAACAAAGTCTTACTATATAGCATAGGGGACTATATTCAATATGCTGGCATAAACCATAATGGACAAGAAATGAAAATGTATATACATACACACACATATATATAACTGAGTGAATTTACTGTACAACAAAGATTAATACAACACTGTAGATTTACTATTCTTCAATAAAATTATAATGAAGAGTGACGGCTTAGGCAAGAGTGTTGGATCTGCCACCAACACACTGTGTGGCCTTAGGTAAGTGTCTTAACCCTCCTGGGCCCGTACTCTCCTTGGTGTCATGACAGGGACGATAAGCTGGTTCTGAACATTATAATATTCTTTGATTTCTACCCTGTGATCACAGAGGTTTCTCTCTGAACTCTCTTCAAGCTTTCCTCATTCCTCCTGGTACCTGGAACAGGGCCTGGTCAAGACCATATTTAGAGGCCTATTACCCCACGGGCCCCAGGGCCTGCTGTCGTCCATGATCATAGCCGTGGAGCCAGTGGTCTGACTCATAGGACTGCACCACCCAGACATTAATGGATTTCAAACTGGAGGATGAGACACTGCTGTGATTTAATAGGATGAAAGAATAATGTGGCCTTGTTAGTGATCCAGTAAAACTAAGCTTTCCTAATGCTTATGGTGCACTGGCTAAGTGGACATTGTAAGGATGTGAGTGCTAAGTACAGTGGTTAAGGACAGGGACATGCTGTCAGACTGATTCAGATTTCTTTCCTCCTCTGGCACTATCTATCTGTGAGAGGTTGATCTTCACTGATCTTCAGTTTTCTCTAAAATAAATGGGAATGAGCAATAATACCTACCAAACTGTGTTATAGAAAGAATTAGATTAAAAAGAATTAAAATTTTGAAAGAAGAGAGTAACCCAAAAATTCCCAAACTTACTCTGTTCACAATATTCAAGCATCTCAGTAATTTTTTCATGGAGCCCTAATGAAAGGAAACACCTAACAGTCGTGGTTATTAGCTCTAAACTACAAATTTAATAAGCATCTAAGTTCTAACAACTTAATACTCACTTAAAAATAGTACACAGAAATTGGGGGCTTCCCTGGTGGTCCAGTGGGTCAGGACACCGCCTTGCAGTGCAAGGGGCACCAGTTTGATCCCTGGCCTGGGAAGATCCCACATGCCGCAGAGCGGCTGGACCAATGTGTCCAATTACCACACCAGAGCTCTGGAGCGCATGCACCCAGAGCTGGTGCTCTGTGACAACAGAGGCCACTGCGATGGGAGGCCCACACGGGCCAAAGAACTAAAGATGGATGAAAATAGATAAATGAAAGACCAATAGAAGTGGCCCGCCCGCCCTGCTCCCTCCCCAACTCGACCCCCCCCCCCAAAAAATAGTACACAGAAATTGAAGGAAAACTAATATTTTTGTATTTATTCTTAAAGAGTCAAAGTTACTTCCAAAGGGATGTGCTTGGGTGCCACATGCATGGGTGCTCAACCACTTCAGTCATTTCTGACTCTCTGTGACCCTAGGGATTATATAGCCCACCAGGTTCCTCTGCCCAGGGCATTCTCCAGCAATGAATACTGGAGGGGTTGCCATGCCCTCCTCAAGGGGATCTTCTTAACCCAGATTTGAAACCCAAGTCTTGCATCGCAGATGGATTCTCTACTCACTGAGCCACCTGGGAAGCACTTGGGTACCACACACCATTTCAAAGCTTGAAAAACAGTGATCCAGTAAAACTAAGCTTTCCTAATGTTTGGTCAGAACATTGAAATTCTAAGTACAGTGGTTAAGGACAGGGACATGCTGTCAGACTGATTCAGATTTCTTTCCTCCTCTGGCACTATCTATCTGTGAGAGGTTGATCTTCACTGATCTTCAGTTTTCTCTAAAATAAATGGGAATGAGCAATAATACCTACCAAACTGTGTTATAGAAAGAATTAGATTAAAAAGAATTAAAATTTTGAAAGAAGAGAGTAACCCAAAAATTCCCAAACTTACTCTGTTCACAATATTCAAGCATCTCAGTAATTTTTTCATGGAGCCCTAATGAAAGGAAACACCTAACAGTCGTGGTTATTAGCTCTAAACTACAAATTTAATAAGCATCTAAGTTCTAACAACTTAATACTCACTTAAAAATAGTACACAGAAATTGGGGGCTTCCCTGGTGGTCCAGTGGGTCAGGACACCGCCTTGCAGTGCAAGGGGCACCAGTTTGATCCCTGGCCTGGGAAGATCCCACATGCCGCAGAGCGGCTGGACCAATGTGTCCAATTACCACACCAGAGCTCTGGAGCGCATGCACCCAGAGCTGGTGCTCTGTGACAACAGAGGCCACTGCGATGGGAGGCCCACACGGGCCAAAGAACTAAAGATGGATGAAAATAGATAAATGAAAGACCAATAGAAGTGGCCCGCCCGCCCTGCTCCCTCCCCAACTCGACCCCCCCCCCCAAAAAATAGTACACAGAAATTGAAGGAAAACTAATATTTTTGTATTTATTCTTAAAGAGTCAAAGTTACTTCCAAAGGGATGTGCTTGGGTGCCACATGCATGGGTGCTCAACCACTTCAGTCATTTCTGACTCTCTGTGACCCTAGGGATTATATAGCCCACCAGGTTCCTCTGCCCAGGGCATTCTCCAGCAATGAATACTGGAGGGGTTGCCATGCCCTCCTCAAGGGGATCTTCTTAACCCAGATTTGAAACCCAAGTCTTGCATCGCAGATGGATTCTCTACTCACTGAGCCACCTGGGAAGCACTTGGGTACCACACACCATTTCAAAGCTTGAAAAGTACATGGAACACCACCATCCTCATAGCCTACTCCATATTGATTTTCATGCTGCCCTTATCTTTGATTGCAATAACTGCTGAAAATCAAGGTTATGACTATCAAAAGGGATATAGTAAAATCTAAGACTGAAACTGGGAACTAACTCAAGCTATTAGTTTGCAAGGTACCCTACAGAGATCAAGTATCACTGTCTTTCCCTCAAAATTTAAAATAAGTTGGAGCATCCTTGGTCTGCTGCGTCACTCTGAACAGCTGGAGCTCACAAACAAGGACCTTCCCAAGAAAGGGCTCAAAATAGTCATTCCCCCTTCCCTATTCCCTTGCCCCTCTCCCTCATCCTCTGTCTTCACCTCTTCCTCTCACTCTCTCCTCCTTGCTTTACCATCTATCTCCTCCCACATCCTCTCCCTGGCTTGTAGCAGCTACTAGCTTCTAGAGGCGACATCAGATTCATCCTATGTCCCCAGTGTCCAGAACTAGATGCAGCAAAGACTAGGTATTCTGCTTGATAAAAAATGAAGATCTTGTTGGTCTCCATATTCCGTGACCCTCCTTCTCAACATCTCACTCCCCTCCCCAGATCAAGTCGACACTTCCCCAGGAAAAACCAATCCACCTCTTGCACACACCTAAATCATAGGCTGACTGACTCCCCAGATTTGACTCCAAAGATACCAGTTATGAAGTGGCTTCCTTGTTTATTTCTCCTATCTTCACTCTAGGAATAGTTCTGCCTGGTATCACACAGTGCTAGATTTAGCTGAGCTCTAATGACTAGGACTTTCAAGTAGAGCAGATTTCCTTACAGTGGGACCTTCAGACTACTTGGGTCAGAATCACCTGGGGTGCTTTCCAAAAGAGAGCTGATGGACAGCAGCTCAGAACAACTGAGTTCTTTCTTTACATTTCTTAAAGGATCTCTCCAGGTCATTCTTAGAATTGCTCCACTATCCTTGACACCCACTGACATTCATTTGGAGGATTAATATCAAATGATTGTTGTATAATAATCAGATACCACTCAGCACAGCTCTAAGGGCCCAATATCTTCTGAAAACATGCTTATAGGATGGTGATTTCTGAAAGCAGAACCTCCTGCTTAGCTCCTCTGGGGGCTGATGACTTTTCCCCAAACATTCTTGCCAAGAGACTTTTGGGAATAGATGAATGAGCTCTCTTTCAACTGGCTCCAAAAGTTCTTCATTGAGAACTTCCTAGACAGAGACCCCACTTCATTTCCCAAGTCTCCAATATCCTCCAAGCGCTTGTTTATGGTTTATTGAACTAGGCTCGATTCCCAAGCCTGCAGTCACTTTGTCTCCTTAAACCTTCTCTCGCAAAGTGACTCTAGAAGCTTACCCGCAGTTGTTCTCTGTGATCTCTAGGCACTTCACACCATTGTCTGAAGACAATGGGAAGGTTCTGAAAGGCTTGCAGAGGTCATTCCCTGGTGGTCCCACAGTGAAGACTCCATGCTCTCAATGCTGGGGGCCCAGGTTCAATGCCTGGTCAGGGAATTAAGAACCTGCAAGTTGTGTGTCATGGCCAGAAAAAGAAAGGCTTGCAGAAAAGCTGCTTGATGCCTCATGAGGGAGGGGAATTTGGGTGAACCCTTAAGAAAGCTGTGATGAGTTATGCTTCAGTTCCATCCCGGCATCCTTCTGACCTTTACCCACTCCAAGAGAATTAGACAGTCTTTCTAAAGTGCACACTCAAGTTTCCAGAGACCACCACACCAACCTCACTTCATCTCGGTCTGCTCACTTAGTACTCTGGGCTGATTCTGCAAATTAACTATTCATGAAATAAGTTACCAGATTTTCATAAAACATGAAGACAATTTTTTAATATTTCAATACTCATCTAATAAAATCAGATGAGTTAATGACTCTCAACATATTAGGCAATTTTTTTCCTTCACATCAGACAGATAACTTTATTAGTTTCTTCTACAAGACAGTAACATCAACTTTTTGTTTTTAATTTTGCCTCTTTTTTTTTGTTGTTTTGTTTTTATTTATTTATTTTCATCCATCTTTGTTCTTTGGCCTGTGCGGGCTTCCCAGTGGAGTGGCCTCTCTCCTTGCAGAGCATCAGCTCTGGGTGCATGCACCTGACAGCGCTGGCTCCTAATTGGCTCCTAGTCGCTCCAAAACACGTGGGATCTTCCCAGGCCAGGGATCGAGCTGGTGCCCCTTGCATTGCAAGGCGGACTCTTTATCCACTGGATCACCAGGGAAGCCCCAGTAACATCAACCTTTTTAACAGAAATCTCAGATCATTTGAGAAGCCAAATAGATCCAAGGAAGAAAGATGATAATTAAACAGTTAAATAATCAAAAAAATCAAAAGGAACTACACCACCACCTAAAAGCTACCTTCACGGCTGTAGTGGGCTGAGGAAGATTAAGCTACAGTGAAATAATCTCATGGCAATGTTACAGATTATAGAGCAGGAAATGAGTTTGCTTTTCAGAAGATTATGCACACAATCACTGGGGGCCAAGTAGATAGGTGGCCACAAAAATACGGTCAGACCAAATAGAAAGGAGCAGGGACAAAAGTGTATTCAAGTGACAGAATCCAAACAAAGAGTGATGGATCAGGCTTTTTCATCTTAAGAAGAATCTGCTCTATGTGGGTTGCTTCCCCTCGGGCTTCCGCCCTAGGGCTGCTCCAGCCTTTCAGGGGCTCAGCAGCAAGAGCTGGGTGTGGGTTGCCCCAGGCTCTTGCTGTGAGTTAGTACAGACTTTAGAGAACTTGCCTCATGTTGGGGTGGGGAGCTGAAGCATTCACACGTGAGTCTGAGCTTCCCATTTACACACCCTACAACATCTTGTAGCGGCTGAACTGCCGTTAAAATTGCAAGGCTCACAGGATCAAAGAAGCCAGGATGAGACAATACAGGTAGGAAATCCCAGAAGCTAATCTCACTCTAGCTCAATCGGTGTACTGGTCTGGCCAAAGAGATGGTTCAGGTTTTCCTCTAAGAGGGTATGGACTAATTGGAACAAACTTTTTGGCCAACCTAACAGGAGAAACGCCCATATAACTGATATGGGATATAGAAAGCTATACTGCAACAGGCTGGGTCTTCCGCTGGAGCTTACATCAACTACCAAAGGAACACAAGGTTCAGGGCTCATTTTATTTTTTTAAAAGCCCCATTAGTTATTCTGTTATAAAAGGACATGTCTGAACAGATAGGAGACAGATTCTCCATTGTGAGTTCTCTGGATGCCTTTTGCAAGGATCATGGAGATGTCCATCACCTGTGTTTTGAAGCAGTGCTTTATCTTATCCTCCTGAGACATGGCATTCTTAATATGAGAAATGACTAGACCAGAAAAGGTTCCATGACTCAGCACAGCAGAAACCTCTGCGTGGCAGATTGTACCGTGAGTGCCAGCCATGTCCACAAGGAGGGCCACCCGATGCCTCCCACCAGCGCCAGGCCGTCCACGTCGTTGGTCTTCCTCCATTCTTCGTGAATCAACACAAAGTCCACATTCAACCAGTTTGTGATGCAAGTTACTCTCTTAGCTCCTCCAGCTCCTCAGGTGAGACAACCGTGCAGCTCCTCCACTTGGAGATGTTCTCTCTTATCCACTTGAGGACAGCTGACTCTGCATACAGATTTTCCACTGGAACATCAAAAAATGCTCTGCATTTGAAAAGCATGCAGGTCCCTGGTGTTCATATGTGTCTGCTACATTGTGCATATTTGCAACACGTGTGGTGGACGCTGGAGCCCAGCTCTTATCTGTATCCTGCTGGACACAAGTGGAAACATGGGATGCCTGCAGTAACCTGACTGCCTGAAGCAGTCTTGCAGGCTTTCCCAGAGAACATGTTGATCAAAGGACGAGCTTCCCATTTACACACCCTACAACATCTTGTAGCGGCTGAACTGCCGTTAAAATTGCAAGGCTCACAGGATCAAAGAAGCCAGGATGAGACAATACAGGTAGGAAATCCCAGAAGCTAATCTCACTCTAGCTCAATCGGTGTACTGGTCTGGCCAAAGAGATGGTTCAGGTTTTCCTCTAAGAGGGTATGGACTAATTGGAACAAACTTTTTGGCCAACCTAACAGGAGAAACGCCCATATAACTGATATGGGATATAGAAAGCTATACTGCAACAGGCTGGGTCTTCCGCTGGAGCTTACATCAACTACCAAAGGAACACAAGGTTCAGGGCTCATTTTATTTTTTTAAAAGCCCCATTAGTTATTCTGTTATAAAAGGACATGTCTGAACAGATAGGAGACAGATTCTCCATTGTGAGTTCTCTGGATGCCTTTTGCAAGGATCATGGAGATGTCCATCACCTGTGTTTTGAAGCAGTGCTTTATCTTATCCTCCTGAGACATGGCATTCTTAATATGAGAAATGACTAGACCAGAAAAGGTTCCATGACTCAGCACAGCAGAAACCTCTGCGTGGCAGATTGTACCGTGAGTGCCAGCCATGTCCACAAGGAGGGCCACCCGATGCCTCCCACCAGCGCCAGGCCGTCCACGTCGTTGGTCTTCCTCCATTCTTCGTGAATCAACACAAAGTCCACATTCAACCAGTTTGTGATGCAAGTTACTCTCTTAGCTCCTCCAGCTCCTCAGGTGAGACAACCGTGCAGCTCCTCCACTTGGAGATGTTCTCTCTTATCCACTTGAGGACAGCTGACTCTGCATACAGATTTTCCACTGGAACATCAAAAAATGCTCTGCATTTGAAAAGCATGCAGGTCCCTGGTGTTCATATGTGTCTGCTACATTGTGCATATTTGCAACACGTGTGGTGGACGCTGGAGCCCAGCTCTTATCTGTATCCTGCTGGACACAAGTGGAAAACATGGGATGCCTGCAGTAACCTGACTGCCTGAAGCAGTCTTGCAGGCATTAATCATAATCAAGAGTTCCATTAGATGGATTTGGCTTCACCACAGCTCCTCTGAATAACATAGACTTCCTCTCCATGCACACTTTGACTGATTTCCACACAGGTCTGATGGCGAATTTCTTAATCACCACCTTGTCCAACTCCAGGCCCAGGTGGTCAGCAATCTTCTGGGACAGGTCCTGGTAGGCGCTGCCACTGAAGATCGTGATATTCAGCATCTTGGCCGCCTAGCCTAGGCCCTCATTGTTCAGTGGTTGCTCCTGCTGCCGAGACCCAAACCAAGTTGGCCCAGGGACTCAGTACTAGGCACTTCAAGTTGCTACTCTGTCATTTTACATTCCTGCCCGATGTGCAACTCTGTGCATGTGTTAGTCACTAAACTGTGTCCAACTCTGTGTGACCTTATGGATTGCAGCTTTCCAGGCTCTTCTGTCCATGGAATTTTCCGGGCAAGAATACTTGAGTGGGTTGCCATTTTCTTCTCCAGGGGATTTCCCCAACCCAGGGATTGAACCTGGGTCTCCCACATTACAGGTAGATTCTTTACTGTCTGAGCCATCAGGGAAGCAACTCTAAATTGCCCCAAATTAAAGACTGTCTGATCTACTTCCTAAATACCTCCCTCGTTCCTAAAGCATTCCTTCTTCTAGACTCTCAAAATCTCCTGAGTTCAAGTGTCACCGTTTTCCATCAGCATCGTGACAACATCCCCTCACCCAATTGGCTATCTAGGTCTTTCTCCACTCTGCTGGAATCATCTTTCTTAAAAGTAAATACGATCATATTAGTTTTTCTAAAATCTCCATCAGTTTCTCAGTTGCCTCCAAGGAACATTCCAACAGTGCTGCACCACATTCAGGGTCCTCCTGACCAGTCTCCTCAGCCCTCTTGTCTCACTCCTACTTTCATGCCCTGAAAACTCATCACACTCCTCTCTGCCCCGTCCAGCTACCCAGTTTGCCCAGTTCCCCGGCCCAAGTGTAGGCTGTACCCCCTCCCTGGGCTCCTCATCCCTCCCATCCTGCACCTCCCTCTGTGCTACCTGGAAACCTGCTAGAGAAGCCCAGCCCCAGGTCCTGTTCACCTCCCACTGGCCTGTTGCTAAGACTTGCATGTGGCTACATCCACTTGGAAAGGCCACTTGCAATATTAGTCACGCGTACATACTTTGAGTCGACTTCTGGAAATTGCTCTGTATTACCTATGCACTTCTCACACAAGTGCTCCCAGCTATTCATTGAATTACTTGTTATGGCAGCAAAAACCAAAATACAAGTATAAAGGGGTAACCATTCAGTCAATAGGGAGCTGATGATGTATAAGCAATTAATAACAACAATAAAGGAGATCCACACATCCTGAATAACATGATCCTCAAGACCTATAATTAAGTAAAATAGCAGAGTGTGCTGTGGGGATGTTTATTACATGATTCCTGTGCTGACATCTGCAGGGAGCCCCTACAAAAGCCAGGGACCTCTGAACGGGAACCTCAGGGACTGGGAAGACTTACTTTTACTCTAAACTGTTTCGGAACTGTTTCTGTTTTTTTTTCTGTTTACATGTTTTTCTTATTAAAAAAAAAACAATAAGGCATACGTGGGTTCTGATCAACCTTGTACAAGTATCGACTTCTCTGAGAAGTCGCTTTAATGCCCCAGGGTAGAATGAATCGCTTCCCAGTCTGAGCCTTAAACATCCATCTATTGGTAAGTGCTTCATCCACGCCAAGACTAGGACCTGGGCTCTTTCCCTCCCACCTCAGGGTCCCCCAGGAGTCCTGCGTCTGCTTCACGCCTATGGTTCCAGCAGCCAGTCTGGGCCTGGAGGAGGCCTCAGTGCTTGCTATTGCAACGATCTGAGTCTTTCAGCTCTCACTGGGTGGGGAGAAATCATGGGATACCTGCTTCCTGCACTGCGGTTGCTTGCAGCCTTGACTTAGAGAGAAAACGAAAATGCGGCCGGGCAGTTAACACACACTCCCAGAAGAAAAATCAAATAATTCAAATCCTAGGTATGGAAAACAGGGGGCAATATTATGGACCACACATAATATTAATAATAGAGATGCCAGAGCAGACTGAGAACCCTGACTTGGGACAAGAGTCCTCCATACATGACAGACCCTTTAGAGGGTCATGGTGTGAACACAGGGGCTTCTGGAGACCTTCCGGCTCTGGGGTTAAATGTGAAAGTAGCAATAGTAATGAGCCCTTAGCAAGAGTCACATGCCAGGCAGTACTAAGAATGTACGTGCACACCTTGTTTAATCCTGGGAATTACCCTAAGAAAGGTATTATCCCCACTTTGCAGCTGAGGAAACTGCTGAGAGGCTGTAGAATGGGGAGAGGGTCAGAACGAGTAAGTAGCTTTGCTGGGCGAGGAAACCAGGTCTAGCTTGTTCCAGAGTGCCCCCTTACAACCACTGCTAACACAGAAGGACATGTGCCGGTGGAAACAACAACTCTGCAACAGCCTTCTGAGTCAGCTTTCCTGTGTTTCCACTGGACAGATAAGAACACTGCCAAAACAGGCCTTCATCACCCACAGCAAATTGGAGGGCACAAGTATCGACTGTGCTGACATGAGGAGCCAGCGGACCTCTGAACGGGAACCTCAGGGACTGGGAAGACTTACTTTTACTCTAAACTGTTTCGAACTGTTTCTGTTTTTTCTGTTTACATGTTTTTCTTATTAAAAAAAAAACAATAAGGCATACGTGGGTTCTGATCAACCTTGTACAAGTATCGACTTCTCTGAGAAGTCGCTTTAATGCCCCAGGGTAGAATGAATCGCTTCCCAGTCTGAGCCTTAAACATCCATCTATTGGTAAGTGCTTCATCCACGCCAAGACTAGGACCTGGGCTCTTTCCCTCCCACCTCAGGGTCCCCAGGAGTCCTGCGTCTGCTTCACGCCTATGGTTCCAGCAGCCAGTCTGGGCCTGGAGGAGGCCTCAGTGCTTGCTATTGCAACGATCTGAGTCTTTCAGCTCTCACTGGGTGGGGAGAAATCATGGGATACCTGCTTCCTGCACTGCGGTTGCTTGCAGCCTTGACTTAGAGAGAAAACGAAAATGCAGCCGGGCAGTTAACACACACTCCCAGAAGAAAAATCAAATAATTCAAATCCTAGGTATGGAAAACAGGGGGCAATATTATGGACCACACATAATATTAATAATAGAGATGCCAGAGCAGACTGAGAACCCTGACTTGGGACAAGAGTCCTCCATACATGACAGACCCTTTAGAGGGTCATGGTGTGAACACAGGGGCTTCTGGAGACCTTCCGGCTCTGGGGTTAAATGTGAAAGTAGCAATAGTAATGAGCCCTTAGCAAGAGTCACATGCCAGGCAGTACTAAGAATGTACGTGCACACCTTGTTTAATCCTGGGAATTACCCTAAGAAAGGTATTATCCCCACTTTGCAGCTGAGGAAACTGCTGAGAGGCTGTAGAATGGGGAGAGGGTCAGAACGAGTAAGTAGCTTTGCTGGGCGAGGAAACCAGGTCTAGCTTGTTCCAGAGTGCCCCCTTACAACCACTGCTAACACAGAAGGACATGTGCCGGTGGAAACAACAACTCTGCAACAGCCTTCTGAGTCAGCTTTCCTGTGTTTCCACTGGACAGATAAGAACACTGAATTCCACAAGGAGAGAGTGACCTGGTCAGGGCACATGAGAACGGTGGCATGTCACCCCACAGCAAAGTTGGAGGGACAGAGGGACTTTAGAACCAACTCATGAGTCCCCATTACACCCAGAGTGAAATCAGCCCTCAGAACGGAAAGCAACATAATTCCCTGTCCCTGTTTTAAAAGTGATTGCATCTGCTCTGACTTTCCTGTCCATGTTTATGCAATATTGAACATCAGCAAAGATAACTAAGCTATGTGCTCTAAGAAAGAGTCGCTGCTGGAAGAGATATCTGTGAACCAATTGAAATAGCTTAGGTATGAAGACAAATAACAAGACTCACTTTAAGACCTTCTCTCCCGTGCGTTCACAAATCCAAGGCATAAACAAGTCCACATTGTAAACTCTGCTTAATCCCAGCTAATTCTCTGCCTGGTAAAATCAGTCCTAAAACCATCAAACCCAGGCCCTACAACTCTATAAATACCCTCCCCAGACCTCCACCTTCTGAGACATCACTAAAACTCCTGTCAAGGTTGTGCCCTCGTTTATGGCAGTAGATCTAGTAAACCTAGCTTTGCTTGATCAATGTGCTGTTTTATTTGGGAATTTCCCGGTGGTTTTTCCAGGGAGTGTAAAGTAATGTGCTTTCTAAACTCTAGTTGACTTCTCTCTGTTGCTCTTTGAACTCCAGTCGCAGAGGCCCCTGGTCAGTTCTTTGATCCTACCATCCTTCCTCTGACCATAGGGCCTTTGCACTGACCATTCCTTTTGTCTTAAATATTCCTGCCCACCTTCTCTACCTGGTTAGCTCCTATACTTCTTTCAAATCACCTCACTTGTCATTTCTCCAAGAAAGCCTACCCCTCCTACCTCTACGAATAAGGTAGAGCTCCTTGTTGTTTGTTCCTACAGTCACTTACCTTTGTTTCTTCGCATTTAGGCCTGTTGTCATTTTACGTTAAGGTTTGGTTATTTGCTTACTGTGTCTAAATTATGCTCTAGAATGAAAGGTCCCTGGTGTAGGCACTGTGTCTGTTTTGATCACCCACCCAGTACCTTGCACTTGCACAGGTGATCAGCAGAGTTCTTGGATAAATGAATGAATGGATGGATGATAGCAAGATGTTGCTTTTAATAAAACCTCATGGTTATGAATAGGTGTCAGTGTGGGTGTGGGTGTATGTCTCAGTGTTTAGCATAATTAGACAGCAGATGTCTGGGAATCCCAGGGTGTGGAATGGTGACACCACAGGCAGCAGGGAGAAGGGAGGGGATTAGAGGAAGTCTCGGCCTCTGGGCTTGGCTCTGGGACCTATCTGCATTGAGATACCCCATATCTAATCCAGTTCCTCTGATCAATCACCTCATGAGAGTTGAGTACAGGTTTGGGGAGACCCTGAACAGGCTTCCCTTCCACTCAGGCTAAGTTAGAAAGTTACCAGCTTCCTAGAGTGTTGCTCACCTACCCAGTGTCCAGGGATGTGCAGACAGGTAACCCCTGGGCTTATGGTGAAGCATATAAGGATTCTTCTTTGGTTAATTGGTTGGTTTTGTTTTTAAGATTTTACCTTCTAGAGAAGTTTTAGCTTCACAGAAACACAGAGAGGAAAGTACAGAGAAGCCCCACACACCTCCTGCGTAAGCTTCCCTGTCATCAACATCCTCTGCTGGGCTGATACATTTGTTAAAATTAGTGAACCTACGTGGACACATTGTGGCTATTCAAAGCCCTGAGTTTATCTTAAGGTTCTCTCTTGCTGCTTGCACATATGTGGGTTTTAACAAACGTGCAGTGACATGTAGCTAGCAATGTATCATGGTACAGAGTAGGTTCACTGCCCACATTCCTCTGTGCTTCCCCTGTTCATCCTTTTCTCCCTCCCCTCAACCCCTGGCCATCCTTGGCCTTTTCACTTCCTCCACAGTTTTGCCTTTTCCAGGATGTCACATAGTTGGAATATTATAGTATGTAGCTGTTTTCATATTGGCTGTTTTCTGTTTTTGTTTTTTTTTGCTTAGTAATTTGCATCCAGGGATCCTCCAGACCTTCTGTTTTTAGCAATGAATAATATTCCTTTTTCTGGAAATGCCACATTTATTTCCCCACCTTTATTTGTTTCAGCTACTCAGGGATGTCTCCGTTGCCTCCAGGGGCACACAGGTTTTAACCACATGCCTAACTGGCTTTTCTTCTTGGCTGAAGACCTGTCTCTTAATCTTTAAGCTAGAAACACTAAAACCATTTTATTGTAAAAAGTATATACGATTAAAAAACAAAGGAAGGGCTTCCCTGGTGGTCCAGTGGGTAAGGACACCGCCTTGCAGTGCAAGGGGCGCAGGTTCAATCCCTGGCCTGGGAAGATCCCACGTGCTGTGGGGTGGCTGGACTGATGTGTCCAATTACCAAGCCGGACCTCTGGAGTGCATGCGCCCAGAGCCAGTGCTCTGCAGTGACAGAGGCCACTGTGATGGGAGGCCCACACAGGCCAGAGACAAAGATGGATGAAAATAGATAAATGAAAGACCAATAGAAGTGCCCCCGCCCAAAAAAAAGCGAAAAAAAAAAAAAAAAAGCCCAAAGGAATTCATCTTATTTTTCTAACTTTATCGAGGCGTAACTGATAGCTAATAAACTACATATTTTAAAAGTACAATTTGACAAGTTTGACATAGGCATGCACCTATGAAACTGCAAGTATCAAGACAATGAATACGTCCACCACCCCAAAAATGTTCTTCATATTCCTTTATAAACCGTCCCATGCCCTCCTCCTCCACACATAACCACTACTTTGCTTTCTGCCAACATATACTAGTCTGCATTGTTTTAATTGCAATTTTTCAGTTAGTATTTTCTAGAACGTCTCTTTTTGTTCTGCAATTGCAAAAACAACAGCAATGCAACAGAAAGCAGTAAGGGTAGCCTGACGTCTTCCTTCTTTGGACGGTAATAAGGCAGCCCACTGGCTTCTCCTGATGGTACTGAAGCCCAATAGGCATCTCTCAAGGGTAGGGGCAGACACTGGATTTAATAAACTCTCCTTTGCCCATAAGAGCAAGGCTACTTAGAAAATTTTGAGTTTAAACCATTTTCAGATCCTAGGTTGACCTGAAGGAATGAAAGAAGATGCTCCATTTAAAAGGATGACCAATAAAGATGAGGTAGAATTGACACTTCTGGAATAAGCCCTTCCTAGGTCCATTTTTAATTTAATAATAATTTAACAATAATTACTCTTAACCTTTCATTTCAAAAGCTCACTAAGCATTTAGGGAGAAAGGCTTATCCTAAAATTACTCTGTTAAAGGCAGCAGAGTAATTTGCAGGCAATTTAAGGATAGGTATTTGCATGACGTTCACAGGGGAGAAATAAGGTGCTGCCGGTTGACACACTTTCTTAGTAAAGGCAGTTCAAACTCCTTCCTTTCCAAGCAGTTCTCAGAAGACTTCAGAACCCAAAGATGAGTCACACCCTGCCATGTGTGCATTGGATTTGTAACTAGATTCTCCTAAAAAATATACACACTGGGACAGGGTGCGAGGTAGGAGGGAGATTAAGGAAGGAGGGGACACCTATGGCTGACTCACGTCCATGTATGTCAGAGACCAACACATTTGAAGCAATTTTCCTTCAATTAAAGATAAATAAGTTTAGGGAGTAAATACACACACTGTTCATACACCTGTGTGTTTCTCTGTCAGTTACCTGTAAGGAAACATCCCTCTGTGCTTCAGAGGAATAAGCAATTCTTCACCAAAAGAGCAGAGCATAGCGCCAATTGCGCAGAACCTTTCCTAACTCTGGGCCTATTCATAGCAGTGGCGGCAGCAGTAACTATAATAAAAGCCAATGTGAGGACTTGGGAGCAGGCATTCTGCTAAGCCCTTTTACTTGCAGTCTTGTGAAATCCTTACAATGATCCTAAAACATGAAAACAAGTATCATCCATGTTTTACAGAAAAGAAAAACAAAGTTCCATGAGCTGAAGTGACCTGTCAGAGGTTTCCCCCTCCTGTATGTAGGAGCTGGAGCCAGATTTTAAGACCCCATCTACTTGCTGATGGGCTTCCCAGGTGGCAAAGAATTCACCTCCCAACACAGGAGATGTAAGAGACCTGGGTTCAATCCTTAGGTTAGGAAGATCCTCTGGAGGAGGGCATGGCAACCCACTCCAGTGTGCTTGCCTGGAAAATTCCGTAGACAGAGGAGCCTGGTGGTAGGAGCCCTACAAGTCCATGGGGTCACAAAGAGTTGGATATGATTGAAGTGACTTAGCACACACAGTGCACATTTGCTGATATGTAACCATGAAGGTATTTGTCTCCCATTGACTGAAACATGTGTGCAAGAGACACTGTCTGTGTCACCCCCAAATGCACCCAGTGCTGATCAGAGCTGCCTCAGAGGCTCACACATAACCCCACCTTCTCCCCCATGGGCCTGCTTCTGCCCTTGGCCGTGACTTAGAACCCTGTCCCCTTGCCTTTGAGCAGGATAACTTCTGTGATGCAGCAGTTCACACTCCAACCTTCTTCCTAGGACCTAGCTAGACTTTTCTGGAAATCACAGCTTGGTTGATCTTTACCTGTCCCATCCTGCTTCCCTTGCTGCTGCCCAGGTTTCAGGAGAGATCACATCCTTGATCCATCCCTTGCACAAGAAGCTCCATCTCCAGCTCTGCTTCGAAGGCATTGGCCTAAGACAAAGTCTCTCAGTGAAGGGCGATGGGAAGGTTGCTTCTCTGGAATAATCTCTTCTCTCTGCCCAAGCTGGGGCTCAGAAGTAGTAGGGGGCCTATGGATGGTGACAGGGTTAGTTTAGAGGGTGCAGTCCAGTAGGACCATCACCAGCGGTGGAGGTAGGCTCTGGACTCAGATCTCAGCCCTTGGAGTAAAGAGAACTTCTGCACATGGCACTCGCTTCACAGAGATGGGAAGAACAGGATAAAGGGTGAACCCAGTGAGCCTCATAGAACTCACTGGTAAATGGGGGGTGCATTCAGGGATTTTAGTGAAGGAAAGAGTGTTTCCTGCTCCTGGCAGGAAACTTGAGCAGAATCATTAAAACATTACCCCTATGTTGGACAAAATTGCTTGATATTAACAGAGGCCAAATGACCTCTTGTGCCTCCAACCTCTAAAGTTGGGTTGATGAACTCCAGTCAGGGAAAGTCTGAGATCTTCTCTGACTACACATGGCCCAGAATCTATTGCCAAACTACAAAATGCCTGAGGAGGTGAGGGATTTCTGAGATTGATCTGCAAGATCCCAGGTTCTGGGTCTGGGATCCCTTGGGATCCTCATGAAGAGTCTATGTGATCCTCAAGATTGGATAATGCTGCAACCTGTCTGCATATGCTCATCCAGCTAACCCAAGCTGACTATCACTGACATGCCAAATCACCCTTGAAATCATCCCTTCTTCCCCATCCTGAACCTCAGTGAGCAAATGCATTTAAGCTTGATTCAAGGCCACATCTCAGTTATAGGTAAAGAGTCATTCCTTCATGAATTCAATTAACAAACACTTATTCTAGATTTGGTAGATACAGCGTGATCAAGATGGAGCAGGCTGGTGAGGGAGCTCATACTGTAGCTGCATGAAAGTCTTTCTCTTCCATCTGTACCTATGGTTCCTTCACCTAAGGACCTAGCTAGACTTCTCTGGAAATCACACCTTGGTTGATCTTTACCTGTCCCATCCTGCTTCCCTTGCTGCTGCCCAGGTTTCAGGAGAGATCACATCCTTGATCCATCCCTTGCACAAGAAGCTCCATCTCCAGCTCTGCTTCGAAGGCATTGGCCTAAGACAAAGTCTCTCAGTGAAGGGCGATGGGAAGGTTGCTTCTCTGGAATAATCTCTTCTCTCTGCCCAAGCTGGGGCTCAGAAGTAGTAGGGGGCCTATGGATGGTGACAGGGTTAGTTTAGAGGGTGCAGTCCAGTAGGACCATCACCAGCGGTGGAGGTAGGCTCTGGACTCAGATCTCAGCCCTTGGAGTAAAGAGAACTTCTGCACATGGCACTCGCTTCACAGAGATGGGAAGAACAGGATAAGGCTGAACCCAGTGAGCCTCATAGAACTCACTGGTAAATGGGGGGTGCATTCAGGGATTTTAGTGAAGGAAAGAGTGTTTCCTGCTCCTGGCAGGAAACTTGAGCAGAATCATTAAAACATTACCCCTATGTTGGACAAAATTGCTTGATATTAACAGAGGCCAAATGACCTCTTGTGCCTCCAACCTCTAAAGTTGGGTTGATGAACTCCAGTCAGGGAAAGTCTGAGATCTTCTCTGACTACACATGGCCCAGAATCTATTGCCAAACTACAAAATGCCTGAGGAGGTGAGGGATTTCTGAGATTGATCTGCAAGATCCCAGGTTCTGGGTCTGGGATCCCTTGGGATCCTCATGAAGAGTCTATGTGATCCTCAAGATTGGATAATGCTGCAACCTGTCTGCATATGCTCATCCAGCTAACCCAAGCTGACTATCACTGACATGCCAAATCACCCTTGAAATCATCCCTTCTTCCCCATCCTGAACCTCAGTGAGCAAATGCATTTAAGCTTGATTCAAGGCCACATCTCAGTTATAGGTAAAGAGTCATTCCTTCATGAATTCAATTAACAAACACTTATTCTAGATTTGGTAGATACAGCGTGATCAAGATGGAGCAGGCTGGTGAGGGAGCTCATACTGTAGCTGCATGAAAGTCTTTCTCTTCCATCTGTACCTATGGTTCCTTCCACCTTCCCCCGTTTTTAGTTGAACTATACTCACTCTTCAAGCTCTTCCTCATTTATCACTGCCTTCTCTTCAAAGCCTCTCCTGACCTCTCACCTACCAGCTGGCAACCCTTAGCTTAATGTCCAGAGTCCCTTGGTACCTTCCCTTTTCACAGCTTTTATTGCATGTGGGGTGTTAGGGTGACGTGTTTACAGACGGTGAGCTCCTTGAGGGCAGAGATCATGTCCTTCATTCACTGACTCGTTCCTCCCTCTCTTCCTTCTTTGAGGAGCCAAGCATGAGCTAGATTCTAGCGTTTGCAGTGGTTCTTTATAGACAAGTTCCCATCCTGTCCTCACAACACTCATTCCATGGGGGAAGGCAGGCAAAAGTAACTCATCTTCAGATCCCCACACTCTGGCAGAGGCCCTGATGATGAGTGGTTCCTTGTTACGTTCATAAAGAGAATGAATGAGAAGGTCAGGAATTTCCTTTCTCTCAGGAGAGGGATCGGAGAGGAGGGGGCTAAGATTGTGTCAGTAGAGAATGAAGTGAACACAAGAAATCTGGCAATTGTCAACAAATCCAAAGTTCCCTGTAAAAGTGATGCCACTTCGGTTTGGGCTGCTTAGACTAGGGGGCTGAAACTCAGCCACTGAGGTGGCTCCAGAAAGTTGTATGCACACATGACTTTTTCAGGTCCAAGATCATGGTCTACAGTGCCCATTTTGGAGGCTGTGCTCAACAGGTGAATAGACCCTGAGTGACATGAAACTCCTTTTTTCTGTTACTTTATTTCTTTTCCTGTAGACATGTGAATCAAATGTCTTACAATTTCTCAACAGAAGCCAAAAGTTCAAAAATTTGCAAAAAATTTTCCAAATCTTTGGCTCTAAATCCAACCTCCAGATTTTCACTCACAGTTGTTTTAAAGAGCCAGACAAAAAATAGTCTGTAGATAATCACTTGCAATGTTGAGTACTTAACTAATCCAGCTCCACATGAAAATCCCACTTAAAGAGAGTTCTTTGTGGGCAGCATTTCTTGCCTGAATAAACTCTGAAGGAAAAGGAAAAAAATTAGCAGGAAAAAAAAAAAAAAAAGCATGAGGAACTAGAAAAGGTTGAGAAACTGAGTTCTTTTAAACAGGATGTTCTTAGCAAGACATCCCCACTCCCACCTTGTAAAAGCCCCAGGTTTGGGGTATGGGGTTGGGGTTTAGAGGGACGATTGGGCCTGGCATCAATGATCTCCCCAAATGGCCAACTCTAAGCCATTAGAGCAAGGGAGGTCTGTATGTCTCTGCTACAGGTCGTTTCAATGAAGAGGAGCCTGCCAAGATGCAACCGGATAGCTTCCTGGTCAGAAGGCTGGACACTATTAATTTACACAGGCCCACAAACAGGCCAGGCACTCTCCGTCCTATTGGGTTACATGCAAAGCACAAATAAACTTCCTGAGCTGACTAATAGAGGAAATTGGGAAGGAAGGAACAATCTATCAATTATCAATAGGCAGCTAGCAGGAACTCGACAAATTAAGCAGTTAACACGGGTAATAGAGATGAAAAGAAAACTATAGGATTAAAAAAAAATTCCTCCATAATGCAACAGATGAAAGGAGAAGGCTGCTTTACTTGCAACCACAATAATGGTCTAGGTCAAGTGAAAGAGGAGGAGGGGCAGAGGAAAGAAGTGTGCCTGGCTGCAAGCATTCGTATATATCACCTGGGGAAATGGCCTTCTATCTGAGAAGCTGCCACAAACCAGAAAGCAATGGTGTAGCATTTTCCAAACTGCAAGGGTTGGGTGATGATAGGTGATTTGGGGTGAGATTGATTCAGTGCCCAGGATCATTTAATGAAGACATAGTTCTTTCTCAATCCTATCTCAGTCTGGTGGTGCTGTTGCCCTTGCATGCCTCCTGACCCTGCAGTTGTTGCTCAAGCACAAGGGGACACAAGCTCACAACCTTCTGCAGGCAGCTAGAATGGCGGACTTTACATTGTCTTTATTATTTTTCTAATTATCTTGTTCATAACCCAAGTGGCACTGCATTCCCATTGAGTAGCCATCTACAGGCTTTTGAAATATAGTTATGTTCTTAAAAGTTGGGAAATCATAGCACCTGGTTATAGGGAGGAGATCATGAGATGCTGAGTTCTCTACCAACTCATGTAACTCTTGGAAATGGCTCTGGATTTTCCACTGGGTATATCATTATATTAAGGGCTGAGGTCACTGATCTCCAAGGAACAACCAGAGGGACTATATATGAATTCAATGCATTATTTAAGTTCTTCCAATCTCTTTTATAATACTATGGGGGCCCTGTTTTAGAAATGAGGAAATCGAAGGACAGAAAAGCCAACTAATTTGCTCCAGGACACTCACACATGAAAATGTGGAACCTAAGTTGTTCCTGGGTCCGAATGACTCAGAACATAAGAGGCAGGGTAACCTGACTGTCTTTTGAGTCATTGGAATATGTTTATCAATTTCAAGGATCGTCTGAAAATTAAATGAAAGCACAAAAACTTCCTGAGCTGACTAATAGAGGAAATTGGGAAGGAAGGAACAATCTATCAATTATCAATAGGCAGCTAGCAGGAACTCGACAAATTAAGCAGTTAACACGGGTAATAGAGATGAAAAGAAAACTATAGGATTAAAAAAAAATTCCTCCATAATGCAACAGATGAAAGGAGAAGGCTGCTTTACTTGCAACCACAATAATGGTCTAGGTCAAGTGAAAGAGGAGGAGGGGCAGAGGAAAGAAGTGTGCCTGGCTGCAAGCATTCGTATATATCACCTGGGGAAATGGCCTTCTATCTGAGAAGCTGCCACAAACCAGAAAGCAATGGTGTAGCATTTTCCAAACTGCAAGGGTTGGGTGATGATAGGTGATTTGGGGTGAGATTGATTCAGTGCCCAGGATCATTTAATGAAGACATAGTTCTTTCTCAATCCTATCTCAGTCTGGTGGTGCTGTTGCCCTTGCATGCCTCCTGACCCTGCAGTTGTTGCTCAAGCACAAGGGGACACAAGCTCACAACCTTCTGCAGGCAGCTAGAATGGCGGACTTTTACATTGTCTTTATTATTTTTCTAATTATCTTGTTCATAACCCAAGTGGCACTGCATTCCCATTGAGTAGCCATCTACAGGCTTTTGAAATATAGTTATGTTCTTAAAAGTTGGGAAATCATAGCACCTGGTTATAGGGAGGAGATCATGAGATGCTGAGTTCTCTACCAACTCATGTAACTCTTGGAAATGGCTCTGGATTTTCCACTGGGTATATCATTATATTAAGGGCTGAGGTCACTGATCTCCAAGGAACAACCAGAGGGACTATATATGAATTCAATGCATTATTTAAGTTCTTCCAATCTCTTTTTATAATACTATGGGGGCCCTGTTTTAGAAATGAGGAAATCGAAGGACAGAAAAGCCAACTAATTTGCTCCAGGACACTCACACATGAAAATGTGGAACCTAAGTTGTTCCCTGGGTCCGAATGACTCAGAACATAAGAGGCAGGGTAACCTGACTGTCTTTTGAGTCATTGGAATATGTTTATCAATTTCAAGGATCGTCTGAAAATTAAATGAAAGGAAGCTCAGTGCCTTGCTGTGTAGCATGTGTTCAATCAATTCCCTCCTTCCTCCCTTTACACTGAGCAGGGCTAGAGGAGACTTCTAAGGTCATGGTCTCAACTTCTACATTTTATTGAGGAGCCCAGATAGGGCTAAGGGACTTCCCAGGGTCTTGCAGCAAGTTGCAGTGAAGTGGACACTTTGGATTTGGTTCCTGGCTCCCACTGGAAGTTCTTAAGCATTCCTCCAGGACAGGGCACCCACTAGCCTTCTTGGTGACTGGCTACATGTCCCCAGGTTGACAGACCATTTTTAATGCTCCAGAAAACACAAGGATGACCCCAGTCCCCTCTGACCTCATCATTCAATAGCTATTCATGAAGCACCTGCCATCCAGGTGCTGAGATTCACAGACTAAGTCCTCTCTATTATGGACTTCTGAACCAGAAGGGAAGGCAGACATTAATCAAAGGATTGCCCAAAGAAATATGCATAGACAACTATTTCATGTACTGTGAAGGAACAGCTCACACGCTGGTAAGTGTATGCCACTTTCATCCATTTAACAGCCTACACATTTCTTCCTCCCTGTCTTCCTTTCCAACCAATCGTCACATGACTGCTGGATTAATCTACCCTAAATTCCAATTCTGATGTCACTCTCAGTTTTCAAACCTCTCAGTGTCTCCCCACTGCCAGAGACTGAGCAGAGACATCAATGCCTCAGCCTGACACTCAGATCTTCCATGAGAAGCCTCCAACTTAGCTTTCCAACCTTCCACCTGACCCTCTTCGCAGGGGCAAGGTCCAAGGTTTCCTGCCACACTGCCTTTACCTGTAATCATCTGTGATAGGCATGCTGCCTTCTTCATAGAAACTCCAACTCGCCTTCTTCATAGAACCTCCAACTCACTATCCTCCAAAGTCTCTTCAAAGGCCTCCTTCTGCTCCGTGAAGCCTTCCCTTTATCCTTCATCGCTTCCATCAGCCACCTGCAGCTGAGAACCCACATGTTCCTGTGCATCACGGCCATGTAGGGACCCTTCTTATGTTTCCAACTTGAGCACAAGTTCCTTAGAGTAGGGTAGAATTAACAAGGTTTATTTGTTTTTTGTGTGTTGTTTACTGTGTTACTAATACAATCTGCATTCAATAAGCATGACTAGAATTCAATTGGTGCTAAAAGGTAGCCTAGAGATGTGGGTTATACTCAAACAATAAAATATAAATTAATTATCTTTTGTTTGAGTATAACTCATATCTCTAGCCTTTCCTGTGGCAACAACTGAATTCAATTTGTGCCTACAGAACCAAGGGTGGAAACTAAGAATGGAGGGTGAAAGAGCCATGGTCGCTGTGTTAAAGAGATAAAGCCTACAGGGAAAAGCAAACACCCAAGCACATAGTAACTGCCACAATGGTAGGTGGAGCCTAGGAATAGTAGTAACAACAGCCTGCACCCACTAAGTGCTTCCCACATGCCAGGACTGTGCTGGGCTCTTCACACACATAATCTCATTTGACCCTTGGAGCAACTCCATGAATCTTCTTTCCTACCTGTATGTCAGTGATTCTCAACTTGGTGGCAGGGGGGAGGGTTGGCATCCTGCTCCCCAGGGACATTTGTTACTGTTTGGAGAGATTTCTGGTTGTCCTAACTGGAGGAGAAAGGAGGTGTTGCTGGCACCCACTGGACAGAAGCCAGGTGTGGTGCTAAGAATCCTACAATAAGACATAACCCCTGCCACCCCGCAAGGGAAGAACTATCTGAGCCCAAATGTCAGGTTGAGAAATTAGCCAACATTCCTGTCTATTTGATTATGGTTGTAGCATCTTGCCTCCTTGAGTTCTGTGAGCCACAGAAAAGACTTCTTTTCTTTCTTTTTTGGTACTATTGATGGGTGGGAAGGCCATGAGCGGGGAAGATGCTGTTTATTATTCAACTCTCGCTTCCCCAGCAGGGAAAACCGTGTTTATACAAAACATCAAAGGTCGCTGCCACAGATATCAATTCCATATTGCATGAGCCTTTGCCAAATCAAATTAGCTTATTTTCCTTGATATTAAGTTTGACAAGCAAAAAGACTGTGAAAACCAGAATTCCAACTGGGTGTGCCTCTGCAATGCAGTACATTTTTTAACAAGGAGATTCCAACAGTAGCCTTATTCTTCAAGTCAGGATTATATTACTGTCTGTATTTATCTTGTCTGGAAATTTACCTCATTGTATCCTCCATTCCTGCTAATATTCAGATTCTTCAGGAATGGGACAGAGGCAGCAGACACTGTTTGGACTGGCAGAGATGCCCATGGCGATCAGTCGGGTAATGCCCCAGGAAGAGAGGGGCCCCCGCTCCGCGTAAAACCCGCTATTAAGACAATTTGGTGCGGGGCAGTGGTGTGTCAGCATCTGTGTCAGTCAAAAGAAAAAGAAAGAAAGAAAATACCCCCAGGCCAGTTACTCTTAATGGTTTTGGGTTCCAGATCGCTTTGAAAATCTGATGACAGCTGTGATCTCCCTTCTGCAGACGTGTGCTCACACCCCCACGTTTGGCACAGAATCGCGAATGTTCCCTGGCTTCCTGACAGTCCACAGAGGAGCCCTCTGCCTGGATTAAGGGCCTCTCTATAGGCCAATGTGTGTCACAAAAGGAGACCAAGAAGACAGTCATGTCCTGGCTCTTCCATGATGTGACCTTATAGCCATGACCTTAATCTCACTTCCTGGAGTCTGAGCTCCTTTTACTGTTAAAAAAAAAAAAAAAAAAAGGCACTAATAATTCCATCGATGAGGACAAGATCACTCCAAGACCAGATGAGGACTGGACCAGATGGGGAAGGAGATAGTGGCAGGGGAGCTACTGACTCCCTGAGCTGATGTTTATGAGGCACCTACCACATGCAGACTGCGTGCAGTCTCCTGGGAATTCCAAGGTAAAGGGGACTAAGTTCCTGCTCTCCAGGATCTCAAAGACCATGTCAAATTCACAAGAGAGCCGGGGAGGCTTCGGCCAGGCTGGATTCACAGAAATGAATTCAGGAATGTAAGTTTCCTGCTACACAAAAGGCCTAACCTCAGGATCATGCATTTTTAATACAAACCCAGAACAAGACAGCTTCCAAGGCTGGTAACAGAGCCCAGAATCTCTTTCAGATGGCTGGGTCTCAAATGTAATTGTCCATCAATCGCTGTTCAGCGACGTGACTTAAGGTGCTCTTATTACGTATGCTTCCCTGTTGGAGTCCCGTGTTCACTGAGAAGAGCTGCAAGAAGACTTTCCTATTCACAGCTCTATCCCCAGCACCCAGGATGGGGCTAGACAACCGGGAAATGCTCACTGGTCATTCACTAGAAGGAACAAATGAATGGATTCACCTATGGGGTGACCAACTTAACTGATACAGTGAAAGGGAAGGGAACACTGAAAACACAAGTACCTGGGAGGTTGCCTTGGTTGGTAGGCTGCCTTGGCTAGGAGGTTTTGGGAGTGAGACTTGAGCAACAATTAATGAGGTGACAAGAGAAAACTAAGGAAACGGTCCATAGGAAGGCCAGGTGCCAGGCAGGAGACTGGCAAATTCAAAGAACTGAGAAAGTCAGCGTGGCTAGGGGCTGAAGGGGTAGACCATGCAGGAACTTTCACTTTATTCTAAGCCAGTGAACACACATCCTCCCTTTGATGGTAGGAATCGGTTTGATGATGGTCACAAACACAGTCAAAGGAGGTGAGAGGAGACACTGGCCATGAATGTCCAGGATATGTGGTCCCTTCTTCCATGGGAACTACCCAAAGAATCTCTCCTTTTTGTCCTGGATAATTTGGTATGTAGCTCCCCTCCTGCATTAGGCGTCATAGCTGGCAAGAGCCTGCAGCTGGAGGCTAGCATGTGCAACTTAAAGCTGAAGCTGGCATCTGGAAAGACAGAGTCAAGAGAATGAAGCTGAACTGAGCCTTGATGATGCTCTGTGAACACCTGGATCACGCTTCGCCTGATGTCAACTGCTTCTGGACCTTTCACCTTCCTGAGCCAATAATCCCTCTTTGCTTTTAAAGCTGGTTTTGAGCTGGGATTTGGACACAGAAGTACATAATAGATTCAGGGGTTAATACAGAATTTCCCTGCTACAAAGGCCTAACCTCAGGATCATGCATTTTTAATACAAACCCAGAACAAGACAGCTTCCAAGGCTGGTAACAGAGCCCAGAATCTCTTTCAGATGGCTGGGTCTCAAATGTAATTGTCCATCAATCGCTGTTCAGCGACGTGACTTAAGGTGCTCTTATTACGTATGCTTCCCTGTTGGAGTCCCGTGTTCACTGAGAAGAGCTGCAAGAAGACTTTCCTATTCACAGCTCTATCCCCAGCACCCAGGATGGGGCTAGACAACCGGGAAATGCTCACTGGTCATTCACTAGAAGGAACAAATGAATGGATTCACCTATGGGGTGACCAACTTAACTGATACAGTGAAAGGGAAGGGAACACTGAAAACACAAGTACCTGGGAGGTTGCCTTGGTTGGTAGGCTGCCTTGGCTAGGAGGTTTTGGGAGTGAGACTTGAGCAACAATTAATGAGGTGACAAGAGAAAACTAAGGAAACGGTCCATAGGAAGGCCAGGTGCCAGGCAGGAGACTGGCAAATTCAAAGAACTGAGAAAGTCAGCGTGGCTAGGGGCTGAAGGGGTAGACCATGCAGGAACTTTCACTTTATTCTAAGCCAGTGAACACACATCCTCCCTTTGATGGTAGGAATCGGTTTGATGATGGTCACAAACACAGTCAAAGGAGGTGAGAGGAGACACTGGCCATGAATGTCCAGGATATGTGGTCCCTTCTTCCATGGGAACTACCCAAAGAATCTCTCCTTTTTGTCCTGGATAATTTGGTATGTAGCTCCCCTCCTGCATTAGGCGTCATAGCTGGCAAGAGCCTGCAGCTGGAGGCTAGCATGTGCAACTTAAAGCTGAAGCTGGCATCTGGAAAGACAGAGTCAAGAGAATGAAGCTGAACTGAGCCTTGATGATGCTCTGTGAACACCTGGATCACGCTTCGCCTGATGTCAACTGCTTCTGGACCTTTCACCTTCCTGAGCCAATAATCCCTCTTTGCTTTTAAAGCTGGTTTTGAGCTGGGATTTGGACACAGAAGTACATAATAGATTCAGGGGGTTGAACCAGTAATCTAATTTTGCTGATTCTGCAGAACAATTTTTTAAAAATACTTGTCGAAAGACAGGGGCATCTGGGAGTAGAAGCTATGTGGAAACTGTAATCTGAAAGCATGAAATTTCATATTTTACAAAAGTATTATGATGGGCCATCAGACCAAAATTTCACACCACGGTGCAAGTGAGTTCACAGCGAGTGGTCTGAAATGCTTATGGACACAGTCGCAAAGATTCAGGATTCAGTTTCCATTTGGAGGAGAGCCTAGAATTTTTGGATGTTTCCCCAAAGATTCAAGCTGGTGGATCTGAAAAGCCAGCAGGGGGATCTCCTGAGAGGCGCTTTCACAGCTCTCCAGGATACTTCCTCCCCAAGGATAAGAAGGCACTTTTCTTCTGGGCCTTAGGCACTTCCATGGTAGAAAGTTGGCTGGGAATCAGAAGGGATGAGTAATGAGGAAAAGTTTGTAGACTTCAAAGAGCAGCACTGGGTTTGGGCCTGGCTTAAACAATCAGGGGAGGGCCTGGTGGGTGGGTTCACATTTGCTGAAGCTCGTTCATTGCTCCCTGGTGTCGGGCATGCTTAACCATCTCTTTCTTTTGAACTAAATTCAGAAGATAAAGGGTTGGTGGCAAGCCTGCTGGTTGGAAGTCTGAGTCGAAGCTGTCAGAGTCTCCCCTAAAGAAACAGCATGGCCTCTATTCTGTCCAGATGGCTCAAGCTTCAGGGCACTTTCTCCTGAGCAACCTGCTCAGAGACTTTTCCAGAAGGAAAATGAAGTGTGATCTTGAGGCAGGGTAGAAGCGTAGAAATAGAAGCAGAGGAATGACATTTGATTCGCCTGTATGGGTCAAATGATTTGTTAGAATTTGATATTTATAGTCAAAAGTATTTGAGCTCATCCATGAGTTTAACAGTTCTCTGATCTCTCTGAATGCCCAGTGTTTCTTCAGTTCAAGGAAGACCATGCCAACCATTTCGATAAGTCTCTCTAATAATGACATAAAACAGCATTTAGAACATGCCCAGCACCATCCAACAGGTTAATGAGCTCAATAAATATTGGCTGTAATTGGCAAATTTCAACATGAGAATGCTACAAAAAAGAGGCAGCTTTCAGCCGATGTCATGAAAGGTCATGTTGGCATGAAAACGAAAAATCAAAATCTAACTAAATAAAAGGGAACTGCTTCCCTGTGCTTGTTTGCATGAAAATACAATGATATACTTTCAGTTTTGCAGCAGAGGGGTCACAGAGTTCAGCCCATGCATCAGCCTGTGAACTTGCGGTTTCTGCCCAATGAATCAGTCCATGATGGGAATATTAACTTATTCGAGCAGAGTGATGTCAATGTCACTCTGAAGGAGGTGCTGGTACAATGTACAGTCACTACAAACGCCCGAAGTCGGGAGACTAAATAATGCTGTCTAGGGGGTTTGCTGACATGCTGTTCACATTTAAAACTCTGATGTTAATCTAAAACATTTTGGTTTGACATTGGGGTTGGGGGGAGGGCAGGAGGTGGGAGACTCTTATGTTCCCCTCAATAACAAGTAGGCAGGAACTAAATGTCTCTCAGGCTCAACTCTTGGGGCGGCAGTTTAAGGGTAAGTGATTCTGCCAATTGTGCAGCGGCTGTGTGACTCAGACAAAGCCAACTCGGGGTCCCTCCTCTCCAAGTTGGTCCGGTTTGCTTCTGAGCACTGGCCCATCCGCCTGTCTCAGAGCCAGTGGACCAGAAAGCTGTCTGCGCATGGATTGTTCTTTCTTCTGCTTCTAATGGGAAACTTCCTTTCCCAGAGGGGAACGTCCCCAGCAACTCCTGCTTAGTTCTCACTGCAGAGTTGCCTGAGCCAGAGAAGCAAGTGCAACTTGCAAATAGGCAAAGCCAGCCAGGCTCCTCAGTATCTCTTGAACAGCACTAGACTGACTTTAGTGGTTTGCAAGAAATTCACATTTTTCCAAACCAGTTCCTCCATCACCATCACAGCCAGAGTATGTGGGAAAACAGTCTTTCTTTTTACAGGAACCATGAGGTTAAAAGATAAGTTAAAAATAATAGGAATGGATCAAAAATTCTCTTGCTCTGAGCCACAAACAGAAAGAGTGGGAGATGAGTGATCACAGTCGTAGGGAGACCTGGGCAGGCAGACTTCTGTGAACCAGCGGAACTTGTCCCATCCCAGACGGGGGGATTGGGGCAAAGAGCTGTGGAAGCCCCTTTTGGAAGCCCCTTCTCAAGCAGAAGCAATTTGGAATGCTAGAAAGATGCTTCATGTTCCTGGCAAGGCCATGCCTCAGTGAGGTCTGAATGGGAAGAGGGGATAAGAGCAGATAAGGAAAATCTCACAACAAGGACTGTTTACAAGCTACAAACCCAGCTGTTAATTTCAAGCCATCAAAACCATTCTTCTGTCTCTAGCCTGAAACAGCAACTGATGGTCATCAACACATGGGTAATCCGCCAGAGGAACACTGAGCGGAGCTGTGGAGCCCCAGCCACACCAGCCACTGCCTTTCTTGGCAGATAAAATATGACCTTAATTATAAGTCAACTCGTTCTCATTAGGAGAGGGGGAGGGGAGACTGGAGAAGGCTGGTTGAGAAATGGAGGCTGGTCACAGGGAGCAGAAATGTGCATGCAATTTGCAACAGGAAGAAAGCAAGGCTGACTTTTATAAAAGATGTGCCAAGAACACCTCAGGCTCCAGAAAAGACATGAGACTGGAGCAGGCAAAGCCTTGTTGATTACACAGAGGCAAGATCTAGTACTACCCTTCATTCCAAGGACTTCCATTCTCCTCTGTGAAAAGCTTACTGTAAGACAGAAATTTCTCATAACTGTCCTATTAATTGTATGTGAGAGGAGGTATGGTTTCACCACTTACCTTCAAGAAGGAATGATTGGTAATAACTTCACAAAGTTGTTATCACATCTACTACCTCTTTTCCGTGTATGGTTTACATTACTGTGCACTTATGATGTGCTAGATACAAGGTTAATTACAATAAAGTAAACATTATTATTGCTCCCACTTCATGGATGAGGAATGGGAGTATAATAAACTGTGCACAGATACATAGCTAGTGTACATTTTAATTAGGATTTGAACCCAAGATTTATTTTGCTAAGTTAAAAATAATAGGAATGGATCAAAAATTCTCTTGCTCTGAGCCACAAACAGAAAGAGTGGGAGATGAGTGATCACAGTCGTAGGGAGACCTGGGCAGGCAGACTTCTGTGAACCAGCGGAACTTGTCCCATCCCAGACGGGGGGATTGGGGCAAAGAGCTGTGGAAGCCCCTTTTGGAAGCCCCTTCTCAAGCAGAAGCAATTTGGAATGCTAGAAAGATGCTTCATGTTCCTGGCAAGGCCATGCCTCAGTGAGGTCTGAATGGGAAGAGGGGATAAGAGCAGATAAGGAAAATCTCACAACAAGGACTGTTTACAAGCTACAAACCCAGCTGTTAATTTCAAGCCATCAAAACCATTCTTCTGTCTCTAGCCTGAAACAGCAACTGATGGTCATCAACACATGGGTAATCCGCCAGAGGAACACTGAGCGGAGCTGTGGAGCCCCAGCCACACCAGCCACTGCCTTTCTTGGCAGATAAAATATGACCTTAATTATAAGTCAACTCGTTCTCATTAGGAGATGGGGAGGGGAGACTGGAGAAGGCTGGTTGAGAAATGGAGGCTGGTCACAGGGAGCAGAAATGTGCATGCAATTTGCAACAGGAAGAAAGCAAGGCTGACTTTTATAAAAGATGTGCCAAGAACACCTCAGGCTCCAGAAAAGACATGAGACTGGAGCAGGCAAAGCCTTGTTGATTACACAGAGGCAAGATCTAGTACTACCCTTCATTCCAAGGACTTCCATTCTCCTCTGTGAAAAGCTTACTGTAAGACAGAAATTTCTCATAACTGTCCTATTAATTGTATGTGAGAGGAGGTATGGTTTCACCACTTACCTTCAAGAAGGAATGATTGGTAATAACTTCACAAAGTTGTTATCACATCTACTACCTCTTTTCCGTGTATGGTTTACATTACTGTGCACTTATGATGTGCTAGATACAAGGTTAATTACAATAAAGTAAACATTATTATTGCTCCCACTTCATGGATGAGGAATGGGAGTATAATAAACTGTGCACAGATACATAGCTAGTGTACATTTTAATTAGGATTTGAACCCAGATTTATGTAGCTTTAATGACTTTGCCTGTATTCACTCTACTATAGTGGTTTTGCATTTCACAGCTATTTCCCACAAATCCTGTGTGGTTTCCCCTTTCACATATGAGGAGACTGAGACTAAAAGAGGTGAAGAGGGTTGCCCAAAGTGACTCAAGTCCTTGAATGCTGAGGCTGGAATTCTGCAGTTTCCCAGCAAAAGAACCAGGCATGGTGTTCAGACACCAAAGAGGAATCTGCCCTTGATGCTGACCCCAAACAACCAAAAGAAGTCATAAAGAATGAGGAGAGTTAGTATCTCCTAAACAGATTGCCCACTAATTGATGTGCCTTTGGTCTTCCGATGTGCCCTGCTTTTCTCCCTACACAAAATTTGTTCTTTTCAGCTTATTCAGTTTTGCAAGCTTCCACAATCCTTTCACTGAACCTTTTGTTGTTGTTGTTCAAATAGAATTGGATTTCTGTTGCTTTCAATCACAGGATCTTAACTATTACAGTGAATATCCTGAGTATGAAAGATCAAAGCTCGGAAATCAGATTCTAATTCAAGACCATGGGGTGGACACAGGGCAAAGAGAGAGGGACACGGCAGAGGGTTCGAATTCATAAAGATACAAAAGGCAAGTACTGTGGAGAAAGAGGCTTTAGGACAATGGAGGAAGTAGGCTGAATTGTTGGATGCTTGGTTTTTATTGACTTCTGATCTTGTGGTGTTGCAATGGGTTGACCTGGTTTAAAGAAGTCCCAAGGCCTTGCCTATTAGATCACAATGGTTATCTACAAATTACGATAATAAGCACACCAGTGGCAGTACAAATGGCTTCCCAGGTGGCTCAGTGGTAGAGAATCTGACTGCCAAAGCAGGAAATATGAGTTCGATCCCTGGGTTGGGACGATTCCCTGAAGATGGAAATGGCAACCCACCCCAGTATCCTTGCCTAGGAAATCCCTTGGACAGAGAAGCCTGGTGGGCTACAGTCCCTGTAGCCACAAAAGAGTCAGACATGACTTAGCAACTAAAACAACAACAGTGGTGGTACCAAGCAAATCTTTATTCAGAAAGTACTTTGGTATCTTTCTACTTATACTGTGATAGTGCTATCTATTTATGAGGAATACATTTGAAAATCGTAATCTTTCTACTTATACTGTGATAGTGCTATTATGAGGAGACTGAGACTAAAAGAAATTCCTGTGTGGTTTCCCCTTTCACATATGAGGAGACTGAGACTAAAAGAGGTGAAGAGGTTGCCCAAAGTGACTCAAGTCCTTGAATGCTGAGGCTGGAATTCTGCAGTTTCCCAGCAAAGATCCAGGCATGGTGTTCAGACACCAAAGAGGAATCTGCCCTTGATGCTGACCCCAAACAACCAAAAGAAGTCATAAAGAATGAGGAGAGTTAGTATCTCCTAAACAGATTGCCCACTAATTGATGTGCCTTTGGTCTTCCGATGTGCCCTGCTTTTCTCCCTACACAAAATTTGTTCTTTTCAGCTTATTCAGTTTTGCAAGCTTCCACAATCCTTTCACTGAACCTTTTGTTGTTGTTGTTCAAATAGAATTGGATTTCTGTTGCTTTCAATCACAGGATCTTAACTATTACAGTGAATATCCTGAGTATGAAAGATCAAAGCTCGGAAATCAGATTCTAATTCAAGACCATGGGGTGGACACAGGGCAAAGAGAGAGGGACACGGCAGAGGGTTCGAATTCATAAAGATACAAAAGGCAAGTACTGTGGAGAAAGAGGCTTTAGGACAATGGAGGAAGTAGGCTGAATTGTTGGATGCTTGGTTTTTATTGACTTCTGATCTTGTGGTGTTGCAATGGGTTGACCTGGTTTAAAGAAGTCCCAAGGCCTTGCCTATTAGATCACAATGGTTATCTACAAATTACGATAATAAGCACACCAGTGGCAGTACAAATGGCTTCCCAGGTGGCTCAGTGGTAGAGAATCTGACTGCCAAAGCAGGAAATATGAGTTCGATCCCTGGGTTGGGACGATTCCCTGAAGATGGAAATGGCAACCCACCCCAGTATCCTTGCCTAGGAAATCCCTTGGACAGAGAAGCCTGGTGGGCTACAGTCCCTGTAGCCACAAAAGAGTCAGACATGACTTAGCAACTAAAACAACAACAGTGGTGGTACCAAGCAAATCTTTATTCAGAAAGTACTTTGGTATCTTTCTACTTATACTGTGATAGTGCTATCTATTTATGAGGAAACATGAATCCATTTAAAGAAAAAAATCAGAACTAAATGTGGCAAAATGTATAAATGTTATATACAAAATAAAACCCTTTTAAATACTGCATAGTACTGTTATTATTTTATAATGGAGCTAAGGGAACCTGACCTCTAATGACAAAACTAACCAAAAAGCTTGAGTTAAATGTGGATAAATGAAGATGAAACTTTCCCACTTCAACCTCAGTTACCCAGGGATATAACGTCTGGAGAATTTTAACCTTAATTATCCAAAGGTTAATCTTACTTTTTAAAAAAAATTTTTTTTTTCATGAGGAAGCAGAAAGTGCCACCAGATTGATCTCTTTGATTCAGAAACGATATGTGTTATTATTGGGTCAAAACCAAAGCAGGAATAGCAAAGGTAAAAAAAGAAAGTTGTGAAACTAGCTGTAAAAACTTGCCAGACAAGGGATCATGCACCAGTGGAGACATTCACTGAGTAGTTCTGTGTGGCAGAAAAACTCAGTTCTGAAAAAGAGAGCTCCTGGTGGTCCGTCTAATGTAACATCAAATACTGATTCTCTGTATTGGACAGACCTAGGCCACAAGTCTGAACACTGCTGGTTAAAGCAAGTCACACTCTTATTGATCAGGATCATCTTCCATGACATCTACTGAGAATCTAAGGCCCAAAACCATTCAAAATTTATCTGCTTTAACTGTTTAGAGTCATCGTAATGTAAAAGCATTCAGTTTTGCTATCACCCAGACACACGGCACTATAACTGGAAATTTGCCACAAGTTGGTTCTCCTTCTCCTCAAGGGGATGAAGGAGAACATAAAGCACAGGTACATTTTCAGCTCTTCAGGGCCACACCACCTTTTCACTTCAGTGCCATGTTCACAGATCCCACCATGCTTCTGTCAGTTACTTATTTAAGTCTCCTTGGAAATAGAATCATCTGATGTATGAACGAACTGACAAGAAGGTGCCTGTGCAATGGTATTTAAGACTTTGTGAACAATATACTTGACAACAGCTACATAACAGTATAACACTAAAATGTCCCTTAATCAGGCCCTTATGTAGACAAGTCCTGGGGAGAGATTCCATTGGTCAGTTCATCCCACCTTGGACAAGGACTTCCTTGTTCGTGAAACTGACATAGGAACCTCCTGACTTATCCTGAAACATTACTCCAAACGTCACAAGAGGTGTTAGCCAGGGCACAAAAGCTACCTTGTTTGGTCAGTAAATAACCTAAAGGGATGCAAGCAAGATTCTCACCACTGAGCTTGACCAGCAGACATCTTCTAGACAATTCCATTCAGTATGACTGCCATTGCTTGGGACAGCTTCTACAGCAGTGTTCAGAGGAGGAACCCCAAGCCAACGGAGAAGCCCACGCACAAAGTGCAGCATCTCTCCTTCCTCGAGGGCATCTGCTTCAGCACGGCAGATCCTCTGTGGGAACCCCAACACGAGTACACATTATACGTGGGTACAACCCTGCCGATGAAGACGCTAGACAGCTTTCCCTCTCCCCGGCCCATGCTGGGTGGTGATACTCTCTTGGTAGAAATTCACAAAGTCACAGGGGGCACCACTTGACATTTGGTAAATACTGTAAGTAGATTTGTCAGGCATCAAAGTGTCATTTTAACCAAATACACATAAAGTTTAACAGAAAACAGTGAGTTCAACAAGTACTAGGAATTTTCTTTGATGTCTCAAAAAGAAGTGCAAAGAGCTTTCTTAATCATTTCCTATGAAATAATAATTTCCCATCAGCAAAATCTTACAGTGTGCCACTTGAAAAAAAATTTAATCAGTTTTATTTTTCCCAGAAGTTGGTTTCTGAATATTATCCAGGTAGATGTCATTCTTTCAGGTAGAGGTATTAATTGTAGACGAAATGGAAACAAATGAATGCCATGAAGGCCTTACCGTGGCAACTAATAAATCTTCTTAGCATAGCACCTTAATAGAAGGGAGCACCATGAAATTCCATGAGAAGGATAACAACCTCAAACTCTTACCACTGTCTGTGAATAAAATAAGCCCTTAGTGTAATTTTGAGTTATTTAGAATCTGGAGAATGCCAGAAAATCTAATTATTTTTACTGTCTTTTGTTTTTAATAAGGTGAGAGAGAAAATTTTTGTGTTTACTCACTGGCTATGTAGGAAAACCCAAAAATATTTTATGTTTTAAAAATATCTTTAGAATTTTATGACTCTAAATTTGAGGTCTCATTTTGGGGAAGCAATATCAAAAAAATGTCATTAGAATACGTTGGTCATGAGAACAAAGGAAAGTCTTGGCTGCCTCATCAAATAGAGCAACAAATGAACCAAAGTTAACATAAAAAGAGGGAACATAAAAATAACTGAAAACTCTTAACATTAAAAACTGAAACTCTTAAGAAATGAATCTACATCAGACAAGAATACCTCTTTATCTCCTTATGTGGCAAGAAGATAAATAGTGCAAGGTTATAGTTTTCCTTTATCAGACCTCTCCTTTCTGTCTTAAGGTTTTTGCTTTTAGAATTATTGTGTTTATATATTAAAACATATATAAATAAGCACAGTGTACAATCTTTTACATCATTAATCTTATAACAGAAGACAATATATATGTCATATTGATTTTACCATTTGGATTCAAATGTTATAAAAGAGAAAAAGAGTTCATGTATAGGCAAGAATCAAAGCTGCAATGATTTCAGGTATGAAGGGCTGATTGACAATCCCCTCAAAGACATCCACATCACAATCCCAAAATCTGTGACTATGTTACTTTACTTGGCAATAAGGATTTTACTGATGCAAAAGCTGAGGATCTTGAGATGATTGTATACTATTTGAGTGGGTTGGATATAATCACAGGGAGGTAAGAGGTCAGAAAGAAGAAAAGATGTTTAGCTACTATCTTTGAGGATTGGAAGAAGAAGCCAAAAAATGCAGGTGGCCTCTGCAAACTAGAAAAGGAAGAAAACATGAAGACCTGCCAATACCTTGGCTGTAGACTTTTAACTTCCAGAAATGCAAGAGAATAAATTTGTTTTCTTACGCTACTAAGCTTGTGGCGATTTTTTATGACAGCAATATGAAAGTACTGTCTTTTGTTTTAATAAGGTGGAAAAAGCCCTTAGTGTAATTTTGAGTTATTTAGAATCTGGAGAATGCCAGAAAATCTAATTATTTACTGTCTTTTGTTTTAATAAGGTGAGAGAAATTTGTGTTTACTCACTGGCTATGTAGGAAAACCCAAAAATATTTTATGTTTTAAAAATATCTTTAGAATTTTATGACTCTAAATTTGAGGTCTCATTTTGGGGAAGCAATATCAAAAAAATGTCATTAGAATACGTTGGTCATGAGAACAAAGGAAAGTCTTGGCTGCCTCATCAAATAGAGCAACAAATGAACCAAAGTTAACATAAAAAGAGGGAACATAAAAATAACTGAAAACTCTTAACATTAAAAACTGAAACTCTTAAGAAATGAATCTACATCAGACAAGAATACCTCTTTATCTCCTTATGTGGCAAGAAGATAAATAGTGCAAGGTTATAGTTTTCCTTTATCAGACCTCTCCTTTCTGTCTTAAGGTTTTTGCTTTTAGAATTATTGTGTTTATATATTAAAACATATATAAATAAGCACAGTGTACAATCTTTTACATCATTAATCTTATAACAGAAGACAATATATATGTCATATTGATTTTACCATTTGGATTCAAATGTTATAAAAGAGAAAAAGAGTTCATGTATAGGCAAGAATCAAAGCTGCAATGATTTCAGGTATGAAGGGCTGATTGACAATCCCCTCAAAGACATCCACATCACAATCCCAAAATCTGTGACTATGTTACTTTACTTGGCAATAAGGATTTTACTGATGCAAAAGCTGAGGATCTTGAGATGATTGTATACTATTTGAGTGGGTTGGATATAATCACAGGGAGGTAAGAGGTCAGAAAGAAGAAAAGATGTTTAGCTACTATCTTTGAGGATTGGAAGAAGAAGCCAAAAAATGCAGGTGGCCTCTGCAAACTAGAAAAGGAAGAAAACATGAAGACCTGCCAATACCTTGGCTGTAGACTTTTAACTTCCAGAAATGCAAGAGAATAAATTTGTTTTCTTACGCTACTAAGCTTGTGGCGATTTTTTATGACAGCAATATGAAAGTAGTGTGCATTATAACTCTGCACAGATCTTCTTGCTTTAAGAATTTAAAACAAAAAATTATTCATTGCTGGCTCTCAAAGTTTCAAATACCACTGGGGATCTTGGAAATTAAATTTAAGTCATCCTTCGAAGACACTTCAATCACTAATGATATTAGACATAGCAGAAAACCCCATGCTTGAATTCACACTGATAGTTTACAGGGTTTTGTAGGTTCATGGCATTTGTGACATGATTACATTTACAAATATCAGCCCTTTTTATGGAGATGTTGGCTATTATAATTCAATCAATTTGGACACAGATATTTACATGCTTGTAATTTTAGATATTTTTGAAAGTAATATTAGTTTAAGATAAAAATAGGAAATTCAGAGAATTTGGATTAAATAGACTTTCTAGCCTAAACTGGAAAGTTATGCTAACATCTTTATATGGTGGTAAAATCAGAGAGAAGTCATTATCAAAACAGAGCTAATTTTTCTAAATTCACCTTGAGCAAAAGCGTTTTTCTTATTTTATGTTACAGAACAACAATGCACACTTTAAATTGTTTAAAAGTACTAAATGAGCTACATTCCACTTCAATCTGTAACTTACTAACCAATACCAGCTCACAGCTCTCTTTGAGAGATGCAGTCTCAACAGGAAAATACCACTCGAAAAAAAATGAAATATTTAATGTATTAGTAAGAAAAAGATAAAGCATTTGGAAAATTTTGAGTTTTCTTATTTTATACTTATATCAGTGCTTTTAAGTCTCTATAAACCAGTTAAAGGCTCCCATAGAATTTGAGAACTTATGATTTGCTTCATTAGCTTTCTTCTCTCTGGACCAGATATCCTAGAGCATGGCATAAGAACAGAGTTTACAGCTAATTAAAATACTATTGTAGAACTGAAATAGTTTATACTGGGGCAAAGTTGAGGGGAGGGCAGTATTAACTGTTTCTGAACTTGGCAGTCCCTATGCTTGACAAAACAAAACAAACAAAAAGCGAATAAAAAAACAGACATGCAAGACAGACTTAAGTAAACTCAAGGAAAAATAGTATTTACCCCCTTTCTCCAGACAAACCATAAACAAATACACCCAACCAGTCAAGTTAAAATCAGGTCTTGGGGACTTACCTAGTGGTTCAGTGGCTAAGACTCCATGCTTCCAATGCAGGCGACTTGGGTTTGATCCCTGGTCAGGTAACTAGATCCCACATGCTGCAACTAAGAGTTTGCATGCCACAGCTAAAGATCCTGCTCAGAGCAATGAAGATTCCATGAGCTAAGACCCAGTGCCGCCACATATATAAATACTAAAAACAAAATAACAACAACCCAAAACAAGTCTTTCTGACTAGAATGACAGAAGTCAAGAGTATGACCACCAAGTTAAACAAAGTCAACTCAACCAGGATGTAGCAAACACAATTATACATCAGAGCTTGATCACTGAGGCAGGACTCTAGGATCCACCCACAATGGTGGCAGAAAGACCAAAGTGAAGCATAAAAGGACTGAGATGGTCTAGTTCAGAAATCAGGAATATGAGTAAGTGAGGCTGGTCAAGGTAATCTTTTTTTTTTTTTTTTTAAACCTTTATTTTACTTTTAACTTTTACAGAGTTTTGTTGTTCACAGACATGCATGTTCTCAGATTAGTCACATGTATATCCCCCCCTTCCCTCCCCTCCCGACCATCACACAGCACCCCCGAAGGATCCCCTTTTCTCACAGAGCAATGACTAGAGCTATTTTCTTCACTTATGATAGTATAGGCCTTCATGCTACTTCCTTTACACCTCTCACCCACTGTTCCTTCCCCACAGTGTCCATATGTCCACTGTCCATGTCTGTCTTTCCGTCGCTTCACTGCATGTGCCATCATCACCATCCTACTAGATTCCATATATATGTGTTAATATACTGTATTTGTCCTTCTCTTTCTGACTGACTTCACTTTTTAGGATACGTTCTAGATCCAGCCACCTCATGAGGGCTGATTCTTCTGCATTTCTCTTTACAGCTGTGTAGTATTCCATTGTATATATGTACCAGAGCTTTTGGATCCATTTGTTCGTCGATGGGCATCTAGGTTCCTTCCATGTTCTAGCTATTGTATAGAGAGCTGCAATGAACATTGGGGTACAGGTGCTTCTTTCAGTTTTGATTTCGTCAGGGTATAAGCCTAAGAGTGGGATGCGAAAAACCATAAAAACAGACATGCAAGACAGACTTAAGTAAACTCAAGGAAAAATAGTATTTACCCCCTTTCTCCAGACAAACCATAAACAAATACACCCAACCAGTCAAGTTAAAATCAGGTCTTGGGGACTTACCTAGTGGTTCAGTGGCTAAGACTCCATGCTTCCAATGCAGGCGACTTGGGTTTGATCCCTGGTCAGGTAACTAGATCCCACATGCTGCAACTAAGAGTTTGCATGCCACAGCTAAAGATCCTGCTCAGAGCAATGAAGATTCCATGAGCTAAGACCCAGTGCCGCCACATATATAAATACTAAAAACAAAATAACAACAACCCAAAACAAGTCTTTCTGACTAGAATGACAGAAGTCAAGAGTATGACCACCAAGTTAAACAAAGTCAACTCAACCAGGATGTAGCAAACACAATTATACATCAGAGCTTGATCACTGAGGCAGGACTCTAGGATCCACCCACAATGGTGGCAGAAAGACCAAAGTGAAGCATAAAAGGACTGAGATGGTCTAGTTCAGAAATCAGGAATATGAGTAAGTGAGGCTGGTCAAGGTAATCTTTTTTTTTTTTTTTTTAAACCTTTATTTTACTTTTAACTTTTACAGAGTTTTGTTGTTCACAGACATGCATGTTCTCAGATTAGTCACATGTATATCCCCCCCTTCCCTCCCCTCCCGACCATCACACAGCACCCCTGAAGGATCCCCTTTTCTCACAGAGCAATGACTAGAGCTATTTTCTTCACTTATGATAGTATAGGCCTTCATGCTACTTCCTTTACACCTCTCACCCACTGTTCCTTCCCCACAGTGTCCATATGTCCACTGTCCATGTCTGTCTTTCTGGCGCTTCACTGCATGTGCCATCATCACCATCCTACTAGATTCCATATATATGTGTTAATATACTGTATTTGTCCTTCTCTTTCTGACTGACTTCACTTTTTAGGATACGTTCTAGATCCAGCCACCTCATGAGGGCTGATTCTTCTGCATTTCTCTTTACAGCTGTGTAGTATTCCATTGTATATATGTACCAGAGCTTTTGGATCCATTTGTTCAGCGATGGGCATCTAGGTTCCTTCCATGTTCTAGCTATTGTATAGAGAGCTGCAATGAACATTGGGGTACAGGTGCTTCTTTCAGTTTTGATTTCGTCAGGGTATAAGCCTAAGAGTGGGATTGCTGGGTCATATGGTGCTTCTATTTTTAGTTTTTTAAGAAATCTCCAGACTGTCTTCCATAGAGGCTGTATCAATTTACACTCCCACCAGCAATGCAGGAGTGTTCCCTTTTCTCCGCAGCCTCTCCAGCATTTATTGTCTGTCGATTTGTGGATGATGGCCATTCTGACGGGTGTGAGGTGATATCTCATTGTAGTTTTGATTTGCATTTCTCTAATTATTAGTGAAGTTGAGCATCGTTTCATGTGTTTTTGGGCCATCTGTATGTCATCGTTGGAGAGGTGTCTGTTTAGGTCCTTTTCCCATTTTTTGATTGGGTTGTTCGTTTTTCCGCTGCTGAGTTGTCTGAGTTGCTTGTAGATTTTGGAGATTAATTCTTTGTCTGGTCAAGGTAATCTTGATGGAACCTCCATCCTTTATACCTAAAGGCAGAACAAAGGCCACCAGAGCTGCAAACTAATGTGAAACAAAACCAAAACAGCAATAAACAAACAAAAATGGGTTTATTAACCTGCCAGGTGGGTTTCCCTGGTAGCTCAGTGGTAAAGAGTTCGTCTGCCAATTCAGAAGACACGGGTTCAATGCCCGATCCAGGATGACTGCACATGCTGAGGAGCAGCTAAGCCTGTGAGCCACAACTGTGAAGCCTGTGCTCCAGAGCCTTGGAGCTGCAACTACTGAGCCCATGTGCTGCAATTATTGAAGTCCTCGTGCCCTAGAGCCCGAGGTCCACGACAAGAGAAATCACCACAACAAGAAGCCTGCTCACCTCTACTAGAGAGTAGCCCATCTTCCTGTCTTTCACTGCATGTGCCATCATCACCATCCTACTAGATTCCATATATATGTGTTAATATACTGTATTTGTCCTTCTCTTTCTGACTGACTTCACTTTTTAGGATACGTTCTAGATCCAGCCACCTCATGAGGGCTGATTCTTCTGCATTTCTCTTTACAGCTGTGTAGTATTCCATTGTATATATGTACCAGAGCTTTTGGATCCATTTGTTCGTCGATGGGCATCTAGGTTCCTTCCATGTTCTAGCTATTGTATAGAGAGCTGCAATGAACATTGGGGTACAGGTGCTTCTTTCAGTTTTGATTTCGTCAGGGTATAAGCCTAAGAGTGGGATTGCTGGGTCATATGGTGCTTCTATTTTTAGTTTTTTAAGAAATCTCCAGACTGTCTTCCATAGAGGCTGTATCAATTTACACTCCCACCAGCAATGCAGGAGTGTTCCTTTTTCTCCGCAGCCTCTCCAGCATTTATTGTCTGTCGATTTGTGGATGATGGCCATTCTGACGGGTGTGAGGTGATATCTCATTGTAGTTTTGATTTGCATTTCTCTAATTATTAGTGAAGTTGAGCATCGTTTCATGTGTTTTTGGGCCATCTGTATGTCATCGTTGGAGAGGTGTCTGTTTAGGTCCTTTTCCCATTTTTTGATTGGGTTGTTCGTTTTTCCGCTGCTGAGTTGTCTGAGTTGCTTGTAGATTTTGGAGATTAATTCTTTGTCTGGTCAAGGTAATCTTGATGGAACCTCCATCCTTTATACCTAAAGGCAGAACAAAGGCCACCAGAGCTGCAAACTAATGTGAAACAAAACCAAAACAGCAATAAACAAACAAAAATGGGTTTATTAACCTGCCAGGTGGGTTTCCCTGGTAGCTCAGTGGTAAAGAGTTCGTCTGCCAATTCAGAAGACACGGGTTCAATGCCCGATCCAGGATGACTGCACATGCTGAGGAGCAGCTAAGCCTGTGAGCCACAACTGTGAAGCCTGTGCTCCAGAGCCTTGGAGCTGCAACTACTGAGCCCATGTGCTGCAATTATTGAAGTCCTCGTGCCCTAGAGCCCGAGGTCCACGACAAGAGAAATCACCACAACAAGAAGCCTGCTCACCTCTACTAGAGAGTAGCCCATGCTCCCTGCAACTAAAGAAGAGCCTGTGGCAGCAGTGAAAATCCAGCATAGCCAAAAATAAATAAATAAATAAAATTAAAAACAAAACAAATTTGCCAGGTAAGGGAATCCGCATCACTGAAGGAATTTGCTAAGTATACATAGTTCTCCAAGGAGGAAAAAGTCAGTGATCTTTAAGCATTGAAAGGGAAGTTTCTCATCGTTGTACTAGTAAAGCATTGAAAATGAGCCCTCTAGATAGGCTAGTATCAAGGGCTATACATGGTTAGATAAATTCTGTTGATTATTAGCTAGGAAAGAGTTTCTGGTTAGGTCCTTTAAGGGTCTGGGGTACTGAGTTACTCCAAGTGCATGGTTCTTCAACAGGTTCAACTGTTAAGAGGGACTTGTAATGAACCACACCATTCACTTTTGAACACTCTTAGCAAGCACTGCCGTAAACACAAGGCTGTAATGGTGTAATGGTATATACATATATATATATATATATATATATATATATATATATATATATATATAAAGGACTCCTAATTGTGTTCTTAGACTTATCCAAATGATGAAATGCCCTACAAAGGTTCTAGTGACCCAGAAACTATACCATCTTTTGAAATTGGAGATGGAGAGATGACAAAGTAACAGGGAAACGGTAGAGGGCACTCTGGCTGGTCTGCTGTCTCAGACTGTCAGCTAGGGTCCAGGAAGAAGGAAGTAGTATTATTACTGGCATCTATACTTGTTTTTCATTTGGTCCTTTGTTTCTGTGTTGTTGAACATAGAACAACTACTAGAGGAACATCTCTTTTTAATTAACAAAGCTTTTATTATTTAGACTGAGCACAGTCCCAGTAGGGGCATGCTTACAGTTTGCTATTAATGAATACAATAATAATCAAGCTTCTTAGAAACCTTGCATGACACATGCTGAGGAGCAGCTAAGCCTGTGAGCCACAACTGTGAAGCCTGTGCTCCAGAGCCTTGGAGCTGCAACTACTGAGCCCATGTGCTGCAATTATTGAAGTCCTCGTGCCCTAGAGCCCGAGGTCCACGACAAGAGAAATCACCACAACAAGAAGCCTGCTCACCTCTACTAGAGAGTAGCCCATGCTCCCTGCAACTAAAGAAGAGCCTGTGGCAGCAGTGAAAATCCAGCATAGCCAAAAATAAATAAATAAATAAAATTAAAAACAAAACAAATTTGCCAGGTAAGGGAATCCGCATCACTGAAGGAATTTGCTAAGTATACATAGTTCTCCAAGGAGGAAAAAGTCAGTGATCTTTAAGCATTGAAAGGGAAGTTTCTCATCGTTGTACTAGTAAAGCATTGAAAATGAGCCCTCTAGATAGGCTAGTATCAAGGGCTATACATGGTTAGATAAATTCTGTTGATTATTAGCTAGGAAAGAGTTTCTGGTTAGGTCCTTTAAGGGTCTGGGGTACTGAGTTACTCCAAGTGCATGGTTCTTCAACAGGTTCAACTGTTAAGAGGGACTTGTAATGAACCACACCATTCACTTTTGAACACTCTTAGCAAGCACTGCCGTAAACACAAGGCTGTAATGGTGTAATGGTATATACATATATATATATATATATATATATATATATATATATATATATATATATAAAGGACTCTAATTGTGTTCTTAGACTTATCCAAATGATGAAATGCCCTACAAAGGTTCTAGTGACCCAGAAACTATACCATCTTTTGAAATTGGAGATGGAGAGATGACAAAGTAACAGGGAAACGGTAGAGGGCACTCTGGCTGGTCTGCTGTCTCAGACTGTCAGCTAGGGTCCAGGAAGAAGGAAGTAGTATTATTACTGGCATCTATACTTGTTTTTCATTTGGTCCTTTGTTTCTGTGTTGTTGAACATAGAACAACTACTAGAGGAACATCTCTTTTTAATTAACAAAGCTTTTATTATTTAGACTGAGCACAGTCCCAGTAGGGGCATGCTTACAGTTTGCTATTAATGAATACAATAATAATCAAGCTTCTTAGAAACCTTTTATTAATATTATGGCCATTTGGAATGAATATATCAACATAAGCTCAGTTGCTCTAAACAATACTTGATGCTAATAAATCTATTCCTGGGTATGTTCTAACCAATCAAACATGTTAGCTTCCTGAGGCGTAATAAACTATGATTAAGGAGACCACAGAAAGAGGCTGTTTTTTCCTTTTCTATGCTAAGTTCAATATACACAGTAAAAAACGTTGTGTATTTTTTCATCTATTTAGTGCTAGAATACATAGAATTGTCAAAAGAATTTTGGTTTGTCAAAATTCAGGACTAACATGGCTAAACCTAAAAAGGGTTGAGTTTACCATATATAAATTTTACCTTATTCACAAAAAGAGAATTTGGATATTTCTCATGACAAAGAGAGAACTAAGAATTTGAAATACAACTTCCAATCAGCCGTAGATGAAATATCTGAAATAGGCTTCAGAATATACCAAGTTGGTAACAGATGCTAACTAGACTGACTGTGATGATCACTCTACAATACGTACATATATTGAATCATGTGTACTCCTAAAACTAATATAATGTTATATGTCAACTTAATCTTAATTTTTAAAATGTAATTAACTAAAATATATATACCAAGGTAGGGAGTAGAAGGGGTTAAAAATGAAGGACGATTTAGCAATTCATAAATGTTGGAGCTGGGAGGTGGACATGGGGGGAGGTTCATGAAATTATTTTCTCTCACTCTTTATATGTTTGAAAATTGCCACAATAAAGTTGAGCAAATAACTTTTAAGCTGGGGAAAGGCTTTTATCTGGAGAATCCTGACCTAGTGTTTCAGTGCCAGGCACAGTGCTCCAAATACTGAGCATTAGATAATGAATGCTCACCATGAGCCACGTTCTGAGCTGCATCCTTTACATGCATTGTCTAACTCAGTACGGGCAGTCCTGTAAAGTGGCTGTGAACAGTCTCACTCTATAAAGAAGGAAACTGAGGCAAAGGATGTTAGGACAATTGTTTCAAGTACCAGGGCTTGGAAACGAAGAAGCCAGGCTTCAGATCTGACTCCAAAGCCAGTTTTGCTTTGATACGGGTTTTGGTTTTGTGTTGAGGTGTCCGTGTGTGCGCGCGCACTTACAGTGCTTTAATATTAAGAACTATTCTAGTAGCTGGGAAAAACATAAAAAAATGTTTTCCTTTTCTATGCTAAGTTCAATATACACAGTAAAAACGTTGTGTATTTTTCATCTATTTAGTGCTAGAATACATAGAATTGTCAAAAGAATTTTGGTTTGTCAAAATTCAGGACTAACATGGCTAAACCTAAAAAGGGTTGAGTTTACCATATATAAATTTTACCTTATTCACAAAAAGAGAATTTGGATATTTCTCATGACAAAGAGAGAACTAAGAATTTGAAATACAACTTCCAATCAGCCGTAGATGAAATATCTGAAATAGGCTTCAGAATATACCAAGTTGGTAACAGATGCTAACTAGACTGACTGTGATGATCACTCTACAATACGTACATATATTGAATCATGTGTACTCCTAAAACTAATATAATGTTATATGTCAACTTAATCTTAATTTTTAAAATGTAATTAACTAAAATATATATACCAAGGTAGGGAGTAGAAGGGGTTAAAAATGAAGGACGATTTAGCAATTCATAAATGTTGGAGCTGGGAGGTGGACATGGGGGGAGGTTCATGAAATTATTTTCTCTCACTCTTTATATGTTTGAAAATTGCCACAATAAAGTTGAGCAAATAACTTTTAAGCTGGGGAAAGGCTTTTATCTGGAGAATCCTGACCTAGTGTTTCAGTGCCAGGCACAGTGCTCCAAATACTGAGCATTAGATAATGAATGCTCACCATGAGCCACGTTCTGAGCTGCATCCTTTACATGCATTGTCTAACTCAGTACGGGCAGTCCTGTAAAGTGGCTGTGAACAGTCTCACTCTATAAAGAAGGAAACTGAGGCAAAGGATGTTAGGACAATTGTTTCAAGTACCAGGGCTTGGAAACGAAGAAGCCAGGCTTCAGATCTGACTCCAAAGCCAGTTTTGCTTTGATACGGGTTTTGGTTTTGTGTTGAGGTGTCCATGTGTGCGCGCGCACTTACAGTGCTTTAATATTAAGAACTATTTTCTCACATTATTGCTGTTCAGTTTTGTAAAAAATTATATAAGAAAAGATGCCCAGATTTCTTTCTCCATGAAAAATCAAGATGTTATATGTGAACATTTTTCTGGCATGCTTTAAAAAATCTGGTTAGCTCCTGTTAGAGCAGGTTGATCAGGAAACGTTACTGTCCCAAGGTCCGTCTCACCTACTTGGTAAGTCTTTCTTGATCACACAGCCCCCGTGGAGGATCCCTTCTGATTCCTGCATCTTTTTAGGGTCAGTCTGTCAATGAATATTGAGAACTAGGTTCTGGGAGATACTCACTTTCTGTGACTCCCTGGGCAATCCAGCCAGATTGTAAATTCTTGCATTCCATCAAAAGATCCTGAATCTCCCTTCTATTTTATATTCACATACAACTCCAAGAAAATTCACTTACAAGACTATATTAGTGAAGCAACTGAAGTACAGGAAAGAACAAACTGATCCATCTTGAACCACCTACTATGTGCTTTACAAATACTGATTAGGTGGTGAACATATGTGATACCGTTCTATTTTCATTGCAAAAATTTTAATGTAAAGGGATTATTGTTCCCATTTTACAATGCTTGCAATGTTTGAGGGTGTCCAGAATGGAGGACAAAACATTCATGCTTTTTATCTGGTATGTGGTTTTATTATTTTCTAGTAGAGTGACTTTGTTTCCTTTCCCTGAACCTCAGTTTCTTCATGTGTAAAATGGTTGTATTCATGCTAACTGGCTTCCTAGGTGGCGCTAGTGGTAAAGAACCCGACTGCCAACACAGGAGATACAGGAGGTGTGGGTTAGGTCTCCCGGTTGGGAAGATCCCCTGGAGGAGGGCATGGCAACCCACTCTGTTACTCTCTTGCCTAGAGAACCCCATATACCAAGAAGCCCAACAGGCTGCAGTCCTTAGGGTCACACAGAGTCAGACATGACTGAAGCAACTTAGCACATATGCATGCGTGAAAGAATTACACTGAGGATAAAATCAAACTGCTCAGTACCTAGATATACACAAATATATATCTTCCTTTGGGTGAAGGTTTACTATCCCAGATGGTGGCACAAGAATCATTTCCCAGAGGTCTCCAGAGAAGACGTACTTTTCCAATTAGTGATAATATCAAGTGGCATTGGAGTTCTCAGCCAGGCCAGGTCTCAGTCCTCCCTGGCTCCACAACCCCCTTCCTGCCGGCTCTAGATTTAGCCCCGTCCTCATCACAATCCCTGGAGGAACTGCATACAGGAGAAAAATGTCCCATTTTGTCCTCACCCTCACCAAGACAGTGACTCCCCTTAACACTGCAGTTGAAGACCCTACCTTTGACTCAGGCACAGAGTCCTGATTCTATCTTTGCTGCTTCCTGGAATTGTCACCTGTTAGGACAAGTGCTTCCATCCCCCTGCCCTGGTGGACCCGTGCTTCTCCTAGGTAGTCTGGATCACCACGAACATCAGATACTGGACTACACCATGAGTTGTCAAAATCTACTCTGCTGGACGATGAGGGCAAGGACCGTGTCTTGTTAATCACTGGATTCCAAAATCTAATAGAGTCCAAGGCACAAAATAGGAAATTCATAATATTTGTTGAATGTTAGAAGAATAAAACATTTCAAATGTGTGAAAGTTCACACTACAGAGTCGGATTCTTTATTCTCACTATTTTGCTTTATTATTTTGAACATTGGTGAGTTTCAGTAGACTGTTTGATTGTGCTATTTGCTTTTCACACTGTCAACGATGTGACCAGTTGGTAAGCAAAGTCATGACAAGTTTACAGAACAATCAGGTTAGTGATGTAATGAGCAATAAAATCATAAAAATAATGAACATGGTTCTATCATGAGTTAGCCAATAAATAACAATAAATCATTGTTAAAATCTAATTAGGGATGAATCTTACCAGTAGAAAAATATCTATACAAATAAAAGTTAACACAATTTTACTCAGAGAAGTTGAGACTCACAAAATATAGGCATATGCCATTTTCTGTGCTTTCCTTTACTGTGTTTCACAGGTATCAACATGTTACACAAATTAAAAGCTTGTGGAAACTCCACATCCAGTAAGTCATGCTTACTTCATGTCTCTGTATCACATTTTGGTAATTCTTGATATAGTTCCAACTTGTTCATTATTGTTACATGAATTAGGGTGATCTGTGATCAGTAATTTTTTCTGTTACTATTGAAATTGTTTTGGCATTTTTTAGCATCAAGTATATTTTAATTAAGGTACATTTTTTAAGCACAATGCTATGCATACTTAATAGGCCACAGTAGAGTGCAAACATAGCTTTTATGTGCATTGGGAAATAAGCAACGTTGTATAATTTACTTTATTGTAATATTTGCTTTTCTGCAGAGGCAGGAACTCTGAGGTATGACTATATAAGGCAAAGAACTGGATTCAAAAGGAAAACTCAAAGTTATGGTTAGCAAAATGACAGAAACAAAATAACTATAGATGAACCAAGTGTTCGTGGTAAAATATACTCAGAAAATAAAGTGGCCAATTCATCCCGGTTCATTTGGGACATGCCTGGCTTTAGCACATCCCACATCCAGGGAAACACCTCAGCCTCAGGCAAAGCAGAGTGACTGGTCGTCCTAAAAACAATTATAAAATCTGATCCTGTTAAAAATAATTTGGGCTCTACTACTTAGAGCTATATTACCCTGGGTTTTCACCTTAGTTTTCTTATCAATAATCAGGGCTAATAGTTGCACTTACTTCATAGGTTCCTGCGAGGATAAACTAAAATAATGCACAGAAAGTATCTAGTACAAAGTAAACTCTCAAAACACTTCATAGTTATTATTATTATTATTTGTGCAATGTCATAAACTAAGTAAAAATTCAGAATAAGTCTTTTCTCCAAATCTCCTATTTATCTTCTTTAACACTATGTATACGTATACACTGAATGTATTAGCCAAGAACTTCTAAAAATGGTGGTTTGCTGTGAGGTGCCCTGTGGTGAGAAGCAGTAGATGGCTACTCTCATCTTTGTACATGGATAGATAGACTTGACCTCTAGGCCTTGAAAGGAACATTAAAGCTTTAAAGAGAGCCCTGATCACCTTCATATTACCATGCTGCAGAAGACGGTGGGTGTAGTATCAGCATGCAAAACACAGGGCAACATTAAATTCAGACCCACCTGAGGGAAGGGCTACACGCAACCTAGCTCATTCCAGGAACTCAATACTGGCTGCCATTTTGAGTGGGGAGTAGCAGCTGCTGCCCTGCCTCAGGCAGATTCCAGCTAGGATAAATAAGAGACACGATCTGTGATCAGTAATTTTTCTGTTACTATTGAAATTGTTTTGGCATTTTTTAGCATCAAGTATATTTTAATTAAGGTACATTTTTTAAGCACAATGCTATGCATACTTAATAGGCCACAGTAGAGTGCAAACATAGCTTTTATGTGCATTGGGAAATAAGCAACGTTGTATAATTTACTTTATTGTAATATTTGCTTTTCTGCAGAGGCAGGAACTCTGAGGTATGACTATATAAGGCAAAGAACTGGATTCAAAAGGAAAACTCAAAGTTATGGTTAGCAAAATGACAGAAACAAAATAACTATAGATGAACCAAGTGTTCGTGGTAAAATATACTCAGAAAATAAAGTGGCCAATTCATCCCGGTTCATTTGGGACATGCCTGGCTTTAGCACATCCCACATCCAGGGAAACACCTCAGCCTCAGGCAAAGCAGAGTGACTGGTCGTCCTAAAAACAAAAATAAAATCTGATCCTGTTAAAAATAATTTGGGCTCTACTACTTAGAGCTATATTACCCTGGGTTTTCACCTTAGTTTTCTTATCAATAATCAGGGCTAATAGTTGCACTTACTTCATAGGTTCCTGCGAGGATAAACTAAAATAATGCACAGAAAGTATCTAGTACAAAGTAAACTCTCAAAACACTTCATAGTTATTATTATTATTATTTGTGCAATGTCATAAACTAAGTAAAAATTCAGAATAAGTCTTTTCTCCAAATCTCCTATTTATCTTCTTTAACACTATGTATACGTATACACTGAATGTATTAGCCAAGAACTTCTAAAAATGGTGGTTTGCTGTGAGGTGCCCTGTGGTGAGAAGCAGTAGATGGCTACTCTCATCTTTGTACATGGATAGATAGACTTGACCTCTAGGCCTTGAAAGGAACATTAAAGCTTTAAAGAGAGCCCTGATCACCTTCATATTACCATGCTGCAGAAGACGGTGGGTGTAGTATCAGCATGCAAAACACAGGGCAACATTAAATTCAGACCCACCTGAGGGAAGGGCTACACGCAACCTAGCTCATTCCAGGAACTCAATACTGGCTGCCATTTTGAGTGGGGAGTAGCAGCTGCTGCCCTGCCTCAGGCAGATTCCAGCTAGGATAAATAAGAGACACTGGTTTTGAAAAGAAACTCTTGTTAAAACAAATAAGCAGCCAATCAAAGTGTCAAGAACTCTCAGATACTGTTGTGTCATCATTTGGGCTTGAGTCACAAAGCTGCCTATTGCTTCTGGTGCCATGACTTAATTAAACCCTCTCATTTTGGTCATAGCTTCACCATCCCTTCTTTTGGGGCCTGAGGCAGAAGATTCTAGGGCCAGAATCATTCTAGAACTAGGGGAGAAGCTGTAGGGATGGAAGGAGATGTAGCAGATGGAAATGACTGCCAAGAGAGGTCTTTATCCCCTGTGTGATCCTTGACAGTATTTCACTCCCTGGTCCCATTCATTTTAGCTTCTTCCCAGCTCCATCTGCTCTGATGGAGCTACCTTTTTTTTTTTTTTTTTTTTTTTCAGCTGTCAGTACAGAAATTGGGTCTGTATCTCAGAAATCCCCAAAGCTCTCAACAGCTCTCAAACTCTCCATGCACATCCGTCACAAATATGCAGGTAGGCCTCTGAATCCATCGTAGAACCGCTTCTAAGGCTGGACTGGGGCAAGGACCATCTGCAGTCTGAGATAAGCTGCACAAGTCAGGAGAGACAATCAGAGTGGCCTCTAAAGCAAGTCCAGAGCTAAGCCTCACAACAAAGGCTGGTTGACCCGAAAACCAAGAAAGCTTGAATCAATCTACCTGGAAACCTGCTGGGGTGTATTCTAAGGCACATGCCTCTGGCTACTTTCCTGCTATCAATCTCCTTTTGGCCTGTGGTAGGGAAACTAGCTGAGTTTTGTCAATGAATGAGGAAGCCTCTGCAAGAGAAATGTTTTTAGAATGACGAACTTTGTGAACAGTCATTCTGGAACATCATTAAGAAAATCAGGATGCGTGGGCTCCAATATTTTGGCCACCTGATTTGAGTGGGGAGTGGGTGTAGTATCAGCATGCAAAACACAGGGCAACATTAAATTCAGACCCACCTGAGGGAAGGGCTACACGCAACCTAGCTCATTCCAGGAACTCAATACTGGCTGCCATTTTGAGTGGGGAGTAGCAGCTGCTGCCCTGCCTCAGGCAGATTCCAGCTAGGATAAATAAGAGACACTGGTTTTGAAAAGAAACTCTTGTTAAAACAAATAAGCAGCCAATCAAAGTGTCAAGAACTCTCAGATACTGTTGTGTCATCATTTGGGCTTGAGTCACAAAGCTGCCTATTGCTTCTGGTGCCATGACTTAATTAAACCCTCTCATTTTGGTCATAGCTTCACCATCCCTTCTTTTGGGGCCTGAGGCAGAAGATTCTAGGGCCAGAATCATTCTAGAACTAGGGGAGAAGCTGTAGGGATGGAAGGAGATGTAGCAGATGGAAATGACTGCCAAGAGAGGTCTTTATCCCCTGTGTGATCCTTGACAGTATTTCACTCCCTGGTCCCATTCATTTTAGCTTCTTCCCAGCTCCATCTGCTCTGATGGAGCTACCTTTTTTTTTTTTTCAGCTGTCAGTACAGAAATTGGGTCTGTATCTCAGAAATCCCCAAAGCTCTCAACAGCTCTCAAACTCTCCATGCACATCCGTCACAAATATGCAGGTAGGCCTCTGAATCCATCGTAGAACCGCTTCTAAGGCTGGACTGGGGCAAGGACCATCTGCAGTCTGAGATAAGCTGCACAAGTCAGGAGAGACAATCAGAGTGGCCTCTAAAGCAAGTCCAGAGCTAAGCCTCACAACAAAGGCTGGTTGACCCGAAAACCAAGAAAGCTTGAATCAATCTACCTGGAAACCTGCTGGGGTGTATTCTAAGGCACATGCCTCTGGCTACTTTCCTGCTATCAATCTCCTTTTGGCCTGTGGTAGGGAAACTAGCTGAGTTTTGTCAATGAATGAGGAAGCCTCTGCAAGAGAAATGTTTTTAGAATGACGAACTTTGTGAACAGTCATTCTGGAACATCATTAAGAAAATCAGGATGCGTGGGCTCCAATATTTTGGCCACCTGATGCGAAGAGGCAACTCAATGGAAAAGACTCTGATGTTAGGAAAAATAGAAGGCAGAAGGAGAAGGGGATGACAGAGGATGAGATGGTTGGATGGCATCACCGACTCAATGGACATGAGTTTGAGCAAGCTCTGGGAGATGGTGAAGGACAGGGAAACCTAGTTTGCCACAGTCCATGCGGTCACAAAGAGTTGGACATGACTGAACTGGGCTGAAGTGGGAAGGAGTGTTTTAAAACTGAGCAATGAAAAATTGAGGCATATTCTGTGGTTTGTTCAATAAAAAGGGAATGTGTCCCCAGGGGGCCTTGCTGAGTGGGCAGGTGTAACTGATGGATGACACGGGTGTGGTGAAAAGACTCAGATATGACACAGTGGTGGGAGTGAACCCTTTGCAAAATCAGATTACTAGTTTATAGGAGAAATGTAAACAGTAGGACAAGTCACTTGGATATTGCGAAAATTGTGAAGGTGTTCATGAATAATTGAAATGTGAGAAAGATTGTCTTTTGAAATTACCCATTCCTTCTCTCTGGCCTAATGGGATTTGAGGACTCCTAGATAAAGATTTCACTTTAGGAATGCATTGAACTTGATTTTCCTTGATTCGCAAACCACCCTAGGCTTGTTTTCCACCTGCATTCCCTCCCCTAGGCTATGAAGTCCAGTCTTGCTCCTGCTAAGACCATCTCTCTCCTCTCAGCACCCTTCTCTGGCATTACGAGTCTCAGGGCTTTGACAGGCCCCAGGGAGTCCTAGTAAATATTCTCCATGATATCCTGATGGGATATTCCATATGAACTGCTGTGTTTAGGTGTGTTTTCTCTATAACTTTTCAAAAGAAAATAATACACGCTTAATGTTGAAATGAACCCAGCCCTCCCCTTTCCTTCCCAACCTGACTTGTGTGTCTGCATTTAATTAATTGGGCTCATTGCTGAAAGGTCATCTGATGTGCACAAACAATTAAGCGCAATTAGTTGGGTACACCCATAAGGGCTCCTAATCTATTATGCTTGGCAAATTTGGGCAGACAAAATTCTAGATGTTGTTTCCAAATCTGGTTCTTCTGAGCCTGCTGCACTCACTCTTGGCAATAAATGTGCAAATGTAGAGCTGATTCACATGTTCAGGCTTTTATGATGTTCTAATGCTTTGTCATGGCTTCCAGGCCCAGTTGTCCTTGTTTTGAGAAACACTGAAATCTCCTTTTGTCCAATTCAATTCATTTCAGCATATATACAAGACACCTTTGAGGCCCATGCTTCATTTGTTTCAAATTCCCTTTCCCAGCATTCAGTAGTAAAAAACCCTTCTGCCAACGCAGAACACACAGGAGTTGCTGGTTTGCTCCCTGGATTGGGAAGATCCTCTAGAGAAGGAAATGGCAACCCATCCCAGTCTATTGCCTGGGAAATCCCGTGGACAGAAGAGCCTGGCAGGCTATAGTCTATAGGGGTTGCAAAAGAGTTGTACACGACTGAGCGACTAAGCAAATTCCCAACATTCACTGTGTATTGAGCACTGACTGAGATGTGTCATACTTATCATCTTATTCTAGCTTGATTACTTCTGGATGTTTATTGCCCGAGAAATAATTTTCAGCTCTTTGGTTTTTTTGAAATGAGTATATAGATGTTTTTGAAGTCAAGTCTTTTGTTGTTAATGTTGTTTAATTTTATGTACTCGTCTTCCCAATGAATTCTTTGCCTTTTTCCTTCTTTCCTTTTTTTTTTTTTTAGTGTGTGCAAGAATCATAAAAAATAGAAAACCCTTCCAGAGGGAACTTCCTTGTCACATTCGCCATGCAAGGACCACTCCACATTTAGTACATGACACCCGTGCTCCATTCGACCTATCTTATCTACTAATAGTAACTATGGGACTCAGCAAGTCAATCTCTGCTGGTCTCAGTTAAGCGATCCATAGAAGGGGAATGATTGTGACTTGGCGACAGGTAGTTGTTTCCAAAGTCTAAAACATCTCTCCACTTTCCAGTTCTGATCATGTTGGTTTCTTTTGCCCTATTTTATTTCTTTAATTTTATTTGAATAATATTACATTTTAAAAAATTATGTGGACCATTCTTTTTTAAAATCTTTATTGAATCTGTTACAATATTACTTTTGTTTTATATTTTGCTGTTTTTGGGTGTAAGGCATGTGGGATCTTAGCTCCACAACCAGGGATCAAACTCACACCCTGTACTGGAAGGTGAAGTCTTAAACACTGGACAACCAAAGAAGCCCTATGTTTTAAATTATTATGAATTTTATAATTGCACAAATATTGCTAGTACATACATAAGCAAAGATGTGACATGATTCATCACTCCAGAAAAGGTCAACCACAACCTTTGAGGCCCATGCTTCATTTGTTTCAAATTCCCTTTCCCAGCATTCAGTAGTAAAAAACCCTTCTGCCAACGCAGAACACACAGGAGTTGCTGGTTTGCTCCCTGGATTGGGAAGATCCTCTAGAGAAGGAAATGGCAACCCATCCCAGTCTATTGCCTGGGAAATCCCGTGGACAGAAGAGCCTGGCAGGCTATAGTCTATAGGGGTTGCAAAAGAGTTGTACACGACTGAGCGACTAAGCAAATTCCCAACATTCACTGTGTATTGAGCACTGACTGAGATGTGTCATACTTATCATCTTATTCTAGCTTGATTACTTCTGGATGTTTATTGCCCGAGAAATAATTTTCAGCTCTTTGGTTTTTTTGAAATGAGTATATAGATGTTTTTGAAGTCAAGTCTTTTGTTGTTAATGTTGTTTAATTTTATGTACTCGTCTTCCCAATGAATTCTTTGCCTTTTTCCTTCTTTCCTTTTTTTTTTTTTTAGTGTGTGCAAGAATCATAAAAAATAGAAAACCCTTCCAGAGGGAACTTCCTTGTCACATTCGCCATGCAAGGACCACTCCACATTTAGTACATGACACCCGTGCTCCATTCGACCTATCTTATCTACTAATAGTAACTATGGGACTCAGCAAGTCAATCTCTGCTGGTCTCAGTTAAGCGATCCATAGAAGGGGAATGATTGTGACTTGGCGACAGGTAGTTGTTTCCAAAGTCTAAAACATCTCTCCACTTTCCAGTTCTGATCATGTTGGTTTCTTTTGCCCTATTTTATTTCTTTAATTTTATTTGAATAATATTACATTTTAAAAAATTATGTGGACCATTCTTTTTAAAGTCTTTATTGAATCTGTTACAATATTACTTTTGTTTTATATTTTGCTGTTTTTGGGTGTAAGGCATGTGGGATCTTAGCTCCACAACCAGGGATCAAACTCACACCCCTGTACTGGAAGGTGAAGTCTTAAACACTGGACAACCAAAGAAGCCCTATGTTTTTAAATTATTATGAATTTTATAATTGCACAAATATTGCTAGTACATACATAAGCAAAGATGTGACATGATTCATTCACTCCCAGGAAAGACCCTGAGTTAAGGCAGGTGGAGGCAGTGGGCTGTAGAGGTAGGTATGGGGAGGCTCTGGCTTCAATCAACTCCTCATCTAAGGAAGGGGCACCTCAAAGAGATATAATGTGTAGACAGGGGAACATGAAAAGCCCCGTCAGAGCAGCAGGCAGCCAAGGAAAGAAGCTTTAGGTCAAATTAGAAAATCAGTGAAGAATGGATGAAAGATTGGGGGAGCAGGAAGAGAGATCTCAGAAAAGAAGAAAGTGATGGAAGTTAGCAACTTGACCTCACACAAGTCAGCCTGGGGTCTTGCTCCCGTGCATATTTTGACCCTGTCAGGCTGGAGGTGGTGAGACCAAGAATTTGCATTTCTGTAAGCTCTCAGCTGAGGATATGTTGCAGGTCACATTGGAAGGGGGACATAAGGTACAGAAGGAGGAAGTCCCAGACTTATTTGGAGGTCTTAGGCCAGAACTAAAAATGACAGGAATTTGGCATGAAAACCATGATCAAATTCCAGAGGGGCTTAAGCATCAGCATGATGTGATAACACAGTGCCTGTTTGGAGCATTTCCTAAAAAAATGAGTGCATTAGTGTGGTTTGTTTACTGTGACAACAACCAGGAATACTTATGAAGCTGTTATTATGTCTAGGCACTTTTCTCAGTGACCCAGACAGACGGAAGACCTTGCCTTGGTGGAGATGACATTCTACTGCAGTGAGAAAGATAACAAACAAGGAAAATAACAAACAGGTGAAGGTGTAGTGTCAGATAGCGCTTGGCGACAGGTAGTTGTTTCCAAAGTCTAAAACATCTCTCCACTTTCCAGTTCTGATCATGTTGGTTTCTTTTGCCCTATTTTATTTCTTTAATTTTATTTGAATAATATTACATTTTAAAAAATTATGTGGACCATTCTTTTTAAAGTCTTTATTGAATCTGTTACAATATTACTTTTGTTTTATATTTTGCTGTTTTTGGGTGTAAGGCATGTGGGATCTTAGCTCCACAACCAGGGATCAAACTCACACCCTGTACTGGAATGTTAAGTCTTAAACACTGGACATCCAAAGAAGCCCTATGTTTTTAAATTATTATGAATTTTATAATTGCACAAATATTGCTAGTACATACATAAGCAAAGATGTGACATGATTCATTCACTCCCAGGAAAGACCCTGAGTTAAGGCAGGTGGAGGCAGTGGGCTGTAGAGGTAGGTATGGGGAGGCTCTGGCTTCAATCAACTCCTCATCTAAGGAAGGGGCACCTCAAAGAGATATAATGTGTAGACAGGGGAACATGAAAAGCCCCGTCAGAGCAGCAGGCAGCCAAGGAAAGAAGCTTTAGGTCAAATTAGAAAATCAGTGAAGAATGGATGAAAGATTGGGGGAGCAGGAAGAGAGATCTCAGAAAAGAAGAAAGTGATGGAAGTTAGCAACTTGACCTCACACAAGTCAGCCTGGGGTCTTGCTCCCGTGCATATTTTGACCCTGTCAGGCTGGAGGTGGTGAGACCAAGAATTTGCATTTCTGTAAGCTCTCAGCTGAGGATATGTTGCAGGTCACTTTGGGAAAGGGGGGACATAAGGTACAGAAGGAGGAAGTCCCAGACTTATTTGGAGGTCTTAGGCCAGAACTAAAAATGACAGGAATTTGGCATGAAAACCATGATCAAATTCCAGAGGGGCTTAAGCATCAGCATGATGTGATAACACAGTGCCTGTTTGGAGCATTTCCTAAAAAAATGAGTGCATTAGTGTGGTTTGTTTACTGTGACAACAACCAGGAATACTTATGAAGCTGTTATTATGTCTAGGCACTTTTCTCAGTGACCCAGACAGACGGAAGACCTTGCCTTGGTGGAGATGACATTCTACTGCAGTGAGAAAGATAACAAACAAGGAAAATAACAAACAGGTGAAGGTGTAGTGTCAGATAGCGATAAGGGCTGGGGGGAAAGAGAGCCAGGAAAAGGTGATGGGGTGGAGATGGTGAATATTATTTTTAAGTAAGATGATGGAGGTAGGGCTCAGTGATTTTCATAAAAATATAAGGGGTAAAAAGGGTTTACTATGTGAGTGTAGGGGGAAGAGCATTGCATGCAGAGAGAACAGCCACTGCAAAAGCCCTGAAGTTTTACAGAGAAGGCAATCAAGACCCAGAGAGGTTAGCTAGGTAACTTATCCAGGATCTCCCACACAGAATGAAAACCACGTCTCACTAGACTTCATGATCGTAACCACTATTCTGCTGCCACACGTGGTCTGTGATAACACTGATAAACTTCTGGTCGTAAAAAAGGTTGTCACTCCTTTGCCAGGCCCTGGTCAGTTCCCTGTTGTACAATGAGCAGTGACTCCCCACCCTCTGCCTATGCTCTGGAGGAGGTTGGGGGAGACGCATGAAGACCAGCGCAGGTTAAAGGGGCTCTATTTCACCTAGGTCTGCTCTTTTCCTTCAGTACATCCAGAAAAGCCTCTCCACTGGTTCGTATCTGGACCTTCCCCCCATCTAGCTGTGTGACCTTGGATAATTTAACCACTCTGAACCTCAGTTTCCTCAATCTACAAATGAGCACATCTCACAGAGCTGCCGGGACAGCTAGATGAGAAAATGTATGCAATAATATTAGCTACTATTTGTTGGCCATCTACATGTCCCAAGCACTTTATGTATATTCTCTTTGTTAATCCTTTTAACAACCATGTGACGAGGTACTGTTGATGATGTCCCATACTGATGATAATGCAAAAAGAGATGTGACTTATCCAAAATCCACACAAGAGATAAAGAAGCAAAGAAAGAAACCTGGGTTAAGCATAGCATGATGAACACAGTGCCAGCATTTCCTAGAAAAATGAGTGCATTAGTGTGGTTTGTTTACTGTGACAACAACCAGGAATACTTATGAAGCTGTTATTATGTCTAGGCACTTTTCTCAGTGACCCAGACAGACGGAAGACCTTGCCTTGGTGGAGATGACATTCTACTGCAGTGAGAAAGATAACAAACAAGGAAAATAACAAACAGGTGAAGGTGTAGTGTCAGATAGCGATAAGGGCTGGGGGGAAAGAGAGCCAGGAAAAGGTGATGGGGTGGAGATGGTGAATATTATTTTTAAGTAAGATGATGGAGGTAGGGCTCAGTGATTTTCATAAAAATATAAGGGGTAAAAAGGGTTTACTATGTGAGTGTAGGGGGAAGAGCATTGCATGCAGAGAGAACAGCCACTGCAAAAGCCCTGAAGTTTTACAGAGAAGGCAATCAAGACCCAGAGAGGTTAGCTAGGTAACTTATCCAGGATCTCCCACACAGAATGAAAACCACGTCTCACTAGACTTCATGATCGTAACCACTATTCTGCTGCCACACGTGGTCTGTGATAACACTGATAAACTTCTGGTCGTAAAAAAGGTTGTCACTCCTTTGCCAGGCCCTGGTCAGTTCCCTGTTGTACAATGAGCAGTGACTCCCACCCTCTGCCTATGCTCTGGAGGAGGTTGGGGGAGACGCATGAAGACCAGCGCAGGTTAAAGGGGCTCTATTTCACCTAGGTCTGCTCTTTTCCTTCAGTACATCCAGAAAAGCCTCTCCACTGGTTCGTATCTGGACCTTCCCCCCATCTAGCTGTGTGACCTTGGATAATTTAACCACTCTGAACCTCAGTTTCCTCAATCTACAAATGAGCACATCTCACAGAGCTGCCGGGACAGCTAGATGAGAAAATGTATGCAATAATATTAGCTACTATTTGTTGGCCATCTACATGTCCCAAGCACTTTATGTATATTCTCTTTGTTAATCCTTTTAACAACCATGTGACGAGGTACTGTTGATGATGTCCCATACTGATGATAATGCAAAAAGAGATGTGACTTATCCAAAATCCACACTTAAGAAGTATAAAGAAGCAAAGAAAGAAACCTGGGAAGGCCTAGCCCCGTGGCCCATGTGCTTCATCACTTACGCTGCCTCACTGACTCTACTCTCTGCTGTTATGATCAAACAACTAAGAGCTGGATGGAATTTAGATCTTCTTTGTTGTTCATGCAGTTACCTTTGTTAGTTCCAGAAATAGATTTCTAAGACTTCTCTTGTCCAATTTGTATCTAAGCCTTTAAGTGCTAAGAATCTTGGTAGACAGGAAAGCTTATATTCGGATGAGAGACAAACATAATAAACATATCAATTAATAAAAAATTAATTAAGGTAAACCTGGAATGTCTTACTGTGCCAGAAAGGAAGAAAATCTCAAGAAGTGACAGGGATATGCCTGAAGAACACAGACATCCATTTACAGGCATTCCCACTGGCCTGCACTGGCTCAAGTTTAGTATCAAAATGAATAATGACAATAATGGACTATGAAATGAAATCTATGAGTTCATTCTGATTTAAACAAACAAATACATAAATTTAAAAGGAGGAAGGAAATTTTTTCTTTATAGTATAATGCCAACTCATAGATACAGAATGAAATAAAGAGGAAAAAATCATTTTGCAACTCCTTAGCAATAAATGATTCAGGCTTAATTACCAATGAATGTCAAAACCACTGAATGAAACAGGGCATTCACATAGTCCCAAATGATCTCCCTATAGATTCTTGAGAGTCCCTTGGACCACAAGGAGATCAAACCAGTCAGTCCTAAAGGAAATTAACCCTGAGTATTCATTGAAGAACCAATGATGAAGCTGAAGCTCCAAAACTTTGGCCACCTGATGACAAGAGCTGACTCAGTGGAAAAGAGCCTGATGCTGGGAAAATGGAAGGCAGAAGGAGAAGGGGATGGGCAGAGGAGTCCAAATTGCTACTATTTGTTGGCCACTCTGAACCTCAGTTTCCTCAATCTACAAATGAGCACATCTCACAGAGCTGCCGGGACAGCTAGATGAGAAAATGTATGCAATAATATTAGCTACTATTTGTTGGCCATCTACATGTCCCAAGCACTTTATGTATATTCTCTTTGTTAATCCTTTTAACAACCATGTGACGAGGTACTGTTGATGATGTCCCATACTGATGATAATGCAAAAAGAGATGTGACTTATCCAAAATCCACACTTAAGAAGTATAAAGAAGCAAAGAAAGAAACCTGGGAAGGCCTAGCCCCGTGGCCCATGTGCTTCATCACTTACGCTGCCTCACTGACTCTACTCTCTGCTGTTATGATCAAACAACTAAGAGCTGGATGGAATTTAGATCTTCTTTGTTGTTCATGCAGTTACCTTTGTTAGTTCCAGAAATAGATTTCTAAGACTTCTCTTGTCCAATTTGTATCTAAGCCTTTAAGTGCTAAGAATCTTGGTAGACAGGAAAGCTTATATTCGGATGAGAGACAAACATAATAAACATATCAATTAATAAAAAATTAATTAAGGTAAACCTGGAATGTCTTACTGTGCCAGAAAGGAAGAAAATCTCAAGAAGTGACAGGGATATGCCTGAAGAACACAGACATCCATTTACAGGCATTCCCACTGGCCTGCACTGGCTCAAGTTTAGTATCAAAATGAATAATGACAATAATGGACTATGAAATGAAATCTATGAGTTCATTCTGATTTAAACAAACAAATACATAAATTTAAAAGGAGGAAGGAAATTTTTTCTTTATAGTATAATGCCAACTCATAGATACAGAATGAAATAAAGAGGAAAAAATCATTTTGCAACTCCTTAGCAATAAATGATTCAGGCTTAATTACCAATGAATGTCAAAACCACTGAATGAAACAGGGCATTCACATAGTCCCAAATGATCTCCCTATAGATTCTTGAGAGTCCCTTGGACCACAAGGAGATCAAACCAGTCAGTCCTAAAGGAAATTAACCCTGAGTATTCATTGGAAGAACCAATGATGAAGCTGAAGCTCCAAAACTTTGGCCACCTGATGTTAAGAGATGACTCAGTGGAAAAGAGCCTGATGCTGGGAAAAATGGAAGGCAGAAGGAGAAGGGGATGACAGAGGACAAGATGGTTGGATGGTATCACTGAGTCAATGGACATGAGTTTGAGCAAACTCCAAGAGATAGTGAAGGACAGGGAAGCCTGGTGTGCCACAGTCCATGGGGTTGCAAAGGGTCAGAAATGGTTTAGCAACTAAACAGCAACAATATATCTCAAGGGAAAAAAAATAATCTTTTGTCATTAAGTATGATGTTATATATATTTTTACAGATGCTTTTTAACATGTTAAAAAAGTTCCTTACTATTTCTAGTTTTCTATGAGTTTTTATTTTGAATGGTATAATTTTTTATTTTAAAACGTTTTTCCTACAGCTATTGAAGTAATCAATTTCATTCAATGAAATGAATGATTCTTCTGTTACTTTATGGCATAATACTTAAAAGATTGATTTTCAAATATTAAACTTTCATTTTGGAGCTAACCCTTAACAGTACTTGGTCATGATATGTTACCATTTTAAAATATTATTAGATTTAATTTGCTATTTTGTCAAGGATTTTTGTGCCTCTCTGTATGAAAAATACTGATATGCAATTTGATTATATTTTTGATAGTGCCTATATCAAGTTTGTTATTAAAGATAAATTGGGCTCACAAAACAATTGGGCAGTGATTCTTCCCTATATTTTGAAAATATTTACTTAATATTGGTGTTACTTCTTTCCTGTATGCTTGATAGAATTCACCAGTGAAAACTAATGGAAAAATGAAATCTATGAGTTCATTCTGATTTAAACAAACAAATACATAAATTTAAAAGGAGGAAGGAAATTTTTTCTTTATAGTATAATGCCAACTCATAGATACAGAATGAAATAAAGAGGAAAAAATCATTTTGCAACTCCTTAGCAATAAATGATTCAGGCTTAATTACCAATGAATGTCAAAACCACTGAATGAAACAGGGCATTCACATAGTCCCAAATGATCTCCCTATAGATTCTTGAGAGTCCCTTGGACCACAAGGAGATCAAACCAGTCAGTCCTAAAGGAAATTAACCCTGAGTATTCATTGGAAGAACCAATGATGAAGCTGAAGCTCCAAAACTTTGGCCACCTGATGTTAAGAGATGACTCAGTGGAAAAGAGCCTGATGCTGGGAAAAATGGAAGGCAGAAGGAGAAGGGGATGACAGAGGACAAGATGGTTGGATGGTATCACTGAGTCAATGGACATGAGTTTGAGCAAACTCCAAGAGATAGTGAAGGACAGGGAAGCCTGGTGTGCCACAGTCCATGGGGTTGCAAAGGGTCAGAAATGGTTTAGCAACTAAACAGCAACAATATATCTCAAGGGAAAAAAAATAATCTTTTGTCATTAAGTATGATGTTATATATATTTTTACAGATGCTTTTTAACATGTTAAAAAAGTTCCTTACTATTTCTAGTTTTCTATGAGTTTTTATTTTGAATGGTATAATTTTTTATTTTAAAACGTTTTTCCTACAGCTATTGAAGTAATCAATTTCATTCAATGAAATGAATGATTCTTCTGTTACTTTATGGCATAATACTTAAAAGATTGATTTTCAAATATTAAACTTTCATTTTGGAGCTAACCCTTAACAGTACTTGGTCATGATATGTTACCATTTTAAAATATTATTAGATTTAATTTGCTATTTTGTCAAGGATTTTTGTGCCTCTCTGTATGAAAAATACTGATATGCAATTTGATTATATTTTTGATAGTGCCTATATCAAGTTTGTTATTAAAGATAAATTGGGCTCACAAAACAATTGGGCAGTGATTCTTCCCTATATTTTGAAAATATTTACTTAATATTGGTGTTACTTCTTTCCTGTATGCTTGATAGAATTCACCAGTGAAACTATTTGGGACTGACATTTCCTTTTAAGAAAAAACTTTAATAACAAAAAATTGACTTCTTTAATACACAGAGGGATATTTACATTTTCTATTTCTTACATCAATTTTGGTTAGGTGTACGCTTCAAAACATTCAGTCATTTTATCTATCTTATTCTTGATTGGCATAAAAGTATTCATAGCTTTTTCTTATTATCCTTTTACTAGCTATAGAATCTCCAATGACAGTCCCTTTTTATTTCTGATATTGGTAACTGATACTCTGTTTCCCCCTTGGATTTTGCTTTGGATTTTGCTAATTTTCTGTATTGTCTCTATGTCTTGCATTTAATCAGTTTCTGCTCCTATCATTATTAGCTCCTTCTTTATATTTCTTTTTTGTTTACTTTGCCTTTTTTCCCTGTATTTTAAGGGTGAAAATTTAAGTCATTGACTTCAGTATTTCTTCTTGTCTAATATAAGCATTTAAAGCTATCCCTTTCCCTCTAAACACTGCTTTGGCTGCATCCACAAACTATAATGCCATACTTCTGTTTATTTTTAGTTAAAAATATTTTCTAATCTCCCTGTGATTTTTGTCTTTAGTCCATGAACTACTTAGCAATGTGTCATTCCATTTCCAGATATTTAGAGTTTCCCTAGACATCTTCATATTATTACTGATCATTCTCATTTCCAGATATTTAGAGTTTCAGACACTTTAGTAATCAATTTCATTCAATGAAATGAATGATTCTTCTGTTACTTTATGGCATAATACTTAAAAGATTGATTTTCAAATATTAAACTTTCATTTTGGAGCTAACCCTTAACAGTACTTGGTCATGATATGTTACCATTTTAAAATATTATTAGATTTAATTTGCTATTTTGTCAAGGATTTTTGTGCCTCTCTGTATGAAAAATACTGATATGCAATTTGATTATATTTTTGATAGTGCCTATATCAAGTTTGTTATTAAAGATAAATTGGGCTCACAAAACAATTGGGCAGTGATTCTTCCCTATATTTTGAAAATATTTACTTAATATTGGTGTTACTTCTTTCCTGTATGCTTGATAGAATTCACCAGTGAAACTATTTGGGACTGACATTTCCTTTTAAGAAAAAACTTTAATAACAAAAAATTGACTTCTTTAATACACAGAGGGATATTTACATTTTCTATTTCTTACATCAATTTTGGTTAGGTGTACGCTTCAAAACATTCAGTCATTTTATCTATCTTATTCTTGATTGGCATAAAAGTATTCATAGCTTTTTCTTATTATCCTTTTACTAGCTATAGAATCTCCAATGACAGTCCCTTTTTATTTCTGATATTGGTAACTGATACTCTGTTTCCTTGGATTTTGCTTTGGATTTTGCTAATTTTCTGTATTGTCTCTATGTCTTGCATTTAATCAGTTTCTGCTCCTATCATTATTAGCTCCTTCTTTATATTTCTTTTTTGTTTACTTTGCCTTTTTTCCCTGTATTTTAAGGGTGAAAATTTAAGTCATTGACTTCAGTATTTCTTCTTGTCTAATATAAGCATTTAAAGCTATCCCTTTCCCTCTAAACACTGCTTTGGCTGCATCCACAAACTATAATGCCATACTTCTGTTTATTTTTAGTTAAAAATATTTTCTAATCTCCCTGTGATTTTTGTCTTTAGTCCATGAACTACTTAGCAATGTGTCATTCCATTTCCAGATATTTAGAGTTTCCCTAGACATCTTCATATTATTACTGATTTCTCATTTAATTCCATTGTGGTCAGAAAACATATTTGTATGATTTTCTTTTAATTTATTGAGCCTTGTTCTATGGCCCAGAATATTGTCAATCTTGACAAATGTAATGTGGGTACTTAACTTATGGGTTGATTACTCAACCTCTCTGGTCTCAGTCTTTTTATCTATAAAAGTGAGATAAGCACAATGGTACTTACCTCAAACACTTGTAATGAGAGTTAACGTAGGAAAAGTACTGAGCAGAGCGACTGGCACAGAGGACATTTAAAAATGTTAACTCATTATTAACATTACTGTTATTCGAAAGGTCAAAACCCTACCAAACACTGGATTGGTTTCATTCTGGGCTCTGCCTGGGTTTTCTTGGGGTTGCCCTGTAAAATAGTTCCTCTGGCCACAGGGTCTTCCCACGGCATCTGAACACACACAGAATCCCTCTCCACGAGACTCTGTGTGCCTCTGTCCCTCCCTGCCTCACAGACAGCCTCTCCCCTGCTCCCCGTCATACCCACTCACCACACACCAGGCGTACTGATCTTCTAGCGAGTCCATGAACACCATAAGCAAAAACGTTCCCACTCTGGGCCTTTGCACATGCTGTTTCCTCTGCTCAGAACCTTCTCACGCTCACATTCTTACTGACAATCCTCTTCCTCCTTCATATCTGTCTTAGTCTCTCTGGGCTGCTATAAAAACAACCATAGACTGAGGGGCTTAGACACAACAGCAATTTATTTCTGACAGTGATGGAGGCTGGAAGGTGAAAAACAAAGCACTAGAGGATTTGATGTCTAATGAGGGCCTAGCTCCTAATCCATGGATGGCCATGTTCATGTGACAGAAGGGACAAGGGTGCTCTCTGGGGTCTGGAATCTCTAAGGACACAAATCTCATTCATGAGTGCTCTACTCCATGACATAATCACCACCCAAAGGCCTCACTTTCAAATGCCATCACAGCGGACACTAGGTTTCAACATGAATTGGGGTGGGGGGATGTAACATTTACTCTATGACAGCATCTCAGGTTAAATGTGGCTTTCTCTGACTGCACAATTCACGATCAGTCCACTTGTCATTCTCTTTTATAACACCAAGCTTTATCTTTCAAAGCATTCAGCACAATGTGTGTGTGCATGTGTGAAACTGTTTGTGTGTGTGTATGTGTGTGTGTATGTATATATATATAAAACATACAACAAATTGTGTATACAACACACAAGTTGTGTACACACACACCCTTCCCCACTAGGCTATAAGCACCAAGAGGGCAGGACTTCAATCATTGGCTTTTCCAGTGTCTAGCACTATGCCTGGAAAGGACAGTGGTCCTGTTCAATAAACACCTGTTGAAAGAATAATTGTTCTAAATGCCAGAAATGTGACCCAGGGCAGAGGACTTCATTTGTCTGAGCTTTTATTTTTCTCATCTGTAAAATGGGTACCATCAGCCCTTCCGCAGAGTGTTAGAAAAATGGAATGTGTATACTCAAAGTTTTCAAAGACTTCCTGAGACATACTCACACAAGTACAGCAACTGTAAAAGTGAAAAACTAGTGGCATTCAAAAGATCATCCACAGAGAGCTGGTTAATAGATCACAGCACACCATATGCTAGCCTACTGTGCAGCTGCTTCAAATAATGCAGCTCCTCACGATGGGAAGATACGTTCAAGAGAAAGGAAGCTGAAAAAGAGTGTCCCTGGTAAGCACTCGTTTAAAAAATACCTGATTTATTGGGACTTTCCTAAGGGGTCCAGTAGTTAAAAATCTGGGCGTTCATTGCAGGGGACATGGTTTGATCTCTCATCAGGGGATGAAGATCCTGTGTGCCTTGCCTTGCAGGATGTGCCCCCCAACACCGCCGCCAAAAAGAAAAAAAAAATCCTGATTCCTAGAATAGGAAAACTTTTGATGTTTTTATATCTTGGGGATGAGGCTGAAAATGGGGGGAGATTTATTTTTCATCTTAAGCTTGTTTGAAATGTTTACGGGCACTTATTTCACTTATAAATAATTATTTCATTAATACTGGAAACCCAGTGATGAGGCATCCAGGAGGAGGGGCAGCACCGGCCTCCTACTCTTGGTCTGGGAGGTCGGGGCGAAGGCTCCAGGTCATGGTGACAGCTATGCACAGGCCGAGTCGATGCCAACACCTCACTCAGCACAGGTCCCAGTCCTGGTTCATCCCCCGAGCCTTCACCAGGCCACCGCTTCACAGCCTGTGCTTGCTTAGAAAAACAAAACAAACAAAGCAGCCCTTTCTGGGCAAAGAGGGCAGAGGCTGGTGCGGCAGTGGCTGGCAGCTGGCAGCTTGATTTCCTACCTCGTGCTCCCTAATGCCCGCTGGGAAGATTCTCCAGACAGCCCGGCTGCAGCTGGTGCCACAGGTGCCATGTCTAAGGACCCAGAAATAAATCATTAGCAGATCAGCTCACAGATCACTTCCCTTTTTGGGGCGCTGCCTGGCGCTTCCCAAGAGGAAGAGATTTATCATCTCTTGGCTGACTTCCCCGCCCTCACGCAATCTCTAAGCTCCCAGCAGGTCAAACCAAGCAGTTCCTCTTCCTCAGGCACAGGGCTGTGCAAGACGAGGCCCAAAGAAAAAGACCGAGAGCTCAGAAGACATGGTGGGAAACACTTCGTCAGCCCTAGAGGTTCCTGGCTCCCCCAAGATGGGGGGGCAGGTGAGAAGAGTGAGACATCCCTCTGATTCTGCACTCTGGACAGCCTCCAAGGCCAGGCTCACCCCCAAGGCCAAGTCACACCCTCCACTCAGCACCCAGCAGACCCTGCCTGTCATTCTCCCTGTAACCAAAGGTTGGCCCCACTTTGATCTCCTTCTCTGCTCGAGCTGTTCACACTGGGAAGGCGCCTTCGAGAAGCTATCCCAGGGCAATTTTTCTCCTTTGAAGTCCCCAGCTAGTCGTGCCAAGAGCTGCTCTGGTGTGAGGGGGCTGCTGGGGCAGGCAGCCCGCTGCCACTGCCTCTCGGGCCGACAGAACTGGAACATCAAGACATCAAAGCAGAAGGTGGCGGTGGAGGAATGAGCAAGCTCGGCTCTCTCTGCCCGCTGCTGGCCTCCAGGTCAGTGCTAGAGGATAATTATTTCATTAATACTGGAAACCCAGTGATGAGGCATCCAGGAGGAGGGGCAGCACCGGCCTCCTACTCTTGGTCTGGGAGGTCGGGCGAAGGCTCCAGGTCATGGTGACAGCTATGCACAGGCCGAGTCGATGCCAACACCTCACTCAGCACAGGTCCCAGTCCTGGTTCATCCCCCGAGCCTTCACCAGGCCACCGCTTCACAGCCTGTGCTTGCTTAGAAAAACAAAACAAACAAAGCAGCCCTTTCTGGGCAAAGAGGGCAGAGGCTGGTGCGGCAGTGGCTGGCAGCTGGCAGCTTGATTTCCTACCTCGTGCTCCCTAATGCCCGCTGGGAAGATTCTCCAGACAGCCCGGCTGCAGCTGGTGCCACAGGTGCCATGTCTAAGGACCCAGAAATAAATCATTAGCAGATCAGCTCACAGATCACTTCCCTTTTTGGGGCGCTGCCTGGCGCTTCCCAAGAGGAAGAGATTTATCATCTCTTGGCTGACTTCCCCGCCCTCACGCAATCTCTAAGCTCCCAGCAGGTCAAACCAAGCAGTTCCTCTTCCTCAGGCACAGGGCTGTGCAAGACGAGGCCCAAAGAAAAAGACCGAGAGCTCAGAAGACATGGTGGGAAACACTTCGTCAGCCCTAGAGGTTCCTGGCTCCCCCAAGATGGGGGGGCAGGTGAGAAGAGTGAGACATCCCTCTGATTCTGCACTCTGGACAGCCTCCAAGGCCAGGCTCACCCCCAAGGCCAAGTCACACCCTCCACTCAGCACCCAGCAGACCCTGCCTGTCATTCTCCCTGTAACCAAAGGTTGGCCCCACTTTGATCTCCTTCTCTGCTCGAGCTGTTCACACTGGGAAGGCGCCTTCGAGAAGCTATCCCAGGGCAATTTTTCTCCTTTGAAGTCCCCAGCTAGTCGTGCCAAGAGCTGCTCTGGTGTGAGGGGGCTGCTGGGGCAGGCAGCCCGCTGCCACTGCCTCTCGGGCCGACAGAACTGGAACATCAAGACATCAAAGCAGAAGGTGGCGGTGGAGGAATGAGCAAGCTCGGCTCCCTCTCTGCCCGCTGCTGGCCTCCAGGTCAGTGCTAGAGCCGGAGCAGGGAGGAAGCCCGCCGATGCTCTGGGGTGTCACCCTACATCTCTGTTTCTGGAAAAAGGCTCTGATCACGCCAATCCCTCCACAGAAGCAGAGCCCGGTTCTGCCTCCCCGCACCCCCAGGCTGTATAGACTCTGGTGTCTCCCCTCCCCTCTCGGTCCCCCATTTTCTTCTGCTATCAAATGAGAAGCAGGAGCTGACCCAAGGTGATCCACCCACAACCCATGCACCACTTCAGACCCATCAACATGCTTTGTTTGCCCCATGAGAGTGTAAAAATAATAGTATATGATTTCCAACTTTAAAAAATGAAGAGATTTGATGATCATTCCTACATTTTTGGAATCCTTTGCAAAAAAAAAAAATGGAGAAGGCAGCCATGGGGGCTCTCTGAGGCCCCAGATGGTAGATTTTGGCAAATGGATGATAGCTGCTCCCTTTGCAAGAAACCTAACTTCCAGGGCTGACGGGCCTGCCCTGGCTCGCTGCATCCATGTCATGTGACCACTTGAATCCAGGGATCCTGAACTAGAGCGTTTCACTTAATTTAGAGAGAAGAGCCCCAGGAACCCTTACCCTGTGCCACAGACTCCCCCGGGGAAGACAGAGTGGAAGCAGGCAGCCACGGCAGGTTCCCACCTCTCTTAACTCTATGAAGAGGCTTCTCAAAGCGCGTTTCACGAACGTCCAGGATCATGTGACGACGCTGGTTAAAATGCAGAAATGCCTGGGTCCCGACCCAAATCTGCTAACTCAGACTGTCTGGGGGTGGAATCCGGAAATCACCATTTTTAGCAAACTCCCTGGGGGGACCTCTTAGCCACATGAAAGCCTCTGAAGCACTGGTGGAAAAGAGACTCCGTGCAGATTTGCAGCTGTGAGACCACGAATCCAGTGCACTCACTGGGGCCTAAGGATGGGGATCATTTACCAGCCGCCCACTTCTTCCAGACACTGCGCTGGGCCCGCTCCATCCGTCACTTCACGTCATTCATACAACATGCCTGTGGGTTGAGCACTGTCATCGCCACCATTTAGCTGGTAAGAAAACTGAAGACCAGGGGACTGCCACGTGTGTCAGGTCATGCCGCAAGTGGTGGCAAAGGTGAAATTCACACCTGGACCTGACTCCAAAGTTATTGCCTATGAACACAGCTGCTAGCAGCTCTCCTATCCAGCTGAGACTGAGAACAAACCAGCGGAGGGCAGCCCTCTTTCCACTGACATGTAATGGGTAGATTTGTGCAACAGAATGTCAGGACAGAGTGATGAATGCGGACGACATTGGTATGTGGCATCATCTACACTTGGCCCTGTCTCGCAGCCAGCCAGGGACACACGGTTCTGTGGATTTCTGTTCAACATCATGTGACATTAAGTTTTAGCAGGGCTTCCCCTGGTGGTCCAGTGGGTAAGGACACCGCCTTGCAGTGCAAGGGGCGCCAGTTCGATCCCTGGCCTGGGAAGATCCCACGTGCCGCGGAGTGGCTGGACCGATGTGTCCAATTACCAAGCCGCTGCTCTGCGACAACAGAGGCCACTGCAATGGGAGGCCCATAGGAGCCAAAGAACAAAGACAGATGAAAATAGAGAAATGAAAGACCAATAGAAGTGGCCCACCCATCCCCCTCCCTCCCCACCCCACCCACCAAAAAAGATAAATAAATTAAATTTAAAAAAAGAAAAAGTTTTAGCAAAGTCAATTATAGTGTGATTGTAGTAACTGAGCCCTCCTCCCCCTGTCTGTGGATAGATTTCGGCGGCTTCTCTCCAGAGTCACAGTCCAAATCACCTGTCCAGAGAATCCAGAAAATCTGAGAGTCATCAGTTTTTGCCATCCAGCTCAGAGGCTTTGTTGGTGGTGCTGCTGAGGTTTCCTCATCTGGCTGTTTGTTGTCCTTTTTGTTATTGTTGTTGTTGTTATGTAATGTATTGCCTTGCCACTGGCTCTTTCTCTGGCTTGATTCTAGTTCTGCACCATGTGAGCCACCAAACTTGCTGTGCCTTAGGAAAATAGCTTGATTCCAATGAGATACACAAGCAACCAACAAAGCTAGAGTCTTCAAAAATTGAGACAGGAGGCAATCTATGAGTAAGATCGCCCTTCAGGGGATGAGGTGGGGATGAACAGAGAACAGCTTTCAAAGGACTAGACCAGGGACTGCCACGTGTGTCAGGTCATGCCGCAAGTGGTGGCAAAGGTGAAATTCACACCTGGACCTGACTCCAAAGTTATTGCCTATGAACACAGCTGCTAGCAGCTCTCCTATCCAGCTGAGACTGAGAACAAACCAGCGGAGGGCAGCCCTCTTTCCACTGACATGTAATGGGTAGATTTGTGCAACAGAATGTCAGGACAGAGTGATGAATGCGGACGACATTGGTATGTGGCATCATCTACACTTGGCCCTGTCTCGCAGCCAGCCAGGGACACACGGTTCTGTGGATTTCTGTTCAACATCATGTGACATTAAGTTTTAGCAGGGCTTCCCCTGGTGGTCCAGTGGGTAAGGACACCGCCTTGCAGTGCAAGGGGCGCCAGTTCGATCCCTGGCCTGGGAAGATCCCACGTGCCGCGGAGTGGCTGGACCGATGTGTCCAATTACCAAGCCGCTGCTCTGCGACAACAGAGGCCACTGCAATGGGAGGCCCATAGGAGCCAAAGAACAAAGACAGATGAAAATAGAGAAATGAAAGACCAATAGAAGTGGCCCACCCATCCCCCTCCCCACCCCACCCACCAAAAAAGATAAATAAATTAAATTTAAAAAAAGAAAAAGTTTTAGCAAAGTCAATTATAGTGTGATTGTAGTAACTGAGCCCTCCTCCCCCTGTCTGTGGATAGATTTCGGCGGCTTCTCTCCAGAGTCACAGTCCAAATCACCTGTCCAGAGAATCCAGAAAATCTGAGAGTCATCAGTTTTTGCCATCCAGCTCAGAGGCTTTGTTGGTGGTGCTGCTGAGGTTTCCTCATCTGGCTGTTTGTTGTCCTTTTTGTTATTGTTGTTGTTGTTATGTAATGTATTGCCTTGCCACTGGCTCTTTCTCTGGCTTGATTCTAGTTCTGCACCATGTGAGCCACCAAACTTGCTGTGCCTTAGGAAAATAGCTTGATTCCAATGAGATACACAAGCAACCAACAAAGCTAGAGTCTTCAAAAATTGAGACAGGAGGCAATCTATGAGTAAGATCGCCCTTCAGGGGATGAGGTGGGGATGAACAGAGAACAGCTTTCATAGCTTTTCTTGATAGCAAAAACCAAAATGAGTTATCTCATCCCCAAATATGCAGGATGACCTAGGGCAGCCTCAACGTTACCCCCAGGGCTGGAATTGAGTCAGCTGTGTTATTCTCAAGATTGCATTTCTTTGGATGGGCTGTTTCACCTCTCTGAGCCTCTGGTTCCCTATCTGGAAATCATGTTGAATAGTCTCTAAGACCATTCTATTGCTCAAATATTCTGGAAATCCAGTGCTTGGGATACACTAAAATGGAGGACGGGAGGAAGGGAAGGATGGAGATAGGAAGGGAAAGAGGAAGAAATCAATCTGTACAGAAGTTATCTTTCACAGAGACAAGAATGAGTGTGTTTTCAAATATTCCCCTTTCTCTCTAATCAGGATCTGCTCTGAATTAAATTGTTGATTATTTAATAAACCCTGCCTCATTCCCTCATTGAAATACCACTTTGTAGCCTGTGTTGTCACAGAAGAAAATGAGTCAATTAGAGGACCTTAACAAGAGTGCTTTTTAGAAGAGCATGTAGACTATTAATTGCAGTCAATTAGATATGATGGCTTTGTGGCTGGCTTTCCAGATAGAAGACAGATGAGGACACTCCTGCAGGCTCCCCATCTCTGAGAAAAAAGTCTTTGACAGTGATACCCACAAAATGGCACAGCATCCAGCTTTCTCTCCAGCAAAGCTGGCGTGTTCAGCCCTGACCTCATCTGTAAGATTCTTTCCCCACCAAAAGGGGCAAAGTTCAGCTGCCTTTCTCCTAGCCTTTGGATAGGAGATACACAGTCAGAATTAAACTGTGGCATTGCAGGGCCTTGAAATAGCAAAAGACAGTGATCTCAGGGAAATGGGTACTGGGCATTTTGCAGAATGTTTTGGAGAAAGCAACGTCTCTTAGGAATATGGCGTGTTGTGCTTGAGTAATTTCAGGCAAATTCTGATGTGGTTTTTTCACATGATAGGTCTGTTGCAGACCTCCTAATTGCCTCAGATAAAGCTAAAATTACCTTCTATACCCCACTCCCATGGGTGATGAAAATCTACTTCTAGCTCAGATTTCTACTAACCCCCATGAGTTAGGAGTTAACCCCCAGGCTCACCGCTCTGTGCCAACTTTCTGTTTCACAAATCTACCCCAACAAATTCATTTACTGAAATCCAAGCCTCAGGAATTTAGAAAGTGCCATTACTTGGGAATGGGAATTTGCAAAGGTACCTAGGCCACACTGGAGTAATGTGGGCCCCTAATATAATCTGATAATCCAATCTAACTTGTGTTTTTATTAAAGGGGGAAATTTGGAGACAGGTATACACATGTAGGAGAATGCCACGCAGAGATGAAGGCAGAGATGGCCATGATGCAGCCAGAGACAAGGGTGATGCTCCCATTAGCCAAGGAATGCTCAACAGTGCCAGCAAGCCTCCAGGACCTAGGACGAGGGTGTGGAACACCCTTCTCAGCCCTCACAAGGAACCAACTCTGCTAGCTCCTGGATTTCAGACATCTACCTCCAGAATCGTGACAATGCCTTTCGTTGTTTAAGTCATTCGGTTTGTGGTACTTTGTTATGACAGCCCTGGCAGACCATTGTACCCTACTACATCCCTATGAAGAGAAGGTACGGTTCAGGGAACTCTTGTTCTCCAGTACCCCAGCCCCACTCTCTTCCTTCACCTGCTCAGCTCCTGAGGGGCCCTGGACGTCCTCAAATTTCTTTCCTCACTTAAGGCAAAGCAGCTTTCCATGCTGTCTGAAGACCTGGACCTGAAGTTGCTCAGGTCGGTGAGCAAGTCTCCTCTTCCCAAGATCTTCTACATACATATATACATGTTAACTCACTTTTATTGCCGTATAATTGCTTTACAATGCTGTGTTAGTTTCTATTGTACGATGAAGTGAATCAGCTCCAGGTATACATATGGCCCTCCCTCTCGGCCCTCCTTCTCACACCCCACCCAATCCCACCCATCTAGGTCATCCTGGTGCAGCGAGCTGAATATAGTTTTCAGGCAAAGCTATTCTCTTCCTCATGGAAGCAAACTATTAAGAAAATTAAAGTTTTTTCCCACCTCATTAAAACAAGATAGAAATGGAACATTTCAGTCTTCCGTTGCATAACAAATAACCACAAACTCCATAGTCTGAAATAGCACTAATGTGTATTTAGCTAGGCCCTCTGCTTCGGGTCTCATAAGCTCACAATCAAAGTGTGGACTAGGCTGTGTTCTCATTTGCTGACTACCTGAGGAAGCATCCACTTCCAGGCACACATGGGCTCTTGGCAGAGCTTATTTCCTTGTGGTTGGAAGACACAGGGTCCTTGCTCCTTGCTGGTTCTTGGTTGTCAGCTGTGTGTGTGTGTGTGTGTGTGTGTGTGTGTGTGGCGGGGGGTGGGGGCAGGGCTGTCCTCAGCATCTTGGGGGCACCAGCAGCTCCTGGGCACGTAGGCTTTCCAACATGGCTGCTACCTCATCAAGCCATCAAGGAAGTCTCTAGGGTGCATATGCCAGCAAGATGGCACCTTAGTTTGACGTCATCAGAGGAGTGGTGTTCCATCACCTTTGTCATATTCCATTGGTTAGAAGTACATCTCAAGTCCTGCCCACATTCAAGGAGAGGGGATTATACAAAGATGTAAGTGAGGAAGGGGCTGCGGGGACCCAACTTAAGGTCTATCTGTATATGGCCAAGATGCCATCAGTCATTCTCCTGCATCCATTCCAGTCCCCAGATCCAGGAGTGAGTCCAATTTGTCCAAAGATATGCCTTTGCCATAATTTATTTGGGAAGACTTATGACCCGACTATGTCCACTATGATATGAGAAGCCTACTGGCAACTTTTGCACAGAATTTCCTTACTTTCAGGATGGAACTAGGTAAAGTCATGATCTCTCATTTCTTCCTTGGGATGTTCCCGCATTTAGAGGGAAGCCTGGATCTATAGCTACCATCTTACTACCCAGCTTGAAGGTGAAGCTAACTCTAAGGATGGCAGGCTGGAAAAACAGAAACCTCCATTCTCCCCCCCAAAAATCCCACCCATCTAGGTCATCCTGGTGCAGCGAGCTGAATATAGTTTTCAGGCAAAGCTATTCTCTTCCTCATGGAAGCAAACTATTAAGAAAATTAAAGTTTTTTCCCACCTCATTAAAACAAGATAGAAATGGAACATTTCAGTCTTCCGTTGCATAACAAATAACCACAAACTCCATAGTCTGAAATAGCACTAATGTGTATTTAGCTAGGCCCTCTGCTTCGGGTCTCATAAGCTCACAATCAAAGTGTGGACTAGGCTGTGTTCTCATTTGCTGACTACCTGAGGAAGCATCCACTTCCAGGCACACATGGGCTCTTGGCAGAGCTTATTTCCTTGTGGTTGGAAGACACAGGGTCCTTGCTCCTTGCTGGTTCTTGGTTGTCAGCTGTGTGTGTGTGTGTGTGTGTGTGTGTGTGTGGCGGGGGGTGGGGGCAGGGCTGTCCTCAGCATCTTGGGGGCACCAGCAGCTCCTGGGCACGTAGGCTTTCCAACATGGCTGCTACCTCATCAAGCCATCAAGGAAGTCTCTAGGGTGCATATGCCAGCAAGATGGCACCTTAGTTTGACGTCATCAGAGGAGTGGTGTTCCATCACCTTTGTCATATTCCATTGGTTAGAAGTACATCTCAAGTCCTGCCCACATTCAAGGAGAGGGGATTATACAAAGATGTAAGTGAGGAAGGGGCTGCGGGGACCCAACTTAAGGTCTATCTGTATATGGCCAAGATGCCATCAGTCATTCTCCTGCATCCATTCCAGTCCCCAGATCCAGGAGTGAGTCCAATTTGTCCAAAGATATGCCTTTGCCATAATTTATTTGGGAAGACTTATGACCCGACTATGTCCACTATGATATGAGAAGCCTACTGGCAACTTTTGCACAGAATTTCCTTACTTTCAGGATGGAACTAGGTAAAGTCATGATCTCTCATTTCTTCCTTGGGATGTTCCCGCATTTAGAGGGAAGCCTGGATCTATAGCTACCATCTTACTACCCAGCTTGAAGGTGAAGCTAACTCTAAGGATGGCAGGCTGGAAAAACAGAAAAACCTATCTCTGATGTCACCATTTAGGTGCTCAATCAACCATCCCTAAAACCCACTATAGGGCTTCCCTGGTGCTTCAGTGGATAAAGAGTTCACCTTGCAGTGCAAAGGGCACTGGTTTGATCCCTGGCCTGAGAAGATCCCACATGTCACAAAGTGGCTGGATGGGGGTGTCCAGTTATGAGCCAGTGCTCTGGAGCACATGTGCCCAGAGCCGGTGCTCTGCAATGAGAGAGGCCACTGCAATGGGAGGCCCACACAAAAGCCAAAGAATAAAGATGGATGGAAAAAAAACCAAAAACAATAAAAGAGGCCAAAATTAAAAAAACTTAAAAGCCCACTCTGTATTTGTTAAACCTTGAGTTAGGTTTGCTGTTACTTGCAGATCCATGGACCTTAATACAGCAGGACTGCCCCCAGGGCAAAACAACATGGGACCCACAGCACCATATGAGTGGAAAACTCTTGGTTACATCGAGGAGATATAGGTTAACCAACTGGCTGAGTTTTTATTGGATATTCTATAGGCAGGAACTGGAAAATAATGTCAATATTCTATGATGTATAATTCATAGCTGCTGTGTGTAATCAGGCTTGGCCAACTGTTTGCACGGAGAATGCACAGTCTTGTGTGGATGGAGCTGGTGATTCTCCATCAGTCCAGAGGCAGGATAATCATTGTAACTGTACTGGAAATTTCCTATATTGAGTAGCCAGAATAATTCATCTTTTCTCAATTGTTAAGAGGAAGGAGGAGACAGTGACAATGTGTTAGTCACTCAGTTGTGTTCAGCTCTTTGCAACCCCATTAACTGTAGCCCACCAGGCTCCTCTGTCCATGGGATTCTTCAGGCAAATTATTGAAGTGGACCCAATTTGTCCAAAGATATGCCTTTGCCATAATTTATTTGGGAAGACTTATGACCCGACTATGTCCACTATGATATGAGAAGCCTACTGGCAACTTTTGCACAGAATTTCCTTACTTTCAGGATGGAACTAGGTAAAGTCATGATCTCTCATTTCTTCCTTGGGATGTTCCCGCATTTAGAGGGAAGCCTGGATCTATAGCTACCATCTTACTACCCAGCTTGAAGGTGAAGCTAACTCTAAGGATGGCAGGCTGGAAAAACAGAAAAACCTATCTCTGATGTCACCATTTAGGTGCTCAATCAACCATCCCTAAAACCCACTATAGGGCTTCCCTGGTGCTTCAGTGGATAAAGAGTTCACCTTGCAGTGCAAAGGGCACTGGTTTGATCCCTGGCCTGAGAAGATCCCACATGTCACAAAGTGGCTGGATGGGGGTGTCCAGTTATGAGCCAGTGCTCTGGAGCACATGTGCCCAGAGCCGGTGCTCTGCAATGAGAGAGGCCACTGCAATGGGAGGCCCACACAAAAGCCAAAGAATAAAGATGGATGGAAAAAAAACCAAAAACAATAAAAGAGGCCAAAATTAAAAAAACTTAAAAGCCCACTCTGTATTTGTTAAACCTTGAGTTAGGTTTGCTGTTACTTGCAGATCCATGGACCTTAATACAGCAGGACTGCCCCCAGGGCAAAACAACATGGGACCCACAGCACCATATGAGTGGAAAACTCTTGGTTACATCGAGGAGATATAGGTTAACCAACTGGCTGAGTTTTTATTGGATATTCTATAGGCAGGAACTGGAAAATAATGTCAATATTCTATGATGTATAATTCATAGCTGCTGTGTGTAATCAGGCTTGGCCAACTGTTTGCACGGAGAATGCACAGTCTTGTGTGGATGGAGCTGGTGATTCTCCATCAGTCCAGAGGCAGGATAATCATTGTAACTGTACTGGAAATTTCCTATATTGAGTAGCCAGAATAATTCATCTTTTCTCAATTGTTAAGAGGAAGGAGGAGACAGTGACAATGTGTTAGTCACTCAGTTGTGTTCAGCTCTTTGCAACCCCATTAACTGTAGCCCACCAGGCTCCTCTGTCCATGGGATTCTTCAGGCAAATTATTGGAGTGGATAGTCATTTCCTTCTCCAGGGATCTTCCTTACCCAGGAATCCAGCCCGAGTCTCCCACACTGCGCATAGCTTCTATACCATCTGAGACACCAGGGGAAATGAAACTAATGTTTATTGAATGACCACAAAGCACCTGCTGGGATCCTTGGAAATGCTTTCAATTAATCCTAACAACACTACATGAAGGCTATTTCATCTTATTCTTTTTAGAAAAAACTTTAGGGCTCCCTGGTGGTCCAGTGGGCGAAGAATCTGCCTTGCAGTGCAAGGGGCACCAGTTCGATCCCTGGCCCAGGAAGATCCCACATGCCATGGAGTGGCTGGACCAGTGTGTCCAATTATGAGCTGGCACTCTTGGAGCACATGCACCCAGAGCCGGTGCTCAGTAGTGAGAGAGGCCACTGCAATACGAGGCTCATACAGGCCAAAGAATAAAGATGAATGCAAATAGATAAATAAAAGATCAATAAAAGAGGCCAAAATTTTTACAAAAATTTTAAAATAATTCATTTTTATTATACATCCTTGGCAGTGCTGGGTCTTTGTTGCTGTGCCCAGCCTTTCTCTAGTGGCAGTGCATAGGCTTCTCATTACAGTGGCTTCTCTTGCCCTAGCCTGGGCTTCAGTGGTTGTGGCACACAGGCTTAGCTGCCCTGCAGCAAGTGGAATCTTCCCAGAACAGGAATTGAGCCTATTTCCCCTGCATTGGTAGATAGATTCTTAACCTCTGGACCACAGGGAAGTACTATTTCTCCTATTCTGATGATAAGGAAACTGAGAACGATGTCACATACATCAGTGGTTGCTGTCATTCATTATATGCTCTTTGTTTTTTTCAGAAGCAGTTGTTGCTTTATTTTAGGATATGGCTAGCCCAAACTGTTTGCACGGAGAATGCACAGTCTTGGGTGGATGGAGCTGGTGATTCTCCATCAGTCCAGAGGCAGGATAATCATTGTAACTGTACTGGAAATTTCCTATATTGAGTAGCCAGAATAATTCATCTTTTCTCAATTGTTAAGAGGAAGGAGGAGACAGTGACAATGTGTTAGTCACTCAGTTGTGTTCAGCTCTTTGCAACCCCATTAACTGTAGCCCACCAGGCTCCTCTGTCCATGGGATTCTTCAGGCAAATTATTGGAGTGGATAGTCATTTCCTTCTCCAGGGATCTTCCTTACCCAGGAATCCAGCCCGAGTCTCCCACACTGCGCATAGCTTCTATACCATCTGAGACACCAGGGAAGTGAAACTAATGTTTATTGAATGACCACAAAGCACCTGCTGGGATCCTTGGAAATGCTTTCAATTAATCCTAACAACACTACATGAAGGCTATTTCATCTTATTCTTTTTAGAAAAAACTTTAGGGCTCCCTGGTGGTCCAGTGGGCGAAGAATCTGCCTTGCAGTGCAAGGGGCACCAGTTCGATCCCTGGCCCAGGAAGATCCCACATGCCATGGAGTGGCTGGACCAGTGTGTCCAATTATGAGCTGGCACTCTTGGAGCACATGCACCCAGAGCCGGTGCTCAGTAGTGAGAGAGGCCACTGCAATACGAGGCTCATACAGGCCAAAGAATAAAGATGAATGCAAATAGATAAATAAAAGATCAATAAAAGAGGCCAAAATTTTTACAAAAATTTTAAAATAATTCATTTTTATTATACATCCTTGGCAGTGCTGGGTCTTTGTTGCTGTGCCCAGCCTTTCTCTAGTGGCAGTGCATAGGCTTCTCATTACAGTGGCTTCTCTTGCCCTAGCCTGGGCTTCAGTGGTTGTGGCACACAGGCTTAGCTGCCCTGCAGCAAGTGGAATCTTCCCAGAACAGGAATTGAGCCTATTTCCCCTGCATTGGTAGATAGATTCTTAACCTCTGGACCACAGGGAAGTACTATTTCTCCTATTCTGATGATAAGGAAACTGAGAACGATGTCACATACATCAGTGGTTGCTGTCATTCATTATATGCTCTTTGTTTTTTTCAGAAGCAGTTGTTGCTTTATTTTAGGATATGGCTAGCCCAAACTAGTTTACTCTGGTTAGCACTTCCAAGATCTGAGGTGGAGAGAGAGTATCCTACCCTACCAATGGCCAGGGGAACCTTAGTCTTCTTCTTGTATAAAGCCCAATAAATATCAGAAAACATTTCCAAGTGTCTTAACCCACTGACTGTCCTGAACTGCTTTTCCCAGACCAGATCCTGGAGGCTCAGAAATGTTGTTACCTGTTCAAAACCAGCTACCTCTACAGAGGCAGGTTCATCCAAGAGGTATTCAAATCTTGGTCTCTTATTCCAGTGCCTGATCTCCCACCAAAAAGTCCCTTTCTCCTTTCTGAAAGGCGGCAATAGAACACTTCTGCCAAATTCACCCAGATGGGGCAATTGGGCACACGCAGTCATGGCCTTCTTGCCGCCTACAGAGGAGTGAACATGGTGTGCTAGACTAAGGCATTTTAGGTCCTCAGGGAGGGTCCCAGAGAGCAAGGGGCAAGCTGCTAATTGCTTGTTTGTTCAGGAGAAATGTTATCTCAGTAGACTACTGTCAGGCCTTTCTGATGTTACAAAATGCAAACTATATTGTGTAACCTGCTTGCCATTTTGCCTTTGCATCAGCAAGCTTCCAGCCAAATATATTGCATGAGTATTATAAAGCAGTTTGGCTCAAGTACAGAAAACATTTACTCAGCTTCCTTCCTGTGATGATCCCAATCTATTTATTTATGTTAATATCGACTGAGGGTCTGCCTGGACAAATTGTGGTAGGATGAATCTCAGAGGAGTTCTCTGTGGTTTGTGTACACATGGTTATTGATGTTTTCTTACTTATTTTCTATCATGGTGGGGGGAACCTTTCAATCTTTGGGTTTTCTTTTTTTTTTTTCCATTCATATTGGCATGTGATGAAAAATAAAATAAGGACTTCTCTGGAGGTCCAGTGGTTAAGACGCTGTGCTTTCACTGTAAGGGGTGCAAGTTCAGTCCTTTGTTGGAGAACTAAGATTCCATATGCCACACAGCATAGCCAAACTAAGATTTAAAAGAACAACAACAAAACACCTCAGACAGCTTTAAAGTATAATTATGAGTAAATTTTCCTCTCACCTCTGAGCCCCATTCACCCAGTTTCCCTCCCCAGAACAACAGTGGCCAGTTCCAAGCTTGTTTGTGCATACAAAGATCTGTGTATACCTTCCCATACACACCCACAGAAGCCCACTATACACACTGTCACCCTGGATTGTATTGTCTTTGAATAACTACAGCATAATTTATTTAACCTGTTCCCTATTAGCGGCATTTAGAGAGTTCCCGTATTTGTCTCAACATATAATCCTGCAATCAGTATTCCTGTATTGATGCCTTTGCTCACGGTTGAAAGTTTAAGTAAGGGATAAATTCCTAGAATCTTGGTCTCTTATTCCGGGGATCTCCCACCAAAAAGTCCCTTTCTCCTTTCTGAAAGGCGGCAATAGAACACTTCTGCCAAATTCACCCAGATGGGGCAATTGGGCACACGCAGTCATGGCCTTCTTGCCGCCTACAGAGGAGTGAACATGGTGTGCTAGACTAAGGCATTTTAGGTCCTCAGGGAGGGTCCCAGAGAGCAAGGGGCAAGCTGCTAATTGCTTGTTTGTTCAGGAGAAATGTTATCTCAGTAGACTACTGTCAGGCCTTTCTGATGTTACAAAATGCAAACTATATTGTGTAACCTGCTTGCCATTTTGCCTTTGCATCAGCAAGCTTCCAGCCAAATATATTGCATGAGTATTATAAAGCAGTTTGGCTCAAGTACAGAAAACATTTACTCAGCTTCCTTCCTGTGATGATCCCAATCTATTTATTTATGTTAATATCGACTGAGGGTCTGCCTGGACAAATTGTGGTAGGATGAATCTCAGAGGAGTTCTCTGTGGTTTGTGTACACATGGTTATTGATGTTTTCTTACTTATTTTCTATCATGGTGGGGGGAACCTTTCAATCTTTGGGTTTTCTTTTTTTTTTTTCCATTCATATTGGCATGTGATGAAAAATAAAATAAGGACTTCTCTGGAGGTCCAGTGGTTAAGACGCTGTGCTTTCACTGTAAGGGGTGCAAGTTCAGTCCTTTGTTGGAGAACTAAGATTCCATATGCCACACAGCATAGCCAAACTAAGATTTAAAAGAACAACAACAAAACACCTCAGACAGCTTTAAAGTATAATTATGAGTAAATTTTCCTCTCACCTCTGAGCCCCATTCACCCAGTTTCCCTCCCCAGAACAACAGTGGCCAGTTCCAAGCTTGTTTGTGCATACAAAGATCTGTGTATACCTTCCCATACACACCCACAGAAGCCCACTATACACACTGTCACCCTGGATTGTATTGTCTTTGAATAACTACAGCATAATTTATTTAACCTGTTCCCTATTAGCGGCATTTAGAGAGTTCCCGTATTTGTCTCAACATATAATCCTGCAATCAGTATTCCTGTATTGATGCCTTTGCTCACGGTTGAAAGTTTAAGTAAGGGATAAATTCCTAGAATTGCTGGGTCAAAGGACAAGTCCGCTTTAATTTTCACAACCAGAAACCAAAGACTTTCCTCGGAGTTGGTACACATGTTTTTGTTCTTCAAACAGTGGTAAGCATGCCTGTTTCCCCACAAATTCACTCACACAGAGTATCATCAGGCTTCAAATCTCCGCCAATCTGATCAGTGCAAAGGCTATCTCCTGTAGTTTCGATTGCATTTTTGTCATTATAAAATGGAGCAGCAGACAGTCTCTTTAAAGGTCTCCTTTTGCCCTAGGTTTTAATCTTAAAATAGCTTAAATCCTCTTAGAAGTAGGTAGGGTCAAATCTGTTTGGATTTACGTAATGGGTCAATGAAAGGGATATGAAAGTAAGTCCAAACGGAGGACTGCACTGTGTCAGAGGCCCTCCCGCAGGGCCCCCAGCCCTTCCCCGCTCCTTGCCCTTTGCACTGCATGTCCGCAGCTGCCGCCGCCCCATGCCTGCACCCCGTGCCCCTGGACCGCACCTTCTTCTGGACAGTCAGGCCTCAGGACCTCCGCTGGCCCCAACACTCAGGGATCAGACTGACAGATGGGGGTGAGTGAGGCCTGGAGCACCAGGTCCTCGTAAATGGGTCAGAAGGGTCTGCATCGCCCCTCCTGGATGGAGTACTGAAATGGATCTTCCCCACATTCTCTGATCACGTCTAACAACGTGGCCTCACTTTGTCTGTTTTTCTAATCACTACACACTTTCTCATTTGCTACTTCATTCGACCCTTTACAATCAGCCAACGAGTTGTGGCTTATTAACAACATTCTACAGATGAGGCAACTAAAGTCCAAAGAAGTCTGGCAACCTGCCAGAGGTCACACAGCCAGTAAATGAGAAAGCTAAGACCACACTTGGGCCTGTTTGACTCCAGGGCCTATGGCTGAGAGTCAGTCCAGGAAGCCAGCTGAGGCTCTGGTGTTGGGAGAACCTTCTTGGTCCACTTGGGGAAGTCTGATGAAGGCAGGGCCTTCACCCAACCCAGGTCTTTTCACATCCAGTGAGTCCCCGAACATTCATAGCTCCCTGGAAAAATGGGAATTCATACTTTTATTTTAATGATGTGTGGAGCTACATTTGGAGTCCAGGCTGATCCGACTCCAAATCTACTGCTCCCTCTCCACTCACCCACCCACCCACCCCAGCAAGCAATGAACTTCCCTAACAAATGAAAGTCCATTCCCATAACATGTGCACTATGTGAACACAGGCCACTTTGCCTCTCTTTCCAAGAGGAAGGGGTCTCCTGAGAGGCCCCAGTGTTATCTGGGCAGAGAAAGTGAGTTTGAAGACCTCACACTCCATCTGGACTTTATCAGCTCCTTTCCTGGGTAGGATTACAGTAAACGATTATCTGTAGATCTGGAGCCAGCAGGGACTTTGAAGGCCCCAATTGCCAAGGGGGCTGTGAGCAGTGGGGGAGGGCCTGGAGAAGATGAAAAAGCAGCCCCGGCATCTTATCTTCCTCCTGAAATCAAACAGGCTGGGACTGCGCATGGAGGGAGGGAGTGACCCTGTCTGCAAGACAGACAGTCCCCAGCCCTCACTGGCCACCAAGGATGGAGAGGGCCCCGATGAAGGCCCTCGGCTGTCTTCTCATCTTCTCTCTCTTCGTTTCCTTTATTCATTTACTCACTCATTTATTCATTCACTTGTGACCTTTAGCCCACCAGTAATAATAGCTGACAGGCGTGGAGCTCTCATCCAGAGCCAAAGGCTTGACCTTCATCGTCTCATTTTATCCTTACAATGACTCTCAGGGAGAGGTGTCCAAATTAGTCTCATTTTACAGATGAGGAAACTGAGGTCCCAAAAGGTTAAGTGGGATCCCACAGCTAGTAAATGGCACACTTTGGATTATCTTAAAATACCATGCATTCATTCTTCCTTTTTTCCCTATTCCCATAGAAGTCAGTCATTTATTCATTCAGTTTTGATTCCCTCATTACTTGTTCATTTTGAAATCCTTTCTCCCTTTTCATCCATTCCTTCTATCCCTTCCTCCCTCCTGTCTCTTCTTTCTTCCCATAGTTACTTGTTGAACACCTGCTATATGCCTGGCCACCAAGCCATTGGGTCATGGGGCTCCCCTAGTGTGACTTCTAGGAAAGGAGATAGGAGACAACCTCATCTCTGATCGACCCCAGATGGAGCTGTTGGGATGTGCTTTCTGTGTCTGATCTGGTCCAGTGTTGGCTCAAAATGCTATCCTTAGATTATCTGGTTCTGAGAATGTCTTGGTCAAACAGGCCTTGATTTGGGGTCCCTACTTGGGGTGGGCATCAGAATAGCTTGAGAACGAGGGGGCCACTTCTTGAGATTTCAGGTGCTGAGCAACACTTTTCTTGGCCTTGTAGTTCTGACTTTCAATGAACATCAGTGAGGACCTCTTCTATCTCCCCATCCCTTCATCAAAGCCCATTGGGGTTCCTCTGTTCCTCCAGCTGCCTCTGCTCTCATGAGGCCCCAGTGTTATCTGGGCAGAGAAAGTGAGTTTGAAGACCTCACACTCCATCTGGACTTTATCAGCTCCTTTCCTGGGTAGGATTACAGTAAACGATTATCTGTAGATCTGGAGCCAGCAGGGACTTTGAAGGCCCCAATTGCCAAGGGGGCTGTGAGCAGTGGGGGAGGGCCTGGAGAAGATGAAAAGCAGCCCCGGCATCTTATCTTCCTCCTGAAATCAAACAGGCTGGGACTGCGCATGGAGGGAGGGAGTGACCCTGTCTGCAAGACAGACAGTCCCCAGCCCTCACTGGCCACCAAGGATGGAGAGGGCCCCGATGAAGGCCCTCGGCTGTCTTCTCATCTTCTCTCTCTTCGTTTCCTTTATTCATTTACTCACTCATTTATTCATTCACTTGTGACCTTTAGCCCACCAGTAATAATAGCTGACAGGCGTGGAGCTCTCATCCAGAGCCAAAGGCTTGACCTTCATCGTCTCATTTTATCCTTACAATGACTCTCAGGGAGAGGTGTCCAAATTAGTCTCATTTTACAGATGAGGAAACTGAGGTCCCAAAAGGTTAAGTGGGATCCCACAGCTAGTAAATGGCACACTTTGGATTATCTTAAAATACCATGCATTCATTCTTCCTTTTTTCCCTATTCCCATAGAAGTCAGTCATTTATTCATTCAGTTTTGATTCCCTCATTACTTGTTCATTTTGAAATCCTTTCTCCCTTTTCATCCATTCCTTCTATCCCTTCCTCCCTCCTGTCTCTTCTTTCTTCCCATAGTTACTTGTTGAACACCTGCTATATGCCTGGCCACCAAGCCATTGGGTCATGGGGCTCCCCTAGTGTGACTTCTAGGAAAGGAGATAGGAGACAACCTCATCTCTGATCGACCCCAGATGGAGCTGTTGGGATGTGCTTTCTGTGTCTGATCTGGTCCAGTGTTGGCTCAAAATGCTATCCTTAGATTATCTGGTTCTGAGAATGTCTTGGTCAAACAGGCCTTGATTTGGGGTCCCTACTTGGGGTGGGCATCAGAATAGCTTGAGAACGAGGGGGCCACTTCTTGAGATTTCAGGTGCTGAGCAACACTTTTCTTGGCCTTGTAGTTCTGACTTTCAATGAACATCAGTGAGGACCTCTTCTATCTCCCCATCCCTTCATCAAAGCCCATTGGGGTTCCTCTGTTCCTCCAGCTGCCTCTGCTCTCATGACTTCTATCCCTCTAGACTCTTCACTCCCAGGGATATGGATCTGGCATCAAAGAATCTGTGCTCACAATGTGGGCTCAGTTACTTCCAAATCCATTTTACTTACCTCTACTCTCTAGCGCCTAAGACAGGGCCTGGCAGAGATGAAATGCTAATCTATCCAGGACTGAACGGGGTTGGAATTCCACTCTCTGTAACTCCATTCCTCACTGTAGTGGACAAGATCATGGCTGTCTTAGTCCTTCATCACATCACTTTCATTTCTACTTGGGAAGTGATCACTCCCTCTCTAGATGAGGTCAGGGAGTGGCTATCATTGTAGACTCAGGTACATATTCGATCATGCTCAATCAAGTTCTCTCTCCCTTGACTTGGAATCTGAAGCCAAGTAACACAGACAGAAGAAACACAAAGGAAGGATTTGAGCATATTCCTTCCCATTCCCAGCTATGCTCTTTACTTCTCTGCCCTCAGGACCCCCAGGGCAACCCCAGGTCTATTTTTATCCAAGTCTAGCTCCCTATCCATTTGGTGAGCTGCTCAGCATCCTTCCAGTAGGTTCCTTCTTTGCTTCCATTAAACAGTGAATTTCTGTTTCTGGGCTTGCAAAGAATGGATTTTAAATGATACGTCAGGGTGTGGTTTCCGAGGCCAGCCACTGGGGTTCTCACAGAAATGCTCATTTTGCCTCATCAATTGCCTTGGATCTTGCTGCCTGTTTTGGAGCCGCCCTGAATGGTTTCCCCTCTATCCCACCTCCTCTCACCAGCAGGTTCCTCTCTATCCCACCTCCTCTCACCAGCAGGTAAGCCTCATGTCTTGACTCCCCTGTCTGTCTCTTCCATTAAGACTCAAAAGCTGAATGACCTCCATCATCTTTGGGTCCCCCAGCCCTCCGTGGAGTACAGAATAGATGAATAGATGCATACAACCTGAATATTTCTTTCATTTCACTGTAATCTGGTTTTCCCCAGTTCAGGGACATCTATTTATCTTGATGACATTTAGAGAAAATTGGAAAAAGAAAAAAAGACTTTCAAGAGATCTTCAGAGGGATTCTAAATTTTACTCATATTTTCCTTGTTTTTCCCCCAAGTTTGGTATCACAAGATACATTGCGTCAGGAGTACTCAACTTTGTACGTGCCTTTCCTTTTCTATCTTTCTCTCTCTCCCTACCTGGTACTTACTGTGGAATCTGAAATGTTTCTGTGGCTGCAACAAGAAAGTAAAAAAGAGGCAATCAAGTCACAGAGGGTTAGATGGCTGAGATTTGCTGGAGGAATGAGGCCATAAAGAGGCGCCTCTCATAAATCTGCATTTTCTGCATGCCAGGTAATGATTATTTCCAAGAGCTCCAAATTATCTCATTAACCCTCACAACAAGTCCTGGAGCAAAGAGATAATCATTCCTATTTCACAGATTAGGAGACTGAGGTTTCAAGAGTCCATTGCCTAAAGATGTTTTTGCTAGTGGAAGAGTTATGAACCCTAACAGTGTTTGCACACAAGCCTGTTTAACACAAGCAGGGTGGGGGGAGGGGTTGGGGTGATGAGATAAAGCAGACAGAAAGGCAACAGCAATGCAAGGAGGACCTACTATGTGCCAGGCCCAAGTGTTAGATGTATTTCCTTTATTTCACATGAAGCTTCCAGCAGCTGTATTTTACAGATCAGGAAACTGAGGCTGGAGGAGATGGAGATACCTGCCCAAGGTCACACAGACAGAAAATGAATGGACCCAAACTCACTATGTCTGTTCCATGAAGCTAAGACACTGGCTCAAAGGGGATCCCATTTTTTTACGAAAATCCAAAAGGTGCAACCTTCTCCCTTGAAGTGATTAGTGACTGTCTCCCCTCCTTCTAGCTGCTCTGCTCAGATTCCCAGGAAAAGTTGGCAGCCCTGCCCAGCCCAAAACCCTATCAAAAGGATGTTAACTTAAGCTGGCTCAAGGTTTGTGATCGTTTTCAGAATCTTCAACAGATGTCAAGTCCTCCAATGTTTGAGACTGATTCAGAAGGGTCCCTCCAGCAGTTCACAAGCCCTAGATGGAGAAGACACAGCCCCCGTTAATGCTATGGGTGCATAGAATGTGCCCAGGGTGACTAGGAGGGACCATATTAAGCACTTGGGTTCTGAGATCATGACTCCTAGGTCAAAATATGTCCTGGCTTCTTCCAGCTGAGGCATCTTAACCAGAGCCCTTCACTCCTCAGTGACGTGGAGATGGTGAGGTCAAACCTCCCAGAACTGATGGAGCCTTAAATATGAGCATACCCAAAGGGCCTGACCCACAGGGACAACTTAGATGGTCCCAGTTATTATTATATAAACACAAACCGTAAAGGAGAAGAGGTTCATGGTAGAAGCGAGTTGCCGTAGGTGAACAAAGGGCTTGCCGGGAGAGGAAAGAGTATGCAGAACCCAGAGGCGGGGCAGGGGTAAAGCAGTTAAGTGTGGGGCAATTTCCTAAATGAAAGGGAGTAAATGGAAACAGTTAGCAAATTGGGCCAGGGCCACATATCAGAGATCTTTGAGTCCATTCCAAGGGGGATGCATGTAATTGCCCAGATTAGGACCTGCTGAACTTTGGCCACTGGGGCTGCATCACTCACAGACTGTCACATCCACACACCACCTGTGCAACGACTTACTTCACATTTTTCTTTAAGATACATTTCTCCTTTAAAAGGAAACTATCAGGCACCTGTCCTAAAAGGAAATTTTTATCACTAATGAAAAGCGAAATCTACCTGCCACAGGTGTAGATAATTGTCAAAGTAAACAGTGTTTACCTCTCGCCAGCCCCTCTGGCCCAAGCAGACGCAGAGCCCACGCGCATTTGGTAAAAGGCTGGATTAGCTTTCCCACCTCTTTCAGTTTGGCGTGCCTGATTCTGCGAGCTGTTCAGCCTGCTTAGGGGTTGCTTCTGTATTTCTGATTCTATCTATACTCCAGAAGGCTTTATCTCTATCTCTCTAATAGCTTCTCAAGCAATAACATTTTACTGGGTTAAAGAGCAAGGAATGGGCAGGACCTAGTGCTTTGCAAAATTCCAAACAAACCCCAAGCCCTCTTCAGACAGCACCTATCAAAAGGATGTCAACTTAAGCTCGCTCAAGGTTTGTGATCGTTTTCAGAATCTTCAACAGATGTCAAGTCCTCCAATGTTTGAGACTGATTCAGAAGGGTCCCTCCAGCAGTTCACAAGCCCTAGATGGAGAAGACACAGCCCCCGTTAATGCTATGGGTGCATAGAATGTGCCCAGGGTGACTAGGAGGGACCATATTAAGCACTTGGGTTCTGAGATCATGACTCCTAGGTCAAAATATGTCCTGGCTTCTTCCAGCTGAGGCATCTTAACCAGAGCCCTTCACTCCTCAGTGACGTGGAGATGGTGAGGTCAAACCTCCCAGAACTGATGGAGCCTTAAATATGAGCATACCCAAAGGGCCTGACCCACAGGGACAACTTAGATGGTCCCAGTTATTATTATATAAACACAAACCGTAAAGGAGAAGAGGTTCATGGTAGAAGCGAGTTGCCGTAGGTGAACAAAGGGCTTGCCGGGAGAGGAAAGAGTATGCAGAACCCAGAGGCGGGGCAGGGGTAAAGCAGTTAAGTGTGGGGCAATTTCCTAAATGAAAGGGAGTAAATGGAAACAGTTAGCAAATTGGGCCAGGGCCACATATCAGAGATCTTTGAGTCCTTTCCCAAAGGGGGGATGCATGTAATTGCCCAGATTAGGACCTGCTGAACTTTGGCCACTGGGGCTGCATCACTCACAGACTGTCACATCCACACACCACCTGTGCAACGACTTACTTCACATTTTTCTTTAAGATACATTTCTCCTTTAAAAGGAAACTATCAGGCACCTGTCCTAAAAGGAAATTTTTATCACTAATGAAAAGCGAAATCTACCTGCCACAGGTGTAGATAATTGTCAAAGTAAACAGTGTTTACCTCTCGCCAGCCCCTCTGGCCCAAGCAGACGCAGAGCCCACGCGCATTTGGTAAAAGGCTGGATTAGCTTTCCCACCTCTTTCAGTTTGGCGTGCCTGATTCTGCGAGCTGTTCAGCCTGCTTAGGGGTTGCTTCTGTATTTCTGATTCTATCTATACTCCAGAAGGCTTTATCTCTATCTCTCTAATAGCTTCTCAAGCAATAACATTTTACTGGGTTAAAGAGCAAGGAATGGGCAGGACCTAGTGCTGATTCATAGCAAAATTCCAAACAAACCCCAAGCCCTCTTCAGACAGCCCAGACACCAACCTCCCTCCATTCTGCTCTCTGGGGACCAGATCCTAAGAACCATTGAATTCTAGTATAGCTCCGCCTCATCCAGCATTCTCCATTCATTCATTCATTCTAGGGATATCTACTGAGTCTCTGGGCATGTGCGTGATCAGTTATGTCCAACTCTTAGCGGCCCCATGGACTGTAGCCCACCAGGCTCCTCTGTCCATAGAATGTTTCACACAAGAATACTGGAGTAGATTGCCATTTCCTTCTCCAGGGGATCTTCCCCATGCCTCAGCTGGAACCGGCCTCTCTCGGGTCTCTGGCAACGGCAGGCAGATCCTTTACCACGGCACCACCTGGGTCAGATAAGGGCCAGACCTTGGACTAGATGCCGACAAAGCAACCGTGAACAAAGAATTCCTTGCTCTCCTTGAAAAGACAGGCAGGGAGTTCTGAAATGAATACATACATGAGATCATCGCGAGTTGATTGAGAAAGCAACATGGTGGCAGCATGGCGTTGACTTGATAGAGGAAGCAGGCTGCAAAACTAGAGAGGATGGATCGAGAGGATTCCCTGAGGAGATGACAGAGGACAGAGATCTGAATGACAAGAGGGAGCCAGTCAATGGCATGTTTGGAAAGCAGAGCCCTTTGGGTTACAAGGCTGAAGAAAGACCAGCCAGAAGGTCCAGATGGAGGGACCAGCCAGAAGATAACGGCCCCCTGACAGGAGAAACAGTGAGGACAGCAGAAGTTGCAGGGGCTGGGAGACAAGAGTTCCATGCTGACTCTATTAGATCTGCCGTGTCCATCAGAGGCTCAAATCTGTTCACGCTCTACTCCGCGTGTTCATAAGGGAAGGGTTATTAGGGTGTTCCACTTTCCAGACAGAAAAACGGAGGGTTTGGAAGCCTGCCCTGCTGGTAAGGGGCAAAACTGGGATGTGAACTATATTTTAGTATGCCAAAGCCAGCACTATCCCCGCTGCCCCAAGCTGTAGTAGTGTTCACACAAAGAGGTTACAACTCTAGCACCCAGGTGTGTCTTCCTTGCTCTAGGTGAGTTTTGAAAATTAATTGGAGCTTGTGATCTGCTCTTAAAAAATAAGGCTTCAAACTCTGGCTCTCCGGTTTCTTTGAAGCCCTGGTCCTTGCGGGGCTGTGGGTTCCAGGGGCAACAAAACAATAAGCATAGATGTTCCAGGTTTCCAGAGTCCCCGCTGCCCCCTACGGCTTCCCCCAGGGCCATTCTTGGCCTCTCCATGCATAGATGGCTTTGAGATCCCCATTTCTCCATTAATTCGATAAATAGGATTTACAGAGCCCAGCAAGCAAGGAGTAACGAGAGGCATTAAGTCACAGTACCTTGCTAGAATATGCTCCCCTGTTCTGATAAGATCACTTTGTACAAACAGTAGAAAATGTTTATGAGAGCTGGGACAAGGCCGTGGTGAAGAGGTAAGGCCTGGATTTTCATCCCAGCTCCTGGTCCTCATGGTGAGAGTCTGATTAAGGTTTCAAACGTCAGTCTAGTCAAGTGATTAGAAAAGAAAAGAGAGAGAGAGGATGCTCACTTTACACGTGGATGAAGGGAAGAAAAGGTAGGTAATGTACTTGGAAAACTTTTGCTTTGTGGTGAGTAGCCAATAGATGGCAGCCGAGATGATCCTGCAGGAAGTAATAGATGGGCTGTTTCACGACTGTTCTTCATCATGAATAATCTTCACTGAGAAACAGTGCTTTTCCCCACATCCTTGTCGCCTGAAACGGCTTGCCTCTGAAGCTCACCATGCTTTTCCACAAGTACCTCCCTCCCAGAGGCCCTATTTTGAGTCACCCAGCCCTGTTTTCCAGACCTTTCTCCTCACTTGGTCGAACTGCCCTGAGATCTAGCGCCCTCCGGCTCCACATCTGAGGCCAGCGGGCAGGGAGCGCAGTCTGCCTCCCCTCGGCCTGACAGGAACCCCGTAGGGATTTTGATTCTGTCTCTGGGTGTGTGTCAGTGCGTGCTCTGCACAAAAGAACCGCTCAGCACTGCTTTTTCAAGCCCAGCTTTAAAAGGCTTATTTGCCATGACATCCAGCACTTGTAATTGGAGGTCATACCCTGAGGAAGAATTGCTAAATCTGTGTAAAATGTCTCTGACTCCTGCTCTTACAGATTCTGTCAGATTATCTCTTTAAGAATTCTAAACCCATGTTGTTTGAGGTGGTTTTAGGCTAATGTACCTTCCCCAAACAGTTCTTTCTTGTTGAAAATAAAGCAATTGAGAGAGTTCCCCATCCTGAGAGAGGCTTGGTAAAAGCTCAATGCAAAAAGCAACTCACTCTGTCTAAGGAGTGATTTTGGAAGAGAAAATTTGTGTCATACAGAAGCACACCCAATAGTGAGGAGCGCTAGCTGAGGTCTTGTGTGAGCCACGTGATGCTCCCGTGTCCTCCCATCTCCTCCTCCCCTGGTGACAAGAGGCTTGAGGGTGGGCAGGGGGCTTGTCGGGGAGGCCAGTGGACCAAGTCAGGCTGTGATAGCACAAAGCTCAGTCCCAACTGGTGATGGTGTTTCTCTCTTCTGAACATTAGGCCCCATGCCCTGTGCTAGGCTCTGGCTGTACAAAATCAGATAAGCCAGTTCCCTGAGCTCAAGGAGCTCTGAGGCTCCTTAGGGTGAGAGGGAGGTGATTGGCAAGTATATACCCCAAGGATGGAAGTATTCCAACAGAGGCGAGTCCAGGTCCCATGGGGATCCTGGAGAGGAGGGGCTAGCTGGTCTGTGATGATCAGGGAAGGCTTCATGGAGGAGGCATTCCAGAAGTGTTCCAAAGGAAAGACTGGAGCAAGGTCTAAGGCAGAAAGGGCATGGGAAGACTGAAATAATGGGCAACATGGGCCAGGGTAGAAAGAGGTCAATGGACAGGTTCCTTGGAGTTGTGCACAGAAGCCTGGGTTCTTCCATGCGGGTCCCTGATTGGACCAGGCCAAGGGTTTAGATATTTCACTTCATGCAGTTTTGCCAACTGTGACTTTAGGCCCCTCTCTCCCTACCACCCTTACTTCCTCACAGCTGAATGTCCTGGAATAGCTTCATCTTCACAGGTCCCGCCAAACGGGACACAAGTTACCCAAATGTTTCCAGCACAGGGGAGACAAGGCTGGGCTCACACCTGTGTGTCCGCAGAGGGGACTTCTCTGGAGCCCGGAGCCCGGGTGGAGAATCGCACCCGGTCCCCACCAGGAGCGGCAGAGCTATCAAAGGGACGCAGAAGCAAGTGGACAGGCAGACACAGACTCACAGCCACAGCCACAGAGGTGCTGAGATACTAAATAGACAAGCACTGGATACACAGAGGGACGCTTCACAGACCCAGCGACACAGACACGAGCCACACTCGTACATAAACACCAGCCCGGCCCCCCTTCCCCATCTGGCTGTGTCTGCCTCAGGCAGGCTGACTGTCTCTCTCTTTCTATATCTCTGTCCCTTTCTTTGGTCTCTCTTCTTTGTCTGTCTTTTTCTGTATATCTGTCTGTCTCTCTCTCTCTCACACACATACACACACACACACACTTCCAAAATGCACAGTGGAAACTAGACCCGAGGACCCTCCTACCACCACTAGCAGCCCAGTGTGCTTACCCACCTCACTGTCTCCTTTTTCCTTCTAAAAACTATTTTCCTTGCTGCCTCTACACAGCTTTCTGGGGATAAAAGCCCATATTCCCAAATGGATCGCTGCAGATACCCCATGTCCCTCTGGGAGAAAAGGGGCTATTCCGGGCTGAACAGCTCTGGTGGGGCTGATGTGGGCTGAAGAGGATGGTTTACCTATAGAAACACAGCCTGGCACCCATAGGAGAGAACTGGGGTCGGCCCCCCTTCTGGGGGTTGAACAGACCTAGACACTCTCAGGGACCCCAGTTGGTCCTCTCTCTCTCACCAACACTGAGTCCAGGTGATGTGGCTGAGAAACAATAGGCCACCAGCAGGTCAAGCTGATACCTGGGCCGATGCTGAGTGGTTGAAAGTGAATCTCCTCATTCCCTATTGGTCAAGGTTTTTTCATTGTTGGTACTTCATTGGGTGATTTGGCAACTGGTTGTGATTCTTTTTAAAAATTCCACCATGCTTCAGGGATTGTGTTGTCTTCTTCTGGAGGGAAGAGAAGGGTGTTTATTTCTAACCTATTTTCAAGAGATTATTTGTATTTAAGATTTATGATGTGTTAAGATCAGATTTAACTCATTTACTTTATTCATCCATTCCACAAATGCTTACTGGAGTCTGTTATGACAGTGTCCTTTTAAGGCATGGATGGACACAAACGTGAACAAAGTCGACAAAGTCCATCCATTTGGGAACCTCTTATTTTGGTATAAATAAACAGACACATGAATATTAAATATTGAATGCAAATAATGCCATGCAGAAAGTGAGGCAAAAGGGCTCAGGAAGGCATAGCTGAGGAGGTGACAATGAGCAGAAACCCCAAGACATGGAGAGAGGGAGCCAGGTACACACCCAGGGCGGGAGCATCTTGACAAAGAGAGTGGATGAGACATGCAAGGGCCCTGAGGCAGAGCAGCCTTTGTACACGAGAACAGCAAGGAGGCCAAAGTCAGTGGCCGGCAGTGAACCAGTAAGAGCAAGGCAGGTAATAAGCCTGAAGAAATGGCCAGGGCCTGGTAGCACACAACCTTGCAGGCCACCATCAGGCCTTGCTTTCATCTCGGGAAGCCACTGGAGTTCGAAGAATCAATGGGATCCTGTTTAAATTTTTAAAGGAGGGGCTTTGCTGGTGGTCCAGTGGGTAAGGACACCGCCTTGCAGCGCAAGGGGCACCGGTTCGATCCCTGGCCTGGGAAGATCCCACATGCCGCGGAGTGGCTGGACCTCTTCTACAAGAGGGAAACTGCTGATCATCACTTGTTTAGGACCTACTATGAGACTGTGAAAGAAATTTTATATAAAACAGCTCACTCAATCCTTATACTCATCGCTGGAGGCAAATACTATTCTCCCCATTTCACAGATTGGAGAATAACCGTAATCTTACTGTGTGAAAAACTGTTCAACATCAAAACATTAGTAAAGATAGAATCGGCTTGAAACTAACAAGATTTTTAATTAAAAACTGAAAATTTGACTTAAGTTTCTTTGGTTGAAAGTGAATCTCCTCATTCCCTATTGGTCAAGGTTTTTTCATTGTTGGTACTTCATTGGGTGATTTGGCAACTGGTTGTGATTCTTTTTAAAAATTCCACCATGCTTCAGGGATTGTGTTGTCTTCTTCTGGAGGGAAGAGAAGGGTGTTTATTTCTAACCTATTTTCAAGAGATTATTTGTATTTAAGATTTATGATGTGTTAAGATCAGATTTAACTCATTTACTTTATTCATCCATTCCACAAATGCTTACTGGAGTCTGTTATGACAGTGTCCTTTTAAGGCATGGATGGACACAAACGTGAACAAAGTCGACAAAGTCCATCCATTTGGGAACCTCTTATTTTGGTATAAATAAACAGACACATGAATATTAAATATTGAATGCAAATAATGCCATGCAGAAAGTGAGGCAAAAGGGCTCAGGAAGGCATAGCTGAGGAGGTGACAATGAGCAGAAACCCCAAGACATGGAGAGAGGGAGCCAGGTACACACCCAGGGCGGGAGCATCTTGACAAAGAGAGTGGATGAGACATGCAAGGGCCCTGAGGCAGAGCAGCCTTTGTACACGAGAACAGCAAGGAGGCCAAAGTCAGTGGCCGGCAGTGAACCAGTAAGAGCAAGGCAGGTAATAAGCCTGAAGAAATGGCCAGGGCCTGGTAGCACACAACCTTGCAGGCCACCATCAGGCCTTGCTTTCATCTCGGGAAGCCACTGGAGTTCGAAGAATCAATGGGATCCTGTTTAAATTTTTAAAGGAGGGGCTTTGCTGGTGGTCCAGTGGGTAAGGACACCGCCTTGCAGCGCAAGGGGCACCGGTTCGATCCCTGGCCTGGGAAGATCCCACGTGCCGCGGAGTGGCTGGACCTCTTCTACAAGAGGGAAACTGCTGATCATCACTTGTTTAGGACCTACTATGAGACTGTGAAAGAAATTTTATATAAAACAGCTCACTCAATCCTTATACTCATCGCTGGAGGCAAATACTATTCTCCCCATTTCACAGATTGGAGAATAACCGTAATCTTACTGTGTGAAAAACTGTTCAACATCAAAACATTAGTAAAGATAGAATCGGCTTGAAACTAACAAGATTTTTTTTTAATTAAAAAAAAATTGTTCAAAAGACTGAAAAAGTTTTGACCTTTTTAAGTTTCTTTCTTACTGTAAAGCATCCTCATGTCAGAAATAGTAAAATATATAGAGAGAAACAAAATAAAAGCATAAAGAATCCCCATAGTCTCACCTGCCTCCCCACCTACTTTCAATCCCTGATACAGACATAGCCATGGCCTTTTATACAGATACACTATTTTTCAAAAAATTATTGTAGAGCTCTTGCCAGACACACTGTTTTGGGCCATTCCATAATTCATTTAAATCACCTTGGTAGACGAGGTCCTCTCAACTATTTTCTCTTTCCTTAGCCATGTAAGTTGTTCACTGAAGACAATGTTTTTCAGGTCCCAACTTTTCCCTATTTACAACAAAGGGCAAGAATAAATTACTGAAAATAAAGCAGAAGACAATAGAAAATCCTAGGGAAAAATTGCCTAGAGGCAGATGGATTTGAAATTGATGTTTCAAATGTCAACTCTTGTGAATATTCATTTTCTCCCCAGTTTTTTATGGGCCCACATGGCTATGTGAGCCATTCAGCCCTCTTACAAAATGTTTTGATCCAATTGCTCATTTGTTCAAATTCACTTTGACCAAATAGCTTTATGGCTGAATCATCTGAGGATTAATAATACTATTATTATAAGTGACTACACTTTGCTTTGAATTTGTGTAGACTAGCCCCATTACAGACTTTTTGACTGTAATTTTTCCTCCCAAGATCAGCTGAGCAAGGTCAGAATAGGCTTCCCCACGCAATGGAAATGAAGGATAAGGCCATAGCCCAAGGTTACCTGGCTGGCATGTGGCAGATGCAGAATGTGAGCCTAGACCAGCCAGCTGTCTGCCTCTGGGCCTCTGTCACCTGCTGTACCATGAGACATACGGCAAACATAGCGCATAGTAGGTCCTCAAAAACCATCTGTTTCCCCTGATCCCACTTTCCCTTAGCACATTAATTACTAGTAAGGAAGAGCTAATACGAGGCTTATCATAAAATCTTTACTGGTTTTAAAACCTTTTTCTTTTTCAAATACCAGTGATTTCCAGGAGTGAAACTTCAGTTTCTGAATCATGCAACACATGAGTCTATCTTCAAAGATCTTACCTGACCATGGTGGGCCCTGATGCTTGCCTCAATAAAAGCAATTTCAACCTCAAAAAAAGAAATCTTTATGGTAATGCCATAATGCGATGTAGTGTGTTTTCATCTATATGTGTTTCTTACTGTAAAGCATCCTCAGCAGAATAGTAAAATATATAGAGAGAAACAAAATAAAAGCATAAAGAATCCCCATAGTCTCACCTGCCTCCCCACCTACTTTCAATCCCTGATACAGACATAGCCATGGCCTTTTATACAGATACACTATTTTTCAAAAAATTATTGTAGAGCTCTTGCCAGACACACTGTTTTGGGCCATTCCATAATTCATTTAAATCACCTTGGTAGACGAGGTCCTCTCAACTATTTTCTCTTTCCTTAGCCATGTAAGTTGTTCACTGAAGACAATGTTTTTCAGGTCCCAACTTTTCCCTATTTACAACAAAGGGCAAGAATAAATTACTGAAAATAAAGCAGAAGACAATAGAAAATCCTAGGGAAAAATTGCCTAGAGGCAGATGGATTTGAAATTGATGTTTCAAATGTCAACTCTTGTGAATATTCATTTTCTCCCCATTTTTTTATGGGCCCACATGGCTATGTGAGCCATTCAGCCCTCTTACAAAATGTTTTGATCCAATTGCTCATTTGTTCAAATTCACTTTGACCAAATAGCTTTATGGCTGAATCATCTGAGGATTAATAATACTATTATTATAAGTGACTACACTTTGCTTTGAATTTGTGTAGACTAGCCCCATTACAGACTTTTTGACTGTAATTTTTCCTCCCAAGATCAGCTGAGCAAGGTCAGAATAGGCTTCCCCACGCAATGGAAATGAAGGATAAGGCCATAGCCCAAGGTTACCTGGCTGGCATGTGGCAGATGCAGAATGTGAGCCTAGACCAGCCAGCTGTCTGCCTCTGGGCCTCTGTCACCTGCTGTACCATGAGACATACGGCAAACATAGCGCATAGTAGGTCCTCAAAAACCATCTGTTTCCCCTGATCCCACTTTCCCTTAGCACATTAATTACTAGTAAGGAAGAGCTAATACGAGGCTTATCATAAAATCTTTACTGGTTTTAAAACCTTTTTCTTTTTCAAATACCAGTGATTTCCAGGAGTGAAACTTCAGTTTCTGAATCATGCAACACATGAGTCTATCTTCAAAGATCTTACCTGACCATGGTGGGCCCTGATGCTTGCCTCAATAAAAGCAATTTCAACCTCAAAAAAAGAAATCTTTATGGTAATGCCATAATGCGATGTAGTGTGTTTTCATCTATATGTGTTTCATCGTGGTTCATAATGTGAGTTGCTATGGAGAATAATACAATTGCATATAAGGAGCAAGAGAGAAAGAAGAAAGACCTTGAAGGGGACATCGGTCTGAATGGGCCCAAACCATTCACTATGCTGAACAGGAAGTCAGTTCAGAAACTAGGGGAGCCTGACAGTCTAACAGAATGCACCTGTAGAAGGAAGGGACCCATGGGAGGCCAGGCAGGGCCATAGAAGATGACGGTGCTGGGCCGGGAACCGTGACACCCTAGCACAAGCCCTCACACATGGTCACTTCACAGGGGTTATACCTGGTCACTCAGTCACTCTCTGTTTCTTGGTTTATTGCACAAGTGTGCACTGGGCACAGCCCCCAGGCCAGTTCTCTGCTGATCACAGGGAAGTCTGAGATGCAGAGTTCACCTGCCATAGCCCAGCCCCGAGGAGGCCAGGTCAAAAACAGGAGGCACTCTGCCAACAAGGCTCCAGGGTGCCTGACCTGCCTGCTGGAGGCTGGGACTTGTTCCTGGGAGCCCGAGGTTTAACAAGAACATTACAATTTATTTTTATTCTGTATGATAACATCAACAATATTTTAATTCTCATTAAGAAAAAAATCTTTTGGGAAGGACAATGAGGTCATCAATGAGAAGACAGTCTTGGAAAGCTGGGGGCAACCAAGCTGGGCACTGGGGAGAATTTCCCCACAGTGGTGAGCCTTGCCTTTAGCTGGCATCTCCATTGTACCCAGATGGTAGGGACAGTTCAGGAGCTCTTTCAACAATGAGGGGACCAGGAGAGGGCTGACTCTAGCCTGGAGGAACCAGTCCAGGGTGGCTGTCTGCTCCAAGCACAAATTCATCATCTGAAAACTAGTAAGGAAGAGCTAATACGAGGCTTATCATAAAATCTTTACTGGTTTTAAAACCTTTTTCTTTTTCAAATACCAGTGATTTCCAGGAGTGAAACTTCAGTTTCTGAATCATGCAACACATGAGTCTATCTTCAAAGATCTTACCTGACCATGGTGGGCCCTGATGCTTGCCTCAATAAAAGCAATTTCAACCTCAAAAAAAGAAATCTTTATGGTAATGCCATAATGCGATGTAGTGTGTTTTCATCTATATGTGTTTCATCGTGGTTCATAATGTGAGTTGCTATGGAGAATAATACAATTGCATATAAGGAGCAAGAGAGAAAGAAGAAAGACCTTGAAGGGGACATCGGTCTGAATGGGCCCAAACCATTCACTATGCTGAACAGGAAGTCAGTTCAGAAACTAGGGGAGCCTGACAGTCTAACAGAATGCACCTGTAGAAGGAAGGGACCCATGGGAGGCCAGGCAGGGCCATAGAAGATGACGGTGCTGGGCCGGGAACCGTGACACCCTAGCACAAGCCCTCACACATGGTCACTTCACAGGGGTTATACCTGGTCACTCAGTCACTCTCTGTTTCTTGGTTTATTGCACAAGTGTGCACTGGGCACAGCCCCCAGGCCAGTTCTCTGCTGATCACAGGGAAGTCTGAGATGCAGAGTTCACCTGCCATAGCCCAGCCCCGAGGAGGCCAGGTCAAAAACAGGAGGCACTCTGCCAACAAGGCTCCAGGGTGCCTGACCTGCCTGCTGGAGGCTGGGACTTGTTCCTGGGAGCCCGAGGTTTAACAAGAACATTACAATTTATTTTTATTCTGTATGATAACATCAACAATATTTTAATTCTCATTAAGAAAAAAATCTTTTGGGAAGGACAATGAGGTCATCAATGAGAAGACAGTCTTGGAAAGCTGGGGGCAACCAAGCTGGGCACTGGGGAGAATTTCCCCACAGTGGTGAGCCTTGCCTTTAGCTGGCATCTCCATTGTACCCAGATGGTAGGGACAGTTCAGGAGCTCTTTCAACAATGAGGGGACCAGGAGAGGGCTGACTCTAGCCTGGAGGAACCAGTCCAGGGTGGCTGTCTGCTCCAAGCACAAATTCATCATCTGAAAACTAGATGAGGAGGCCAGCAGTCAGGCAGGTCCTGAGGAGAAGCAGTGTCTCCAACACCTGCATTGCTTCCTCTGGGGAGCAGGAACCACTCATGGCTCTGACTCCTCCCCACCCATGCAAGTGGCCCCAAGTAGAGAACGACTGGCACTTGAAAGATGGTGAGGACATCCAGAGAGTGTCAGAGGTTACATCACCTGGCACAGAGTTAGTGCTCATTAAATGCCAGTTTCCTCCTCCTTTTCCTTCCTCTGAGGGTTTTCCTGTGGGTGAAAAGGTCTGAGCTTGATTTCATAAGGAGTAACTGCTCCAGAATTTCTTCCCAACATGGCTGCACTTTGGCTCATGAGAACAGGACCACACCTGGGGCTGCACAGGTGAGCCCAGGACAGGAAGCCAGACCTGGGGCTCCTCAGGGGAGAAGAGGTGCCACTGGATGTCTCTGCTACCCTCCTGTCTGCATGCCCAGGCTTTCCTGGTGATGTTTATTCTCTGCAGGAAGTGGAGGAATCCTGACAGACTGGCTAATCACTATGTGTCGCTGGAACAGGCTGTTCCAAGGGTTCACAACCCCCGTCGTCTCAACCAGCCTCTCTGGCCCTAAATCCTGCACCTTGCAGAGGCATCTGGCCATGGGGCTGCTGCTCTGGGTCCGAAACACCATGCAGGAGATGTCTGTCAGGGCATCCTGAATGAATGCTGGCATCCCAGAAACTTAGGTCAGGGTTCATGGGTGCAGAAGGAGCGACTAGCCTGATGTCTGCTCTGAAGGAAAGTTGGGTGTGGGCTGCATGTGTGCCCAAACCCAGCTGCCTGAGACCCAGTGCTTAAAGATGCCTGTTTTAGCGTCAAACATTTAAAATAACACCTTGGGTGAAATAGACTTACTTCTTTCCTGCAGATTTTCATCTTGGAATGGCTTTGCAAAGGGTCAGGAAAGCCTTCCTTTCTACAAGAAAGGTATTTCCCTGCATCTCTAATGAGCCGTGCACTCATTCAGCCAATGCCGACCGGCTGAGCACCGTCTACATCGCGTGCGGGGCTGGGAGGGCCATCTCAGGCAGGAAGGAGAATTGGAGCCCGTGTGAGAATGGCAGCTCCCACACCCTGTCACCGTACATTTCGGATGTCGTGGGGCATTGCAAGAAGCAGGATCTGAGGCTGGGCTTCAACCCCGGCTGGGGCAGCTGTGTACCCAAAGAGAGCCGGGTTTGAAGCCTTCCTCCACCGCTTGTGAACGTGACCTCGGAGCACACCCTTTCCTCTCTGAGTCCTATGCCTTCTCTTAATGGAGAAAACCATTCCCATTCTGACCTCAAAAAAAGTGGTTATGGAGTTGTTGGGCCCACCTCACAGGCCAGCAAGCCTTGTCATTAACTGACCTTGAGACCAAAAGAAAGAGCCTGGAATCAGCAACAGAAGCAATCATGGTTTATTGGGCCAGGGGATGGAGTGACATCCTGCCCCGTGCAGGAGACGGTGGGCTGGGCTTGGCAGCAGACATTGCTCCTGGGGGAAGGAGGCCACCATTAATAGGGGAGAGTGACATCATGATATCAAGTGAGCTCATCAGTGACAACGAATTAAAAGGATTCAATAGTCAGGCACATGGAACAAGGCCTGGAGAAGCAGAGCATGTACAGAGAGCAAGAGCACAGCCATCCTGATTCTTCTGACCTTATATGGTGAACTGAGGTGAGGTCTGTGAAGACGTTAGCGCCAGAAAGGCCCACAGTAGGGACCCAGCTGCTGCAGCTGCTGCTGTTTCATTTTGACAACAGCACATCCTTGACCATTCTGCACCTCCATTCTCTGAACTCCATAAAGTGGCAACAATAAGAGCTATCTAAAAACCTTTCCTAGGGACTTCCCTGTGGTCCAGTGGCTAAGACTCTATGCTCCCAATGCAGGGAACCTGGGTTCGAACCCTAGTCAGGGAACTTGATCCCACGTGCCACAACTAAAGACACTGCCTACCATGAAGACTGAAGATCTTGAGTGCGGCAACTAAGACCCAGCACAGCCAAATAAGTAAATACATTTTAAAAATTAAGCAATATTAAAAAAAAAAAAAAAAAAAACTTTCATACAGAGAGTAACGAAGATATCTGGAAGAAGGGTTTTAAGTAATGTTCACATGTGAAGTGAGGATAAATATTACCTATATAGCATAATGCAATACATCTCATTAGAGGAAAACAAAATGATAGCGGCTATGTTCCTTTTGTCTGCACAGGGCAGAACTCTTTTGGTATCCTCCTTCCTCTAGACAGTCCAAGGAAAACACCTGTGGCTACTCTATGCCAAGTGCGATGCTCAGTGAATTTGCATGCTTTCTTACTTAATCCTTACAGTGGCCCTTGGCAGTGGTTATGGTGTCTGTTTTGCAGACGGTGAAACAGTGGCTAAGAGAGGTTGTAGAGCTTACCCCAGGTGACACAGCTAAGTTAGGATTAGATCCAAATCCATCTGGTTCAAAAGACTATGCACTTGCCACTGCATAGCCCTGACACTGCACAGGTGTCATGTGTGTGTTTTCTGATGCTTAACACACACACACACACACACACACACACACACAAATCCCTCCCTCTCCAGGTTGCCATGTGTGTAGAGGGCATGCAGCAGCCACTCTGCATGGAGCAGTCTCCCAGTGGGGACATCAGTCGCTGCTCACAGTTCAGTCAGTGAGTCCCCAGTCCAAATGCCCTAAAATGGGGTACAGAGAGCAAGAGCACAGCCATCCTGATTCTTATGACCTTATATGGTGAACTGAGGTGAGGTCTGTGAAGACGTTAGCGCCAGAAAGGCCCACAGTAGGGACCCAGCTGCTGCAGCTGCTGCTGTTTCATTTTGACAACAGCACATCCTTGACCATTCTGCACCTCCATTCTCTGAACTCCATAAAGTGGCAACAATAAGAGCTATCTAAAAACCTTTCCTAGGGACTTCCCTGTGGTCCAGTGGCTAAGACTCTATGCTCCCAATGCGGGGAACCTGGGTTCGAACCCTAGTCAGGGAACTTGATCCCACGTGCCACAACTAAAGACACTGCCTACCATGAAGACTGAAGATCTTGAGTGCGGCAACTAAGACCCAGCACAGCCAAATAAGTAAATACATTTTAAAAATTAAGCAATATTAAAAAAAAAAAAAACTTTCATACAGAGAGTAACGAAGATATCTGGAAGAAGGGTTTTAAGTAATGTTCACATGTGAAGTGAGGATAAATATTACCTATATAGCATAATGCAATACATCTCATTAGAGGAAAACAAAATGATAGCGGCTATGTTCCTTTTGTCTGCACAGGGCAGAACTCTTTTGGTATCCTCCTTCCTCTAGACAGTCCAAGGAAAACACCTGTGGCTACTCTATGCCAAGTGCGATGCTCAGTGAATTTGCATGCTTTCTTACTTAATCCTTACAGTGGCCCTTGGCAGTGGTTATGGTGTCTGTTTTGCAGACGGTGAAACAGTGGCTAAGAGAGGTTGTAGAGCTTACCCCAGGTGACACAGCTAAGTTAGGATTAGATCCAAATCCATCTGGTTCAAAAGACTATGCACTTGCCACTGCATAGCCCTGACACTGCACAGGTGTCATGTGTGTGTTTTCTGATGCTTAACACACACACACACACACACACACACAAATCCCTCCCTCTCCAGGTTGCCATGTGTGTAGAGGGCATGCAGCAGCCACTCTGCATGGAGCAGTCTCCCAGTGGGGACATCAGTCGCTGCTCACAGTTCAGTCAGTGAGTCCCCTGTCCTCCTCAGGCCAACCCCCATCAAGAGCCCCTCCCAGAGTCTTAAAAATTGGTAAATCACCCTTCCACTTCCTACTGAGCTTGAGTGGTCAGAGTCAGCAAATAAAAATAGCCTATGTCCAGTTCAGTCTGAATTTTAGATGAAAAGAAAAAGAATTTCTGCTGGTCCCAGGTCTGGGAACAACTTGCATGTGGCATTACCTGACAACCTGACTCTGAGTTGACCCCTGAGTTGAGCTGGGTTAAGGCAGAGGAGGGAGGATATTGGGCCTTCCCAGTAGCTTAAAAATCTGCCTGCAATGAAGGAGACATAGGAGACACAGGAGAGAGAGGCAGATTTGATCACTGGATTGGAAAGATTCCCTGGAGGAGGGGATGGCAACCCACTCCAGTATTCTTGCCTGGAGAATCCCATGGACAGAGGAGCCCGGCAGGCTGAGGTCTGTGGGATCACAGAGTCAAACACAACTGAAGTGACTAAGCACAGCACAGCACAGGAAGGATATTGCGCGATCTATCTCTGGGAATCTCTGTTCAAGGTCATCAGGAATTTCACCTTCACTGCTAACCTTATTATTTCAGGTCTGAGGGCCAACATAAGATTCACACCTGCTCCCCATCCACAAAAAATGGAGGCTAGTCACAGAGTTTGGGAGGAGTCAACCTTATCTCCGCTTCCCTCTGCTCCAAGAGGAATCATAAATTCTCAGGCACCTGCAAACACTTTCTTCCCAAGGGCAGAGAAATAGGACAAACTGAACTGGAATCTAGGCTCAGCCAAAAAAGATAATTAGGACAAACTGAACTGGAATCATATCGGTGAAACAGTGGCTAAGAGAGGTTGTAGAGCTTACCCCAGGTGACACAGCTAAGTTAGGATTAGATCCAAATCCATCTGGTTCAAAAGACTATGCACTTGCCACTGCATAGCCCTGACACTGCACAGGTGTCATGTGTGTGTTTTCTGATGCTTAACACACACACACACACACACACACACAAATCCCTCCCTCTCCAGGTTGCCATGTGTGTAGAGGGCATGCAGCAGCCACTCTGCATGGAGCAGTCTCCCAGTGGGGACATCAGTCGCTGCTCACAGTTCAGTCAGTGAGTCCCCTGTCCTCCTCAGGCCAACCCCCATCAAGAGCCCCTCCCAGAGTCTTAAAAATTGGTAAATCACCCTTCCACTTCCTACTGAGCTTGAGTGGTCAGAGTCAGCAAATAAAAATAGCCTATGTCCAGTTCAGTCTGAATTTTAGATGAAAAGAAAAAGAATTTCTGCTGGTCCCAGGTCTGGGAACAACTTGCATGTGGCATTACCTGACAACCTGACTCTGAGTTGACCCCTGAGTTGAGCTGGGTTAAGGCAGAGGAGGGAGGATATTGGGCCTTCCCAGTAGCTTAAAAATCTGCCTGCAATGAAGGAGACATAGGAGACACAGGAGAGAGAGGCAGATTTGATCACTGGATTGGAAAGATTCCCTGGAGGAGGGGATGGCAACCCACTCCAGTATTCTTGCCTGGAGAATCCCATGGACAGAGGAGCCCGGCAGGCTGAGGTCTGTGGGATCACAGAGTCAAACACAACTGAAGTGACTAAGCACAGCACAGCACAGGAAGGATATTGCGCGATCTATCTCTGGGAATCTCTGTTCAAGGTCATCAGGAATTTCACCTTCACTGCTAACCTTATTATTTCAGGTCTGAGGGCCAACATAAGATTCACACCTGCTCCCCATCCACAAAAAATGGAGGCTAGTCACACAGTTTGGGAGGAGTCAACCTTTTCTCTGCTTCCCTCTGCTCCAAGAGGAATCATAAATTCTCAGGCACCTGCAAACACTTTCTTCCCAAGGGCAGAGAAATAGGACAAACTGAACTGGAATCTAGGCTCAGCCAGATATTAGAAAGATAGATGTAGACTTCCCTGGACATCCAATTGTTAGGACTCAGTGCTTTCACTACCCGAGACATGGATTCAAGCCCTCATCAAGGAACTAAGATCCTGCAAGCCATTCCATGCAGCCGAAGGGGAGGGGGAGGAACGAGATGGAGCTTTATCAAGGAGAGGGTTGGGAAGGCCATTCCAGACAAAGGGAAGAGCATGTGCAGATCTCAGCATTGTGTGCAGGAAAATGGAGAGATTAACACGGGCTGCAAGTTTCTGTTCTGATGCTAAGGGAAGTGACCGGGGAGAGGCAAGGAGGCCCCTAACTGTAAGGTGTCTCCTATGTCAGGCTACTGATTCCAGATTTTATCTCTAAAACAATGAGGAGTCCTTGAGGGATGTTGACCAAGGGAGTCACCTGACTGATAATGATTTAATTTTGCTTTTATTTGATTACTAGGGAGGGTGAAATGTTTTTCCATGTGCTCTATTTGAACTATTTTTTGTTTTTCGTATTGATTTGTAATAACCTTAGACACAGAAGGGTTTTCATCCCTTGTTATTTTTTTATAGTGTTCCTCATTTATCTGTTTAAAGATTGTATGGTTTTTAAAGTAAAAAATTCATTTTGAATTTTATATAATCACATTGTTATACTTGTATGTATAGATTCTCCCACTCTCATTAAGAAAATTATTTCCTCTTTTGAGGGAAAATGATTCAGATGGACTATAACATTAAATATGAAAAACAAACATATGTACATAATGTTCCTGCTAGCTTTTTTAAAAATTTGTGTGCATGTTGTTTGCTACATTTAATTCTATAATCAACCTGGAATTTATTTGAAAGTATGGTGTGAGGTGGTTTTTTTTCCTCAAATACTCAGTTTTCCCAGCACCTTTCATGAATCAAATCGAAGCCTTCTGTGGTACTTCCTCATCACAGAGCAAGTCTCTTATGCTCAAGAGTTGGCTTCAATCCGTTCTAGTCTAATAAGCTATGTACCCATCTCTGCTCAAATGCTATACCATTTTAATGACTGAAATTTAGCAATGTGCTTTAACATTTGATGAGAATTTTAACTCAAGTCTTACATTACAACATCTTCAGTCTTTCAAATAAATTTAGAATCACTTTGTCAACTTCAAAGAAAAAGCCCAGTGAGATTATTCTGACTAAACTAATTTGAAAGAATTGTGTCCTCTTCACAGTGTTTGGGTTTTCCATTCAGGGACACGGTATGTCTCTCAGATACATCACTACTCATGCTCAAAAAGGAAAAAACAAACAAACAAACAAACAGGAAGTTGATAAAATTATTCTCATTGTACAAGTGAGGAAACTCATGAGGATCAAGCATTTATCAGTCTGCCTACAGTCACATATGAAATATACCTGAGAACACTCCTCTCATGAGGATTAAAACACGGGCTGCAAGTTTCTGTTCTGATGCTAAGGGAAGTGACCGGGAGAGGCAAGGAGGCCTAACTGTAAGGTGTTTTGTCAGGCTACTGATTCCAGATTTTATCTCTAAAACAATGAGGAGTCCTTGAGGGATGTTGACCAAGGGAGTCACCTGACTGATAATGATTTAATTTTGCTTTTATTTGATTACTAGGGAGGGTGAAATGTTTTTCCATGTGCTCTATTTGAACTATTTTTTGTTTTTCGTATTGATTTGTAATAACCTTAGACACAGAAGGGTTTTCATCCCTTGTTATTTTTTTATAGTGTTCCTCATTTATCTGTTTAAAGATTGTATGGTTTTTAAAGTAAAAAATTCATTTTGAATTTTATATAATCACATTGTTATACTTGTATGTATAGATTCTCCCACTCTCATTAAGAAAATTATTTCCTCTTTTGAGGGAAAATGATTCAGATGGACTATAACATTAAATATGAAAAACAAACATATGTACATAATGTTCCTGCTAGCTTTTTTAAAAATTTGTGTGCATGTTGTTTGCTACATTTAATTCTATAATCAACCTGGAATTTATTTGAAAGTATGGTGTGAGGTGGTTTTTTTTCCTCAAATACTCAGTTTTCCCAGCACCTTTCATGAATCAAATCGAAGCCTTCTGTGGTACTTCCTCATCACAGAGCAAGTCTCTTATGCTCAAGAGTTGGCTTCAATCCGTTCTAGTCTAATAAGCTATGTACCCATCTCTGCTCAAATGCTATACCATTTTAATGACTGAAATTTAGCAATGTGCTTTAACATTTGATGAGAATTTTAACTCAAGTCTTACATTACAACATCTTCAGTCTTTCAAATAAATTTAGAATCACTTTGTCAACTTCAAAGAAAAAGCCCAGTGAGATTATTCTGACTAAACTAATTTGAAAGAATTGTGTCCTCTTCACAGTGTTTGGGTTTTCCATTCAGGGACACGGTATGTCTCTCAGATACATCACTACTCATGCTCAAAAAGGAAAAAACAAACAAACAAACAAACAGGAAGTTGATAAAATTATTCTCATTGTACAAGTGAGGAAACTCATGAGGATCAAGCATTTATCAGTCTGCCTACAGTCACATATGAAATATACCTGAGAACACAACTCTCTGTTCCCTCTGGAAGCCTGAATGCTTTGCTAAAGCAGAAAGTGAGCAAATTTCAAAATATTAAATATATAACTAATGTTAAATAGTAAATTGGGAATTTGAGATTAGCAGATACAAACTGCTATGTACAAAATAGATAAACCAAAAGGACCTACTGTATAGCTCAGAAACTGTATTCAACATCTTATAATGACCTAGAATGAAAAATAGTCTGAAAACAATGTGTGGAGATACATATATTCAGAAGTGAATTCAACATTGTAAATTATACTTCAATAAAATATTTTTTAAAAAGACATTTTAGGATGAATTACATTTAGCAAGCATTTATTAAACACATGCTATGTGCCAGATATTGGGAATGGAGATGAATAAGACACAATCTCGACTAGGTAGACCCTCATAGTCTTGGGGGAGGAAAGAAAAATGTATACAGATAATTACTGTACAGTGTCATAAATGGTGTCAAAATAATGGTTTCTTGTGTTGTGTGCCTATCACATGCCGGGCCCTGTTCTAGACTCTTTGCCTACATCTTACCTTTTTAAAGGTCTGATCACTGATCCATCCATCTGGGATGTGAGAACACAATGCACAGAGTAAGGGACTTGCCCAAGCTGGTAACGTCACCAAGAGGCAGAGCTGAGACTGAAGGCTGATTCCAGACCCAGTGTTCAGCCCCCTTGACCAGGCTGTGGTAGGGATGAGTGGGGCAAGCTGTATGCAGGGCACCTCCTTCATCCAGGCAAGTATCCTGGATGAGGCCCAGATGGCCTGAGTCTTGAAGAATGCTTAAGGAGGAGCAGGCAGCAGAGAGGGAGAGGACAGGCTTCCAGGCAGAGTCCAATACCTGCAAAGGTAAGGGGCCATAGGGACCAGGGCGCCTTGGGGGCGATTCAAATGAAAATAATGATGATCTTAAGAGCTACCTATTATTGAACACCTACTAGATGCCAGGTACTCTTCTGAATTCTTTGCACATATTAACTGATTGAATCCTTGCAAAAACCCTAAGAGATAGGGTTATTATCCCATTTTTACAGATGGGGAATGTGAACACAAAAGATTCAATAACTAGAGCCTGACTACATGGCTGAGAAGCAGAACTAAAAATACAATTGGGGAGAAGAACATGAGTCAAAGATGGTGTAAAGTCTCAAGAACCAAGCAGTCATACAAAGATTTTGAATACGAATTGTGGTCAAATCTGTCATGAACTGGGCGAGAGAGATGATGTTGTCCTTCACCTCAGCCCTTGACCACATCTATGCACTTATTTAAACACCACGCCCAACACACCGAGATCGGTAGCCTTATTCCCTTTCTTACTGTATTCAACATCTTATAATGACCTAGAATGAAAAATAGTCTGAAAACAATGTGTGGAGATACATATATTCAGAAGTGAATTCAACATTGTAAATTATACTTCAATAAAATATTTTTTAAAAAGACATTTTAGGATGAATTACATTTAGCAAGCATTTATTAAACACATGCTATGTGCCAGATATTGGGAATGGAGATGAATAAGACACAATCTCGACTAGGTAGACCCTCATAGTCTTGGGGGAGGAAAGAAAAATGTATACAGATAATTACTGTACAGTGTCATAAATGGTGTCAAAATAATGGTTTCTTGTGTTGTGTGCCTATCACATGCCGGGCCCTGTTCTAGACTCTTTGCCTACATCTTACCTTTTTAAAGGTCTGATCACTGATCCATCCATCTGGGATGTGAGAACACAATGCACAGAGTAAGGGACTTGCCCAAGCTGGTAACGTCACCAAGAGGCAGAGCTGAGACTGAAGGCTGATTCCAGACCCAGTGTTCAGCCCCCTTGACCAGGCTGTGGTAGGGATGAGTGGGGCAAGCTGTATGCAGGGCACCTCCTTCATCCAGGCAAGTATCCTGGATGAGGCCCAGATGGCCTGAGTCTTGAAGAATGCTTAAGGAGGAGCAGGCAGCAGAGAGGGAGAGGACAGGCTTCCAGGCAGAGTCCAATACCTGCAAAGGTAAGGGGCCATAGGGACCAGGGCGCCTTGGGGGCGATTCAAATGAAAATAATGATGATCTTAAGAGCTACCTATTATTGAACACCTACTAGATGCCAGGTACTCTTCTGAATTCTTTGCACATATTAACTGATTGAATCCTTGCAAAAACCCTAAGAGATAGGGTTATTATCCCATTTTTACAGATGGGGAATGTGAACACAAAAGATTCAATAACTAGAGCCTGACTACATGGCTGAGAAGCAGAACTAAAAATACAATTGGGGAGAAGAACATGAGTCAAAGATGGTGTAAAGTCTCAAGAACCAAGCAGTCATACAAAGATTTTGAATACGAATTGTGGTCAAATCTGTCATGAACTGGGCGAGAGAGATGATGTTGTCCTTCACCTCAGCCCTTGACCACATCTATGCACTTATTTAAACACCACGCCCAACACACCGAGATCGGTAGCCTTATTCCCTTTTTTTTTTTTTAATATTTTGGATTTTTTTTTTTTTTGCCTCTAAGTCATCATTTATTTTTCATCTCTCTTTATTATTCTCTGGCACGTGTGTGCCTCCCATTGCAGTGGCCTTTCTTGTCGCAGAGCACCAGTGCACAATTGGACACACCGGCCCAGCCACTGCTGGGCATGTGGGATCTTCCCGGGCTAGGGATCGAACCAGTGCCCCTTGCACTGCAAGGCAGACTCTTTACCCACTGGACCACCAGGAGGGCCCTTTTCCCCATTTTATAGCTGAGAAAACTAAGGCTCTGAGGGCATGGGAGACTTTGCTATTCCTAGAGGGTGTTGGAGTCAGAATCCAAACTCCCATGCATCTGGCACCAAAGGCCAGCTTTCCCATCATCAGAAAGTGGACAGAAGGGCAGAGAAGTGGAGAGCTAGGCCCTGTACCCCAGTGGATCACAGTTCTCACCAGCATGAGGGGCAGAGGGTGAAAGTTCCCTGGCAAGCATGCAGGTCACCTCCTGACAATAATTAAAATGGAGAGTTACAAAGACACAAAACTTTACAAAGAATTCTTGGCATTCTTGTCCGTGGCTGGAACAATATTAACTTTCGTTTGAGGGCACTGATGGGCAATTCCATCAGGGTTCGAGTAACCCCCTTTCATTTTCCCTTTTGCCCTGGAAAAGCTCTACCTTCCGAGTCTAGACACCAGAGCCTGGATGACAGTAGGAGCCAAGTGCTGAAAAGCCAGCCCAGACCCAGGGCTACCATGTGAGCGGGGCCCATCTGGAACACATTTGAGCACCAAAGAGCTGTAATCATTTGTGATCCTGAGAACATGCATCAGAGACAGTTCACTGGGAACTTTAAAGAAAAACCAAAAAAGACAGAGTCAACTATGTAAACATGTAAAACTTCTGTATGAGGGGTGGGGGTGGGGGTGGGGGTGGGAGGAGAAGCAATGATTAAAAAAAAAAAAAAGGCAGGAAAGCAATCTGGAAAAGAAAACCGAACCCAAGGAGAGGAGACACCAGTGTTTCCATTTTGCAGATAAGAAAACTGAGGCCCAGGAATGTGAAGTGCTTGCCTAGGTTTAAGTGGTGGTGAAGGTGGGATTTGAATTCCTATCTGCTTGACTTCAAAGCATGAGTTATCATTCCCTAAGTGACTCTGTAATTTGATTAACAGAAGAAAAGAGAAGACCTAAAAAGTTTAAAACATTGTAGTAAATATTAGACAAAATTGATACGTATTTGGATATTAAAAGTGCATTTAATGTGATGGGGAAAAAATTCAGACCCTAATACGTATATAAGCTAAGAACAGCCATAATGTGTACAATTAAGGGGCAAACATGAAAAGCTATTCAACCTTTGAGAAAACTCAAAGAAATGCAAGTGGAAACAAAACAAATTTGCTTCATAAAATAAATTCAGTGGAAAATAATGATAACTGTTCATGCTGAAAAAGATGAGGGAGAAACTAAAACACACCAGCACAGCTACTGAGCAGGTTTAATTTGTTCAGCCTTGTTGAAAAATAACTTGGCAACGTAGTTCAGACATATGCATTTTCATATCCATTGCATGATTTTTAAATTGAAATATAGTTGATTTCCAATGTTGTGTTAGTTTCTGGTGTGCAGCAAGGTGATATATATACACATTTTTCAGATTTTTTTTCCATGACAGAGTATTATAAGATACTGAATATAGTTCCCTGTGCCACAGAGTAGGTCCTTGTTTTGTTATTTATGTATTAGAGTGTGTGTCTGTTAAAAACCAAGCTCCTAATTTTCATATGACTTGACTGAGTCATTCCGGGCTTAGAAATTTACCTAGGTAAATGATCCAAAAGGAAGACCAGTCTATATTGAAGCCTTATATATACTAATGAAAAAAATCAGAAACCATCAAAATGTTTAACAATAGAGTAACTGTCACCTTAGTTTGGGGCATCCATTCTAAAGACTTTGACCCAGTCTTTTTCTAGCAGTATGGAAAATGCTTTTCCTAAAACATAAAAAAAGAATTTTATAAAATTGCATCTAAGCTATAGTTGAGATGATTAAAAAAAAAATTGTGAATGAACAGAAACAGGAAAGGAATACGCAAAAATTGTTTGGATGGTGGGATTGTGACCCATTTTTGATGTTACTGTGGATGCAGTGTTTGTGTAAGGAAAAAAAGTCACCCTCATAAAAACAATAGCCTTGTGATTATATTGAGCCAAATTCCTGCAGAGCTAAAAATACGTTAAGAACTTCTGGAAAGCTACATTAACTCTTCAAATGATCACTGTGGGACCATTGAATGTTAAAATAATAATAATAGTAATATAAAAGAGGCCAGTAAGTCAATGTTCCTTCCAAATTTACCAAGTTAACTGCCAAGACATAACTTAAGCATTAAAACCATCTAGTTCAGCAATCCCAAATATAGAAGAGTTACGGAGTCACGCAAAATCTCCAGCCGAGTATGAACCACTGCAGACCACCCCTTACAGGTCAGTCTTCATGCATTTATAATTCTCCCACAGTTAAACTCACTCTCTGCCTGAGTCTCCCACCCCTACCTTCTCCCGTTTACAGCTTAAGTTTCTCAGCAAAAAATCCAAGTGAGATGCCCTTTCACTACACTGTTTGCACACTGCCTCACTCTAGCTGAATTTGTCTGCTTGCGAGGGGACCCTGAAAGCTTTGAGATAAGAGTGGGATCCCTATCTGTGAGAAGCCTGCACAGCTTCTGGCATCATCGCAGCCATTAGGAACACGTACTACATGCATTTGTGTCCTCTGATTTCTGACACAAATGAGCGTCTGGGAAGACTCCTCCATGCTGCAGAGCAACCAAGCCTGTGCGTCACACTATTAAGCCTGCACTCGAGAGCCCACACAGTGCCACAACTGAAGCTCACCTGCCCTAGAGCCGGTGTTCCACAACAAGCCACTGCAATGAGAACCCCTAGCACTGCAACAAAGGGTAGCCTCTGGTCTACACAGTCACAGAGAAGCACTCACAGCAATGAAGACCCAATGCCGCCAAAAATGAATAAATAAATAAAATTATATCTATATCTATCTATCTATATAAAGAAATGCATTCCTTCATAGTTCTGGAAGCCAGAAATCAGAGATCAGTTTCACTAAGCTGAAATCAAGGAGTGGACCCCAAGCCCAGTGAATTCTTTTCCTAAAACATAAAAGAATTTTATAAAATTGCATCTAAGCTATAGTTGAGATGATTAAAAAAAAAATTGTGAATGAACAGAAACAGGAAAGGAATACGCAAAAATTGTTTGGATGGTGGGATTGTGACCCATTTTTGATGTTACTGTGGATGCAGTGTTTGTGTAAGGAAAAAAAGTCACCCTCATAAAAACAATAGCCTTGTGATTATATTGAGCCAAATTCCTGCAGAGCTAAAAATACGTTAAGAACTTCTGGAAAGCTACATTAACTCTTCAAATGATCACTGTGGGACCATTGAATGTTAAAATAATAATAATAGTAATATAAAAGAGGCCAGTAAGTCAATGTTCCTTCCAAATTTACCAAGTTAACTGCCAAGACATAACTTAAGCATTAAAACCATCTAGTTCAGCAATCCCAAATATAGAAGAGTTACGGAGTCACGCAAAATCTCCAGCCGAGTATGAACCACTGCAGACCACCCCTTACAGGTCAGTCTTCATGCATTTATAATTCTCCCACAGTTAAACTCACTCTCTGCCTGAGTCTCCCACCCCTACCTTCTCCCGTTTACAGCTTAAGTTTCTCAGCAAAAAATCCAAGTGAGATGCCCTTTCACTACACTGTTTGCACACTGCCTCACTCTAGCTGAATTTGTCTGCTTGCGAGGGGACCCTGAAAGCTTTGAGATAAGAGTGGGATCCCTATCTGTGAGAAGCCTGCACAGCTTCTGGCATCATCGCAGCCATTAGGAACACGTACTACATGCATTTGTGTCCTCTGATTTCTGACACAAATGAGCGTCTGGGAAGACTCCTCCATGCTGCAGAGCAACCAAGCCTGTGCGTCACACTATTAAGCCTGCACTCGAGAGCCCACACAGTGCCACAACTGAAGCTCACCTGCCCTAGAGCCGGTGTTCCACAACAAGCCACTGCAATGAGAACCCCTAGCACTGCAACAAAGGGTAGCCTCTGGTCTACACAGTCACAGAGAAGCACTCACAGCAATGAAGACCCAATGCCGCCAAAAATGAATAAATAAATAAAATTATATCTATATCTATCTATCTATATAAAGAAATGCATTCCTTCATAGTTCTGGAAGCCAGAAATCAGAGATCAGTTTCACTAAGCTGAAATCAAGGAGTGGGCCAACCCACACATCCTTCCAAGGCTCTCCCAGCTCCTGGTGGTTGCTGGCATGCCTTGGTTTGTGGCCACATCACTCAGGCTCTGCCTGTCTGGTCAGAGTACCTCCTACTCTTCTGTGACAAATCTCCCCCTACCTCCCTCTTATAAGGATGTGGATGACATTTACAACCCATCCAGATAGTCCATAGCTTTTCCTTCTTAAGAACTGTACTATAATCATGTCTGCAAAATTCCTTTGATCATAGCAAACAGACCTAGCATTGTGTGGCAAATATACCTTTCTGATGTTAGTAAAAACAAAATTGGCAACTTGAAAGTAAATCATGCCAAGGTTTTGATACACTTGTAATAAGATAGGTATGAAACATATCAAAACAGTGATATGAAGTGTCCAGATTCTCAGATGTTTATTGCATGGGCTTTGGTTGTTGTTCAGTCGCTCAGTCATGTCCAGCTCTTTGAGACCTCATGGACTGCAGCATGCCAGGCTTCCCTGTCCTTCACCATTTCCCAGAATTTGGTCAAATTCATGTCCATTCAGTGAGTGATGCCATCCAACCATCTTGTCCTCTGTTGTCCCCTTCTCCTTCTGCCTTTTATTTTTCTCAGCATCAGGGTCTTTTCCTATGAGTCAGCTCTTTGCATCAGGGGGCCAAAGGAGTGCAGCTTCAGCCTCAGCATCAGTCCTTCCCATGAATATTCAGGGTTGATTTCCTTAGGAATGACTGGTTTGATCTCCTTGCAGTCCAAGGGACTCTCAAGGGTCTTCTCTAACACCACAGTTCAAAGTGGCACTTGGTTCTTTGGTGCTCAGCTTTACTTATGGTCCAACTCTCGCATCCATGCATAACTACCAAAAAAACCATAGCTTTGACTTGCATGGGCCTTTGTCAGCAAAGTGATGTCTCTGCTCTTCTATACACTAGGTTTGTCATGACTTTCCTTCTAAGAAGCAAGTGACTTTTAATTTCATGGCTGCAGTCGCCCTTCACAGTGATTTTGGGACCCAAGAAAATAAAGTTTGTCACTGTTCCCACTGAAGCCCTGGGTTTTGTTTAGTTTGTGTATTTCTTTTTTTTCAGTAATATCTGGCATGCTTCCCTCCTAGAACACGTGGTACCTGTGTTGTATTGGCATAATCAGTGACTCATATATTGTGATAGTATTGGGGCAAGTTTTATCAGCAAGCAACATTTTTAGTCAATAAATAAGGTTTTAAACATCAAGTAAGATTAACAGTACTGTTTTATATATTTGAAAGTTGTCAAGGGAACACAAGAGAAAAAAATCTGTAACTGTGTGGCAATGGATATTAACTATTAACTAGATTTATCATGATGATCAAGTGGCAATATATACTTGTAATGAATCATTATAATCATTAGGTTATATACCTGAAATTAATACAATGTTATGTGTTAATTATCTCTCAATTTAAAATGTCAGGTGAGAGTGGATTTAAGCTTGCTAAATGTAAAGATTGGAACTCCAGCTACTGTAGCTTTAGTAATTGCTTATTGTATTACTTTAGATGCTAGCACTGCATGTGCTATGCGTATCTTGATTTTATTAAAAGAAAAAGTTGAACTGAAAATAATACAATAAATAAACAAATAATTCTATAACCTGTAACATTCACAGTTCTGCATATGAGAACATGACAACCTTGGGGCCAGGGGGCATTTTTCTGTCGGTCCCACCCCAGCCACTGCCATGTGTGGCTCTGATGCTCAGCTGTGTCCATCAGGGGGCCAAAGGAGTGCAGCTTCAGCCTCAGCATCAGTCCTTCCCATGAATATTCAGGGTTGATTTCCTTAGGAATGACTGGTTTGATCTCCTTGCAGTCCAAGGGACTCTCAAGGGTCTTCTCTAACACCACAGTTCAAAGTGGCACTTGGTTCTTTGGTGCTCAGCTTTACTTATGGTCCAACTCTCGCATCCATGCATAACTACCAAAAAAACCATAGCTTTGACTTGCATGGGCCTTTGTCAGCAAAGTGATGTCTCTGCTTTTTCATACACTAGGTTTGTCATGACTTTCCTTCTAAGAAGCAAGTGACTTTTAATTTCATGGCTGCAGTCGCCCTTCACAGTGATTTTGGGACCCAAGAAAATAAAGTTTGTCACTGTTCCCACTGAAGCCCTGGGTTTTGTTTAGTTTGTGTATTTCTTTTTTTTCAGTAATATCTGGCATGCTTCCCTCCTAGAACACGTGGTACCTGTGTTGTATTGGCATAATCAGTGACTCATATATTGTGATAGTATTGGGGCAAGTTTTATCAGCAAGCAACATTTTTAGTCAATAAATAAGGTTTTAAACATCAAGTAAGATTAACAGTACTGTTTTATATATTTGAAAGTTGTCAAGGGAACACAAGAGAAAAAAATCTGTAACTGTGTGGCAATGGATATTAACTATTAACTAGATTTATCATGATGATCAAGTGGCAATATATACTTGTAATGAATCATTATAATCATTAGGTTATATACCTGAAATTAATACAATGTTATGTGTTAATTATCTCTCAATTTAAAATGTCAGGTGAGAGTGGATTTAAGCTTGCTAAATGTAAAGATTGGAACTCCAGCTACTGTAGCTTTAGTAATTGCTTATTGTATTACTTTAGATGCTAGCACTGCATGTGCTATGCGTATCTTGATTTTATTAAAAGAAAAAGTTGAACTGAAAATAATACAATAAATAAACAAATAATTCTATAACCTGTAACATTCACAGTTCTGCATATGAGAACATGACAACCTTGGGGCCAGGGGGCATTTTTCTGTCGGTCCCACCCCAGCCACTGCCATGTGTGGCTCTGATGCTCAGCTGTGTCCAACTCTTTGTGACCCTGTGAATGGTAGCCCTCCATCCATCCAGGCTCCTCTCTCCATGGGATTCTCCCAGCTAGAATACTAGAGTGGGGTGCCATTTCCTCCACCAGAGGATCTTCGTGATCCTGGGATTGAACCTGTGTCTCTTACATCTCCTGCATTGGCAGGTGGGTTCTTTACCACTAGCACCACCTGGAAGCATTGCTCTGTCTACCACACTACATATCTTGGAAATAGGGGACAAAATTGGCCATTTCTTGCCTAGAAACTGGGTCAGGACCAGAATCTCCTTTGTGCCCAGGAAGTCTCTAGGAACATGAGTACACTCCTTCATCTACCCTTGACTTCTCTCAGTAATCATCTGTGTTTGCTTGACCAGGCTCAGCACGGGGCACCAGGGACATAAACACAAACAAGACCCAGACCTTGCCCTTGAATCACTCAGGGCTGAGAAGAGGGTGGCACTCAAGACACTGTAATTGCAACATGCCCTGGGCCAAAGTAAAGGCCTGTAAGCAAAACAACATGATCATTCAGACTGGGTTATTTTAAAGATGGTTCAGAGACAATGAAATTGGGTCTTAATTGATAAGTGGGAGCCAGACAGGCAGAGGAGGAGAAGGGGACATTTCAGTGTGCCCTGGAAGCACATAAAGGCGAGAGACCATGGAGGCAAGTCTGGCTCAGCCGAGGCATGGAAGGGATGCATGTAGGAGTCGGAGGCCTGGCCAGACCTGAATACGGAGCCTGGCCTTCATTGCAATGGCTTCGCAGAGCTGTGAGTGACCTAAGCAAATAGAGTCCCCACGGCTGCCTCTTATAGAGCCAATTGCTTGATAATCAACAAGGACCTACAATATATTATAGGAAAATCTACTCAGGACTCTGTAATGACCTATATGGCAAAAGAATCTGAAAAGGGGTCAATACATGTATAACTGAATCGCTTCATCGTGCATCTGAAACTAATACACCGTTGTAAATCAGCTATACCCTAATGTAAAGCCTTTTAAAAAATTAAATTTTAAAAAAGTTAATTCATGTTCTGACCCAGATACCTCATCCATAGGAATCACCCTGACAAAAATACACATGTGTAGAGTTATATGTTTAGGGAGTGTTGCTGAGTAACTAAAAGTTAAACAACCTGAATATTCTCAGTGACTTTGATTCAATAAATCATGGTTTGCCCATGCTATTGGGTAGCAGGCAGCTCACAAAAGGAATAAAGAGGAGCCCTGAGTTCCCAAGGGATGTCATTCAAGAGAAGTAGCAAGCTATGGAGCAAAATGCAAAGGAGAATTCCACTTATATTTCTAGAACCCCCAAACTATGTGAATTCATCTGCAAATACAGACATAGAGAAAAAATCAATATAAATACACGAAAATGAAAGACAGCAGATCCAGGAGAAAGGATTCAGGTAAAGGAATTGAAAGGAATGATCACGTATGACTCTGCTTGCCTCTGTGTTTTTTGACATTTTCCTAGAAGAAGCCTATAGCCCCATATCTTATGTATGTAATCGATAAAAACCAAAAAACTTTGACTTAAAATGACAAAATAAATTGGATGAAAGCAAATGGCAATGGGTTGGTACAGTTCTCAGAAGCTCTTTAGGTACAGTGTGTGTGGAAGGTAGCAGGTCTGATGTGGCGACAGGGAGACCAGTCAGGGCCCCCAGCAGCCCAGAGGAAGGAGGGAGGCCAGGTTAGAAAAGTGCAGAGCAGAAGAGACAATGACGTAAATCAACACGTGGCCTATGTTAAGTGGAAGACAAGGAGCGGCAGACTGGACTGCGGGGGCTGACTCCAAGGTCTATAAATCCTGCACAGTGGAAGAGGCGGTGGGGCCACTGCTGAACCACAAGGTCAGAGAGGACAAGTGAGGGTCCACAGGAAAGGGCTGAATGAGCTCTGCATCATGGAGGTCTTGGAAGATGCTGCTCTTCTTCCTGGTTTGCCCATCTATCTGACACACGTTCTCTCATCTACAGAAGAAAAGGGCAACCTGTATGCTGAGAACTGGCCGTTATGGGCCATGGTAGAAGGCTCCAAGGAGACTGAGGGTCTCCAGGGTGCCAGGGGAAACCCTCTGACTTAGGAGTTTCAATAGTATCTCTTACAGGGTAGCTCTCCTCTTCTGCAGTTTACAAGCTTCCGACAGGTGACAGTCACCTGACTCCTTCCCCTGAGTTGCTTCCCTGTAATAGACTCTAGTTCCTTCCCAGCATGGTTATACCCAAGGCAAGGTGATGCCTTCAACCCAAGTCACACTTCCCAGTTGCCAGCATGTCCACAACTTAGTAGCTACTCCATAAACCCCTGGGCAGCTCACAAAAGGAATAAAGAGGAGCCCTGAGTTCCCAAGGGATGTCATTCAAGAGAAGTAGCAAGCTATGGAGCAAAATGCAAAGGAGAATTCCACTTATATTTCTAGAACCCCCAAACTATGTGAATTCATCTGCAAATACAGACATAGAGAAAAAATCAATATAAATACACGAAAATGAAAGACAGCAGATCCAGGAGAAAGGATTCAGGTAAAGGAATTGAAAGGAATGATCACGTATGACTCTGCTTGCCTCTGTGTTTTTTGACATTTTCCTAGAAGAAGCCTATAGCCCCATATCTTATGTATGTAATCGATAAAAACCAAAAAACTTTGACTTAAAATGACAAAATAAATTGGATGAAAGCAAATGGCAATGGGTTGGTACAGTTCTCAGAAGCTCTTTAGGTACAGTGTGTGTGGAAGGTAGCAGGTCTGATGTGGCGACAGGGAGACCAGTCAGGGCCCCCAGCAGCCCAGAGGAAGGAGGGAGGCCAGGTTAGAAAAGTGCAGAGCAGAAGAGACAATGACGTAAATCAACACGTGGCCTATGTTAAGTGGAAGACAAGGAGCGGCAGACTGGACTGCGGGGGCTGACTCCAAGGTCTATAAATCCTGCACAGTGGAAGAGGCGGTGGGGCCACTGCTGAACCACAAGGTCAGAGAGGACAAGTGAGGGTCCACAGGAAAGGGCTGAATGAGCTCTGCATCATGGAGGTCTTGGAAGATGCTGCTCTTCTTCCTGGTTTGCCCATCTATCTGACACACGTTCTCTCATCTACAGAAGAAAAGGGCAACCTGTATGCTGAGAACTGGCCGTTATGGGCCATGGTAGAAGGCTCCAAGGAGACTGAGGGTCTCCAGGGTGCCAGGGGAAACCCTCTGACTTAGGAGTTTCAATAGTATCTCTTACAGGGTAGCTCTCCTCTTCTGCAGTTTACAAGCTTCCGACAGGTGACAGTCACCTGACTCCTTCCCCTGAGTTGCTTCCCTGTAATAGACTCTAGTTCCTTCCCAGCATGGTTATACCCAAGGCAAGGTGATGCCTTCAACCCAAGTCACACTTCCCAGTTGCCAGCATGTCCACAACTTAGCTCCAGATAAAACTTGCAGCTCCATACCTGGGCCACAGAGACCTTGACTTTAGGGAGAAACTTTCTTTATCAAGACCTCAGAATGACATAGCAGGTCTCAGCTCTTCCCAACTGGCCTCTTATGTGGGAGATTACACAGTAACCTCCATGCAGGGGGCAATGGAGAGCAGAAGATGGCTGATGGCATTGCTTTTCTAAATAAGGTTTCTAGTCCTCCCCTCTTTTGTCACAAATGATGTGCAGAAACCATCCCTGCACATCTTGATATCTTCCTTGCAGAAATCATCCCTAGTAGGGAAACTAACATTCATTGGAAGGACTGATGCTGAAGCTGAAGCTCTGAGGCCAAGGCTGCTAGTAGTCCTGAGTATTTATTCATCCCTTCTCCTTTCGTGCCAGAAAGCTATGATTGTAACTGGGTATACAGAACATGGTTCTCAGCACCCTGACTACGGGACCACCCTGACACTGGGACCATATCACTAAGTTATGGCTAATGGCATAAGAAGAGAAGTGCTCTTCCCTTGATTTTATTAATTTATGCTTTCTTTTCTACTGGGTGGAATGAAGTAGTGATGGCACTTGCTCTGGAAGCCATCTCAGGTCATGAGACAGAAGATACCTGGTGAGGACGACAAGGAAGGCAGAGAGCAAGGGCCTAGGTCTGTGATAGTCATGGAAATGTCCAACCCTTCTGAACCATCTCCACTGCCTCCCTAGTGCAACAGAAAAAAACTTCTTAAAGTACTGTGACTGGGATTTTCTTCATCTGTAGCGAATAAATGATAAACTGATAAGTGGGCTCGTGTCAAGAACTCCTGGAGGGCAGGGTCCTGCTATTTAGCACCTTCTACCTCCAGACTTTAGCCCAGTGCCTTCCCTATAATTGGGGGTCAAACAGGGATAGAAATACCAAACCAGAGGAGTCCTCAGGAAGCACCTGGACAAAGTCCCACCCATTGCCTGCAGCTGACCTTTTCATCTCCCCTTTGGAAGATGCTGTCCACCCTGTAGACCCTGAGTTACTGGGCGGCTCCCCTACCTGCATCAAATACCCCGTGTTTCCATCACTTTTCATTCCTCATTCATCTCTTTGCCTCCATATCTCCCCAGAGAGATCCCTGAAGGGTCTCTGTCAACTGGACCAGCTCCTCCTCATCTTACAAATTCATTCATAGCTTCCCCATCCTACCACCCAGAGTACAAACTAACTGCCTAAGGGCAAAGCAGCAGAAAGAAAGGCACTGGCTATCACAGTGCTTTGAAATTTAAAATAGTTTCCATCTGTTGCAAATGCGGAGATTCCCATATGACTGCAGATTCCTTGACAGTCTTGAAAACTCAGAGGAGGAGATAAGTTATGGCCTGTATTCCTACTTGATCCTGAACAGCTAGCACTGAGCCACACGTTTGCTGGAGAAGCTGAGCCTGTGATCCTCAGTTGCAGGGGATCTTCCCGGGGGTTTTCTGTGCCATTTCCCCTGCTAGTAATAACAGCCATTATAGTAAAATATCTTGGTGTGATGGATGCAAGTTATGAGATCATTTATATCCAAGAACGGCATTTTATTCTTTCTTTCTTTATTTATTTATCTGTGTCAAGTTATAGTTGTAGTGTGCCAGCTTCTCTTGTTGCAGATCATGAGTTCTAGGGTGCAGGCTTCAATAGCTGTAGCAGGCAAGCTTACTTGATCCCCAGCATATGGGATCTTTGGTCCGGGATCAGGGATTGCCTTTTCGTTTTTTAATTTGGCCTCTTTTATTGTTTTTTTATTTATTTATTTTCATCCATTTTTATTCTTTGGCCTGTGTGGGCCTTCCATCGCAGTGGCCTCTCTCGGTGCAGAGCATTGGCTCTGGATGCATGTGTTCCAGAGTGTTGGCTCATAATTGCACGCACTGGTCCAGCTGCTCCGGGCACATGCGATCTTCCCGTGCCAGGGGTCAAATCAGTGCCCCTTTCACTGCAAGGTGGACTCTGTACCCACCAGACCACCAGGGAAGCCCCTGGAAGGTGGGACCACTGGACAAGTCCAAGAATGGCACTAAAGCATTGACAGCTCTACGGTTATTCTTCAATAGCTCATGTTTAGATATTTCTCTGAAATCCCCTCAGGAAGCACCTGGACAAAGTCCCACCCATTGCCTGCAGCTGACCTTTTCATCTCCCTTTGGAAGATGCTGTCCACCCTGTAGACCCTGAGCCCCCACTTTATTTTCCATCACTTTTCATTCCTCATTCATCTCTTTGCCTCCATATCTCCCCAGAGAGATCCCTGAAGGGTCTCTGTCAACTGGACCAGCTCCTCCTCATCTTACAAATTCATTCATAGCTTCCCCATCCTACCACCCAGAGTACAAACTAACTGCCTAAGGGCAAAGCAGCAGAAAGAAAGGCACTGGCTATCACAGTGCTTTGAAATTTAAAATAGTTTCCATCTGTTGCAAATGCGGAGATTCCCATATGACTGCAGATTCCTTGACAGTCTTGAAAACTCAGAGGAGGAGATAAGTTATGGCCTGTATTCCTACTTGATCCTGAACAGCTAGCACTGAGCCACACGTTTGCTGGAGAAGCTGAGCCTGTGATCCTCAGTTGCAGGGGATCTTCCCGGGGGTTTTCTGTGCCATTTCCCCTGCTAGTAATAACAGCCATTATAGTAAAATATCTTGGTGTGATGGATGCAAGTTATGAGATCATTTATATCCAAGAACGGCATTTTATTCTTTCTTTCTTTATTTATTTATCTGTGTCAAGTTATAGTTGTAGTGTGCCAGCTTCTCTTGTTGCAGATCATGAGTTCTAGGGTGCAGGCTTCAATAGCTGTAGCAGGCAAGCTTACTTGATCCCCAGCATATGGGATCTTTGGTCCGGGATCAGGGATTGACTTTTTTTTTTTTTTTAATTTGGCCTCTTTTATTGTTTTTTTATTTATTTATTTTCATCCATTTTTATTCTTTGGCCTGTGTGGGCCTTCCATCGCAGTGGCCTCTCTCGGTGCAGAGCATTGGCTCTGGATGCATGTGTTCCAGAGTGTTGGCTCATAATTGCACGCACTGGTCCAGCTGCTCCGGGGCACATGGGATCTTCCCGTGCCAGGGGTCAAATCAGTGCCCCTTTCACTGCAAGGTGGACTCTGTACCCACCAGACCACCAGGGAAGCCCCTGGAAGGTGGGACCACTGGACAAGTCCAAGAATGGCACTAAAGCATTGACAGCTCTACGGTTATTCTTCAATAGCTCATGTTTAGATATTTCTCTCTATTCCATGTTATCACAAACACTAAATTGCCATTTTACTTCTAATGACAGTGTGTAACTATTCTACTTTGAAAATTAAATTTTGTTTTGAATTGTTAAAGACAAAAAATGAATAGCACTTAAGTTGCACCCAAAGGAGACATGGAATTTTCCAGGTAGAGCCAGAGGAAGAGACAACAACATGGGAAAAGGCATGGAGATGTGAAAGGATGTGGCTTTCTTCAGAAACAGACAGCAGTCACCAGCTCCACTTAGCTGGACTCAGGAGAGCACCACTGGGGAGTGGGACATTACTCTCCTACTTATATTACGCCATCTTGTCTCTGTACTTGGTATGTTATCTGCATAGAATTCACTAAAGTTCAGTTCAGTCGCTCAGTTGTGTCCGACTCTCTGCGACCTCACAGACTGCAGCACGCCAGACATCCCTGTCCTTTACCATCTCCTGGAGCCTGCTCAAACTCATGTCCATTGACTCAATGATGCCATCCAACCATCTCGTCCTCTGTTGTCCCCTTCTCTTTTTGCCTTCTATTTTTCCCAACATCAGGCTCTTTTCCAATGAGCTGTCTCTTTGCATCAGGTGGCCAAAGTGTTGGAGCATCAGTTTCAGCACTGACTAAATTTTTTATTAAATATTACTAAACAGACTTCAGTTGACTAAAAGTCAACTCTTAATTCCTGAGGTCAGCAGATGTGTTAGTCAGAATGGGCCCCATCCTGCTGTGATAATAAACAATTCCCAAATCTCAGTCAGCCCACCAGGCTTACTCTTGCACGTGCATTGTAGGTTGATGGTAGAGAAGGGGGGCTCTTCTCATCAGAGTCATTCTAGGCTGACAAAGCTTGTCTCCACATGTGCCCTCATCACACCAAGGCAGGAAAAGGGGATGCAGTGACTGTGGTAAATTGAGTGTTGGCTCAAAACTGTCCCTTGGGAGAAACATGAGCTGCTTTTACTGACATTTCATTGGTCAAAGAGAGTCCTGTGGCCACTTGTATGTCAAGGTAGGCAGAGAAGAAGGATCCTCTCAGGATCATGTGGGGGGGGTGGTGTTGCTATTGTTTTTCAGTCACTAAGTCATGCCTGACTCTTTGTGACCCCATGGAGTACAGCATGCCAGTCTCTCCCATCCATCACTATCTCTTGGAGCTTGCTCAGATTCATGACCATTGAATCAGTATACTATCTAACCATCTCATCCTTTGTCACTCCTTTCTTCCCTCCTCAGTCCTTCCTAGCATTCGGGTCTTTTCCAATGAGTCAGCTCTTAGCATTAGGTAGCCAAGGCATTGGAGCTTTAGCTTTAGCATCAGTCCTTCCAATCAATATTTAGGGTTGATTTCCTTTAGGACTGACTGCAGAGGAGGGCCCCAATATTTATGGAAATCCCTAATGACAATTCTGGCCCCCAGGGCCATGTCCTCTGACTCTGGCCTTTTACCCAGCCTCAACGATCACCTTCTTACCTTTCCCCAGCCTCAGTCATACCAAACTACTGGAAGTTCTAAGACCCTCCATGTGTATTACTTCTATGTCTTTCTCACATGCTAGTCTGTCTGCTTGGGGAGTTGTAGCCTAGCTCTCCAGGAAAACTCTTTAAATCTCTCAAGATTCTACTCCCCAAGCTCACCATGTCCCTGGGTTGAGTTCTGAACTCCCACAGCTCCAGTCATAAATTCATACATGAATTTATGTCTTGCTCTGTAAGCAACTTTACAGACCTGTCTGCCCCTTAAGCACAAACTGAAACCTGACTCAGGGAGAATACATTTGAAATAAATGATGGAAGTAGCCCAGTGTCCACAGCAGGAAGAGGACTGAGTGGTCACTGGCAAATGCATATCCCATCCAATGGGGAAGGAGCCACCCAGTTTCTGCTAATTAATGGTCCCAGGGTGGCCAAAACTTTCAATTTTTCAAAAGAAACCAGACATCTGTATTTTCATATAGAAACTCCTAATTTCTTAACACCTGGATTTGACCCCAGGGAACATGCCTTGGAAGGTTCTGCTACTACAAGAACTCCATGTGTAGGCTTTGGGGGAAGGCCAGGTGGTTTGGATATTAATCCTGACTCTGTCACTAACTGGTCATGCAACTTTGGGCGAATTGGGTAACCCGTATGAGACTCAGTTTCCTCTTCTGTCAAATGACCATAATAGTCCTTCATCGTATTGTCGTAAGGAGTAAATGATGATGGACTCAGGATTCAGGCATTTAGCACAGTGCTGGGTGCATAATAAGTACTCATTAAATGCTGGCTATTAATATCATTAGATAATTGCACACATAACTGTGTAATTACAACTGTGATAAGTGTCAGAGGAGGGGAGGGAGTACAGAGAGCTCTGAGAAGAGTTAATAGGGGACAGGATCTCATGAAGAGGGTCAAGAGGAACCAACTGGAAAAGCCATATTGGAGGTGAGGACACATTAGAACAGCAAACAGTCTGGGGGACATAGTTCCAGGTAGAATCTATAGCGAGTAGGAAAGCCTAAAGTGGGAAGAAGTCAAGGTTCACAGGGAAATGGGTTCCATAATTCTCTATCTCTGATTCCAGGAAGTCTAAATTTAAGGGAAATGTTGTCTGCTTGTGAACGTTTTCAAGAAACTGATTTAACTCTAACAGGCAGGCATTAAGGTTTGAGCCTGTAGAACTTTCTGCAAAGATACTGATCAACCCAAGGCTGAATGTTTTCATTTCTTCATTAGTAAACATTTATTTTTGCAACATGTCCAATGCTGCCCTGAGTGCTAAACAGATGCCACAGAGAACTAGACGGTCAATAGCAACTTGGCAGCAGATGGCATAATGTCTGGACTGAGGGCGAAGAAGAAATGATAAAAACATCTCACGAGATTCAGTTAGTTCTTCGGGGGCTAAGCTGGGCCCAGCTCTTAGCCTTCCAGTGGCCTCACTGGGTCCAAGCAGAACTGGCAGAAGGGAAGACCTAGACTCCAAATGACATTTGTAGCTGGCTGTGACCCTCAACAATTGTCCCCTGTGTAGCTCTCTACATAAACCAAGATACATGTAAATATTGTGTGAGTTGGCCATAAAGTGTTTCATATTCAGAATACACCAAAACTTACTTAACCCATCCTTGACTTTGTGTCATCAGGTTCTTTCCAAGTCTTTTCTATGACAAAGAATGCCTATTTAGGGAGGTGGGCCTATGAAAAATGTTGGGGCCAAGTTAGGACTTTGATTCCTATTAATAAATGAAATGCTTATTACCCCATTTCATTCAAAAACACAGCTTCTCAATGGAGTGGATATTGCCCCCAAAGATGTGAAAAGTGGTTCTTCGAATTACCTATAATAGATCTCGTATTCATCGTATTGTCGTAAGGAGTAAATGATGATGGACTCAGGATTCAGGCATTTAGCACAGTGCTGGGTGCATAATAAGTACTCATTAAATGCTGGCTATTAATATCATTAGATAATTGCACACATAACTGTGTAATTACAACTGTGATAAGTGTCAGAGGAGGGGAGGGAGTACAGAGAGCTCTGAGAAGAGTTAATAGGGGACAGGATCTCATGAAGAGGGTCAAGAGGAACCAACTGGAAAAGCCATATTGGAGGTGAGGACACATTAGAACAGCAAACAGTCTGGGGGACATAGTTCCAGGTAGAATCTATAGCGAGTAGGAAAGCCTAAAGTGGGAAGAAGTCAAGGTTCACAGGGAAATGGGTTCCATAATTCTCTATCTCTGATTCCAGGAAGTCTAAATTTAAGGGAAATGTTGTCTGCTTGTGAACGTTTTCAAGAAACTGATTTAACTCTAACAGGCAGGCATTAAGGTTTGAGCCTGTAGAACTTTCTGCAAAGATACTGATCAACCCAAGGCTGAATGTTTTCATTTCTTCATTAGTAAACATTTATTTTTGCAACATGTCCAATGCTGCCCTGAGTGCTAAACAGATGCCACAGAGAACTAGACGGTCAATAGCAACTTGGCAGCAGATGGCATAATGTCTGGACTGAGGGCGAAGAAGAAATGATAAAAACATCTCACGAGATTCAGTTAGTTCTTCGGGGGCTAAGCTGGGCCCAGCTCTTAGCCTTCCAGTGGCCTCACTGGGTCCAAGCAGAACTGGCAGAAGGGAAGACCTAGACTCCAAATGACATTTGTAGCTGGCTGTGACCCTCAACAATTGTCCCCTGTGTAGCTCTCTACATAAACCAAGATACATGTAAATATTGTGTGAGTTGGCCATAAAGTGTTTCATATTCAGAATACACCAAAACTTACTTAACCCATCCTTGACTTTGTGTCATCAGGTTCTTTCCAAGTCTTTTCTATGACAAAGAATGCCTATTTAGGGAGGTGGGCCTATGAAAAATGTTGGGGCCAAGTTAGGACTTTGATTCCTATTAATAAATGAAATGCTTATTACCCCATTTCATTCAAAAACACAGCTTCTCAATGGAGTGGATATTGCCCCCAAAGATGTGAAAAGTGGTTCTTCGAATTGAGAGAGCTAACAAACTCTTACTCTTTTAACATATAAAGCACAGATATACAGACAGCCCATAAGATAGATATACAGTATGTACTCTGATATTAAAATTTTATGAGGAGAGGGTGGATTGGAGATTAGAAATACATACCTAAAAATCTCCTTGGGGGACAATAATGAATACAAAAAGTTGAGGGACTTCCCTGGCAGTCCAGTGGTTAAGACTTCCTGTTTCCTCTACAGTGGGTATGGGTTTGATCCCTGGTCAGGAAACTAAAATCCCATATACTGCACAGCACAGTCAAAAAACCAAAGGAACAAAATTGTGTCATTTACAGAGAAATGGATAAATCTAGGGATTGTTATACAAAGTGAAGGGGAAAAGAGAAAAAAAATATCATATTCTAACGCACATATGTGAAATCAAGAAAAATGGCACAGATGATCTTATTTGCGAAGCAGAAATAGAGACAAGACCGTGAGAGCAAATGTATGGATACCAAATGGGGAGGGGACGTGGGATGGATTGGAAATGGGAATCAACACACATATATTACTATGTATACAATAGATAACTAATGAGACCCTGTCAAACAGCACAGGGAACTCTATCTAATGCTCTGCAGTGACTTAAAACAGAAGGAAATCCAAAAACAGAGGGATTATATGTAAATACATAGCTGATTCACTTTGCTGTACAGAAGAAACGAACACAGCATTGTAAAGCAACTATATGCCAATAAAAAAAATTTAAAAAAGAAAAAAACCACAATCCTGCTAAGTAAGCAAAAAACAAAAGAAAAAGTTGAGAAATGCTTTTTGTAATTCAGGCCAAACCTATTCTATTTCTGAGTAGCTGTATTATTGCCTACTGATTCATGATTTTAGCCTCCAAAGCCAGAACAATTGTCCCCTGTGTAGCTCTCTACATAAACCAAGATACATGTAAATATTGTGTGAGTTGGCCATAAAGTGTTTCATATTCAGAATACACCAAAACTTACTTAACCCATCCTTGACTTTGTGTCATCAGGTTCTTTCCAAGTCTTTTCTATGACAAAGAATGCCTATTTAGGGAGGTGGGCCTATGAAAAATGTTGGGGCCAAGTTAGGACTTTGATTCCTATTAATAAATGAAATGCTTATTACCCCATTTCATTCAAAAACACAGCTTCTCAATGGAGTGGATATTGCCCCCAAAGATGTGAAAAGTGGTTCTTCGAATTGAGAGAGCTAACAAACTCTTACTCTTTTAACATATAAAGCACAGATATACAGACAGCCCATAAGATAGATATACAGTATGTACTCTGATATTAAAATTTTATGAGGAGAGGGTGGATTGGAGATTAGAAATACATACCTAAAAATCTCCTTGGGGGACAATAATGAATACAAAAAGTTGAGGGACTTCCCTGGCAGTCCAGTGGTTAAGACTTCCTGTTTCCTCTACAGTGGGTATGGGTTTGATCCCTGGTCAGGAAACTAAAATCCCATATACTGCACAGCACAGTCAAAAAACCAAAGGAACAAAATTGTGTCATTTACAGAGAAATGGATAAATCTAGGGATTGTTATACAAAGTGAAGGGGAAAAGAGAAAAAAAATATCATATTCTAACGCACATATGTGAAATCAAGAAAAATGGCACAGATGATCTTATTTGCGAAGCAGAAATAGAGACAAGACCGTGAGAGCAAATGTATGGATACCAAATGGGGAGGGGACGTGGGATGGATTGGAAATGGGAATCAACACACATATATTACTATGTATACAATAGATAACTAATGAGACCCTGTCAAACAGCACAGGGAACTCTATCTAATGCTCTGCAGTGACTTAAAACAGAAGGAAATCCAAAAACAGAGGGATTATATGTAAATACATAGCTGATTCACTTTGCTGTACAGAAGAAACGAACACAGCATTGTAAAGCAACTATATGCCAATAAAAAAAATTTAAAAAAGAAAAAAACCACAATCCTGCTAAGTAAGCAAAAAACAAAAGAAAAAGTTGAGAAATGCTATGTAATTAGGGTGTTAAAGTTCACTCAGGCCAAACCTATTCTATTTCTGAGTAGCTGTATTATTGCCTACTGATTCATGATTTTTAGCCTCCAAATGCCAGTCCAGAAGAGGTGAATTCTTGACAAAGTACATCATGTGTAATTTTTCCCACCATTTAATGATGAAGGATTAAGCTAGTCTATGTGAGAGAACACTCAGAAGACATAAAAGAGGTAATCCCTTCCCTCAACACATCTACACTCTGTGGGCCATTTCTATTTTATTTCCCTCCCCTGCTCCAGAAACAGCCCTTCCCCTGGAGCACACCACGGTGTTTGAACGAGATCCAACACACTCAGGACGAGACAGGCGTGCTCCTTTTCATTTGAAACTACTCTATAAACAAGCAATTGAGGTGGCGAATTTACACTCATAATATCCTCATTAGCTCCTTTGAGTTATGATTATGTTTTCCTATTTAGATGTTTTTCCCACAGATGATGGAAGACTTAATATGCCAATAAAATACATCTGAAGAGGCTTTCAGGGGAGATCTCAAAGCACTTTATAAACATTAACTCATTAATCCTCTTTCCCGGAGAGATGGGCACCTGTCATGTCTTATTATCCCATTACACATGAGAGAAACTGAGACTGGGAGATCAAATGCTTCCCTACAGACCTGCAGGAGGGAGTGGCAGGAGCAAAGATTTTCCTTGACATTGCCAAGCTCACTAACCTGCTAGAGAAGGGTAAGGAAAGCAAGTGTGTGTGAGGCACCTACCATGTGCCAGGCACCGGCTTGCACATCCCTCCTTAGATTTACAAAAGCCTTTGATAGCTGGGCTTTTTAAGTGATTTGCCCAAAATGGTTCACCTAGTCAGAAGCAAAGGTGGAATTCAAGTCCAGGTGCCTACATGTGGTGCTAGACCATTGTTTCAGGCTTGTATTTTGAACATAGAGGAGCTAACTCTGATAACAGAGATGACAGTTACTGCAAGGTGTTTTGCATCAAAAAGTCCACTTGAGGAGGTAGACAAGATGCCACATTGGCAGAGAGGCAGCTAGACTTTGGTTCCTAGTACAAGTGAAATGGTTTCTGTTGTTTCTTCTCATTTTTTTGAAATCTGTTCAAAACTTCAAGTTGTACACTTCACTTAAAAATTTTTTTTTTTCTTTCTAAAGTTTTCCGATCATGTAACAAATGGGACCTTAGTTCCCTAACCAGGGATTGAACCTGTGCCTCCTGCATTGGAAATGTAGAGTTTTAACCAACTGAACTGCCAGGGAAGTCCTGGTTGCTATTGCTTTTTAGTCAGTTTCAGGGAAATTGGCATCAAAATTTCTAGCTCCAAGATACTCCTTCTTCTCATACTGCCCGGAGATCAGTGTCTTGAGAGGAACCAATAATAACCGTCATTATTCCTACTGTTACGAGGATGGTGATGACCCTTCTGCATGAAAAGTATTGCACCATCTTTACCTGTAAGCTTTTTTACCTTCCGATGGGGAAATGAGCGGAAGAACAAACAAACAAAAAACCTTTTCCAATTGCCAAGCTCCTGGGTTAGTGAGAGCACCTTCCAGGAAGAAACCCTATGTAAACTGATCATCTCCAGTTACTTTGGTATTCATCTATAGAATTTTTCAATTATGTATGACTAATTTTGCACAAAGTCATTATTTGAAGCAATTTGTCTCCGTGTGAGAGGCAACACCTTCCCCTCCCTGCAAGGTGGGCGGGGAAAATGTCATAATCGACCAGGCTTCAGTTTGAGTTATTAAGCGGTCACAGGAGTTCAAAAGAGAAAAAATAATGAACAGGTAAGTCATCACATGTAAAAATTCCTCCTCTGTATTATCAAAATACAAATTAATTATAGATAAGATCAAACGAGTTCTCTTTAATGTATGGTTTTCCCAGAGAAGGTAATGAAAATCAAGTCGTGTCTGTGGGAGGGGAGGGGAGGGATGTACAGAGGGATCTTTTATGAATGTTGGCGGCATTTCATTAGAGACACGGTGCCTGTGAAGGCTGCAGAAGGGGCCTCTGGGGAGTTCTGGGACATGCAAATAAAACCTGCTTTATTGCACTAGGTGCTAACTCCTCTATGAGCTCATCCCCATAGGGTCACTCTAAAGGCACTGGTAAAACCACCCCATACAATTACCCACTAGCCTCTGCAGTCAACAGGTTGAGAAGCTGGCAGCCAACAGTCTTGCCAGTGGAGCTTGGCAAAGACCAAGGAATTGCGGTCATGGCCTTCACAGGCTTTCATTCTTGATCTTCCAAGCAAAGACCACAGCTGAAGCAAGCCCATGATTCACCTTCCTTGGGGTGGGGGTGGGGGGGACAAGAAAGGAGAAGAGAAGACATTTCCTCTCCACCTTCCCCATCCCCAGCCCCCTCCCAGTCGTATGTAACGCTAATATTCACATGACAGCAAACATTTTCAAAATAATAGTCCTATATACTTAAGGTTAATCAGAACGGGCGCCATCCAACTTGCAAAGGTAGCAATTTTCCTTCATTAAAGCCAAATCAAGAAAGAGAACTTTGGGATTCCTTAGGGCTAATTACAAGGTGAAACTTCACTCGTTACTTTGGTATTCATCTATAGAATATTTTCCAATTGCCAAGCTCCTGGGTTAGTGAGAGCACCTTCCAGGAAGAAACCCTATGTAAACTGATCATCTCCAGTTACTTTGGTATTCATCTATAGAATTTTTCAATTATGTATGACTAATTTTGCACAAAGTCATTATTTGAAGCAATTTGTCTCCGTGTGAGAGGCAACACCTTCCCCTCCCTGCAAGGTGGGCGGGGAAAATGTCATAATCGACCAGGCTTCAGTTTGAGTTATTAAGCGGTCACAGGAGTTCAAAAGAGAAAAAATAATGAACAGGTAAGTCATCACATGTAAAAATTCCTCCTCTGTATTATCAAAATACAAATTAATTATAGATAAGATCAAACGAGTTCTCTTTAATGTATGGTTTTCCCAGAGAAGGTAATGAAAATCAAGTCGTGTCTGTGGGAGGGGAGGGGAGGGATGTACAGAGGGATCTTTTATGAATGTTGGCGGCATTTCATTAGAGACACGGTGCCTGTGAAGGCTGCAGAAGGGGCCTCTGGGGAGTTCTGGGACATGCAAATAAAACCTGCTTTATTGCACTAGGTGCTAACTCCTCTATGAGCTCATCCCCATAGGGTCACTCTAAAGGCACTGGTAAAACCACCCCATACAATTACCCACTAGCCTCTGCAGTCAACAGGTTGAGAAGCTGGCAGCCAACAGTCTTGCCAGTGGAGCTTGGCAAAGACCAAGGAATTGCGGTCATGGCCTTCACAGGCTTTCATTCTTGATCTTCCAAGCAAAGACCACAGCTGAAGCAAGCCCATGATTCACCTTCCTTGGGGTGGGGGTGGGGGGGACAAGAAAGGAGAAGAGAAGACATTTCCTCTCCACCTTCCCCATCCCCAGCCCCCTCCCAGTCGTATGTAACGCTAATATTCACATGACAGCAAACATTTTCAAAATAATAGTCCTATATACTTAAGGTTAATCAGAACGGGCGCCATCCAACTTGCAAAGGTAGCAATTTTCCTTCATTAAAGCCAAATCAAGAAAGAGAACTTTGGGATTCCTTAGGGCTAATTACAAGGTGTTAATAATAACAATATAATGGCAGCAATTTTCCAGCTTTGCTCAAACCCATAATCTGCTTGAGTGCCTTATAGGATTGTCTGTGAGTTTACATAAAGCCAAGTGTTAGTCCAAAAATGTTTTCAGTAATTTCATTTTTACATCATGTCTCTCCTGAGTGTTTATGATGATGTGGTAATCGTTGCTGAAAAAGGTTGTCTCTGGGCAGACAGCAAGTCTTGACTTGACACCTTGCAGGACCCTTCTTTTGTTTCTCTTGAAGTACATCCTGGGAATGGGTGATGGGTCAGCAGGAAAGAACCCACATAACCTCTCAATGCTCAGAAACCCTAGGAAGCATGGAGGTTGACCGTGTCTGTCACTGTCACCCAGGCTGCCCCCGCTAGTCATGACCCAGTGGAAGAAAAAAAAAAGCCAATAATATCTTTGGAAAGGAGCAAGCAGGAGAGGTTTGGGCAGCCATCTGTGGGCAGGCAGGAGGCACGCCACCATGTGTCAGTGCCATGGCATTTGCTCAAAGTTCATGTGCAGTTGGTAGGGATCAGCTGTTCCAAAAAGGATAATAAATACTCCCCTTTGCTCAGTGTAACCATTGGGTTCATTAACCCACATTCTCTTTATTCACTAGATGCACGAGAGCTTTCTTCTTAGGATTTTGACTTCATAAACATAGGATTATTCATCTTAAAATTTAAAAAGCCAGAAAGTAAGTTGGTGAGAACTGCTTTATTTTTTCCTTCAGTTCATTTATTTGCCTCCTCTCCATACCAGTGGAATGACTACTCCTCATTTAGAAGAGAAAGACCTTTCAAAGGACAAGAGACGTGCATCTTACTCAGTCCCTTTCTCTTTTTAGACTGCCCAAGGGGGAATTCTTTTAAATTCTGGACAGGAAAGAACTAAATTGTCCACTATTGCCAAGATGAGGTCTGAAGCCAGGTTTTTTTTTTTCACAACCAATTTCTAAATTTGATCATAAAAGTTGCTGATGGAAAAGCTGAAACAATACAAACTCCGTGTGGTTTTTGTTGACTGTTTAAGGATGCCCAGGAGACACATCCAACCAAAGAAATGATAATTTGTCCTAATTGGGTTAGAACCACAGATAAACAGGCACCATCTGGAGCTCTATTCCTTTTGGAGTTTACAAGCACGGACAGTAGGATCGACCCTATTTTGGAGTGGAGGACTTTCTTCCCTCTTGGTGCTCCAAAGTGGAGTTGAGAAATGAAGCAGGGCAGATGGGATGCAGGGAATAAAGAGGATGCTTGAGTTTCAATATCCTCCTCTAAAATTGGAGAATGATACTCGGCTAGATGAGTTTCCAGACATTGGATGAGATCATCTCCACAAGCATGTATACTTTGAGTCACGAAAACCCAGCACCTTTAAAGATCTGAGACAGCTTGTCTCCTCCTTCAGTCAGGCTGAGCCGTGGAAGCTCAGGGAGCTATAGCCCAGAGAGAGGAACAGATTTTCTTGAGATCACAGTTTACACAAAAGGGGAAAAGGGGCAGAATTTTTTTTCTCCTGGTCTAGAACACCCTTCCACTTGTCTGATAAGCCTCTAATGGAAACACACAAGCTTGGGGAGGCAGCAGAGATGAAAGGTAAGTAATTCATCATCTGTGGGCTCAGAGAATTTAACACACAGGTCTTCACAAAAAGAGATGTCCAAACTTGGCAGACACCCTTAATTATCTCCTCATAGCCATTTCCTCTTTACAGGACACTCATTTTGTTTGAGTAGCAGTATGTACATCCCCAGGGGATGAATCATGAATGGTCTAAGCCCAGGGCCAGCAAACTACTGACCACAGGTCAAATACGGCCCATTGCCTGTTTGTATACAATCTATGAACTAAAAATATTTTTAATGTTTTGACATGGTTAAGAAAGAACAAAAAAAGAATAACTGTGAAATAAACATGTAAAGTATACAAAATTCAAATGGCAAAGTCCACAAATATCTATTGATAGGGGGACCAACTGTACTTACTGGTTGGCCAGAGAATGGATTTATGGCCATCTTTGGATTTGGTGCTAAATACTGGAGTGCTTCCAGCAAATCAACATGAACTGGTCATTGTAATGGCCACCTCTATGGTTGTCAGAGATTGGGTGGCATCACCAACTCAATGGACATGAGTTTGACCAAACTCCAGGAAATGGTGAAGGACAGGGAAGTCTTCAAGCCCATGGGGTCACAAAGAGTCGGATACACCTGAGAGACTGAACAACAACAACAACAGCCATGTTGTTCAGTCATGGTTGTGTTGAACAACATGGCCAATGATGTTGTTCAACATGGTTGTCAGAAAAAACACAGGCTATTCAGCTTAATTTGAATTTTAAACAACAAATAGTTTTTTTAGCATGGGAAAGACTTACATTGAAAAAGCATTCATTGTTTATATTAGGCCTAAATTTTATTGAGCAGCCTATATTTTTGTTTGCTAAAAACAAACATATTGTCTATGGCTGCTTTCTTGCTGTTATAGTGGAGTACTCAGTTACTACATAAATGACATGGCTTACAAAACCTAAAAATTTACTATCTGGCCATTTTTAACTCTTAGAAAATTTGTATCACTTAAAAGGGAAAAGGGGCAGAATTTTTTTTCTCCTGGTCTAGAACACCCTTCCACTTGTCTGATAAGCCTCTAATGGAAACACACAAGCTTGGGGAGGCAGCAGAGATGAAAGGTAAGTAATTCATCATCTGTGGGCTCAGAGAATTTAACACACAGGTCTTCACAAAAAGAGATGTCCAAACTTGGCAGACACCCTTAATTATCTCCTCATAGCCATTTCCTCTTTACAGGACACTCATTTTGTTTGAGTAGCAGTATGTACATCCCCAGGGGATGAATCATGAATGGTCTAAGCCCAGGGCCAGCAAACTACTGACCACAGGTCAAATACGGCCCATTGCCTGTTTGTATACAATCTATGAACTAAAAATATTTTTAATGTTTTGACATGGTTAAGAAAGAACAAAAAAAGAATAACTGTGAAATAAACATGTAAAGTATACAAAATTCAAATGGCAAAGTCCACAAATATCTATTGATAGGGGGACCAACTGTACTTACTGGTTGGCCAGAGAATGGATTTATGGCCATCTTTGGATTTGGTGCTAAATACTGGAGTGCTTCCAGCAAATCAACATGAACTGGTCATTGTAATGGCCACCTCTATGGTTGTCAGAGATTGGGTGGCATCACCAACTCAATGGACATGAGTTTGACCAAACTCCAGGAAATGGTGAAGGACAGGGAAGTCTTCAAGCCCATGGGGTCACAAAGAGTCGGATACACCTGAGAGACTGAACAACAACAACAACAGCCATGTTGTTCAGTCATGGTTGTGTTGAACAACATGGCCAATGATGTTGTTCAACATGGTTGTCAGAAAAAACACAGGCTATTCAGCTTAATTTGAATTTTAAACAACAAATAGTTTTTTTAGCATGGGAAAGACTTACATTGAAAAAGCATTCATTGTTTATATTAGGCCTAAATTTTATTGAGCAGCCTATATTTTTGTTTGCTAAAAACAAACATATTGTCTATGGCTGCTTTCTTGCTGTTATAGTGGAGTACTCAGTTACTACATAAATGACATGGCTTACAAAACCTAAAAAATTTACTATCTGGCCTTTTAGAAAAAAGGTTTGTGGGTCCCTGGTCTCAGCCAACCATGGTAACTTAGATCCTTTTCACAAGTGGTCACATCCCAGGGTGATCATGGGAAGAATGAGACAAGAGAAGGTGTGCTGGGTACTTTCAGGAAATATTTCTCCTCTGACAACAGGTAAAAGCAACTCACAGAGTCTTTCACATCCCATTTCCCTCCTCCCTTCCTTCTTTCTTTCCAGCTTGGGAGAATGATGCACTAGAATATGATGCTTAGAGTTGGAGCAACCAGCTTGTGATGTGAGAAAAAACTTTACCCATCCACCAAAGATGGGATAACATAAAGAACCTGGTGCCTTCCAAGAATCACTTCCTCGCAGTCAGAGATTATTAACATGAAGTTAGTTGAAGAAAAACATTACATCATTATTTTCACAAACCTCTAACATAGATTTAGTATTTTCTTCAATGATGAACTTATGCAATAACTGGAACTTTGTCACTGTACTGTCCATCCTCTGGCCATCAGAGATTCACCTCCATCTCACATGCATTCACTCAACCCATTGAACATTGTCAAATGGCTCAACTCAATTACAGAGTCAACTCAAACTTCAAAAATCTCATCTAAATCTTATCAACTCAAAAGCCTCAAATTTCCTCGTTTGAATCAGGTATGGGTAAGACCACAGGTATGATCGATCCTGGGGCAAAATTCTTTTCCATCTTGGACCAGTGAAACTAGAAAATAAAGTATCTTATTTATAAGATAGTGGAATAGGCATAGTATATCTGTTACAGAGATTCCTGTTCAAAAAGGGAGAAAATAGAACAGCGAAAAGAGTCACTAGTCCTAAGCAATTCTGAAATCCATCTAGGAGTACAATAGGTTTCAAGGTCTGGGAATAATCCCCTGTAGTTCATGGCTCTGCCCTCTGAATTTATAATCCTGCTCTAAGAATTATTCTTTTTTTTTTTTTTCCCTTGGGCTCCAAAATAACTTCAGACAGTGACCACTGCATGAAATTAAAAGACACTTGCTCCTTGGAAGAAAAGTTATGACAAACTTAGGCAGCATATTAAAAAGCAGAGACATCACTTTGCCAACAAACGTATGTATCGTCAAAGCTATGATTTTTCCAGAAGTCATGTATGGTTGTGAGAGTTGGACCATAAAAAAGGCTGAGCACCAAAGAACAAAGTGCCTCTTTGAACTGTGGTGTTGCAGAAGACTCTTGAGAATCCCTTGGACTGCAAGGAGATCAAACCAGCAGTCCCAAAGGAAATCAACCCTGACTAGTCATTGGAAGGAACAATGCTGAAACTGAAGCCCCAATACTTTGGCCACCTGGTGCAAGGAGATGACTCATTGGAAAAGACTCTGATGTTGGGGAAAATAGAATACAGAAGGAGAAGGAGATGACAGAGAACAAGATGGTTGGATGGCATTACTGACTCAATGGACATGAGTTTGACCAAGCTCTGGGAAATGGTGAAGGACAGGGAAGCCTGGCATGCTGCAGTCCATGGAGTCACAAAGAGTTGGACATGACTGATCAAATGAACAACAAAAGAAGAGAATATATCTCTGAGTCAGGTTCAGGTAACAAACTCTAGTACCTACAAGGATCCAGCATAAATGAATCAAGAGGACCAGGTGACAAGTGATAAATTGCATCTGTGTCCAACTCATTATTACATGGATAAGACTAATCAGCTCCAGAGAGTTGATATCATATAAGAATGTTGTCCAGTGTCGCTAGGTCTTAGAATTTTTCAAGAGAAGCTGGAAATGTGAACTTTGGGGTGACATCTCTCAATACATAAATAGTAGTAATTTATGTCTTAAATACTTTCTAGGCCAACATTGTACATGTCAAACAGACTCTATTGGAAGATACAGGCCTTAGGCCCTACTTGTTTACAACTTCTCTACTCGTTATAAAGGCCTACTAGTTTAAACTTGATTCCATCAGTAAATAGGCAGCCATTGGCCATTTTAACCAGGATCAGATCTGAATATTAGGAAGATCATATTAGAGCAGTGTCGAGGATAGATTGAAAAAGCAAGATGAAGGAGAACCCAGAGATCAGCGAAAAAGTATGACAAGAGTCTAGGAAATGAAAGCAGAACTCTGATAAGAGCATTAGACATGAAAAGAAGAAAGCTACTGGGAGGCATGGTTAGGAGGCCGAATGAACAGAAGTCATCTTTTTCCTGTTAGACTGTGAGTTCCATGACCATAATTCTTGATCTGCCTTTGTTCTCTGCTGACTCCACAGGACCTAGACCTGGGTCCTCCACAAGAGTTTCTAAGTTTCATGAAGGATCTTTTATTTCCCTTGTGGCTGATGGATGGTGATGCCCATTATTAAGATGAGGAATACTGGGGAGAGACAATGATGAGCTCAGCAGCTGGAGATGCCCAGGAGACAGCGGAGGAAATCAAAGAGAGAACAGATCTGACTGCATATTTGCCTTGGAATCTCAAGGTCGTGTGTGACATCATCTTCCTGGAACTTGGGGGCCACCGGGCAGGAATACGACTGAGGCTCTTTCTTCTGGAGTTGGTGAAGACAAGGGGCCAAGCATGGTCAGCAGCATCGGGGCTGAGCGTTCTAATGGACGAAGGAAACAGAAGCCTGGCATGCTGCAGTCCATGGAGTCACAAAGAGTTGGACATGACTGATCAAATGAACAACAAAAGAAGAGAATATATCTCTGAGTCAGGTTCAGGTAACAAACTCTAGTACCTACAAGGATCCAGCATAAATGAATCAAGAGGACCAGGTGACAAGTGATAAATTGCATCTGTGTCCAACTCATTATTACATGGATAAGACTAATCAGCTCCAGAGAGTTGATATCATATAAGAATGTTGTCCAGTGTCGCTAGGTCTTAGAATTTTTCAAGAGAAGCTGGAAATGTGAACTTTGGGGTGACATCTCTCAATACATAAATAGTAGTAATTTATGTCTTAAATACTTTCTAGGCCAACATTGTACATGTCAAACAGACTCTATTGGAAGATACAGGCCTTAGGCCCTACTTGTTTACAACTTCTCTACTCGTTATAAAGGCCTACTAGTTTAAACTTGATTCCATCAGTAAATAGGCAGCCATTGGCCATTTTAACCAGGATCAGATCTGAATATTAGGAAGATCATATTAGAGCAGTGTCGAGGATAGATTGAAAAAGCAAGATGAAGGAGAACCCAGAGATCAGCGAAAAAGTATGACAAGAGTCTAGGAAATGAAAGCAGAACTCTGATAAGAGCATTAGACATGAAAAGAAGAAAGCTACTGGGAGGCATGGTTAGGAGGCCGAATGAACAGAAGTCATCTTTTTCCTGTTAGACTGTGAGTTCCATGACCATAATTCTTGATCTGCCTTTGTTCTCTGCTGACTCCACAGGACCTAGACCTGGGTCCTCCACAAGAGTTTCTAAGTTTCATGAAGGATCTTTTATTTCCCTTGTGGCTGATGGATGGTGATGCCCATTATTAAGATGAGGAATACTGGGGAGAGACAATGATGAGCTCAGCAGCTGGAGATGCCCAGGAGACAGCGGAGGAAATCAAAGAGAGAACAGATCTGACTGCATATTTGCCTTGGAATCTCAAGGTCGTGTGTGACATCATCTTCCTGGAACTTGGGGGCCACCGGGCAGGAATACGACTGAGGCTCTTTCTTCTGGAGTTGGTGAAGACAAGGGGCCAAGCATGGTCAGCAGCATCAGGATGGAGCTCTCCAGCTAAGTGTACTAGCATATCCTCATCTCCATCAGACTCCTCTGACGAACATATGCTCTGCTCCAATGCACTTAACTCAATGCAGCTCTTACCACTCCTACTTAGAACCAGTGTGGGAGGCACTCCATCTTGCCCTGACTGACATTCCCCAAAGACCAGAACTATATAAACACAGGATGAATTGCCCTCTAATCAACCTGTAAACATTTCATGAATATCTGCAATGTGAAAAACTCTGTGAAAGATTCCAAGGCCCAAACCAGCTGTGTTGTAACGACTGGGAAGGGAACGCATGGAGTTAAATATCTGCTTTCTGCAAGCTATACCCAGAGTTAGACACTCTACAGATATTTTCAAATGATCACAACTCTGTACGATTCCTACAATTCATGTTTTCCAGGGAAGAGAACTGAGCCTTAGGTAGACTCAGATATTTACCAAAGGTCACAGATTTAGGTAACTACCAGGATTCAAACCCACATCTGCTTCATCCCAAAGTCCTGGCTTTCCCCCACACTGTGGTTCTTCTCATTCACCCATCTTCTCACGGAGGTTTATTTGCCTTTGGGGATCTGTGACCAAAGAAAATTTTAGGCATTCTTTCTCCTCTCTGGCTTCTTTCTTCCCTGTTAGACTTGGTCATAATCCCTTTCTTCTCAATCAACACATACTCCTGACATTGATTTATGCTCTCTTTGTGGGGGCAGCTGGCATTTAAAGCCATCACTGCCCAAAGTTTTCCTTAATATGTCTTTTCTTGTCATGGTACTCTGGGAGAAAAATAAGCAGAAGTGGTGCCTACCTCACCCCCCTCACCCTCCTCCACCACCCCCACCCCTTACCCCTGGGCTCCCAGTCCCTGACTCAGACCATCCCTGGATCCCTGACGTCAACACCAGAAGCTCTAAGAAGTTCACCCACTATTAAGATGAGGAATACTGGAGAGAATACTCAGCAGCTGGAGATGCCCAGGAGACAGCGGAGGAAATCAAAGAGAGAACAGATCTGACTGCATATTTGCCTTGGAATCTCAAGGTCGTGTGTGACATCATCTTCCTGGAACTTGGGGGCCACCGGGCAGGAATACGACTGAGGCTCTTTCTTCTGGAGTTGGTGAAGACAAGGGGCCAAGCATGGTCAGCAGCATCAGGATGGAGCTCTCCAGCTAAGTGTACTAGCATATCCTCATCTCCATCAGACTCCTCTGACGAACATATGCTCTGCTCCAATGCACTTAACTCAATGCAGCTCTTACCACTCCTACTTAGAACCAGTGTGGGAGGCACTCCATCTTGCCCTGACTGACATTCCCCAAAGACCAGAACTATATAAACACAGGATGAATTGCCCTCTAATCAACCTGTAAACATTTCATGAATATCTGCAATGTAAAAAACTCTGTGAAAGATTCCAAGGCCCAAACCAGCTGTGTTGTAACGACTGGGAAGGGAACGCATGGAGTTAAATATCTGCTTTCTGCAAGCTATACCCAGAGTTAGACACTCTACAGATATTTTCAAATGATCACAACTCTGTACGATTCCTACAATTCATGTTTTCCAGGGAAGAGAACTGAGCCTTAGGTAGACTCAGATATTTACCAAAGGTCACAGATTTAGGTAACTACCAGGATTCAAACCCACATCTGCTTCATCCCAAAGTCCTGGCTTTCCCCCACACTGTGGTTCTTCTCATTCACCCATCTTCTCACGGAGGTTTATTTGCCTTTGGGGATCTGTGACCAAAGAAAATTTTAGGCATTCTTTCTCCTCTCTGGCTTCTTTCTTCCTGTTAGACTTGGTCATAATCCCTTTCTTCTCAATCAACACATACTCCTGACATTGATTTATGCTCTCTTTGTGGGGGCAGCTGGCATTTAAAGCCATCACTGCCCAAAGTTTTCCTTAATATGTCTTTTCTTGTCATGGTACTCTGGGAGAAAAATAAGCAGAAGTGGTGCCTACCTCACCCCCCTCACCCCTCCCCTCCACCACCCCCACCCCTTACCCCTGGGCTCCCAGTCCCTGACTCAGACCATCCCTGGATCCCTGACGTCAACACCAGAAGCTCTAAGAAGTTCACCCACATTAGCACCAGGATTGGAAATCAAAGGTAGCTATTTTTGGACCTGACTTCAATCGCTTTCCCTTGGAACCCCCTCAAGGCCAAGAGAGCAAATAATTTAATGTGATTAGATTGAAACAATCCCAGAAATTGGTCTGTTTATACACCTTGGCACCATTTTTGACAAGGGTATGAGAATAATCAAAATAAATGGACTTGGCTGAGTGGGTGTGAAGTGTTCCATTTACTCAAGCCTGGAATGCCATCCCAGGGCCAGAGACAAAGGCTCTCTGCTGAGAAGGCATGGCAAAGGAAAACCCTGAGTGCTCCCCCTATCACTCCCACCACCCTCACCCATCCTCCCCATTGTCACCCCACTCTCCTCTCACCTGCTCTGGATCTGATTTGGGTGTAGAGGCCCAGGGCCTGTCAGAGCTGCTTCCAAAGTCTAGGTGATAGGTGTGCTTCCTACTTAAAGCCCACCCATCCGAGCACACTCTGAGTTTTTGGCTCCTACTGATTGCATTCCCACTGGCTCTCAGATCTCTGCTGATCTGCCTCCCTCCAGCCCTCCCTCCAGGGCCATGCATTCAGGGAGGCCTTTGGAAAGTTTGGAAGGGTTCACCACTTCTGTCCTTGCTGCTGCCACAGCTCCTAGCCCCACATCTCGAACCCAGACCATTGGTATCCATTTCTCATCTAGGTCTCCAGCCTCTCCCCTTCCAATCCTCCCCTTCCCAGGAGGACCACTTCCCCCTGTTAAGTAGCAGATTCCTTCCTAGTACATCTATCTATTCAAGCCCAGGAGAGGGACAAGGCCTGGGAGACAGGGTCCTTGGGCGTTTAAACTCTACCAAGACCCCCTACCACGTGTCTGGCCCGGGTCCTGTGGTCCTCCAACCCCATCTCTCCCACCATCAGAACCTGAACTTCACCCTTAATTTTCTCTTGCATTTCCCCAGATATGCCAGGCCTCTGCTCAGATAGATCTTGCATTGTTTTGGAAAATGTTTACAAATATGGTAAAACTATCAAGAGGAATAGGAAAGCATCCTGTCCCCCATAAGCTTTTGTGTTTGCTTCTAGTCTTTTTCTTAAAAGACATAAATCATTACAAACAAAACTAAACTCCTCTAATGATCTACTACCCATTTCAATGTCTTCCTTTCCTCTCAGAAGCAAAACCAGCACTCCAATCAGCTCATTTCTTAAATTTTCACGAATATGTGAATACAAATAGAATATATTATCACATACATATATATGTTTGTATGTGTTAGTCGCTCACTCATGTCTGACTCTTTGCGACCCCATGGACTGGAGCTCGCCAAGCTCCTCTGTCCATGAAATTCTCCAGGCAAAAATACTGGAGTGGATTGCCATTTCCTCCTCCAGGGGATCTTGCCAACCCAGGGATAGAAACTGTGTGTCCTGCATCACAGGCAGATTCTTTACTATCTGAACCACCAGGGAAACCTGTCCTCCTGGGCATGGGGAAATTGGAAGGGGAGAGACTGGAGACCAAAATGAGAAGTAGATATCGACGGTCTGTGTCAGTGTATACCTATGTACATGCGTGTTTGTGTGTGTATATGTATATACAAATTGTTTATTTTATGCATTTGTAATGTACATTTATGACATCATATGCATAGCATCCAGGGTTTAAGTTGCAGAAAGATATAAAGAGGGGAGAGAAAGTCTTCATCCACCCCTGACCCCCAGGTGGCTGCTGTTCTAAGACCATCTGTCTGGCACTTTCTTGGCCAGGACTCCTAAGCCTCCTTTTGTGCCACCTCATCCCTGCACCCCCACCCCCGAGACTGGTGACGTTTCCCTCACTACCCAGCTGACCCTCAGCCCCTCCTGTGTGTCTGCACAGCATCTGCGTCCTGTGCAGGCTTCCATCGAGCCCTTATCACCCACACCCCTTGTCTGGTGATGGAGACAGGCTGATGTGTGAATATAGCGTAGAGACCGCGAACCTTCACAGCCAGGCCTCGCCTCTGCCTCTCACGGAGCTCCTTCTGACCCTGGCTGGCAACTCCTTCACCAAAGCCTTCATTAGTCTTAGCAAATAGCTTGGCTGACACTTTTCCCTGAGTGTGTCTCAGATCCCAACAGTCTATGTCTGTGTTTTCATTAAATCTGGATCAAAGATTAGTTTCATCTGGGCAAAGTGCTTGAATTCGACTTGGAGCAAGGAAAGAAATAATTTGGGGGAAATTTGTTTGTGCTGCTGCTGCCACCCAGAAATGAGTAGGCAGCTTTCCACCGGGCGCATGGGAGGGTCTTTGCTGGGGGTTTTGGTGTAAAAATACCTGGAAGAACTTGTGAGGACAGATCTTCCTCTCTCCCCTCCCACCCCACCCCTCAGCCTCCTCTGTTACTCCAAATCTCGAAAGAGGGAAAGATTGGTTTTCTGCTTTAATGCCAAAAGAGAAAAGAGTATCCTATTATGTTCTATTTGCCAGAGTAGAATTTGGTAGTAATGCCACATGACACCTTTGATCCATGAAAACTGTTCCTAAGTTCAATGCAGCAAGTTTTTTTTTTTTTTTTTTCCGATACCTAAGGTATTTTTTTTTTTTAAACCTTTTTTTTACTTTTAACTTTTACAGAGTTTTGTTGTTCACAGACATGCATGTTCTCAGATTAGTCACATGTATATCCCCCCCTTCCCTCCCCTCCCGACCATCACACAGCACCCCTGAAGGATCCCCTTTTCTCACAGAGCAATGACTAGAGCTATTTTCTTCACTTATGATAGTACAGGCCTTCATGCTACTTCCCTTACGCCTCTCACCCACTGTTCCTTCCCCAAAATGTCCATATGTCCACTGTCCATGTCTGTCTTTCTGTCGCTTCACTGCATGTGCCATCATCACCATCCTACTAGATTCCATATATATGTGTTAATATTACTGACTCATTTTGTCCTACACCCCTTGCTCGGTGATTTGCTGACCCTCAGCCCCTCCTGTGTGTCTGCACAGCATCTGCGTCCTGTGCAGGCTTCCATCGAGCCCTTATCACCCACACCCCTTGTCTGGTGATGGAGACAGGCTGATGTGTGAATATAGCGTAGAGACCGCGAACCTTCACAGCCAGGCCTCGCCTCTGCCTCTCACGGAGCTCCTTCTGACCCTGGCTGGCAACTCCTTCACCAAAGCCTTCATTAGTCTTAGCAAATAGCTTGGCTGACACTTTTCCCTGAGTGTGTCTCAGATCCCAACAGTCTATGTCTGTGTTTTCATTAAATCTGGATCAAAGATTAGTTTCATCTGGGCAAAGTGCTTGAATTCGACTTGGAGCAAGGAAAGAAATAATTTGGGGGAAATTTGTTTGTGCTGCTGCTGCCACCCAGAAATGAGTAGGCAGCTTTCCACCGGGCGCATGGGAGGGTCTTTGCTGGGGGTTTTGGTGTAAAAATACCTGGAAGAACTTGTGAGGACAGATCTTCCTCTCTCCCCTCCCACCCCACCCCTCAGCCTCCTCTGTTACTCCAAATCTCGAAAGAGGGAAAGATTGGTTTTCTGCTTTAATGCCAAAAGAGAAAAGAGTATCCTATTATGTTCTATTTGCCAGAGTAGAATTTGGTAGTAATGCCACATGACACCTTTGATCCATGAAAACTGTTCCTAAGTTCAATGCAGCAAGTTTTTTTTTTTTTTTTTTCCGATACCTAAGGTATTTTTTTTTTTTAAACCTTTATTTTACTTTTAACTTTTACAGAGTTTTGTTGTTCACAGACATGCATGTTCTCAGATTAGTCACATGTATATCCCCCCCTTCCCTCCCCTCCCGACCATCACACAGCACCCCTGAAGGATCCCCTTTTCTCACAGAGCAATGACTAGAGCTATTTTCTTCACTTATGATAGTACAGGCCTTCATGCTACTTCCCTTACGCCTCTCACCCACTGTTCCTTCCCCAAAATGTCCATATGTCCACTGTCCATGTCTGTCTTTCTGTCGCTTCACTGCATGTGCCATCATCACCATCCTACTAGATTCCATATATATGTGTTAATATACTGTATTTGTCCTTCTCTTTCTGACTGACTTCACTTTTTAGGATACGTTCTAGATCCAGCCACCTCATGAGGGCTGATTCTTCTGCATTTCTCTTTACAGCTGTGTAGTATTCCATTGTATATATGTACCAGAGCTTTTGGATCCATTCATTCGTCGATGGGCATCTAGGTTCCTTCCATGTTCTAGCTATTGTATAGAGAGCTGCAATGAACATTGGGGTACAGGTGCTTCTTTCAGTTTTGATTTCGTCAGGGTATAAGCCTAAGAGTGGGATTGCTGGGTCATATGGTGCTTCTATTTTTAGTTTTATAAGAAATCTCCAGACTGTCTTCCATAGAGGCTGTATCAATTTACACTCCCACCAGCAATGCAGGAGTGTTCCCTTTTCTCCGCAGCCTCTCCAGCATTTATTGTCGTCGATTTGTGGATGATGGCCATTCTGACGGGTGTGAGGTGATATCTCATTGTAGTTTTGATTTGCATTTCTCTAATTATTAGTGAAGTTGAGCATCATTTCATGTGTTTTTGGGCCATCTGTATGTCATCGTTGGAGAGGTGTCTGTTTAGGTCCTTTTCCCATTTTTTGATTGGGTTGTTCGTTTTTCCAGTGCTGAGTTGTCTGAGTTGCTTGTAGATTTTGGAGATTAATTCTTTGTCGGTTGTTTCATTTGCTATGATTTTCTCCCACTCTGTGGGCTGTCTGTTCAGCTTTTTTGTAATTTCTTTAGCTGTACAAAAGCTTTTAAGTTTCATTAGGTCCCACATGTTCATTTGTCTTTTTAGTTCCACTATTCTAGTAGGTGGGTCAGAGAAGATCTTGCTTTGATTGATGTCCTTGAGTGTTTTGCCTATATCCCCCTTCCCTCCCTCCCGACCATCACACAGCCCCCTGAAGGATCCCCTTTTCTCACAGAGCAATGACTAGAGCTATTTTCTTCACTTATGATAGTACAGGCCTTCATGCTACTTCCCTTACGCCTCTCACCCACTGTTCCTTCCCCAAAATGTCCATATGTCCACTGTCCATGTCTGTCTTTCTGTCGCTTCACTGCATGTGCCATCATCACCATCCTACTAGATTCCATATATATGTGTTAATATACTGTATTTGTCCTTCTCTTTCTGACTGACTTCACTTTTTAGGATACGTTCTAGATCCAGCCACCTCATGAGGGCTGATTCTTCTGCATTTCTCTTTACAGCTGTGTAGTATTCCATTGTATATATGTACCAGAGCTTTTGGATCCATTCATTCGTCGATGGGCATCTAGGTTCCTTCCATGTTCTAGCTATTGTATAGAGAGCTGCAATGAACATTGGGGTACAGGTGCTTCTTTCAGTTTTGATTTCGTCAGGGTATAAGCCTAAGAGTGGGATTGCTGGGTCATATGGTGCTTCTATTTTTAGTTTTATAAGAAATCTCCAGACTGTCTTCCATAGAGGCTGTATCAATTTACACTCCCACCAGCAATGCAGGAGTGTTCCCTTTTCTCCGCAGCCTCTCCAGCATTTATTGTCGTCGATTTGTGGATGATGGCCATTCTGACGGGTGTGAGGTGATATCTCATTGTAGTTTTGATTTGCATTTCTCTAATTATTAGTGAAGTTGAGCATCATTTCATGTGTTTTTGGGCCATCTGTATGTCATTGTTGGAGAGGTGTCTGTTTAGGTCCTTTTCCCATTTTTTGATTGGGTTGTTCGTTTTTCCAGTGCTGAGTTGTCTGAGTTGCTTGTAGATTTTGGAGATTAATTCTTTGTCGGTTGTTTCATTTGCTATGATTTTCTCCCACTCTGTGGGCTGTCTGTTCAGCTTTTTTGTAATTTCTTTAGCTGTACAAAAGCTTTTAAGTTTCATTAGGTCCCACATGTTCATTTGTCTTTTTAGTTCCACTATTCTAGTAGGTGGGTCAGAGAAGATCTTGCTTTGATTGATGTCCTTGAGTGTTTTGCCTATATTCTCCTCTAAGAGTTTGATGGTTTCTGGCCTTACATTTAAGTCTTTAATCCATTTTGAGTTGATCTTTGTGTATGGTGTCAGGGTATGTTCCAACTTCATTTTCTTGCATGTAGCTGTCCAATTTTCCCAGCACCATTTGTTGAAGAGGCTGTCTTTGTCCCATTTTATATGTTCGCCTCCTTTGTCTAAAATAAGGTACCCATAGGTGCGTGGCTTTATCTCTGGGTTCTCGATCTTGTTCCATTGGTCGATATTTCTGTTTTTGTGCCAGTACCATACTGTCTTGATGACTGTTGCTTTGTAGTAGAGTCTGAAGTTGGGGAGGCTGATCCCCCCAGCTCCATTCTTCTTCCTGAGGATTGCTTTGGCTATTCGAGGTCTTTTGTGTTTCCATATGAACTGTGTTATTCGTTGGTCTAGTTCTGTGAAGAATGTTATTGGAAGTTTGATAGGGATCGCATTGAATCTATAGATGACATTTGGTAGTATGGTCATTTTCACAATATTGATTCTCCCGACCCAGGAACACGGAATATTTCTCCATCTGTTTAACTCTTCTTTAATGTCTCTCATGAGTGTCTTGTAATTTTCTGTGTACAGTTCTTTTGTTTCTTTGGGTAGGTTTATTCCTAGATATTTGATTCTTTTGGTTGCGATGGTGAAGGGGATTGCCTCTTTGATTTCATTTTCTGATTTTTCATTGTTTGTGTATAGGAATGCCAGTGATTTCTGTATATTGATTTTGTATCCTGCAACTTTGCTGAATTCGCTGATTAACTCTAGTAGTTTTGTAATAGTGTCTTTGGGATTTTCTATGTATAATATCATGTCATCTGCAAATAGAGAGAGTTTGACTTCTTCTTTTCCAATCTGGATTCCTTTGATTTCTTTCTCTTCTCTTATTGCTATTGCTAGAACTTCCAGGACTATGTTGAATAGTAGTGGTGAAAGTGGACACCCTTGTCTTGTTCCTGATCTTAGAGGGAATGCTTTCAGTTTTTCACCATTGAGGATAATGTTCGCTGTGGGCTTCTCATATATGGCTTTCACTATGTTAAGATAAGTTCCTTCTATGCCCATTTTTTGAAGAGTTTTTATCATAAATGGATGCTGTACTTTGTCAAAGGCTTTTTCTGCATCTATTGAGATGATCATGTGATTTTGTCTTTCAATTTGTTGATATGGTGTATCACATTGATTGATTTGCGGATGTTGAAGAATCCTTGCATGCCTGGGATGAACCCAACTTGATCGTGATGAATGAGCTTTTTGATGTGTTGCTGAATTCTGTTTGCTAGGATTTTGTTGAGGATTTTGGCATCTAGATTCATCAGTGAAATTGGCCTATAATTTTCTTTTTTTGTGATGTCTTTGCCTGGCTTTGGTATCAGGGTGATGGTGGCCTCGTAGAATGTGTTTGGAAGTGTTTTAGAAGGACAGGCATTAGCTCTTCTTTAAATGTTTGGTAGAATTCACTTGTGAAACCATCTGGCCCTGGGCTTTTATTTTTGGGCAGATTTTTGATCACAAGGTCGATTTCTGAGCTTGTGATTGGCTTGTTCATAGTTTCTATTTCTTCCTGGTTGAGTCTTGGGAGATTAATCTTCTCTAAGAAACTGTCCATTTCTTCCAGGTTGTCCAGTTTGTTGCCATAGAGTTGTTCATAATAGTCTCTTATAATCCTTTGGATTTCTGCATTATCCGTTGTAATCGCTCCTTTTTCATTTTTGATTTTGGTGATCTGGTTCTTCTCTCTCTTTTTCTTAATGAGTCTGGCCAGTGGTGTGTCGATTTTATTGACTTTTTCGAAGAACCAGCTTTTTGTTTTATTTATCTTTACTATTGTTTCTTCTGTTTCTTTTTCATTTATTTCTGCTCTGATCTTTATGATTTCCCTTCTTCTGCTGGCTTTGGGGTGTTTTTGTTCTTCTTTCTCCAGTTGTTTTAAGCGTAAGGTAAGGTCGTCAGTTTGAGATTTTCCTAGTTTCTTGAGGTGGGATTGTAATGCTATAAACTTCCCTCTTAGAACTGCTTTTGCAGTATCCCATAGGTTTTGCACTGTCGTGTGTTCATTGTCATTTTCTTCTAGGAATTTTTTTATTTCTCCTTTGATTTCCTCAATGATCAGTTGGTTTTTTAGGTATGTGTTGTTTAATCTCCATGTGTTTGTGTTTTTAGCGGTTTTTTCCTGTAGTTGATCTCTAGTCTCACTGCATTGTGGTCCGAGAAGATGGTTGATAGAATTTCAGTTTTCTTGAATTGACTGAGGATTGATTTGTGGCCCAAGATGTGGTCTATCCTGGAGAATGTTCCGTGAGCACTTGAGAAGAAAGTGTATTCCTCTGCTTTTGGATGGAAAGTCCTAAAGATATCAATGAGGTCCATTTCTTCTAGTGTGGCATTTAAGGCTTGTGTTTCTTTATTAATTTTCTGTTTGGATGATCTGTCCATTGGTGTGAGAGGAGTGTTAAAGTCTCCTACTATGAATGTGTTGCTGTCAATGTCTTCTTTTATGTCTGAAAGTGTTTGTCTTATGTATTGGGGTGCTCCTGTTGGGGTTTTTTTTTTTGAATTGGCTTGTGGCTTTTATTTTTGGTAGATTTTTGATCACAAGGTCGATTTCTGAGCTTGTGATTGGCTTGTTCATAGTTTCTATTTCTTCCTGGTTGAGTCTTGGGAGATTAATCTTCTCTAAGAAACTGTCCATTTCTTCCAGGTTGTCCAGTTTGTTGCCATAGAGTTGTTCATAATAGTCTCTTATAATCCTTTGGATTTCTGCATTATCCGTTGTAATCGCTCCTTTTTCATTTTTGATTTTGGTGATCTGGTTCTTCTCTCTCTTTTTCTTAATGAGTCTGGCCAGTGGTGTGTCGATTTTATTGACTTTTTCGAAGAACCAGCTTTTTGTTTTATTTATCTTTACTATTGTTTCTTCTGTTTCTTTTTCATTTATTTCTGCTCTGATCTTTATGATTTCCCTTCTTCTGCTGGCTTTGGGGTGTTTTTGTTCTTCTTTCTCCAGTTGTTTTAAGCGTAAGGTAAGGTCGTCAGTTTGAGATTTTCCTAGTTTCTTGAGGTGGGATTGTAATGCTATAAACTTCCCTCTTAGAACTGCTTTTGCAGTATCCCATAGGTTTTGCACTGTCGTGTGTTCATTGTCATTTTCTTCTAGGAATTTTTTTATTTCTCCTTTGATTTCCTCAATGATCAGTTGGTTTTTAGGTATGTGTTGTTTAATCTCCATGTGTTTGTGTTTTTAGCGGTTTTTTTCCTGTAGTTGATCTCTAGTCTCACTGCATTGTGGTCCGAGAAGATGGTTGATAGAATTTCAGTTTTCTTGAATTGACTGAGGATTGATTTGTGGCCCAAGATGTGGTCTATCCTGGAGAATGTTCCGTGAGCACTTGAGAAGAAAGTGTATTCCTCTGCTTTTGGATGGAAAGTCCTAAAGATATCAATGAGGTCCATTTCTTCTAGTGTGGCATTTAAGGCTTGTGTTTCTTTATTAATTTTCTGTTTGGATGATCTGTCCATTGGTGTGAGAGGAGTGTTAAAGTCTCCTACTATGAATGTGTTGCTGTCAATGTCTTCTTTTATGTCTGAAAGTGTTTGTCTTATGTATTGGGGTGCTCCTGTGTTGGGAGCATAGATATTTATGATTGTTATGTCTTCTTCTTGGATCGATCCCTTAATCATGTTGTAGTGTCCTGCCTTGTCTCTTCAAACCTTCTTTATTTTGAGGTCTATTTTATCTGATATGAGGATTGCTACTCCAGCTTTCTTTTGATTTCCATTTGCATGAAATATCTTTTTCCGGCCTCTCACTTTCAGTCTATGAGTGTCTCTAGGTCTGAAATGAGTTTCCTGGAGGCAGCATATGTATGGGTCGTGTTTTTGGATCCATTCAGCCACTCTGTGTCTTTTGGTTGGGGCGTTTAGTCCATTGACATTCAAAGTAATTATTGATACAAATGATCCTATTGTCATCTTCTTAGATGTTATGATGGGTTTGTTTCGTGGATCTTCTCCTTTTATACTTGTTGTCTATATAAGTCCCTTTAACATTTGTTGTAAGGCTGGTTTGGTGTGACTAAATTCTTTTAATTTTTGCTTGTCTGTAAAGCTTTTGATTTCTCCAACAATTTTGAAGGAGATCCTTGCAGGGTAGAGGATTCTTGGTTGCAGATTATTCTCTTTCAGCCGTTTAAATGTGTCCTGCCATTCCCTTCTGGCCTGCAGAGTTTCTGTTGAGAGATCAGCTGTTAAACGGATGGGCTTTCCCTTGTATGTCACTAGTTGCTTTTCCCTTGCTGCTTTGAGAATTCTATCTTTGTGTTTAATTTGTGTTAACTTCATTAATATGTGTCTTGGTGTGTTTCTTCTCGGATTGATTCTGTTAGGTACTCTTTGTACTTCTTGGACTTGATTGACTATTTCTTTTCCCATGTTGGGGAAATTTTCAACTATAATCTCTTCAAAAATTTTCTCATAGCCTTTCTTTTTTCTTTAACCAAATCGAATATTTGTGGCCCAAGATTTTGGAGAATGTTCTGTGAGCACTTGAGAAGAAAGTGTATTCCTCTGCTTTTGGATGGAAAGTCCTAAAGATATCAATGAGGTCCATTTCTTCTAGTGTGGCATTTAAGGCTTGTGTTTCTTTATTAATTTTCTGTTTGGATGATCTGTCCATTGGTGTGAGAGGAGTGTTAAAGTCTCCTACTATGAATGTGTTGCTGTCAATGTCTTCTTTTATGTCTGAAAGTGTTTGTCTTATGTATTGGGGTGCTCCTGTGTTGGGAGCATAGATATTTATGATTGTTATGTCTTCTTCTTGGATCGATCCCTTAATCATGTTGTAGTGTCCTGCCTTGTCTCTTCAAACCTTCTTTATTTTGAGGTCTATTTTATCTGATATGAGGATTGCTACTCCAGCTTTCTTTTGATTTCCATTTGCATGAAATATCTTTTTCCGGCCTCTCACTTTCAGTCTATGAGTGTCTCTAGGTCTGAAATGAGTTTCCTGGAGGCAGCATATGTATGGGTCGTGTTTTTGGATCCATTCAGCCACTCTGTGTCTTTTGGTTGGGGCGTTTAGTCCATTGACATTCAAAGTAATTATTGATACAAATGATCCTATTGTCATCTTCTTAGATGTTATGATGGGTTTGTTTCGTGGATCTTCTCCTTTTATACTTGTTGTCTATATAAGTCCCTTTAACATTTGTTGTAAGGCTGGTTTGGTGTGACTAAATTCTTTTAATTTTTGCTTGTCTGTAAAGCTTTTGATTTCTCCAACAATTTTGAAGGAGATCCTTGCAGGGTAGAGGATTCTTGGTTGCAGATTATTCTCTTTCAGCCGTTTAAATGTGTCCTGCCATTCCCTTCTGGCCTGCAGAGTTTCTGTTGAGAGATCAGCTGTTAAACGGATGGGCTTTCCCTTGTATGTCACTAGTTGCTTTTCCCTTGCTGCTTTGAGAATTCTATCTTTGTGTTTAATTTGTGTTAACTTCATTAATATGTGTCTTGGTGTGTTTCTTCTCGGATTGATTCTGTTAGGTACTCTTTGTACTTCTTGGACTTGATTGACTATTTCTTTTCCCATGTTGGGGAAATTTTCAACTATAATCTCTTCAAAAATTTTCTCATAGCCTTTCTTTTTTTCTTCTTCTTCTGGAACCCCAAATTCGAATATTGGTGCGTTTGATATTATCCCAGAGGTCTCTGAGGCTGTCCTCTGCTCTTTTCATTCTTTGAGCTAGAGTCTGTTTTTCAGCAGTTACTTCCACCATTTTATCTTCCAGCTCACTTATCCGGTCTTCTGTCTCAGATACTCTGCTCTTGATTCCTTCTACAGTGTTTTTCAGTTCAGCAATTGAGTTGTTTGTCTCTGTTACTTTTTTGGTAAGTTCTTGTATTTCTTTATTCAGTGTGTTAGTTGTATCTTGCAATTTCTCTGAAATTCTGTTTTCAGTGTCTTTGATCATCTTTACTATCATTCTTCTGAAATCACTTTCAGAAAGTTTGTCCAAATTCTCTTCATTAATTTGATCTTGTGTGTTTGTTGATTGTTCCTTCACTTGTGTGGTATTTCTCTGCCGTTTCATTGTTATTATTAATTTTTTAAAACTGATTCTGTTTGGGATTTCCTTTTCCCAGACTTTGAGTTACGTCTGTTGGTGTTTGTTGTTTGGATGGGGCTTCTATTCTGGGTGATGCTGGTGATTGGGTGATGTCAGGACTTGTATACAAGTGATTACCTTTGCTGGCGTTCTCACTTGTATACTGCTCTTTAGTGTTATCGTTCTCTAGTATTGTAGTTTTGGAGTCAGTGCACCCTCAAAACCCGGGGCTTGTTGCCTGACCAGGGAATGAAGATTTCACGGCTGGTTTGTTATGGCATTAAATGATATTAAAACATATATATGCAAATGAGAACCAGAAGGTATACCTTTGACAAATGGCAATTTAAAAATTATGCAAGTACTATCTAGTGTATTGAATTATACACATGAACATATAGCTATAACATAACCCAAGCATTCCAAAACTTTTCCTTGCTGCTTTGAGAATTCTATCTTTGTGTTTAATTTGTGTTAACTTCATTAATATGTGTCTTGGTGTGTTTCTTCTCGGATTGATTCTGTTAGGTACTCTTTGTACTTCTTGGACTTGATTGACTATTTCTTTTCCCATGTTGGGGAAATTTTCAACTATAATCTCTTCAAAAATTTTCTCATAGCCTTTCTTTTTTTCTTCTTCTTCTGGAACCCCAAATTCGAATATTGGTGCGTTTGATATTATCCCAGAGGTCTCTGAGGCTGTCCTCTGCTCTTTTCATTCTTTGAGCTAGAGTCTGTTTTTCAGCAGTTACTTCCACCATTTTATCTTCCAGCTCACTTATCCGGTCTTCTGTCTCAGATACTCTGCTCTTGATTCCTTCTACAGTGTTTTTCAGTTCAGCAATTGAGTTGTTTGTCTCTGTTACTTTTTTGGTAAGTTCTTGTATTTCTTTATTCAGTGTGTTAGTTGTATCTTGCAATTTCTCTGAAATTCTGTTTTCAGTGTCTTTGATCATCTTTACTATCATTCTTCTGAAATCACTTTCAGAAAGTTTGTCCAAATTCTCTTCATTAATTTGATCTTGTGTGTTTGTTGATTGTTCCTTCACTTGTGTGGTATTTCTCTGCCGTTTCATTGTTATTATTAATTTTTTAAAACTGATTCTGTTTGGGATTTCCTTTTCCCAGACTTTGAGTTACGTCTGTTGGTGTTTGTTGTTTGGATGGGGCTTCTATTCTGGGTGATGCTGGTGATTGGGTGATGTCAGGACTTGTATACAAGTGATTACCTTTGCTGGCGTTCTCACTTGTATACTGCTCTTTAGTGTTATGCGTTCTCTAGTATTGTAGTTTTGGAGTCAGTGCACCCTCAAAACCCCGGGGCTTGTTGCCTGACCAGGGAATGAAGATTTCACGGCTGGTTTGTTATGGCATTAAATGATATTAAAACATATATATGCAAATGAGAACCAGAAGGTATACCTTTGACAAATGGCAATTTAAAAATTATGCAAGTACTATCTAGTGTATTGAATTATACACATGAACATATACAGCTATAACATAACCCAAGCATTCCAATCAAAAATACAGTACAATACGTTAGCACGGCGAATAGAGAAATCCAAGAATGATATCCACAAGTTAATAAGCAAACTAAGTAGAGTATCAATTGGAGAATAATGCTAGAGCAGGATCCCCGTTGGGGATAAGGCAGTGAGGACAGAACAGACTAAGAAATATAGTGGGGAAAGGGAAAAAGAGAAAGGGAGGATAGAAGAGAAATATAGAATAATATTGCAAAGTTAAATATAGGAGATAAAGATTTGTATGTATTAGAATTTAGTGCTATAGGAAAGGAGCTTCAGAGAAAGCAAAGAATTATAGAGGAGGTAGTAGTACAAATGAAAAAATTATTAAAAATTAAAAGATCTAAATTTTATAGAAAAATATAGAAAAACAAAGCAAAAATAATAAAAACAAACAAAACCCCCACAGAACCTTAAGAGGCCAGTGGGGAACCAGAAGTTTATACCAAAATAAAATGTGTGGTTTAAAAGGAAAAAAAAAAAAATTTATGTAAACTTGAATATATTCAGTCTTACTGATAAGATTAGTAGCTTCAATAGAATTCAGTGAAGGAAATGAACACACCCACTCTCTCTCTCACACATACCCCCAAGAAAAGGAAAAAAAAAAAAGCGGTGGGTGCACTGAGTGGGTTTGGAAAAAAGAGAGAAAAAAAAATTGAAACAAAGTAATACAATACAAAAAATGAAATTTTAAAGTCCAGCAGTAACTCCAGCTTCAGACAAAACGTGAAAATAGTGTTTATGTTCTTCTGTCTCTTGCTGACTATTCAGGAATTATCAGTCTTTTTCTTGCCTCTGGCAGTGGTTGGATCTGACGACCTCTTTGACTACTTGTTTTGGCCTATTCCAGAATTAAAGGCCCCCAGGCTGGCCCTGGGAGTTTTTTTTCTTGGAGCTAAATTCCTCCCGGGGCTTGTTGCCTGACCAGGGAATGAAGATTTCACGGCTGGTTTGTTATGGCATTAAATGATATTAAAACATATATATGCAAATGAGAACCAGAAGGTATACCTTTGACAAATGGCAATTTAAAAATTATGCAAGTACTATCTAGTGTATTGAATTATACACATGAACATATACAGCTATAACATAACCCAAGCATTCCAATCAAAAATACAGTACAATACGTTAGCACGGCGAATAGAAATCCAAGAATGATATCCACAAGTTAATAAGCAAACTAAGTAGAGTATCAATTGGAGAATAATGCTAGAGCAGGATCCCCGTTGGGGATAAGGCAGTGAGGACAGAACAGACTAAGAAATATAGTGGGGAAAGGGAAAAAGAGAAAGGGAGGATAGAAGAGAAATATAGAATAATATTGCAAAGTTAAATATAGGGAGATAAAGATTTGTATGTATTAGAATTTAGTGCTATAGGAAAGGAGCTTCAGAGAAAGCAAAGAATTATAGAGGAGGTAGTAGTACAAATGAAAAAATTATTAAAAATTAAAAGATCTAAATTTTATAGAAAAATATAGAAAAACAAAGCAAAAATAATAAAAACAAACAAAACCCCCACAGAACCTTAAGAGGCCAGTGGGGAACCAGAAGTTTATACCAAAATAAAATGTGTGGTTTAAAAGGAAAAAGAAAAAAAAAAATTTATGTAAACTTGAATATATTCAGTCTTACTGATAAGATTAGTAGCTTCAATAGAATTCAGTGAAGGAAATGAACACACCCACTCTCTCTCCCACACACACACACCCCCCCCCCAAAAAAAAGGAAAAAAAAAAAAGCGGTGGGTGCACTGAGTGGGTTTGGAAAAAAGAGAGAAAAAAAAATTGAAACAAAGTAATACAATACAAAAAATGAAATTTTAAAGTCCAGCAGTAACTCCAGCTTCAGACAAAACGTGAAAATAGTGTTTATGTTCTTCTGTCTCTTGCTGACTATTCAGGAATTATCAGTCTTTTTCTTGCCTCTGGCAGTGGTTGGATCTGAAGACCTCTTTGACTGCTTGTTTTGGCCTATTCCAGAATTAAACGGCCCGCCCAGGCTGGCCCTGGGAGTTTCTTAATCCAAATCCCTTTTCTTGCTGGGTGGAGCTAAATTCCCTCCCTGTAGCTTGACCAGCAGCCCTGCAGTTTGACCAGCAGCCAAACTACAGTAGGGAAAATGGCGTCTGTCTCACAGAGGATTTATTCCCACACGCTCTATGGGAAGCACTTCCACAGTGCCCCCGACCCTGCTGCAGGCCACCGTCGACCCCCGCCACCGCGGGAGACGTCAGGTTACTCAGAGGTGAGTCTGGCTCAGTCTCATGCAGGATCGCTATTCCTCTCTCCCTGATCACAGTGCGCAGAGACTTTCCAGTCCTCCTTGGCGGCTCTGTGATCGGGTTAATGGTAACCTCCTCCAAAGGGAACTGAGTGCCGCCCTTCCGAGGCCTGCTCAAGGGCATTTCTAGCTCAAGGGGCACCTGGACCCTCCAAAGCAGGTCTGGCTCAGTCCCTTGTGGGTGTTAGTGCTCCTCACTGGGTTTTGATCTGCAACAGGCTTTGCGGCTTTGGCCCGCCCAGCCTCTCCGGCGGGTATGAGGTTTGACTTTTAAAAGTGCGATTGCACCCCTCCTACCGTCTTGATGCGGCTTCTCCTTTGTTCTTCGATGTGGGGTGTCCTCTCTGTGATCAGATCCAACCTCCTTTCGTCAATCGTTTCCCAGGAACTCGTCGCAATTCAGGCGATTTTGCAGGAGAGATGAGTGCACGTCCTTCTACGCCGCCATCTTAGCTCCACCCCCTTTTACCAATGCAGCAAGTTTTAATGAAAATCTACTATGTGCCAAGGGCTTCCCATGTGCTTCTAGTGGTAAAGAACCCATCTGCCAATGCAGGAGACACAGATTTGATCCCTGCGTCAGGAAGATTTTCGGGAGGAGGGATGGCAACCAACTCCAGCATTTTTATCTGGAAAATTCCACAAACAGAGAAGCCTGGAGGGCTATAGTACCTAGGGTCTCAAAGAATTGGACACAACCAAATTACTAACACTTTCATTTTTTTCATATGTAATATGTAAAAATACATAATATATATTATTTGTATAATTACCAGGAATCCAGTCCTTTGGCCTGAACACTTGAGCTTCTTGGAACCTGTCACAAAGGCCCCTGTTGGGGCCATCTGGGTGGGGAAAGCCCATCTCTCATTCTGTCTGTGTCCCCAAAGCCAAACAGCTCATTCAACTGATAGTCCTCCCGCCTTCCCCAGCTGTTGACTGCAACAATCAAATGGTGAATGAGTGAAGTATCCATTACCTTTGCTGCCTTTGAAAGTTCTGCTTCAGGGACCCCAAGGCCCTAAGATCACATTCCTTTTCCAAATGATACTTCTCCACAGACACCCATTTCAGACTCCCCTTTTCACCCAGGGGCCCATCCGTTTCAAGTCCCTGTGATTCGTTATGGAGGAAAAGAGTTTTTACTTTAAAAAAGAGTTTTTACTTTACCCTTTAAAATAAAAAAGAAAGTGGAGGAAATAATCCTTCACTAGTGGCTGCGAAGGCATCTTAACCCTCACTGTTTCCAGGGACGTCAGCTTCTCAGATTAAAAACCACGTACCTAATCTGATCCTCCTTGACCTTCGGAGCCCTGGAGAGACCTCGTGGTGTGAGTGAGAAGATGGGAACCCTAGAGGGGATGGAATTATTGGTGAGGAACTCAGGCTTCATATATGTCAGGCACTGGACAAACAACCCAAGAGGACCCCAAGCCACCCTCAGCAGTTGGCCAACGAGGGATCCACCCTCCCCTAGGCTACAGTTCACGTGCAGGTTGCTTGTGCTCGTCCTCAGCATCACCGGGCGAGAGTCTGATGAAACACGAGCTGGTAAAGTCCTCCCTGGCCCTCGCCAAGGTCTGCCTCTCGCTTACCCTAGAAACGAACTCACAGAGAAATGGCGGAGTCAGCTTTCGTGTTCGCCCCCTGGAAGGAGCCTGAGATATGCTTAGAGCCACATGTGGGAAGTGGCGGGTACAGTGGAGCCATGGCCGGGAGAACCTGATTCATGGGGACAGCTGGAGGCAGAACGCTGGCCTCTCTGCCTAACGAGGAGCGGGAACACAGGGGCGGTGTATCATGGCTAGGGTCTCAAAGAATTGGACACAACCAAATTACTAACACTTTCATTTTTTTCATATGTAATATGTAAAAATACATAATATATATTATTTGTATAATTACCAGGAATCCAGTCCTTTGGCCTGAACACTTGAGCTTCTTGGAACCTGTCACAAAGGCCCCTGTTGGGGCCATCTGGGTGGGGAAAGCCCATCTCTCATTCTGTCTGTGTCCCCAAAGCCAAACAGCTCATTCAACTGATAGTCCTCCCGCCTTCCCCAGCTGTTGACTGCAACAATCAAATGGTGAATGAGTGAAGTATCCATTACCTTTGCTGCCTTTGAAAGTTCTGCTTCAGGGACCCCAAGGCCCTAAGATCACATTCCTTTTCCAAATGATACTTCTCCACAGACACCCATTTCAGACTCCCCTTTTCACCCAGGGGCCCATCCGTTTCAAGTCCCTGTGATTCGTTATGGAGGAAAAGAGTTTTTACTTTAAAAAAGAGTTTTTACTTTACCCTTTAAAATAAAAAAGAAAGTGGAGGAAATAATCCTTCACTAGTGGCTGCGAAGGCATCTTAACCCTCACTGTTTCCAGGGACGTCAGCTTCTCAGATTAAAAACCACGTACCTAATCTGATCCTCCTTGACCTTCGGAGCCCTGGAGAGACCTCGTGGTGTGAGTGAGAAGATGGGAACCCTAGAGGATGGAATTATTGGTGAGGAACTCAGGCTTCATATATGTCAGGCACTGGACAAACAACCCAAGAGGACCCCAAGCCACCCTCAGCAGTTGGCCAACGAGGGATCCACCCTCCCCTAGGCTACAGTTCACGTGCAGGTTGCTTGTGCTCGTCCTCAGCATCACCGGGCGAGAGTCTGATGAAACACGAGCTGGTAAAGTCCTCCCTGGCCCTCGCCAAGGTCTGCCTCTCGCTTACCCTAGAAACGAACTCACAGAGAAATGGCGGAGTCAGCTTTCGTGTTCGCCCCCTGGAAGGAGCCTGAGATATGCTTAGAGCCACATGTGGGAAGTGGCGGGTACAGTGGAGCCATGGCCGGGAGAACCTGATTCATGGGGACAGCTGGAGGCAGAACGCTGGCCTCTCTGCCTAACGAGGAGCGGGAACACAGGGCGTGTGAAACGGGCATCACACCTGGACACTTCACCGCGCGGTCCTTCCAAAGACCCCATAGGACTCTCTTCTCCGTGCACAGTTTCATGGCATGTCCTTCAACACAGTTACCATTATTCCTGAGAACTTCCCCATTCCAGGCCCTGGGCTGGGCCATCTGTGCAGGTTATTTCCAGTTCAATTCCAACCTCGCCCAGCGCAGCCACTGTGCTCTACAGTCTCTGGACAAGTCAACTGCAGGCAGCGGACACACTGACTTAGTACAGAGCTGTAAGTAGAGCGCAGGTCTGTGCTTTATTTGTCTTTATAGTGTGCTTTAATTTCACTTTTTAATTTTTTGCTTTTTTATCTATTTTTCAATTGCATTGGATTATAGTTGACTTACAATGTTGTGTTCATTTAAGCGGTCTTCTCTGGCAGTTTAATGGTTAAGCCCCCATGCTTCCATTGCAAGGGACACAAGTTCAATCCCTGGTCTGGGAACTAAGATCTCATGTGCTTCATGGTACGGCCAAAAAAAAAAAGTTAAACAATGTTTATTAGTTTCAGGTGTATAAGCAAAGTCATTCAGTTATGCATGTGTGTGTGTGTGTGTGTCTGTGTATAAATTTCATTCTTTTTCAGGTTGTTTTATCACATAGGCACTTACAGATTATTGAGTAGAGTTCCATGTGCTATACAATAGGTCCTTGTTGGTTAACTATTTTATGTATAGTAACGTATGTATATTAATCACAGACTCCTGATTTATCCCTCCTCCCTACATTTCAATATCTGTAAGTTTTTTCTGTTTTGTAAATAAGTTCATATGTATCATTTTTTAATTAGAGTGTTAGTATATATGTGTGTGTCTTTCTCTGATATATGATATGCTATATTATCCATATGATAATTTTTAGGTCTATCCATTATCTTGTTCTTTTTATGGCTGAGTAATATTTCATTGTGTGTATATACATGTATATGTATACACATATATACCATGTTTTCTTTATCCATTCCTCTGTCAGTGGACATTATTTAGGTTGCTTCCATGTTTTGGCTATTATGAATAGTGCTGCTATGAACACTGAGGCACATGGTCTTTTCTTATCATAGTTTTCTCCAGATATATGCTCAGAAGTGGGATTCCTGAATCAAAATAATACATACATAAGGGTTTGGTTTTTTTTTTAAGTACAAAAGAGTACAACTCTCTCCTGACCTTCAGGCGGGTGGGCCAGCCCCTGAGGGTTTTCCAGTTCACCAAAAATTGGCCAAGGAGCCTGAGATATGCTTAGAGCCACATGTGGGAAGTGGCGGGTACAGTGGAGCCATGGCCGGGAGAACCTGATTCATGGGGACAGCTGGAGGCAGAACGCTGGCCTCTCTGCCTAACGAGGAGCGGGAACACAGGGCGTGTGAAACGGGCATCACACCTGGACACTTCACCGCGCGGTCCTTCCAAAGACCCCATAGGACTCTCTTCTCCGTGCACAGTTTCATGGCATGTCCTTCAACACAGTTACCATTATTCCTGAGAACTTCCCATTCCAGGCCCTGGGCTGGGCCATCTGTGCAGGTTATTTCCAGTTCAATTCCAACCGCCCAGCGCAGCCACTGTGCTCTACAGTCTCTGGACAAGTCAACTGCAGGCAGCGGACACACTGACTTAGTACAGAGCTGTAAGTAGAGCGCAGGTCTGTGCTTTATTTGTCTTTATAGTGTGCTTTAATTTCACTTTTTAATTTTTTGCTTTTTTATCTATTTTTCAATTGCATTGGATTATAGTTGACTTACAATGTTGTGTTCATTTAAGCGGTCTTCTCTGGCAGTTTAATGGTTAAGCCCCCATGCTTCCATTGCAAGGGACACAAGTTCAATCCCTGGTCTGGGAACTAAGATCTCATGTGCTTCATGGTACGGCCAAAAAAAAAAAGTTAAACAATGTTTATTAGTTTCAGGTGTATAAGCAAAGTCATTCAGTTATGCATGTGTGTGTGTGTGTGTGTCTGTGTATAAATTTCATTCTTTTTCAGGTTGTTTTATCACATAGGCACTTACAGATTATTGAGTAGAGTTCCATGTGCTATACAATAGGTCCTTGTTGGTTAACTATTTTATGTATAGTAACGTATGTATATTAATCACAGACTCCTGATTTATCCCTCCTCCCTACATTTCAATATCTGTAAGTTTTTTCTGTTTTGTAAATAAGTTCATATGTATCATTTTTTAATTAGAGTGTTAGTATATATGTGTGTGTCTTTCTCTGATATATGATATGCTATATTATCCATATGATAATTTTTAGGTCTATCCATTATCTTGTTCTTTTTATGGCTGAGTAATATTTCATTGTGTGTATATACATGTATATGTATACACATATATACCATGTTTTCTTTATCCATTCCTCTGTCAGTGGACATTATTTAGGTTGCTTCCATGTTTTGGCTATTATGAATAGTGCTGCTATGAACACTGAGGCACATGGTCTTTTCTTATCATAGTTTTCTCCAGATATATGCTCAGAAGTGGGATTCCTGAATCAAAATAATACATACATAAGGGTTTGGTTTTTTTTTTAAGTACAAAAGAGTACAACTCTCTCTCCTGACCTTCCTTCCAAAAATAGTTTGTGCCTATACTGGCATATGGTACATGTGTACACATACTTACATATATCCCCTACTTTTACACAAATGGTCACATTTGTAAAAAAAAAAAAAAAAAGACCTGTTCTACCTTATGCTTTTTCAAAAAAAAAGCTATTATGAAACCCTGCCAGACCTACAGAAAAAAAGACAAAAGAGTAATAGGAATTCTCATGGGCCCACCATTCAGCTTCATTGACCATTTATTCTCGGCCAATCTTGTTTCTTCTCTACCTCCACCCACCTCCCACCCACCGCACTCTGCCTCTGACAATTTTGAAGCAAATATAAAATACTGTACTATTTTAATTGTAAATAATTCAGGTTGTCTATCTAACAGATAAAGATTCTTTTTGAATCTTTAGTATAATACTATTTACTATGTGTAAATAATACTAGTAGCATTATTTACACATAATACTATTATCATATCTTAAAAAAAAAACAGTAAGTCCTCAGTAGATCGTAAAGAGAATTTGAGAGCTCATGCACTTGCATGAAGCTGGTCCATCCACACAGATACCAGAAGTGACCAGTTCCTTGGGCACTGAGGTCTTGGCTGATCTTTTGCCAGTGTTAAATTGAACCATATGAGATTACCCATATTTGTCCAATTTTGAACCTGCAAAAATAACAATTTTACATGGTTCCATCTAACAAAGGTACTCTTATAAGGAATGTTCATGTATTTTATTCCATATGAGAGTTTGGTTATAAGAGAAATGCCTAAAAGGGAAACATCCTTAGTGGGTACTTAGTATTAATAGCTCTCCTGATAAAACCTTGGATCACCAGAACAAACAGAACTCCCAGCGCTCTTTGCCTTGCCTTTATCTTCCTCCTTCCAAACTCTCTCCATGTCCAGCCCATCTGTCTGCCAATTTGATCATCTCTATTGTGTCACTCCCTGCCTATAACCTGCCATAGCTCCCCACTGCTCTCAGAAAGCAAAATCAAATCTCCTTAACCTAACATTGAAAGACATTCACAATCCGGCCCAACCTGTCTTTCTAGGCTATCCCAGCCACTACCCCCTATTTCAGGTATACCAGTTGACTCACTATACTCAAACAAACATTACTTAAAGTGTTTCTCTCCTTGCAATGGCTATTTCATCTTATCAATGTGCTGTTCCTTTAGTCTGTAGCTAGAAAACTCCTATTCATCCTTCAAGACCCAACTCTACTGTGCCCTCTTCTGTGAAACTGCTCTGAGTCTTCCAGGCAGAGCCAGGCACACTACCCTTTGTATGTAACTCTATGTTTAAGAGATGACTCCACATTAGGTTTTAGGTATGCATAATCCGATATTCAGTAAAGCACTGATCTCTCTCCTATGTCCAACACTTCTTCTAGAGGGTGGTATATATCTGCAAGCCAACAGATAAAAGAACTGTGTCCTGGATTCAAAGAAGAAATGGCTGAATTGTCACTGGTCACTGAACTGTTCTTTCTAGGGACTTGTGGTGTCAGTGGGTTCTTCAGAACATCCCCATTCTCTCCGAATGGGTGCTCAGAGAGGTAAGAGTCAGGGCCAGAAAGAAGTTCACTAGAGAATTTTTGGTTTGTTGGGTTTTTTATTTTACTCACTTGGCTGTGCTTTTTGTAATCCTTTGCTCTGTATGTCAATATTTCCCTATCTGACATCCTGCTTTCCCACTTTCCTTTCTTTTAAAATCACAATATGGTACTTAGCCATAAAAAAAATACAATCAATGGCCTAAATGAGCACTAAAAGGAGACTATATGGGTAAATTGTAACATATCCATACTATGGAACCAAAAAAAAAAGAAAAAATACAATTTCAATGGCCTAAATGAGCACTAAATGGGGGCAAAAATCAAATTTCTCTCCTGATAAAACCTTGGATCACCAGAACAAACAGAACTCCCAGCGCTCTTTGCCTTGCCTTTATCTTCCTCCTTCCAAACTCTCTCCATGTCCAGCCCATCTGTCTGCCAATTTGATCATCTCTATTGTGTCACTCCCTGCCTATAACCTGCCATAGCTCCCCACTGCTCTCAGAAAGCAAAATCAAATCTCCTTAACCTAACATTGAAAGACATTCACAATCCGCCCAACCTGTCTTTCTAGGCTATCCCAGCCACTACCCCCTATTTCAGGTATACCAGTTGACTCACTATACTCAAACAAACATTACTTAAAGTGTTTCTCTCCTTGCAATGGCTATTTCATCTTATCAATGTGCTGTTCCTTTAGTCTGTAGCTAGAAAACTCCTATTCATCCTTCAAGACCCAACTCTACTGTGCCCTCTTCTGTGAAACTGCTCTGAGTCTTCCAGGCAGAGCCAGGCACACTACCCTTTGTATGTAACTCTATGTTTAAGAGATGACTCCACATTAGGTTTTAGGTATGCATAATCCGATATTCAGTAAAGCACTGATCTCTCCCCTATGTCCAACACTTCTTCTAGAGGGTGGTATATATCTGCAAGCCAACAGATAAAAGAACTGTGTCCTGGATTCAAAGAAGAAATGGCTGAATTGTCACTGGTCACTGAACTGTTCTTTCTAGGGACTTGTGGTGTCAGTGGGTTCTTCAGAACATCCCCATTCTCTCCGAATGGGTGCTCAGAGAGGTAAGAGTCAGGGCCAGAAAGAAGTTCACTAGAGAATTTTTGGTTTGTTGGGTTTTTTATTTTACTCACTTGGCTGTGCTTTTTGTAATCCTTTGCTCTGTATGTCAATATTTCCCTATCTGACATCCTGCTTTCCCACTTTCCTTTCTTTTTAAAATCACAATATGGTACTTAGCCATAAGAAAAAAAATACAATCAATGGCCTAAATGAGCACTAAAAGGAGACTATACAGATAAATTCTAACATCCATACTATGGAACATAATATAGCAAAGAAAGAATAGCAGAACAGCAAGTCCCCAATAACTGCATATAGGACGATACTATTGTGTTAAACACACACAGAGACACACACACACCCCTAATGGGTATGTTTTTCTTATGCTATGAATTGTTTGAGAATACACACAATAAAGCTGTCTGGCATATTTAGCTCTGAAAAAATAGAAATGATGTTTGTGAAGAAGGGAAAACTTTATTTTTCATTTAACACTTTTTGGGTATACACTTTGAACATACGGGGAAAACACAATACATTTATTGTATTAACTTTTGAAAACATGAAAACAATTTTAAAAGGATAATAAATATATCCTAGAATTCCATTAGTGATTGCAATTGTTAGTAGTTTGATAAATGTCTTTCCAGACTTTTTCCTCGGTTTATGTATTTTTCTCAGATAATGTACTTGCGCTGCTATAAAATTGCCTTTTTCAATTACAAATGCCTTGTGGACATCTTCTTACATCACTGTGTATTTTTGGCATCTTTCTGTTAGCCGCCAAGAATTTCATAGTTTCTTTCTACCCTCCTTCTTTCCCTGCCTCCTGTACTTTCAGCCTTTATTCTTTCCAATATCTGTAACAATCTCTGAGCTTAGCTGCAGGGGGTACAGCTTACATATGCTATTTTTAGTCAGAAAAGTATACCTTATGTGCTTGCACAGACACAAGTTTGCAAACACTCCGTGAACAAAAGGAAATGCTGTGGTGAATGCTTATGAGGTATTGTGTTTCAGGAGTTCCACAGGGCTGAGGATGGAATTTTGCAGAGTGGCTGGACCACATGGCTTGTGAAGACTGTTTCCCAGATAAACACAAGGGGTATCCTGAAGACACCAAATGGCATTCAATTCTCCAAACTCAGAGGGTCACTCTTGCTCTTCTTTTCAAAAAAAACAGTACCGCAGAAGAGGGATTCCAACTTTCAAAAAAGACCTCAATGTCTTTGGAGGCCTCCACTGGACAAGAGACTTATGTTTCTCTCTGTGAGTCTCAGGGCAGAGCTCATCTCCATAAACATGGAAGGATGGAGTCCAGAAAAAACAAAGGGGGCACACAGCGGCAGGCACTGGATTGGCCAATGGATGAGCTCTTAGCCTGAGTTTCTAAAAGAGCTCATGTTTTAACATCAAAACAACAGAAAAAGGTAAATCACATGATAAGAGACACAAGCCTGAGGGTCTGGGGACACAGCCCTACTCACAGGATCTGCCAGTTCTTCTGGTTGAGCTTGGAATGTATGTTGATCTGACATCCTGCTTTCCCACTTTCCTTTCTTTTAAAATCACAATATGGTACTTAGCCATAAGAAAAATACAATCAATGGCCTAAATGAGCACTAAAAGGAGACTATACAGATAAATTCTAACATCCATACTATGGGGAAAAAAAAATAAACAAAACTTTGAACAAAAAAAAACGGGGAAAACACAAAAACCATTTATTGAAAAAAATTTTAAAAACTTTTTTTTTGGGGAAAACATGGGAAAACAATTTTAAAAGAAAAAAAATTTAAAATAAATATATCCTAGAATTCCATTAGTGATTGCAATTGTTAGTAGTTTGATAAATGTCTTTCCAGACTTTTTCCTCGGTTTATGTATTTTTCTCAGATAATGTACTTGCGCTGCTATAAAATTGCCTTTTTCAATTACAAATGCCTTGTGGACATCTTCTTACATCACTGTGTATTTTTGGCATCTTTCTGTTAGCCGCCAAGAATTTCATAGTTTCTTTCTACCCTCCTTCTTTCCCTGCCTCCTGTACTTTCAGCCTTTATTCTTTCCAATATCTGTAACAATCTCTGAGCTTAGCTGCAGGGGGTACAGCTTACATATGCTATTTTTAGTCAGAAAAGTATACCTTATGTGCTTGCACAGACACAAGTTTGCAAACACTCCGTGAACAAAAGGAAATGCTGTGGTGAATGCTTATGAGGTATTGTGTTTCAGGAGTTCCACAGGGCTGAGGATGGAATTTTGCAGAGTGGCTGGACCACATGGCTTGTGAAGACTGTTTCCCAGATAAACACAAGGGGTATCCTGAAGACACCAAATGGCATTCAATTCTCCAAACTCAGAGGGTCACTCTTGCTCTTCTTTTCAAAAAAAACAGTACCGCAGAAGAGGGATTCCAACTTTCAAAAAAGACCTCAATGTCTTTGGAGGCCTCCACTGGACAAGAGACTTATGTTTCTCTCTGTGAGTCTCAGGGCAGAGCTCATCTCCATAAACATGGAAGGATGGAGTCCAGAAAAAACAAAGGGGGCACACAGCGGCAGGCACTGGATTGGCCAATGGATGAGCTCTTCGAAGCCTGAGTTTCTAAAAGAGCTCATGTTTTAACATCAAAACAACAGAAAAAGGTAAATCACATGATAAGAGACACAAGCCTGAGGGTCTGGGGACACAGCCCTACTCACAGGATCTGCCAGTTCTTCTGGTTGAGCTTGGAATGTATGTTGATCTTTTAACCTCTTCCTTCAGCTTCGCAGACCAGACACCTAAGAAACCTTACAGAGACCCCTTTCTCCCCGAGATAATGTCTGGGTTATGTTAAGCCTGGTCACTGCTACCTACTGGCCACAGTGCTGTTTGCCACACACAATAACAGAGCACCTGCTGTCTGCCTAGCACCTAAATTTACCAGATGTGACTTGTCTTTAGTGTGTGTCTGCTGCATGCCTAGCCCCTAATAGCTAAGCAGAAATAATAGCTAATGAGCAGCTATTCAATACCTAGAATGAAGATGCATCAACCAATGAAATAAGTCAGCACTGAGTGCTTACTCTGTACCAGGCAATCTCTAGTGACCCAGAAATTTCATTCCTCATCACCTAAACTCATCTTGCTGAATAAAAATCACGATAATGACAATTGGCCCTCTCTTTGGGGTGGCGTTTTTCACTTTGTTGCTTGTCCTATGGACCACCAGCATCAACATCATCTTGGGGCACACTCATTGAAAAAGCATCTCTCAGTTATATCAACCCCCTTCCAAATGAAGCTCATGTACAATGAAGTTAGAGAGCCCTCAGCTTTGGGGGGTGGGTCAGAACTCCTGATTCATCTTAGCAAGAAACAGAGAAGTCAAAAATTTAGTACAGTCATGCACCCACTTTGGGGTTCAGAGATCTTCCCACAAAAGGAGAATCGGAGATTTTAACGGATTAGTGGGGAAATCAACGACTGATGACTACCAAAAGAAGAAAGGCAACTGATTGACTAATAGATGGGAAAATAATCAATGTCTTAAGGTGTCATAGCATAACACTAGAAAGGAAAGGTTATTTACCTATCCAAATACCAATGATCTGAAAAAATAAAACCTAGTACTGCCAGTGTGATGAAACTAAAGCTCATGCAGGGCAGAGCTCATCTCCATAAACATGGAAGGATGGAGTCCAGAAAACAAAGGGGCACACAGCGGCTGGCACTGGCTTGGCCAATGGATGAGCTCTTCGAAGCCTGAGTTTCTAAAAGAGCTCATGTTTTAACATCAAAACAACAGAAAAAGGTAAATCACATGATAAGAGACACAAGCCTGAGGGTCTGGGGACACAGCCCTACTCACAGGATCTGCCAGTTCTTCTGGTTGAGCTTGGAATGTATGTTGATCTTTTAACCTCTTCCTTCAGCTTCGCAGACCAGACACCTAAGAAACCTTACAGAGACCCCTTTCTCCCCGAGATAATGTCTGGGTTATGTTAAGCCTGGTCACTGCTACCTACTGGCCACAGTGCTGTTTGCCACACACAATAACAGAGCACCTGCTGTCTGCCTAGCACCTAAATTTACCAGATGTGACTTGTCTTTAGTGTGTGTCTGCTGCATGCCTAGCCCCTAATAGCTAAGCAGAAATAATAGCTAATGAGCAGCTATTCAATACCTAGAATGAAGATGCATCAACCAATGAAATAAGTCAGCACTGAGTGCTTACTCTGTACCAGGCAATCTCTAGTGACCCAGAAATTTCATTCCTCATCACCTAAACTCATCTTGCTGAATAAAAATCACGATAATGACAATTGGCCCTCTCTTTGGGGTGGCGTTTTTCACTTTGTTGCTTGTCCTATGGACCACCAGCATCAACATCATCTTGGGGCACACTCATTGAAAAAGCATCTCTCAGTTATATCAACCCCCTTCCAAATGAAGCTCATGTACAATGAAGTTAGAGAGCCCTCAGCTTTGGGGGCTGGGTCAGAACTCCTGATTCATCTTAGCAAGAAACAGAGAAGTCAAAAATTTAGTACAGTCATGCACCCACTTTGGGGTTCAGAGATCTTCCCACAAAAGGAGAATCGGAGATTTTAACGGATTAGTGGGGAAATCAACGACTGATGACTACCAAAAGAAGAAAGGCAACTGATTGACTAATAGATGGGAAAATAATCAATGTCTTAAGGTGTCATAGCATAACACTAGAAAGGAAAGGTTATTTACCTATCCAAATACCAATGATCTGAAAAAATAAAACCTAGTACTGCCAGTGTGATGAAACTAAAGCTCATGCACTGCTGATGGTGACCAACAGCAACACTAACTTTTTGGAGAATAAATTGACATTTATCTATCAAAGGCCTTAAAAATAGTCTTATATTAAAGCAATTCCCTTTTTTACACTCTATACCTAGGAAATTAATCACAGAGGGGGACAAAGCTTTCTAAATGACGATAACAATTACAAAGTTAGCTTTAATGATGAAAAATGCACAACAGGAAGGAGTAGTTAGTTAATAAGACATTGGAAATGCTCTGTATCTTAAAATGGCATTGGAAGACAGTTTATGAAGGTGCAGAAATGGCTTATGTTAGAGTATGATCTGAACCATAACAGGAAAGAATCTACACCTAGATAAAGTTAGAAAGAAACCCACCCAACTTTAACCTTGGTTACTCTCAGAGAGTGGGGATTATGGTGAATTTCTTCTTTCTACTCTCTTGTCCAAGTTCTTGTGAAAGAACATATACCATTTTTATAATAATAATAATAATAATAATAATAATAATAATAAACTATCACATGACAAAAACATACAACGAAATGTGTTTTAAAAAGGATGGAAGGTAAAAATCAGACCTGATAACAGTGATAACTGTTTGAATCCCAATCTCAGAATGCAGACCTGCGGGTCCCCAGGAGGAAAGATAAGCCTGATTTGAAGGGTTGGTTAACCGATCCCTTTTATATGGGTCCTATTTAAACCTCTCCCGACTCTGCCTCCAAGGCTGACTCTTTTTCTTAACTTCTCAGACTCTGGATCAACTTCATCTCTACATCTCTAATCTGGGGAAGAGGGACACTTACCAATTCATCAGCTAACACCCATGCAGTTCCCTCAACATGCTTCTCAGTGATGGCAGAAATAATATTTATGAAGAAGCTATGATGTGCTAGTTTCCAACTGACCTGTGAAACAGGTATTTTTAAAAATCTACTTTAGAGCAGGGAAAATGACATACAATAAAATGAAACCATGTTAAAAGTATGGTTTGACAAATTTGGCAAATGTAAAGACCAATGGAACCATCAGCACAATCAAAATACAGAGCATGTCCCTATCCCACAAAAAACTTTTTGGAGAATAAATGCTTGACTTGATGGTGACCAACAGCAACACTAACTTTTGGAGAATAAATTGACATTTATCTATCAAAGGCCTTAAAAATAGTCTTATATTAAAGCAATTCCCTTTTTTACACTCTATACCTAGGAAATTAATCACAGAGGGGGACAAAGCTTTCTAAATGACGATAACAATTACAAAGTTAGCTTTAATGATGAAAAATGCACAACAGGAAGGAGTAGTTAGTTAATAAGACATTGGAAATGCTCTGTATCTTAAAATGGCATTGGAAGACAGTTTATGAAGGTGCAGAAATGGCTTATGTTAGAGTATGATCTGAACCATAACAGGAAAGAATCTACACCTAGATAAAGTTAGAAAGAAACCCACCCAACTTTAACCTTGGTTACTCTCAGAGAGTGGGGATTATGGTGAATTTCTTCTTTCTACTCTCTTGTCCAAGTTCTTGTGAAAGAACATATACCATTTTTATAATAATAATAATAATAATAATAATAATAAACTATCACATGACAAAAACATACAACGAAATGTGTTTTAAAAAGGATGGAAGGTAAAAATCAGACCTGATAACAGTGATAACTGTTTGAATCCCAATCTCAGAATGCAGACCTGCGGGTCCCCAGGAGGAAAGATAAGCCTGATTTGAAGGGTTGGTTAACCGATCCCTTTTATATGGGTCCTATTTAAACCTCTCCCGACTCTGCCTCCAAGGCTGACTCTTTTTCTTAACTTCTCAGACTCTGGATCAACTTCATCTCTACATCTCTAATCTGGGGAAGAGGGACACTTACCAATTCATCAGCTAATTGCCACACACAATAACAGAGCACCCATGCAGCACCCATAATGCACCATACAAGAGGAACCCATGCAGTTCCTAAAAGTTGGATGGCAGAAATAATATTTATGAAGAAGCTATGATGTGCTAGTTTCCAACTGACCTGTGAAACAGGTATTTTTAAAAATCTACTTTAGAGCAGGGAAAATGACATACAATAAAATGAAACCATGTTAAAAGTATGGTTTGACAAATTTGGCAAATGTAAAGACCAATGGAACCATCAGCACAATCAAAATACAGAGCATGTCCCTATCCCACAACGATTCTGTGTGCCTCTTCCCAGTCACTTACTGCTGCCTCTCACACCAAAAGCAACCACTGTTCCGATTTCTTTGTTTGGCCTGTTTCTGAACTTTTCATAAGTGGGTTCTGCAGTGTATGTTCTTTTGATCCTGGCTTCTTGTGTTCAATATGATGCTGTTGTGTGTCGTTGCATTTGGTTCATTCTACTTGCTGTGTAGTATTCCAGGATATAAATACACCACAACGCATGTAGGCATTCCACTGCAACTTCCACCTAGTAGGATCAAATTTGGAACCACACCAAGACTGCTGCTGTGTGCATTCTTACCTGTCTTTTGGTGGACATATGGACTCAATTATCTGGATATCTAGTTAGGATAGAATTATTGGGTCCTAAGGTATACAAATGTTTAGTCTGACCAGATATTAAACACCTTTCCAGAGTGGCTTTACCAATTTACACTCCTACTAGCAATGCATGAAGAGGTCCAGTTACTCCTTATTCTCGTCAATATTTGTTATTGTCTGTTGTTGTTGGTTGTTTTTTTTTTTTTTTCATTGTAGTCATTCTGGCTAAAAATAAACATTTTTGTTTATCTCATTTGTTTAAACTTTTTATGTTGTATTAAATATGCATGGTTTTTGTTTTTTTTTAAAAGATTTATTTATTTTGGGCGGGGGTCGGGTTGGGGAGGGAGGAGAGCAGGCGGGCCACTTTTATTGGTCTTTCATTTCTCTATTTTCATCCGTCTTTGTTCTTTGGCTCCTGTGGGCCTCCCATTGTGGTGGCGCCTGTCGTTGCAGAGCGCCGGCTTTGGGCGCATGCGCTCCCGAGCTCCAGCTCAGTAATTGGACACATTGGTCCAGCCCCTCCACGGCACGTGGGATCTTCCCAGGCCAGGGATCGAACCGGCACCCCTTGCACTGCAAGGCAGTGTCCTTACCCACTGGACCACCAGGGGAAGCCCAAATATGCATGTTTTTTAATAAGAAAGAATTGACTTTTGTCTCTGGGTAAGATTTTTAAAAATCTACTTTAGAGCAGGGAAAATGACAATAAAATGAAACCATGTTAAAAGTATGGTTTGACAAATTTGGCAAATGTAAAGACCAATGGAACCATCAGCACAATCAAAATACAGAGCATGTCCCTATCCCACAACGATTCTGTGTGCCTCTTCCCAGTCACTTACTGCTGCCTCTCACACCAAAAGCAACCACTGTTCCGATTTCTTTGTTTGGCCTGTTTCTGAACTTTTCATAAGTGGGTTCTGCAGTGTATGTTCTTTTGATCCTGGCTTCTTGTGTTCAATATGATGCTGTTGTGTGTCGTTGCATTTGGTTCATTCTACTTGCTGTGTAGTATTCCAGGATATAAATACACCACAACGCATGTAGGCATTCCACTGCAACTTCCACCTAGTAGGATCAAATTTGGAACCACACCAAGACTGCTGCTGTGTGCATTCTTACCTGTCTTTTGGTGGACATATGGACTCAATTATCTGGATATCTAGTTAGGATAGAATTATTGGGTCCTAAGGTATACAAATGTTTAGTCTGACCAGATATTAAACACCTTTCCAGAGTGGCTTTACCAATTTACACTCCTACTAGCAATGCATGAAGAGGTCCAGTTACTCCTTATTCTCGTCAATATTTGTTATTGTCTGTTGTTGTTGGTTGTTTTTTTTTTTCATTGTAGTCATTCTGGCTAAAAATAAACATTTTTGTTTATCTCATTTGTTTAAACTTTTTATGTTGTATTAAATATGCATGGTTTTTGTTTTTTTTTAAAAGATTTATTTATTTTGGGCGGGGGTCGGGTTGGGGAGGGAGGAGAGCAGGCGGGCCACTTTTATTGGTCTTTCATTTCTCTATTTTCATCCGTCTTTGTTCTTTGGCTCCTGTGGGCCTCCCATTGTGGTGGCGCCTGTCGTTGCAGAGCGCCGGCTTTGGGCGCATGCGCTCCCGAGCTCCAGCTCAGTAATTGGACACATTGGTCCAGCCCCTCCACGGCACGTGGGATCTTCCCAGGCCAGGGATCGAACCGGCACCCCTTGCACTGCAAGGCAGTGTCCTTACCCACTGGACCACCAGGGGAAGCCCAAATATGCATGTTTTTTAATAAGAAAGAATTGACTTTTGTCTCTGGGTAAGATTAGGAGAGAGATTTCCTAGGCAGTCAAATTGAAATGGATTGTAGTTGGTCTGCTTTTCTCTTTTCAATAATGAGGATAATATGTCTGCTATGTTTTTAACATAACTGTATTGAGGTATAACTTAGGTACCTAAAATGCACAAATCTTGTATACAGCTTACTGAATTTTCCATTTCACTTATACAGAATCATGAGACGACCACTCAAAGAGACACAGGGAACACCATCCCCAAAACATTCCTTTCTTCTCCTTTCCAGATTCTTTCTACCACACCCCAACAGATAATTACTGGTCTTACTTCTTTCATGGCACCTTCAGTTGCCTGTTCTACAACTTTATAGATGTGAAATCACACAGTACATCCTGTTTTGTGTGTGGCTTCTTTTGCTTACCATAATGTTTGGAAATTTCATCCATGTTTTTGTGTGTATCACTAGTCTATTCCTTTCTGTTGTTGAGTAGTTTTCCATTGTATGGATATACCACACATTTTCCATTTCCTTTCCATGGATGGCTGGACTGTTTCCAATCTTTGCCTATTATGAACAAAGCTGTTGTCAATATTCATGTGCAGTGAAATAGGCCAACCAAAGCCGGTGCTCTGGGACAACCCAGAGGGACAGGATGGGAAGGGAAGTGGAGGCGGGTCTCAGGACTGGGAGGGGTGGGGGGGAGGGGTGGAGACACATGTATACCTGTGGCCAATTTGTGCTAATGGATGGCAAAACCCATCACAGTATTGTAAAGTAATTATCCTCCAGTTAAAATAAATTAATTTAAAAAAATTCATGTGCAAGTTTTCCATGTTTTCTTGGGTAAATACTTAGGAGTAGAATTGTTAGGGTATATAATGGGAATTATATACTCTAACAATTTTTAACTGTTTTTAAAATTAAAAACATTTAATTTTACTTTAAAACATGGCCAACATATTTATCTAAGTGGTTTTACTATTCTACATTTCAGCTACAGTGTGAGCTCCCATTGTTTCATGGCCTCGCCAGTAGGAATATTGTTAGTCTTTCCAATTTTAACCATTCTAATGAGTGTGTAGTGGTATTTCACTGTGGTTTTAATTTGCAGTTTTCTGCTGTTTAATCACAATGGGTATCTTTTCATGGGCTTACAGACTATTTGCATAACTCCTCTGGTGAAGACTCCAAATCATTCACTCAGTTTTTTTTAATTGGCCTAGCAGTCTTCTTCTTATTGAGTTGAAAGAAGTCTTTATATAGTTCGACTACAAATTGTAGGTAAAATATATGCATCGTGAATGTCTTTTTATATTAAGTGTCTTTTGCCAAGGGTTTTTGTTTGTTTTTATAAAGAAAGCCTTTCCCCCCACCTACTTCTGTACAGTATTTTTTCAAAAGAAATGGATATATTAAACCCCTGTTTTACAGATAAAAAGTAAAGTCCATCAGAGAGTATAAATTCCTTCTCCAATGCCAGCATAGAGGAGAACTCATTCCATCCTACACCCCAAAGGCCAGCGTCCTAGCCAGCTACAGACTCAAATTCCAATCAAACCTAGAAGGCCATTGCATAAGGTAGTTTGTAGTAAACATTATTTAGAATGAAGAGTGAGTGAGTGTCAGGGTCCAGGAATAAATCACCTGACTGGGGCCTCTTGAAGTTTGCAATAAAATATATAGGGATACATAGAATTATTAAAGAAAGGGGAAAGGGCCCTCCCCTCCTAAAAGAAATAAAAATGTGATTACTCTCTGCACTGTAATCTCTGATGAGAACATTTAATCAATTAGCATTGCTGTTGTCAAAACTTGCTTCCCGCAGAGCTGGGAAGCTGCTGGCGGCACACCCCTGGTGGGTCCCTGCCCCCTCCTCCCAGACTGGGATTTGCCCCAGCAAGAAATGTCATGCTTTCTCTCCCAGACTGAGTTCCTACAGCAGCAGATGTAAAACCAGAGGGCTCTTATCTGGCCTTATTTATCTCTATGCTAATAAAATGTCAATCCCCAAGAGAAACCTAAAAGAGAACCCTGCTGTCTTCTGGGCTGCCGAGGAGGATGGGCATCCATCTACTGTCCCCTTCCCTGCTCTGTTACTTTAAAACATGGCCAACATATTTATCTAAGTGGTTTTACTATTCTACATTTCAGCTACAGTGTGAGCTCCCATTGTTTCATGGCCTCGCCAGTAGGAATATTGTTAGTCTTTCCAATTTTAACCATTCTAATGAGTGTGTAGTGGTATTTCACTGTGGTTTTAATTTGCAGTTTTCTGCTGTTTAATCACAATGGGTATCTTTTCATGGGCTTACAGACTATTTGCATAACTCCTCTGGTGAAGACTCCAAATCATTCACTCAGTTTTTTTTAATTGGCCTAGCAGTCTTCTTCTTATTGAGTTGAAAGAAGTCTTTATATAGTTCGACTACAAATTGTAGGTAAAATATATGCATCGTGAATGTCTTTTTATATTAAGTGTCTTTTGCCAAGGGTTTTTGTTTGTTTTTATAAAGAAAGCCTTTCCCCCCACCTACTTCTGTACAGTATTTTTTCAAAAGAAATGGATATATTAAACCCCTGTTTTACAGATAAAAAGTAAAGTCCATCAGAGAGTATAAATTCCTTCTCCAATGCCAGCATAGAGGAGAACTCATTCCATCCTACACCCCAAAGGCCAGCGTCCTAGCCAGCTACAGACTCAAATTCCAATCAAACCTAGAAGGCCATTGCATAAGGTAGTTTGTAGTAAACATTATTTAGAATGAAGAGTGAGTGAGTGTCAGGGTCCAGGAATAAATCACCTGACTGGGGCCTCTTGAAGTTTGCAATAAAATATATAGGGATACATAGAATTATTAAAGAAAGGGAAGGCCCTCCCCTCCTAAAAGAAATAAAAATGTGATTACTCTCTGCACTGTAATCTCTGATGAGAACATTTAATCAATTAGCATTGCTGTTGTCAAAACTTGCTTCCCGCAGAGCTGGGAAGCTGCTGGCGGCACACCCCTGGTGGGTCCCTGCCCCCTCCTCCCAGACTGGGATTTGCCCCAGCAAGAAATGTCATGCTTTCTCTCCCAGACTGAGTTCCTACAGCAGCAGATGTAAAACCAGAGGGCTCTTATCTGGCCTTATTTATCTCTATGCTAATAAAATGTCAATCCCCAAGAGAAACCTAAAAGAGAACCCTGCTGTCTTCTGGGCTGCCGAGGGAGGGGATGGGCATCCATCTACTGTCCCCCTTCCCTGCTCTGTGGGCCGGGCTGACACTTCAGGGCTCCCGTGGGAATGAGCCTCTGCAGTGGACAAGGCCATGCTGGGTAATTTTTTCTCTTTTACCAGGGCTCTTGGGAATTCAAGGTTGAGCAAGTGGGAGGGAAAGGGACATTGGCAACGATGCCATTCTTGTCAAATGTTGGACACTTTCCCCCCTGCTGGGTAGCCCAGATGCCCAGGAGGTCCAGGCACAGGGAGAAAGCAGGTCCACTTACTGGAAAAGAAACGAAGGCCCCAAAACCATCTCTCATCCGACGATGGCTGTGATCTGTGCTAACAGCTTTATCATGTCTAACGTTTGCCTCATAACTGGCCCGTGACATAGATACTGTAATCGTCCACATACTACATGGGAAAAAGCCAAGGCACAGAGTAGGTGACACTGTCCCCATACTCTTGGTAACTGTGTCCTTTGAAAAAGTCTGAATAGAGTCAAAGGGGATATGCCATGCTCTCAAGTCTCTTGCTTTGTGGTTTGGAAGGAAAAAAAAGTTATGAACTTATTTACAAAACAGGAATAGATTCATAGACAGAAAACAAACTTACAATTACCAGAAGTGGCATGGGGGCAAACGGTTGTACACTACTATATACAAAATAGATACACAACAAGGACCGACTGTATAGCACAGGGAACTCTACTCGATATCTTGTATGATGAAAGAAATATGAAAAAGAACATATATGCATATACATGTGTCTGTTTGTGTGCCACCTCTGCAACCTCAAGGACCGTAGCCCACCAAGGCTCCTCTGTCCATGGAATTCTCCAGGCGAGAACACTGGAGTAGGTTGCCATTTCCTTCTCCAGGCAAGGTTCCCAACCCAGGGATCAAACCTACGTCTCTGGCATCTCCAGCATTGGCAGGTGGAAACTTTATCACTGGGCCACCTAGGAAGCCCGTATACATATATGTAGGTACAACAGAAATACTTTGCTGTACACTTGAAACTAACACAACACTGTAAATGAATTATACTTCAATAAAAAATTGGGTAAAAGAATAAATTAATGTACAAATTCTTCACCATAGATGAATAGAGACATTAAGATATTTAAGCATCCAATGTGGCCATCATGACCATTGGAGACTGTTGCATACACTGCTGGGAACAGTAAATAATCAGACTGCCACATGTCATCCTCCTGTGTGCAACGGTAAAACATTCTGCCTGGTAAAAATGTAGGCAGAGCGTTCCCGTCTGCCCGCTTGCACCTCTTACAAGTGTCCTATCTTAATAAATCTATTTCTTGCCTATCAAAAAAAAAAAAATGTAATCATTGAGAACTCCCCTGGTAGTCCAGTGGTTAGGGCCCTGAACTTCCCATGCAGGGGATACAGGTACGATTCCTGGTTGGGGAACTAACTATGCCATGCCGTGTGGCCGAAAGATTAAAAATAAAAATAACAGAAGTATATAAATGATTATAAGAAGTAAAATAACAAACAGTAATATATAAAATAAAAACAATAAACAGTAATGATGAAAAGAAAACAATAATTTTAAAACAAACGAAAAATCCTCCTTAGCAATAATAGTGGCTAACTCTGTGCCAGGGACTCTTCATGCATTTGTCCACTGAATCCTTAAAATGGTTCCAGGAAGTAGGAGATATCACAAAGTCCTGTATTATAGATGGAAAACTGAGGCATCCAGAAACCCTAGCGTCTTGTTTCTCAGCAGGGCAAATCCCATCGGACCCCATTTCTCAGGCAGGGAGAAGTCCAGGAAGGCACAAAGGCTGAGTCACTAGGCTTGGCTAGGGATGTGGTTTGGGGGGGTCCTCTAGGGACAACTGGAAAACACAGGGGGCCCTGATGTCGAACCAACCAGTCTCTGATGAGCTCTTTAACACTTGTGAGTAGAATCCAGTAGGACTTAGAAGTTGCCCACCAAACACTAAGCAACGGATGAGCTCCTCTGGCCGGGCCCTGGTCCAGCCCAGAGGAACTGCAGGCAAACGGATCTTCTTTTCCGTCCCAGAGGTACCTACAGCCTCGAGCAACAGACCAGGCAGAGATGACAAGCAGCGAGGGCAGGGGCAGAGAGAAAAGGAGATAAGTGCTCAGGCAAGCGAGCGGAAGCCAGCTTTCTAGTCAGGCGGCCTGGGAGCCCAGGTTCTGACCTCAGAGCTCTCATTTCAACAATAAGCTCAGTTTGTTGAGCTGTTTCTTCAACAAGGCAGCCTGTGCCTACATAGCCCTGTCTCCCCATTTTTTCCTGCTAATTTCCTTCCCTCATACCTCTATTCCCTCACCACCACTTGCCTACCCCTCACGTCACCCTGCCCCAGCCTCTGGCCAGGCTCCTGTTTCATACGCCCTTATTCACTTAAAGTGCGTTTGTGGCTGCCGGCTCTGTGCTGGAGCCCGATCTGACAATGACCAGGGGTAGGACAAGGACGCGGCCCCTGTTCTTTCTCTGGGAGTTCTTCTGCCAGAGGGAGAGGCAGACAGCCCAGAGCTCCTGCCCTGAGCTCTCCACCAGGCAAGTGCCAGCTGAATGGCAGGGGAGTCCCATCCCTGAGCCACAGGCACTGCTTTGGTTCAATGTCATTGCTTTTATAAAACTACATGGGTTACCTGTGACCGGGGTGGTCCTGCACGAGGGCTGTTCCCCTCCAATGAGATGAAAGAGATGTCAGAATATTAATTTATTTGGAGTTAAAGTAACCCAATACCCACAGATGGCAAGCGGAAAAAATAGTTATTGTGGAGGTCAGATGACAAGGGCATTTAATGTTCTCAAATTCAATTTTCATACAAGAGATTTAAATTGAGTGAGGGGCCTCTGTGCTTGCTGCCCCGAGGAGCAAGAGTATTTCAAAAATATTCACATGGGGTAAAGAGTCTGCCTTGCAATGCAGGGGGCGCTGGTTCGATCCCTGGCTCAGGAAGATCCCACGTGCTGCAGAGCGGCTGGACCTGCGTGTCCAATTACCAGCCAGCGCTCTGGAGCGCATGTGCCCAGAGCCGGTGCTCTGCAGGGAGAGAGGCTGCTGCAATGAGAGGCCCACACAGGCCAAAGAATAAAGGTAGATGAGAAATAAAAGATGACTTAGAGGCAAAAAAAGAAAAAAAAGGTTAGATTGTTTAAAAAAAAAATTAGAAAAAAAAAAAAAATTCACATGACCTGTTCTCTTCATACCAGCCAAGTACTTCATTTGATGTCCAAAGCAGAAGGAATTTGCCCTAGCATGGCTCCTCCTCCTTCTGTCGTGTATGTGTTTATTACTATACGGTATTACTTTTATACACATAACCACAGAGACAGTGCTAAATGAGTACTAAATGATCTAAGTAATTACCAGAGCACTTTTGACTGCAGGTGATTCCCACCTTCTCTGCTAAGGGCAGGAGGCAACACACTCATATTACCCACGCCACACACATGTGTAGGTGCACACATGCACGCGTGCATCAAGACGGGCCTTTGCAGCAGGCACCGTGGAGGGGGTATGAAGTGGCCTTTAATGACTTCAAAAAATCTACAACAAATAAAAAGCAATGTAACGACTACCTATAAACCCAGGAATATCATCAAATCAATCCATGGCTAATGGATTAAAGATTAATGCCACCACAACCACACATTGGCCTCAGCCATAACTGCCCGGGCTAAGTAAATAACAAAGGAAACACGATCATTGTCATTCTTGCCTTGTATGAAGGGCTAAGCATCTCTTTCAAGTGCTCCTCAGGTCCTACTGAGATCATCCAGGTCACTTCCCCCTAGGTCTGGGATGCTGTGCACAATGAGGAAACTGAGTCACAGGGCGAGCAGGAGACAGCCAGAGGTTCACAGCTGTTTGAGCACCCCTCATATGTTTACTGAGGTCCCATGGTTTGGGCCAAACTGAGATTAGGAAGGAAGGAAGATACAGCTCAGGAGTTTTTAGAATTGTTGAGAAAGAAATTGAAGAAAAGGATGAAACGAGACACGTTTTCATGGGAACCCAAGTCGAGTGGCTTCTCAGACCCAAGGCTTCCCAGGAAAACAGCATCAAAAAGAAAAGTACCGGGTCCTGACTTTTATGTCTCCCAAAGCATGAAACTCTAGATTTCAAACTGGTTCTTTTTGCGTCTGAAAGCGAACAAGCAAAAGATGTCACAGCCTAGCTCTTCCAACAGTGAAAAAAAGAAAGGAAGAAAAGAGAGAAGAAAATCGTTTGGGAGATTCCCAAAGAAAGGGTCTCCTTCCCCCTTTATCGATAATTTTGAAAGGGTCGCTGTAAGACACTGACTAATGACACGTGACCTTTGGATTCTCCACGAGGCAGCAGGCGCAGGCCGGGGCCCAGCGGGGACCCCTCTGCCAGTTCGGGGTCACTCTCTCCATTCAATGCTTTATTAGCCCCCTCCAGGCTTGGGGCAAAGTCCTGCTGCTCACAGACGTTTACAGCTTTGATTGAGGAAAGCTATTCAGGGCAGGGGAGAGGATCTGTTTGTTTTCAAGAGGAAAGCTCTGAGAGTTCGCCCCCTCCCCCTCTGTGTTGCCAGAGTTGCTGGAGAGATAAAAGCCATACCTCCTTTTGACCTTCATTGGACAGTAGGAACCCCAACTCAGCGTGGAATAATAAAGGCATATCACGCTGCATAAATTATCCTGTGATTGACATGCTTTCTTCCAGCTCCAACTGAATGGGGAAAGGTTGGGGGTGGGGCGGGGAATGGTAAAGGGGTCAAGGTGCTTAGTCAAGCACCTACTACGTGCTCAGGTGCTGTGGGAACTTCTTGTGCCTGTAGCATTTCCTTGTCACAAACCGTGGGTCCCAAGAGGAAAATGTTATTTAAATCCCTGGGGCTGGCATGAAGAACCAGAGGCAGAAAAGTTCAATGATGTTCCCAGTGACCCTCAAGGAAGCAGTGGGTGGGTGGGTGGGGAACATAATATTTTACTGCAAGAATATTTTGACTAAGTTTTAAAAGTCAGCTTTTGAAAATCACCAAGCAAGTTAGTGAACCCTCATCCCTGCCCAGTCCCCGAGCCTGACTGATTCCTGGGTGAGAGCTGGAGAGAGAAGGGAGAGGAGGTGTAGGGCCAGGATGCAATAGGCCTCCATCTGCTGTCTGTTGATTCAGCTATATTTAAGGAAAGTTCGTGATGGACCAGCACGCTGGCCTTTGCCATCAAAAAGTCTGCATGCCAGTGGGAGGCTAAGCGTCAAGGAGTAAGTTAGGAATACCATTGCTGGATGATGGTTAAGAGCTTCGAGGAAAAGAAAGAGGGCTGGCAAGAAAGCACCGTTGGAGGGTGGCAGGGATCCCTCCCCTCCCAGGAGACAGCTATTCTGAAGCTGAGAAGGAGGGGAGCTTGGAGGAGCTGGCAGGAGAGTGAGGCCCCAGGGCTCGGACCTTCTGCAGAGCCTAGATAATATTCTTGGGGTGATGAGAACCAATGGGAAGTTTTCAGGAAGTGAGCTCAGCGAAGCCAGAACAACAGCACTGGGGCAGGGAGGCAGGAGCTGTTGTGGCTTCAGTCTGCCTGTGTTCTGTTCTGGCAAGCTGGGCCTGGCGAAGCTTCAGCTGTTCTCTGTCAGCGGGGCAGCTGGCAGCGGATCAGTGAATCACCATTTGCCCTTAAATTGGTCCCTGGAGTTGGAGTGTAGCTTCAAGGTACCCTCAAGTCACACCTCAAGGTACCCTCAAGTCAAGTCCCTAACTTCGGGACCAAAACCTCAAATGCCTCGGGATGAAGGAGTGTAGCCTTCACTACCCAGGGGCTGTGGCAAGCTGAGGAAGGGTGCTCTGTCCACAGGGCCGGCTGCTCCTGAACCCCTGTCACTATTCCATGGCAGGTGGAGAGATCCAGAGTTGCCAGACCCTCTGACTCTGTAAGAGAAGCCAGAAATCCCGGTGTAGGGAGAAAAGCCTTGGCTAACATCAATTCCAAATTAAAATAACATTTCCCGAGCTACATCCATGAACCTCAAGGCTAAGGAATTGGCCCAAATCAGACTTCAGCCTACACGAGGCTCCAGGCCAGAGACACTACTGTCTTACAGAACCAGTGCTGAGAATTGGAGGCAAAAGATACACAACAAACTGACTGGTCCCATTCTGGAGTTCTAGCCCTTTTTTGTGCAGTGGAAACCTCTGGCTGCTGCTGAAACCTATCAATGTTGGAGTTGAAAATCTGCAAAGAGCAGAGGCAACCCTGCCCTCCCCACAGTCTCTTCCCGCCGCCAAAGCTTTCCTACCTGTGGACTCACAACAGCGTCCATCCCTCCTGTGGCCACTTCCCTGACCACACCCAGAAGTCTAACCCCCACTCTCCGCTGCAATGTCACTGCTCACTGCTCACAGCTCACTGGCCTCTTGGCCCCTGGGCCCTCCTGGCACCTCTCTCCCCCTTTATCCCTGGACCCTCCTTTCCTCTTGGACCCCTCACCCTGACCTCCTCGCTCTCCCCCTGCCTGCCTCTCTCCCAATCATGCTTGTGTAGCCAGATCCCTCGTGGCGGCTCCTATCAAAGCTCAATATGAATAAACCTGTTCCTCCCCCCATTCCCTAGGTCTCTGCTCTCTTTCTTTTACACTTTTCTTACAATGAATGTCCCTTCAAAATAATGTTTTGAAATGAATGAAACCAAATGTCCAAGTCACCTATCTGTATTTAAATACAGTTATCAAAATGTTGCCATGTGCTATCCCTATTGTTACTTTGTTAAGTATCAGTCGACAGGATCTGGTGCTGAGACTGTGTTTCATAGTTCTGAAGTAGTGAGGAGTAGAAACAAAGCTTCAAGATACCTGTAAGCAACCGTAAGGTGACCTCAAAACATACGATGCCAGGCTTCCCTGGTGGTCCAGTGGATAAAGAGTCTGCCTTGAAATGCAAGGGACACTGGTTCGATCCCTGGCCTGGGAAGATCCCACATGCTGTGGAGCGGCTGGACCTGTGTGTCCAATTACGAGCCAGCGCTCTGGAGCGCATGTGCCCAGAGCCGGTGCTCTGCAACAAGAGAGGCCACTGCAATGGGAGGCCCACACAGGCCAAAGAACAAAGATGGATGAAAATAAATAAATGAAAGACCAATAAAAGAGGCCAAAATTAAAATAATAATAATATATATGTGTGTTATATATATCTATATAGTGCCTACAGCGACAAGGTCACAGCTACTGATAGTGCCGCTCTGGGCTTCTGCTACCTACACTTACAGTGAAAACAAATGATATATTTCAGAGGAAACCGAAATCAGTGTAACATTTTCCCACTCAACTGCACAGACATCTCCCCACCTCACCCCCAACATGGTCTCGGACTCCTGCTGAAGAATTGGGATATGACATGTTTGCCTGCAAAAGGAGCAAGAGGCAACCCTGCCCTCCCCACAGTCTCTTCCCGCCGCCAAAGCTTTCCTACCTGTGGACTCACAACAGCGTCCATCCCTCCTGTGGCCACTTCCCTGACCACACCCAGAAGTCTAACCCCCACTCTCCGCTGCAATGTCACTGCTCACTGCTCACAGCTCACTGGCCTCTTGGCCCCTGGGCCCTCCTGGCACCTCTCTCCCCCTTTATCCCTGGACCCTCCTTTCCTCTTGGACCCCTCACCCTGACCTCCTCGCTCTCCCCCTGCCTGCCTCTCTCCCAATCATGCTTGTGTAGCCAGATCCCTCGTGGCGGCTCCTATCAAAGCTCAATATGAATAAACCTGTTCCTCCCCCCATTCCCTAGGTCTCTGCTCTCTTTCTTTTACACTTTTCTTACAATGAATGTCCCTTCAAAATAATGTTTTGAAATGAATGAAACCAAATGTCCAAGTCACCTATCTGTATTTAAATACAGTTATCAAAATGTTGCCATGTGCTATCCCTATTGTTACTTTGTTAAGTATCAGTCGACAGGATCTGGTGCTGAGACTGTGTTTCATAGTTCTGAAGTAGTGAGGAGTAGAAACAAAGCTTCAAGATACCTGTAAGCAACCGTAAGGTGACCTCAAAACATACGATGCCAGGCTTCCCTGGTGGTCCAGTGGATAAAGAGTCTGCCTTGAAATGCAAGGGACACTGGTTCGATCCCTGGCCTGGGAAGATCCCACATGCTGTGGAGCGGCTGGACCTGTGTGTCCAATTACGAGCCAGCGCTCTGGAGCGCATGTGCCCAGAGCCGGTGCTCTGCAACAAGAGAGGCCACTGCAATGGGAGGCCCACACAGGCCAAAGAACAAAGATGGATGAAAATAAATAAATGAAAGACCAATAAAAGAGGCCAAAATTAAAATAATAATAATATATATGTGTGTGTATATATATATATATATATAGTGCCTACAGCGACAAGGTCACAGCTACTGATAGTGCCGCTCTGGGCTTCTGCTACCTACACTTACAGTGAAAACAAATGATATATTTCAGAGGAAACCGAAATCAGTGTAACATTTTCCCACTCAACTGCACAGACATCTCCCCACCTCACCCCCAACATGGTCTCGGACTCCTGCTGAAGAATTGGGATATGACATAGGATTTCTTTACCAGGGGTACTGGCAGAGAGGAGGCTCCCCGTCCTCAGCCTCCCCATCTCAGTGAACAGTACTGCATCCCTCCGGAGCCGCCCCTGGGGTACAGCTGCCTCCCAGAGCTCCTAGATTCTCCCCGCCCTCCCTGTTCTCTCCAACTCTCAATGAAACATTACCCTGTTTCTGTTTTGTCCCCACTTGACCCATCCCCCTGCCCCGCCGGTTCTCCTACCACCTTCTGGATGGAGCCCTAATTCCTAGCCTGACCATCAGATCTGGAAGTGTGTGGTCCTCCCCGCATGCTGGCTGCCCTCATTTCCATCCTCCACTCCCTTTCTTCCTGCACGTCCTCCCAAGCCTCTGCACAGAGGACGTGGTTTGGGCAAGAACATCAGCTTGGGGCTAGACAGGTGCAGGATCCATCTTGAATCCGTGACTTATTCAAGCTACGAGACAGAGAACTTCACCTGCCAGCCTTACTTGCCCTCAGCACCCACATCTTGTGGCTTGTAAGGATTCAATGAAGAGACCGACACTGTGGCAGTCTGGGCCCATTTTAAAGCCTCAAGATAGAGACGCTGCTCTCGTGGGGGTGATCGTCACACTAGGGTCTCTCCTCTGCTTCCCACTAAAGCATTTCAGTGCTTACTCATTCTTCAGGAGCCTACTGGAACCCCTTTTCGCTCACCTTACTCACACCTCTGTTCATGCCGCTAAATCAGACCTCCCTGTTATTCCTCAGCACTTTCACCCAACTGACATCACACACCTTGCTGTTGTCTTCATTCTCCTCCTTTGCTACAAGTGCCATCCCATACAGGATATATTTACTTGTTTATTCATGGTCTGTTACACCCACACCCAAAAGAATACATGGTCAGTGACGACAAGGATTTTTCTTGTGTTTACTATTGCACACCCTGCATCTAAAACAGGAACATACTCACAGTAGGCACTCTGGAAACAAAAATGAATGAACAAATAGGTGAAAGAATGAAAAGCCTCTGCAAATGTTTTCCTGATGGGCTACTAGGATCCCATGGGCTAACACAGCTGACGTAGCTAGTTCTGGGTCTGAATAAACGCTCATTTCTCATCTTCTTTCTTCACTTCTCTGAACCTTAGTTCATTCATCTTTGATATGAGTATATTATGACAAATCTAGACAGCATATTAAAAATCAGAGACATAATTTTGCCAGCAAAGGTTTGTCTAGTCAAAGCTATGGTTTTTTCAGTACTCATATATGGATATGAGAATTGGACCATAAAGAAGGCTGAGCACCAAAGAATTGATATTTTTGAACTGTGGCGCTGGAGAAGACTCTTGAGAGTCCCTTGGACAGCAAGGAAATCAAATCCGTTCATTCTAAAGGAAATCAATTCTGAATATTCACTGGAAGGACTGGTGCTAAAGCTGAATCACCAATACTTTGACTATCTGATACAAGGAGCCCACCCATTTAAAAAGACCCTGATGCTGGGAAAGACTGATGGCAGGAGGAGAAGGGGACGATAGAGGATGAGATGGTTGGGTGGCATCATTGAATCAACGGGCATGAGTTTGAGCAAGCTCCGGGAGATAGTGAAGGACAGAGAAGCCTGGCGTGCTGCAGTCCAATGGGCTTATTGTGATGTCCCAAACCAGAAAGCCTTCTGCAAGCTACAAAGCATTACAAAGATATGAGTTACTATTGCTTCTGTAAGAACACAGGCAATTACTTCCCCCGTTCTCAGCCTCCATTTCCTCATCTATAAAGTGGGGCTAGTCACCTCTGCACTTCCTGCTTAGTTGAGTTATTGTAAGGAATGAATAAAGTGATGCATGTTTAAATGCTCTGTAACATTAAATGCTTTGTAAACTATGAAATGCTTTGCAGATATAACAAGCAATTATTTGGAGGCAACGCAGGAGCAGTGAAAACTCTACTGGCTTGGAATCCCAGAGGGTCTGAGTCCCTCCTGGGCTAGAAAGCCCAGAAAGAAACTCTGGATCTCGGGTTTGCCATCTGTAAAATGTGGGTGTTAGTTGTATATACCTCATGATGCATTGTACAGGCTTAGTACCTGTCCAGCCTGGACCCACAGTGAGTTACTATTCTGACCCAAGCACAGCTCTTGCAAGGACTTCTCACCAAGCTAGGGAATGATATCCTTCTCCTCTTCAGTTGAACGGTGATAGTTAACCAGCACATTTGGGATGACGCATTTTTTAATTACTATTTATTAAGGCTCTTGGGGCTCCTCAGTCAAACGGGATGGGTCATGCACATTGATTCCAGGTGAGTCTGGTTGTCTTGGGACCCTCCTGGTGGCCAGGCCTCCTGCTGACAGTTCTGGGTAGGGTGCTCCAAAGGGTGCCAGAGTCTAAATCTGGGCCTCATTTTGGCAGTCAGAAAGATGCCATCTTTTCTACCTAGAATAGCAATAAACCCCTGGTAGATCCCAGGGCTGTGGGGGGGGGGCAGAGTCACAAGGGAAAAATGAGCTGTGGCGCTGGAGAAGACTCTTGAGAGCCCTCCGGTAAGACGGAAATCAATTCTGAATATTCACGAAGGACTGGTGCTAAAGCTGAATCACCAATACTTTGACTATCTGATACAAGGAGCCCACCCATTTAAAGACCCTGATGCTGGGAAAGACTGATGGCAGGAGGAGAAGGGGACGATAGAGGATGAGATGGTTGGGTGGCATCATTGAATCAACGGGCATGAGTTTGAGCAAGCTCCGGGAGATAGTGAAGGACAGAGAAGCCTGGCGTGCTGCAGTCCAATGGGCTTATTGTGATGTCCCAAACCAGAAAGCCTTCTGCAAGCTACAAAGCATTACAAAGATATGAGTTACTATTGCTTCTGTAAGAACACAGGCAATTACTTCCCCCGTTCTCAGCCTCCATTTCCTCATCTATAAAGTGGGGCTAGTCACCTCTGCACTTCCTGCTTAGTTGAGTTATTGTAAGGAATGAATAAAGTGATGCATGTTTAAATGCTCTGTAACATTAAATGCTTTGTAAACTATGAAATGCTTTGCAGATATAACAAGCAATTATTTGGAGGCAACGCAGGAGCAGTGAAAACTCTACTGGCTTGGAATCCCAGAGGGTCTGAGTCCCTCCTGGGCTAGAAAGCCCAGAAAGAAACTCTGGATCTCGGGTTTGCCATCTGTAAAATGTGGGTGTTAGTTGTATATACCTCATGATGCATTGTACAGGCTTAGTACCTGTCCAGCCTGGACCCACAGTGAGTTACTATTCTGACCCAAGCACAGCTCTTGCAAGGACTTCTCACCAAGCTAGGGAATGATATCCTTCTCCTCTTCAGTTGAACGGTGATAGTTAACCAGCACATTTGGGATGACGCATTTTTTAATTACTATTTATTAAGGCTCTTGGGGCTCCTCAGTCAAACGGGATGGGTCATGCACATTGATTCCAGGTGAGTCTGGTTGTCTTGGGACCCTCCTGGTGGCCAGGCCTCCTGCTGACAGTTCTGGGTAGGGTGCTCCAAAGGGTGCCAGAGTCTAAATCTGGGCCTCATTTTTGGCAGTCAGAAAGATGCCATCTTTTCTACCTAGAATAGTCAAATTCATAGGATTAGAAACCACACTGGTAGATCCCAGGGGCTGTGGAGGGAAGCGAGAAGTGGGGTGGGGGGGAATGGAGACTTAGCCTTTTTCTCTCAATCTAAAAAAGTCAATTTTATTTCTACACACTGAGCAATGAACAATTAGAGAATTTAATTAAGAAAACAATTCCACTTACAAACCATCGAAAAACAACACACTAAGGGATACATTTGACAAAAGCAGTACAAGACTTGCACATTAAAAACCACAAAGAATCATTAAAATAAATTAAAGAATATCTAAATAAACTGAAAGACATTCAGGCCCATGAATTAGAAGATTTCATATTACTCAGATTGAAACACTCCCCAAGGTGATCTACAGTTTCATGCAAACCCTATCACAATTCGAGCTTTTTTTCTTTTCAGAAATTGACAAGCTGTTCCCAAAATTCATATGGAAATATAAGAAACCCAGAATAGCCAAAAAAAAAAAAAAACCCAACAAATAAATAAAAGGAAGTTAGAGACTGACATCATCTGACTTCAAAACTTACTGAAAGTCTATGGTAATTAAGAAAATTTGTACCTGCATTAAAAATCTATGGAATAGCAATACAAATTCAGAAATAAACCCTTACATTTACAGTCAGTTGACTTTTGGAAAAGGTGCCAAGACAATATAATTGGAAAAAGAAGAGTTCTTTCAAAAAATTATCATGGGATATCAAATGGATATCCAGACAGAAAAGAATAAATGTGGGTCTCTATCTCAGGGGACTTAGTCTTTAATGTAGACAGAGTTTTAGTTTAGGAAGGTGAAAAACTGGGGAAACAGATAGAGGTGAGAGCTTTACGACAATGTGAAGGTGCTTAGTACCACTGAATGGTGCAGTTAAACACAGTTAAAATAGTATGTTTTATATTATGTGACTTTTACCACAATAAAAACACTTTAAAAAGAAGGTGCTGTTTTTCAAGAAAAGCTGATGTCCACTTCCCCCGAAGAGAAGTCTGATCCCTCAGCTCTGAGTTGATGTGAGGCACACAGGAGGCCTGGACCAAGGTCCCCCTGGTTCTCTTGTGTGGAAACTGCAGGTGCAGGAAATGAAAGAAGAAAGGTAGCTCTAGCTTTACCCTCCGCTACCTCAATCCAGAACTGTGCTGTGGGGCACACTGAGGCCTCTGAAAAGGGCTGATGGTGCAAAACACAGACTACGGATGGAGAAGACCACGCCAGGTGAGAGTGAGCTGGTAATTTTGTACTGATTTCTGACATAGGAGGGAAGTAACACACTGCTCACTCAAGACCTCACGTGCCTGGTGCAGGCAGAGGCTCGGAGCAGCTCTGAATTGGACTGTGTGTCCTTGGCTTTCCCACTGACCCAGCAGCCTCTGCCCTCTGTGAGGGATGGGCAGGCTACATCTCTGAAGGCCAGCAGCCACCTGGCTGGAGAGGCCCTTCCAAGGACCGAGGCCCTTCCAAGCTCAATGAGCAGTGCACAGGAAGGACAGCGCCTTAGGCCACTTGAGCTGCCATAACAAAATACCACAGACCAGGTGGCTTAGATGACACTTAATTCTTACAGTTCTGGAATCTGGGAAGTCCCAAATCAAGATGCTGTTGATGTGATTCCAGGCAGCATTTGACTTTCAGACCCCTTCAGGTTGCAGTCTCTTCTTAAAAACCCCCCATATAATGGAAAAAGAAGAGTTCTTTAGCAAAAATTATCAATTGTCAGTTGACTTTTGGAAAGGGTGCCAAGACAATATAATTGGAAAAAGAAGCGTTCTTTAAAAAAATTAACATGGAATATCAAATGGATATCCATACAGAAAAGAATAAATGTGGGTCTCTATCTCAGGGGACTTAGTCTTTAATGTAGACAGAGTTTTAGTTTAGGAAGGTGAAAAACTGGGGAAACAGATAGAGGTGAGAGCTTTACGACAATGTGAAGGTGCTTAGTACCACTGAATGGTGCAGTTAAACACAGTTAAAATAGTATGTTTTATATTATGTGACTTTTACCACAATAAAAACACTTTAAAAAGAAGGTGCTGTTTTTCAAGAAAAGCTGATGTCCACTTCCCCCGAAGAGAAGTCTGATCCCTCAGCTCTGAGTTGATGTGAGGCACACAGGAGGCCTGGACCAAGGTCCCCCTGGTTCTCTTGTGTGGAAACTGCAGGTGCAGGAAATGAAAGAAGAAAGGTAGCTCTAGCTTTACCCTCCGCTACCTCAATCCAGAACTGTGCTGTGGGGCACACTGAGGCCTCTGAAAAGGGCTGATGGTGCAAAACACAGACTACGGATGGAGAAGACCACGCCAGGTGAGAGTGAGCTGGTAATTTTGTACTGATTTCTGACATAGGAGGGAAGTAACACACTGCTCACTCAAGACCTCACGTGCCTGGTGCAGGCAGAGGCTCGGAGCAGCTCTGAATTGGACTGTGTGTCCTTGGCTTTCCCACTGACCCAGCAGCCTCTGCCCTCTGTGAGGGATGGGCAGGCTACATCTCTGAAGGCCAGCAGCCACCTGGCTGGAGAGGCCCTTCCAAGGACCGAGGCCCTTCCAAGCTCAATGAGCAGTGCACAGGAAGGACAGCGCCTTAGGCCACTTGAGCTGCCATAACAAAATACCACAGACCAGGTGGCTTAGATGACACTTAATTCTTACAGTTCTGGAATCTGGGAAGTCCCAAATCAAGATGCTGTTGATGTGATTCCAGGCAGCAGCCCTCTTCCTGACTTTCAGACCCCCTTCAGGTTGCAGTCTCTTCTTACAAAGCCACTAACCCCAGCATGAGTGACGTACTCCCATGACCTCATCTAACTTTAATCACCTCCCAAAGGCCCACCTCCAAATACCCCCACAAGGACTTTCCTGTCAGTCCAGTGGTTAAGATATCACGTGTCCATTGCAGGGGGTTAAAGGCTCTATCCCTGATCAGGGAACTAAGATCCCACACGCCGGGCGGCACGGCCAGAAATTTGAAAACACACACACAACATACCATATTCAGGGGTTAGGGCCTCAACCTATGAATCTAGGGGCGGTTGGGATCCGGTTCGACACAGACACCCAGACTCTTTCTCTTGACTCAGAGGGTCCCTCTTTTAGTGAGGACAGCCTAGGGAGATAAGGGTGCTAGGTTGTGCTGGACAATAGGGGGACATTCTGATACGCTGGGCAGAGTGTGGGCATGGCCTCCAAGAGACTGGGACTGAACCTAGTCCACTGCTTACTACCAGAGTGACTGGGCAGGCCACTTCCCTCCTCGAACCCTCGGCATCCTCATCTGCCCCGTCTTCCTCCCAGGCTTGTGGGGACAATGAGGACAGTAAGGCAGAGGAAGTACAGTCTTTGAGCTCATCTTCCACCACTTAGATGTTCTCTCTCCCAGTCCAACCAGCTACAGGCACCAAGCATGTACTGGGAGAGTGCAGACTGATGCTGGAGGACTTTCAGATGGCTGCATCTGGTGGATAAACTGTAGTTTTTTTTTTGACATATTTAGTTTGGCCCTTGAAGGTCTTGTCCAATTTTCCAGTAACTGCAGTGAACATATTTAGATTTCTAGCTAGTAAAGGGGGAGCTAGATGGACATCAGAAAGAGGAAGGTAGGGGATGGGACGTGGAGAGGGATAACAGGATTCCAGGAGCAGGGAGCAGCAGGAGCCAGGACCTTGTAGAGAAGAAGGAGCAGGTGCATTCTGAGAGCTAAGACGAGAAACAGGCACAAGGGGTAGAAGCTGTCAGGTGTTACAGGGAGAAGGGGTTTAGTGATACCAACAGCAATGTGGGCATTGTCCTTAAAGCAATAGGGGGCCATTGATGGGATGTGAGCAGGGAAGTGACTAGAAGAAGCTTGCATGTTTCATGAATCCCTAAGGCAGCCCTGTAGACAAAAAAATTGGTTTTATCTTAGAAACGTTCCTCAGCACATCCATGGCTCTCCACCTTCGATCAAGCCACCCTCATCTCTTGGACAATCCTAGCCTGGGTCACTTTTCTACAGTGTCTCTAAGTCTATCATGGTGCTCCCCTCCCTGCCTCACCATTATACCCAATTCACACACATCCAAAGTGTGAAAAATGTGATCGTGTGAAAAATATGTCAGACGTTCTCTCTTCCTGCCTGAAATATTTCAGTCGTGTCTTTATCCCACTTAGAATAAAACCTCAGCCCTTGAACGTGACTTGCAGGCCCTGGAGGCATCTGGGCCTGCTGCCTCTTCCACAATGTCCCCCCTTGCTTAGTCTGCTCCAAACACACTCTCTCACTCTAAGTTTCTCAAGTATGTTATGTCCCATGGGATCTCAGGGCTTTCTACTTCTCCCCAGATCTGAAATGGACACCCTTCCCCAAACTTCCTCCTTGCTGGGTGCATAATCATTCAGTTGTGTCTGACTCTTTGTGGCTCCACGGACTGTAGCCCACCAAGCTTCTCTGTTCATGGGATTCCTCAGGCAAGCATACTGGAGGGGGCTGCCATGTCCTTTTTCAGGAGGATAAGAGCCAGGACAGTCCCCAGGCTGGGTGACGCCAGAGTATGAACGAAGAGACTCCTCATACTGCCTCTCCTCACGGGCTCAACATCAGAACCACCCTGGGCTGCACCTGAAGCCAAGGGGTTCTTCCCAATGCCCGTCCCAACTTTCCCTTTCTGGCTCCTTCCTCCCTGGGATCAGGGCAACATGCTCATCCTTGACTTCGGCTGGACGCCTCCTCCTCGGGTCATCCCACACCCTCCTTCCACCACCAGCAGGGTATGTCCAGGTCTCTGTTCAATCACCCTCCAACCCATACTACCCGCTTCCCCACTGCTTTCTCGGATAAGCCCACATCCAGGCAACCACAGCAGCCTCCTGCAAGGGCCCTGCTGCCGTGGTGCCTCTCTGCAGCCCATTCTCCACAAAGAGACCAGGAAGCCCTTCCAGAAGTAGGGTTCAACCATTTAAAGCTCTACTGAGTATCTTTCCTTGGCTTCCCCCTGCCCTTGGGTAAAAGCTAAAAGCCCTCTGCCTGACCCACCCGTGTTTCCCCACCCCTACTATCATCTCACCCCACCCCGCATCCAATGCTGTCCAGAAAGGAGGCCTTCTCTGGGTTCTTCAAACACACCACACTCTTCCCTGCGTCATGCATGCTTTGCTCTCTCCCTACTTCTCCTCTAACTTGGCATGAACTCCTGTTAATCTCAAAGTCTTAGAGGAAATGTCAGCACCTTGGAAGGCCCTCCTAGCCAGCCTCTCTTAGGTGAGGGCCCCCATGTCTTCACCTGCTTCCCTGTTCTTCCTCCACACCAATCACTTATTGTAAATTGAATTTTTTTTGGTTTGGAGACACGTAAGCTTTGTGTGTGTGTGTGTGTGTGTGTGTGTATGCACACCAGCCTCACGAGCGCCTAGAGCGCATGGATATTTTGCAGTCTTCAGAGTCTAGAACAGTGTCTAGGGTGTAGTAGGCGCTAGGTAAACACCTGAAGAAGGAAGAATGAATGAATGAATGTCTAGCCTTTATGACATTCCCCCCAAGTATCTGGTTAGAGGAAAACAAAATTAATACAGAAGAAACCAAACTAAAGAGGAAAACCCATGAGGGTGAAGCCCCATAGTTTCCAACAGTAAATTCTTGATTTTTGTTGTTGTTGTTACCCTTTCCAAGACTGTCTGTAAAAAGAAAAAAAAAAGGGGTTTTTTTTGTTTTTTTGTTTTTAATCCCCACCAATTACCTCCGAGATGAGACTTAATGCTAACTTTTTGCCTAGAGCACATTTTTACAATCTAGTAATAAAACCCAGAAAAACATGCCTCACGATGGAAAGGCTGAATGTCATCTCTTCAAATAGGGCCACTGTGGCCCTTAAGAAAGTCAAAGGATTGGGGAGAAAGAAAGAAGAACTGGATTAGGTAAATGTTTACCCAAAAAAGACCCAAAAGTGTCGCTGATAATGAGGAATTCTGGCATTCCTTCCAAGTCAGAGTTTTTGTTTCCTCTCCGCACTGCTTTTATGACACTTGGGTTTTCCTCAACAATGAAAATGCTTGGGTGACTGCTAGCATGAGAGAGAGGGAAAGATTGAGAGAGATTCTTATACCTTTGCCCCCTTTGCAAGCTTTTAGATTATGTTAGAGACATTGGGGTACCTCTCACTGTCCTGATTCCCACGTGGCCTGAGAGACTCTAAGAGGAGACACTTTCCAAGAAAGGGATATATTCTGGGCTGTAAGAGAACTTACAAGTAAGTTAGGATTGTAAGTCAGTTCTCTTATCAGAAGTTTGAAAACTACTATAACCTCATAACAGTTGACTAAACTGGAGCAAATGGCTTGCTCCCTCCTAGCCTCAGGGTTCACCCCTGTAGATAGGGATGAAGAAGTCAAGGTTATACACGGCCACATGCGGTCTCTAGGTCTTACCACTACGCATGTTTCCACCTACAGGCAAGGGAACCCTTTCTAAAACAGGTACCCGGATTCTAATTAAGCTTGATCATGCAGGAAAAATATGAAGTGGATTTCAGAGAACCAGAGAAATACAAAAAAAAAAAAAAAACACCGTGGTCTTTTCCTCGACTAAAAGGAAAGATACATCCTATGGGAAATCACACCAACAAAGTCTGTCGGTTCCAGCCAAATTCAACTTCAAGTTGACTTTTTTCCTTGACTGTAAAAGTAATGAAACATTCAAGAAGATTTTGAAAACAAACTCACAGATTATCCCACGACCCCGACACCCCCACTTACTCTTCTGTCTGCATTTTTTTTCATTCTGTCCATGTGTGGCCTGCCTTTCCCCCTTATAATGGGAAACATACTCCATGAAAACAGAGGTCAGCTCCCCAAACACTCCACCGCTTCCCCATCCTTCCCCCCTTTATTTAGTTACTTAGCTCTGTTTATAAACAAACTGAGAACCTCCCTTCCCTTTCACACCAACTGGTTTTGAGTTTTGCTGTTTTGTTAACTTAATTTTTAATTTAAAAACGATTTCTTTCTTTTCTGTTTTAACATGACACCAACTGGTTTTGAGCTCCCTCTCACTGTGGGAGGTAAGCCCGGGTCCCAAGAATCTCTGCCAATAGCAGGGACTGACCCTGAAGGTGTCAGCAAATGGCTCAGCCTCAGTTTCTCCTCTGGTCTCAAAGGACACACTTGAACAACCCAAATCCCATAGAGGGTTGGGGCAGGACACTCCACCCAGAGCCTCTGCATGGCCGTGTCATCTCGGGGAAGCTTGGCTACCACAGTCTAGGTGACCAACAGCCAGCTTCAAAGCTGGAGTGAGGTCCTGGCATAAAAAACAATTTCAAACACCTTTCCTGTTCCTCCTCCTTAAAGAGTCAATCGGTCTCTGTCATTTTAACCAATGGTTTTCAAAAAAGTGTCACCACAAGGTAAGAGCCTAAGGTGACAAGTGCCTGCTCTCCTTCAGCACCAATATCCCCAACAGCTCTTGAAAGTCAGTATTGTTACCATTCTATTCTACAGATGAGAAAACTGAGGTTCAAGTATGACTTGCCAAAGGTAACACATTCTTATTTGGCTAGCCCGCTAAAACAGGTACCCGGATTCTAATTAAGCTTGATCATGCAGGAAAAATATGAAGTGGATTTCAGAGAACCAGAGAAATACAAAAAAAAAAAAAAAACACCGTGGTCTTTTCCTCGACTAAAAGGAAAGATACATCCTATGGGAAATCACACCAACAAAGTCTGTCGGTTCCAGCCAAATTCAACTTCAAGTTGACTTTTTTCCTTGACTGTAAAAGTAATGAAACATTCAAGAAGATTTTGAAAACAAACTCACAGATTATCCCACGACCCCGACACCCCCACTTACTCTTCTGTCTGCATTTTTTTTCATTCTGTCCATGTGTGGCCTGCCTTTCCCCCTTATAATGGGAAACATACTCCATGAAAACAGAGGTCAGCTCCCCAAACACTCCACCGCTTCCCCATCCTTCCCCCCTTTATTTAGTTACTTAGCTCTGTTTATAAACAAACTGAGAACCTCCCTTCCCTTTCACACCAACTGGTTTTGAGTTTTGCTGTTTTGTTAACTTAATTTTTAATTTAAAAACGATTTCTTTCTTTTCTGTTTTAACATGACACCAACTGGTTTTGAGCTCCCTCTCACTGTGGGAGGTAAGCCCGGGTCCCAAGAATCTCTGCCAATAGCAGGGACTGACCCTGAAGGTGTCAGCAAATGGCTCAGCCTCAGTTTCTCCTCTGGTCTCAAAGGACACACTTGAACAACCCAAATCCCATAGAGGGTTGGGGCAGGACACTCCACCCAGAGCCTCTGCATGGCCGTGTCATCTCGGGGAAGCTTGGCTACCACAGTCTAGGTGACCAACAGCCAGCTTCAAAGCTGGAGTGAGGTCCTGGCATAAAAAACAATTTCAAACACCTTTCCTGTTCCTCCTCCTTAAAGAGTCAATCGGTCTCTGTCATTTTAACCAATGGTTTTCAAAAAAGTGTCACCACAAGGTAAGAGCCTAAGGTGACAAGTGCCTGCTCTCCTTCAGCACCAATATCCCCAACAGCTCTTGAAAGTCAGTATTGTTACCATTCTATTCTACAGATGAGAAAACTGAGGTTCAGAGAGGTTAAGTGACTTGCCAAAGGTCACACAGCCACAGTTCAGTTTGAGTGACTCTTCCTCTGGTGCCATGCAGCCACAGCAGGTGAGAGGGGATGACCCAGAATCAGGATCTGCTTCTTCCAACAGGGGGCCAGAGTACTGATTTGAGGACCCACCATTAAGGCCAGATGGATATTTAATCTGTATATTCCCAAAGAGTCAGAAATACACACACAGCCAAGGGTAGAAATCTCAGGGATTAGGCCTGAGTTCCCCACATTCTGCTCCATGGAGAATGGAACTAATTATGAGGTCAGATGGACCCACTGTAAAGAGAAATTGACCATACTTTCTTGGATCATTTAAGCACTGAGCAGATACACTGTCTGAACAGGGCTCCTGTCCCGATGACAGTCTGCTTCTCCCGGGCTCTGAGTCACTGCACCAGCTGCCCACAGGGTAGGGGAAACTCCTGAGAAGAAGATGGCCTCATCCCTGGGTTCTAGGGCTTTCCTGGGCCTTACAGACGCCCCAGATGGCTCACTGTAAAGAATTCACCTGCCAGTGCAGAAGAGGCGGGTTGATCCCTGGGTTACAAAGATCCCCTGGAGAAGGAAATGACAACCAACTCCAGTACCCTGGCCTGGGAAGTCCCACGGACAGAGGAGCCTGGCAGGCCTCAGTCTATGGGGTGATAAAGAATCAGACACGATGTAGCAACTAAACAGTAAGAGGCACTACGGGGGTCTAGGAGAGAGAAAGTGTGCTCTTCAATTCCAGATTTGGGGAGAAAGATAAAGCCAGAAAAACCAAGAGCCAGAGAGAGCAACAGAGCCAGAGAGAGAGAGAGGAGCATGGGGTTGGAGGAAATCTCTTAAGGGCTTCACAGGAACTTTAGGAGGCCCAGCCTGCTCCAGCAGCCTGGACCTATCTAGTGCTTTACTAGGGATCCAGACCTTTGCATGCTGTTGCTGTGGCTTCTAACACACCTGTCGCCAGGTGCTGCATGGGTTAAAAAGCAAATCAGGGAAGATTAGGTGAAACAACACTGTAATTATCAAGCTGCATCGTGAAGTCACCAGTGATTTCATTGGCAAGGCTGGCTCCAAGGCTCACCCTGTATGGCAGCGTGTCTGCCTGCCCTGCCCTGCCCTGCCCACTCCGCAGCCAGGCCCTCAGCAGATGCAGAGAGACTGCACTTGAGTACCCTGTTGCTCTGACCCAGGGTTCCAGACATGTGAGGCTACAGAAATTGAACCTGGAGGACAGGAAACTTGGGGTAGCTGGACACTAAGGAACATGAGAAACAGCAAGAGACTGCACTCCAGTTTCTTACTGTGCCGTCAGACCGGGGATGCCAGCAGGGGACCTTTGGCACTGGGATCTCTGAACAGCATCTCTATTCTTCATGACTTACCTCTCAATTCTCTCCTTACCTTCCCATCCCCACTGCTGCTCCTCTCTTCCCAGCAGCCTGCCACAGCCTCCTCACTGGTCCTATTATGTCCAGCATCTCCTCCACCCCAGCTCCCTGTTTTCCATAACGCTACCCAGGGTGTTTCTCAAAGGGATACGGGACTCTACTGCTCTCTTGCTCAAAAAGGCTCCATGGCAGAAATTAAATCAGAGCAATGCTGTCTGGTTCTGGCAGAGCTGTGGGAGAAATGAATGCTGCCAGTGGAAATGTGCACTAGAAAAGGTTTTTTGAAAAAACAGTTTGGCACTATCTGTTCAGGTGACCTGAAAGAATTCACCCTGCCAGTGCAGAAGAGGCGGGTTGATCCCTGGGTTACAAAGATCCCCTGGAGAAGGAAATGACAACCAACTCCAGTACCCTGGCCTGGGAAGTCCCACGGACAGAGGAGCCTGGCAGGCCTCAGTCTATGGGGTGATAAAGAATCAGACACGATGTAGCAACTAAACAGTAAGAGGCACTACGGGGGTCTAGGAGAGAGAAAGTGTGCTCTTCAATTCCAGATTTGGGGAGAAAGATAAAGCCAGAAAAACCAAGAGCCAGAGAGAGCAACAGAGCCAGAGAGAGAGAGAGGAGCATGGGGTTGGAGGAAATCTCTTAAGGGCTTCACAGGAACTTTAGGAGGCCCAGCCTGCTCCAGCAGCCTGGACCTATCTAGTGCTTTACTAGGGATCCAGACCTTTGCATGCTGTTGCTGTGGCTTCTAACACACCTGTCGCCAGGTGCTGCATGGGTTAAAAAGCAAATCAGGGAAGATTAGGTGAAACAACACTGTAATTATCAAGCTGCATCGTGAAGTCACCAGTGATTTCATTGGCAAGGCTGGCTCCAAGGCTCACCCTGTATGGCAGCGTGTCTGCCTGCCCTGCCCTGCCCTGCCCACTCCGCAGCCAGGCCCTCAGCAGATGCAGAGAGACTGCACTTGAGTACCCTGTTGCTCTGACCCAGGGTTCCAGACATGTGAGGCTACAGAAATTGAACCTGGAGGACAGGAAACTTGGGGTAGCTGGACACTAAGGAACATGAGAAACAGCAAGAGACTGCACTCCAGTTTCTTACTGTGCCGTCAGACCGGGGATGCCAGCAGGGGACCTTTGGCCCTGGGATCTCTGAACAGCATCTCTATTCTTCATGACTTACCTCTCAATTCTCTCCTTACCTTCCCATCCCCACTGCTGCTCCTCTCTTCCCAGCAGCCTGCCACAGCCTCCTCACTGGTCCTATTATGTCCAGCATCTCCTCCACCCCAGCTCCCTGTTTTCCATAACGCTACCCAGGGTGTTTCTCAAAGGGATACGGGACTCTACTGCTCTCTTGCTCAAAAAGGCTCCATGGCAGAAATTAAATCAGAGCAATGCTGTCTGGTTCTGGCAGAGCTGTGGGAGAAATGAATGCTGCCAGTGGAAATGTGCACTAGAAAAGGTTTTTTGAAAAAACAGTTTGGCACTATCTGTTCAGGTGAAAAAATACACACACTTGACTCACTCGGCTTCAGCAATCTCAGTTTTAGAAATTAAACCTTTAAAAATAAGAGCGTACAAAGATTTCTTTTGGGGAGAAAATGTCCATCAATTAGGAAATGGTGAAATACATTCTCATGTAGCCCTATTATGAGACACCAAGAAGCATGAATGGCAAGATGTCTGTGGTATGAATTTGACAAGAAAGCAAGTGATACAATTTACACAGATGGAATTACACACACACACGGATTTACATACACACACACACATACAGATTCACAAAGCACCATCAATTTCCACTTTTCTGTATACTATTTCATGTTTATATATAACTAGGAGCATCTAAGGATATCCAAGACATGGTATATCCTACTTAAAAAAAAAAAGAGAGAGAGATGATTCACTGCTTGCATATGGTTGATTTGTTCTATTGGTTATCACGAATATCTACTGCTTTTGAAACCATAAACGAATTTGGTAAAAGATGACAGAACAGAAGGAAAGAGAAAGAATACCCTGCAGCATCGCCCTGTACCTTCCACCACCCCACCCCCACCCTGCTCCCCGGTCCATTGGCACCCCCCCCACCGCCACCGCCCCCTCGCCCCCTGCTTTTGGTGCCTCGGGACACTCAAACACACAAGTCACAGGTCATATCAATTCTCATCCTTCTTCACATACAGGCTGCCCCCTTGGGCCAGCAACTCTCTCCCCTTCTCCAGCTAGCAACACCCTTCATGGCTCAGTCCAAACGCCACTTGCTCCAGCAGCCTAACCCGGACACCCAAGGTCAGCCTTCCTCGCCATCCCACCCTCCCCTGTGCCTTCAGGAACTGCATCCCACTGTATCCCATCATAGGGTTGGCCCTCTGGCAGATGAGCCCTGGAGAAGGCAGGTCCCGTCTCATCAAGTGCTAGAGAAAACACCTGGGGCCCCTCACCTGCAGACTGATGATACAGAGGAGCCAGAACACCGGATTTCTAGCAGAAGTTTCCTGATTTTTAAATGTTGGAAATGTATTCAGATGTAAACTGTCTTCAGGACAACATTCTGAGCATGAAAGAATTCTACAAGATGAATCAGGCCTTAGGACAGTCCTTCTGACAGATAAATAGGGTAATTGATGAGAGAGTGGGACTCTCACTGGCAGAAATCCACCTGGGTGCTGTCTGTTTTCGAGGCCTGGCACTGACTTAGCGTGAGGAAGGGAGGAGGGAGGAAGGGAGGGAAACAGGGAGGAAGGAGGAAAGAAGGGGAATGAAAGGACAGATCAGGCTATGCGTTTAATCATTTACAAAAGCGGACAAAGGAAAACGTTTTCCTCCTTATTTACAATTTAGAGACATCTGCACTGAGCCTTCAGAGTACAGTGAACTCCTCTCAATACTGTGGACGTGTTTGGTCTGAATATCCAGACACTGAAGATGGACTGAGTTAAACAAGAGTGAGTGATTTTTAAGCAGAACCTTCAGCTTTCAAAGCATTCTTCCCTTCTTTTACAATTACTACTAAGCCAGCAGATAACAAGGTCCAGGGTAAATAAGCGAGTGTTTTGACCAAATTCTCCCATTCACTGTTTACTAATAATACAAACGACCCCATATCGCCAGCATGGTAGGGTCAGCTATTATCTCTGGGGCAGATTCTTTCCAAACTCAGAAGATCAGCATGCTCACCACCCCCTTAACGTCACAGATAAGGAATCCAAGATCCAGAGAGGGGCAGTAACTTGCCCAGGGCCACCCAGCTAGGAGGAGGTGGAGCAGGATTCCAGGCAGATTTGGGGCTGCTGGTCACAGGTCATATCAATTCTCATCCTTCTTCACATACAGGCTGCCCCCTTGGGCCAGCAACTCTCTCCCCTTCTCCAGCTAGCAACACCCTTCATGGCTCAGTCCAAACGCCACTTGCTCCAGCAGCCTAACCCGGACACCCAAGGTCAGCCTTCCTCGCCATCCCACCCTCCCCTGTGCCTTCAGGAACTGCATCCCACTGTATCCCATCATAGGGTTGGCCCTCTGGCAGATGAGCCCTGGAGAAGGCAGGTCCCGTCTCATCAAGTGCTAGAGAAAACACCTGGGGCCCCTCACCTGCAGACTGATGATACAGAGGAGCCAGAACACCGGATTTCTAGCAGAAGTTTCCTGATTTTTAAATGTTGGAAATGTATTCAGATGTAAACTGTCTTCAGGACAACATTCTGAGCATGAAAGAATTCTACAAGATGAATCAGGCCTTAGGACAGTCCTTCTGACAGATAAATAGGGTAATTGATGAGGGGTGGGACTCTCACTGGCAGAAATCCACCTGGGTGCTGTCTGTTTTCGAGGCCTGGCACTGACTTAGCGTGAGGAAGGGAGGAGGGAGGAAGGAGGAAACAGGGAGGAAGGAGGAAAGAAGGGGAATGAAAGGACAGATCAGGCTATGCGTTTAATCATTTACAAAAGCGGACAAAGGAAAACGTTTTCCTCCTTATTTACAATTTAGAGACATCTGCACTGAGCCTTCAGAGTACAGTGAACTCCTCTCAATACTGTGGACGTGTTTGGTCTGAATATCCAGACACTGAAGATGGACTGAGTTAAACAAGAGTGAGTGATTTTTAAGCAGAACCTTCAGCTTTCAAAGCATTCTTCCCTTCTTTTACAATTACTACTAAGCCAGCAGATAACAAGGTCCAGGGTAAATAAGCGAGTGTTTTGACCAAATTCTCCCATTCACTGTTTACTAATAATACAAACGACCCCATATCGCCAGCATGGTAGGGTCAGCTATTATCTCTGGGGCAGATTCTTTCCGCAAACCCAGAAGATCAGCATGCTCACCACCCCCTTAACGTCACAGATAAGGAATCCAAGATCCAGAGAGGGGCAGTAACTTGCCCAGGGCCACCCAGCTAGGAGGAGGTGGAGCAGGATTCCAGGCAGATTTGGGGCTGCTGGAAATGCAGTGTTCTCCCCTGTAAATCAGTGCTAATCTGAATTACAGGCAACCACCTACAGGACTTGTCAAAGAACAATCATTATGATTGTTGACCTTATCCCAATACCAACAGTAGTATTATTTAATTAACATTTAACTAAACTCTTGTTTTAAAACAACCACAAAAATGATCTGTGAAAGGAAATCAATGTCACAGTATTATTTATCAGTCGGGGATGGGTTCCCTCTGAAAATAAATTGAATGGAAACAAGACTGTCCTTATCTCGCCAGAGGCTGTTGCCTCCTGAAGATGGAAGCCTGATGCTTTGTCCACAGGAGGTTAGCAATCATTACTGAGGTATTAGAGTTCTACCAAGACAGTCTCCAGAGTATATTAGGAGGATTATCAGATCACTGAAAAGAGAACAACTTCTTGTCACGTGCTTAGATATTGCTTCACACTCAGTTCAGGGGCTCTGTAAAATTATTTTTCTGGGAAGGGCAGTACCACCATGGGGCAGAGCTTTCTTGGGCTGCCCAAAGGCCCGGAGGATTCTTAGCAAGCATCATTTTCATAAGCCTCTTTGCAATTGTCCACACCAACAGTGTCAGCTCTAATTGTATCATTAACCATTATCCACAATGGCTCTTCCCAGGCTTCTCCTCTGCTGAGTCAATGACTTTCTTCCTGTCTCCCACAGGAGACAGGCACCCGGGGACAGAAACGGACTAAATGCTCCCAGAGTTTGATAGCCATAAGTCCATTGATCCTCCGTCACTCTTAAATAAGGATGCTTAACCCCTTCTGGGGAGATGGGGATGGGAAGCACGAGGCTCAGTTCAGAAAGGGGAGAACTTGCCCCAAGGCTGACCCAGTATAAAATGGGATCTGTTTTACAAAAAGCCCCATATCGCCAGCATGGTAGGGTCAGCTATTATCTCTGGGGCAGATTCTTTCCGAAACCCAGAAGATCAGCATGCTCACCACCCCCTTAACGTCACAGATAAGGAATCCAAGATCCAGAGAGGGGCAGTAACTTGCCCAGGGCCACCCAGCTAGGAGGAGGTGGAGCAGGATTCCAGGCAGATTTGGGGCTGCTGGAAATGCAGTGTTCTCCCCTGTAAATCAGTGCTAATCTGAATTACAGGCAACCACCTACAGGACTTGTCAAAGAACAATCATTATGATTGTTGACCTTATCCCAATACCAACAGTAGTATTATTTAATTAACATTTAACTAAACTCTTGTTTTAAAACAACCACAAAAATGATCTGTGAAAGGAAATCAATGTCACAGTATTATTTATCAGTCGGGGATGGGTTCCCTCTGAAAATAAATTGAATGGAAACAAGACTGTCCTTATCTCGCCAGAGGCTGTTGCCTCCTGAAGATGGAAGCCTGATGCTTTGTCCACAGGAGGTTAGCAATCATTACTGAGGTATTAGAGTTCTACCAAGACAGTCTCCAGAGTATATTAGGAGGATTATCAGATCACTGAAAAGAGAACAACTTCTTGTCACGTGCTTAGATATTGCTTCACACTCAGTTCAGGGGCTCTGTAAAATTATTTTTCTGGGAAGGGCAGTACCACCATGGGGCAGAGCTTTCTTGGGCTGCCCAAAGGCCCGGAGGATTCTTAGCAAGCATCATTTTCATAAGCCTCTTTGCAATTGTCCACACCAACAGTGTCAGCTCTAATTGTATCATTAACCATTATCCACAATGGCTCTTCCCAGGCTTCTCCTCTGCTGAGTCAATGACTTTCTTCCTGTCTCCCACAGGAGACAGGCACCTGGGACAGAAACGGACTAAATGCTCCCAGAGTTTGATAGCCATAAGTCCATTGATCCTCCCGTCACTCTTAAATAAGGATGCTTAACCCCTTCTGGGGAGATGGGGATGGGAAGCACGAGGCTCAGTTCAGAAAGGGGGAGAACTTGCCCCAAGATACACAGCTGACCCAGTATAAAATGGGGGCCCCCGCCAGTGCCCCCTGCTCCCTGGGACCTTTCCACTCTCTGTCTCTACCTTCCTGGACCCCTCAAGCAGCCTGGTGAGGGACAGCTCAAGGAGCAGAAGCTTTCATTTCCTCCGTCCTTTTTACAGAGAACTACAGAACCAGAAGGGCAACTTCACCCCTCCCCTTGGCCATGGAGGTGAACAGGGGGCCCCAGAAGGGAAGGGCCTGCTTAAAGCCAGTCAGCCAGGGAGTGACAGCGCACTCAGGACCCTTGTTCCTGGCTGAGACCCAGGTCCTTTTTGTTCACGCTCCCACAAAGGCTGATGTGCTCCAGAGAGATGGAAAAGAGAAAATGTGCCAAGTTTATCCAGCTACCGTACACAGAGGCACCAGGTACCTCAGCAGTACAAAATCCACCTGCCATTGCAGGAGGCCTGAGTTCAATCTCTGGGTCAGGAAGATCCCCTGGAGAAGAGAATGGCAACCCACCCCAGTATTCTTGCCTGGAGAATCCCATGAATGGAGGAGCCTGGTGGGCTACCCACAGGGTCACGTGTGTCTGTCACAACTTAGCAACGAAACCACCACCACATACACATGAGCACTTTAAGTTACAAGCAGTTTTAGTGTTATGAGGAAGGCCCCAAAGTATTTCGTTTGTGGCTCTAATAAAATTCACTTCTTATGTTTAAATGACAGTAACTTTTATTTTTTACGGTTGAAAGGAAGGTGCAGGATGGGAGAGCAATGCTCTTTGCACAGGCGAGTTCAAAACAGAGATTATATATAACTAGATTCCATGTCTGAGATCAGATGGCCCTTGAGCCACAAGTGTCAGCTCTAATTGTATCATTAACCATTATCCACAATGGCTCTTCCCAGGCTTCTCCTCTGCTGAGTCAATGACTTTCTTCCTGTCTCCCACAGGAGACAGGCACCCGGGGACAGAAACGGACTAAATGCTCCCAGAGTTTGATAGCCATAAGTCCATTGATCCTCCCGTCACTCTTAAATAAGGATGCTTAACCCCTTCTGGGGAGATGGGGATGGGAAGCACGAGGCTCAGTTCAGAAAGGGGGAGAACTTGCCCCAAGATACACAGCTGACCCAGTATAAAATGGGGGCCCCCGCCAGTGCCCCCTGCTCCCTGGGACCTTTCCACTCTCTGTCTCTACCTTCCTGGACCCCTCAAGCAGCCTGGTGAGGGACAGCTCAAGGAGCAGAAGCTTTCATTTCCTCCGTCCTTTTTACAGAGAACTACAGAACCAGAAGGGCAACTTCACCCCTCCCCTTGGCCATGGAGGTGAACAGGGGGCCCCAGAAGGGAAGGGCCTGCTTAAAGCCAGTCAGCCAGGGAGTGACAGCGCACTCAGGACCCTTGTTCCTGGCTGAGACCCAGGTCCTTTTTGTTCACGCTCCCACAAAGGCTGATGTGCTCCAGAGAGATGGAAAAGAGAAAATGTGCCAAGTTTATCCAGCTACCGTACACAGAGGCACCAGGTACCTCAGCAGTACAAAATCCACCTGCCATTGCAGGAGGCCTGAGTTCAATCTCTGGGTCAGGAAGATCCCCTGGAGAAGAGAATGGCAACCCACCCCAGTATTCTTGCCTGGAGAATCCCATGAATGGAGGAGCCTGGTGGGCTACCCACAGGGTCACGTGTGTCTGTCACAACTTAGCAACGAAACCACCACCACATACACATGAGCACTTTAAGTTACAAGCAGTTTTAGTGTTATGAGGAAGGCCCCAAAGTATTTCGTTTGTGGCTCTAATAAAATTCACTTCTTATGTTTAAATGACAGTAACTTTTATTTTTTACGGTTGAAAGGAAGGTAGAGGATGGGGAGAGCAATGCTCTTTGCACAGGCCGAGTTCAAAACAGAGATTATATATAACTAGATTTTCCATGTCTGAGAATCAGATGGCCCTTGCATGAAATGAAGATAAAATAGTATTGACCAAATAGGGTTGTGAGGACTGAATGAGTAAGTGTGTATCAGTGCTTAGGACAGGGCCTGATGCATGTAAAGCGTGCTTGGTAAGCACTGCCTGCTATTATTAGGAGGAGGAGAAATTCAAACTATGAGTTTATATTTTTCTGAATACATTTAAGTCTTTTTTTTTTCCTTCATTTTTTTCCTACCATATAAACACACTCTTGTTTTTGGAGCTCTGGGAAATGCCACCAAGCCAAGATATTGCTAAAGGGAGCCAGGAAGGCAGCAGAGTGAGGCCGAGTTTCTCTGGCTGCGTCAAGTCAGGCAGGGGCAGGAGAAAGGCGATCAGGAGGATGATAAAGAGAAATCAGGTTGGGGTTTGGAGTCAGATTCACCTGGGGTCAAATGCTGACCGGGTCACTTAGTTCTGCGTGACCTTGGGCAGGCAACCTCTCCAACTGTCTGTAAAAGGACAGAAGGAGGGAGGGGAAGATGGAGATTCACTGAAAGCCTAGGAAGGTAAGGATATGGGGCAAAATGAGCTTTCAGTTTTCCTTTGGGAACAGCTTAAACATCTAACCCCTCCCTGCAAGGATCCAGCATAGTTCCAATTGTTGAGACTCAGGTACCCAGGAAGGGCGACCTTCTGAGCAGCGTGAGAGGTATCTACAGTCTCTGTTGCTGGCTGCTTCTATACTTGAATGTATTCATCTACTCAATCAATATTTATTGAACCACTCTCTATGACAGGGAATCTGTAGGGCAGCTGACACAGATCCCAAGGTGGGCATGACGAATCTCAGGGACCCTGAAATCAGATCTCTCTGGATCCAGAGCCTGAGATCCAAACCCAAAGACCTTGGGTCTTTGCCTCAGCAGGTCCCTGAAGCTGGAAGGTGCTTCTCAACAGAACCAATCCCCTCACCTGCCAGACTCCTTTTGTGACTTCAGCTATCTGGTGACTCTACTCTAAGCTGAAGTTGTTGGTGAAAGGAGGTGATGGACTAGACCTGGAGGGTGAAGGAGGCAGCAGAGTATCTCATGCCCAACAGTGATCCCGGGGAGCGAGTCAAGTCCTGGATGTGAACGCCCTTTTCAAAGCCTGCAGCTCCAGGTCCGCTGTTTTTCATTACCTTGGAGGGGGGTGTTCCTGCTGGTGGCCTGAAACCCCTTCCCAAAGCTGGCACAAGCTCTGGATTCACTTCCAGTGCCCCAACCACTCCTCTAGAAATGACTAACAGAGATTTGAATAATCACTTCTAATTGTCTTCATCCTTAAGGTAAAGCCAATCTTGCTAACTACCCACCAGGCAACTGGGGGTGGAGCAATTGGATGAGGTTCTGTTTTTCTTAAGAAAATAAATTCAATTATGTCTATTAAGGAACTCAAATTTCCTTTTCCCCTTCCCAGGTCCAGTTAGCTGCATGTTGAAGCTAAACCAATTTGGTGACCACCAAATAAGAGAGATTTCAGATTCCTGCTGAACTATTTGGGAATTCATAAAGCAGGTACACTTTCTCTGTGTGTTCTCACTACTAATTAAGCCCATCTCAGACTCATCAGTTCCATCTGTCTAATTGGAAGAAAATGGAAATAGTAGATACTTCATAGCTGTGAGCCATTTCAGATGCCTTTCCTCCTACCTTTATAGCAACTTCTGCCTCCAGCAAAATACAGACATTTTTAGAATCCACCAAACCCTGATGTGCATCTCAGCCAGGTATTTACTAGTTGTGCGAAACTCTTATCAAGACCTAAGCTTCAATTTTCTCCTCCTTAAGCAGGAATGAGGGCCTTTCCACCACAGGGTTGCTTAAGGTATAGGAGGAATCTGACGGTTACTGAGCTGGCTTGAGATGAGTTTTAACCCACAGTGCATGGCTATAACCATAGGTATCTTTCCTGCTTTTACCGATGGGCCAACTGAGAAAGGGTGGGCATGACGAATCTCAGGGACCCTGAAATCAGATCTCTCTGGATCCAGAGCCTGAGATCCAAACCCAAAGACCTTGGGTCTTTGCCTCAGCAGGTCCCTGAAGCTGGAAGGTGCTTCTCAACAGAACCAATCCCCTCACCTGCCAGACTCCTTTTGTGACTTCAGCTATCTGGTGACTCTACTCTAAGCTGAAGTTGTTGGTGAAAGGAGGTGATGGACTAGACCTGGAGGGTGAAGGAGGCAGCAGAGTATCTCATGCCCAACAGTGATCCCGGGGAGCGAGTCAAGTCCTGGATGTGAACGCCCTTTTCAAAGCCTGCAGCTCCAGGTCCGCTGATTTTCATTACCTTGGAGGGGGGTGTTCCTGCTGGTGGCCTGAAACCCCTTCCCAAAGCTGGCACAAGCTCTGGATTCACTTCCAGTGCCCCAACCACTCCTCTAGAAATGACTAACAGAGATTTGAATAATCACTTCTAATTGTCTTCATCCTTAAGGTAAAGCCAATCTTGCTAACTACCCACCAGGCAACTGGGGGTGGAGCAATTGGATGAGGTTCTGTTTTTCTTAAGAAAATAAATTCAATTATGTCTATTAAGGAACTCAAATTTCCTTTTCCCCTTCCCAGGTCCAGTTAGCTGCATGTTGAAGCTAAACCAATTTGGTGACCACCAAATAAGAGAGATTTCAGATTCCTGCTGAACTATTTGGGAATTCATAAAGCAGGTACACTTTCTCTGTGTGTTCTCACTACTAATTAAGCCCATCTCAGACTCATCAGTTCCATCTGTCTAATTGGAAGAAAATGGAAATAGTAGATACTTCATAGCTGTGAGCCATTTCAGATGCCTTTCCTCCTACCTTTATAGCAACTTCTGCCTCCAGCAAAATACAGACATTTTTAGAATCCACCAAACCCTGATGTGCATCTCAGCCAGGTATTTACTAGTTGTGCGAAACTCTTATCAAGACCTAAGCTTCAATTTTCTCCTCCTTAAGCAGGAATGAGGGCCTTTCCACCACAGGGTTGCTTAAGGTATAGGAGGAATCTGACGGTTACTGAGCTGGCTTGAGATGAGTTTTAACCCACAGTGCATGGCTATAACCATAGGTATCTTTCCTGCTTTTACCGATGGGCCAACTGAGAAAGGGTGGGCTGGAGGGTCGAGACGTGTGAATGGCTGAGCTGATTCCATAGAACCGCAGTCACTCAGCTTCCTGGAGCCACCTCTTCCAGGGAGCCTTGTGGGAACCTTCTCCAGGGCAGGCAGGAGTTGGGAAGGTGCCAGCAAGCTGTGCCCAGGGGCTGGGAAATGGGAGCTCCTCCGTGTGGTTTGTCTAGACTGTTTCTTCTTCTCTGGACCCTCATCCTGCACTTCACAGAGTTGTCAATTGGCTTCCTTCTCTGCACCCATTTTGCAGAGAGGGGCAAAAAAAAAAAAAAAAAGGCTCAAAAAATTTACTTTCTCAAGCCCCAAATTATCCAGCTTTGGATCCCTGGATCACAGATGTGTGTGATATCAGGCAGATCTATTGGAAAGGGTGATTTAAAAAATACTATCAACAACGATTTAAGAAATAAAAATAAGAGGCCATATTTACTGACTGCTACACTTGCCTGTTACAGATGAGGAAACCGGTAGTGCAGAGAGGCGAGTCGCTTTATCCAAAATTCCACAGTGTAAGTAGCTCAACCCTGTGTAAACCCTCCAGGTTGGAAGCAAAATCTTTACAGCCGTCGGGAGGGGGTCCACCCTCTATGTTACCTGCTCCTTATGAGCTTTCTCACCTAGTCCTCAGCAGGAGCCCTACTGAGGGGGCATCTTTCCTAAAAGAGGTTACTGAGGTCCCCAGTGCAGCGCTGGTGGCAAACGGTAAGCAGCAGGGCCTGGATTTGAATATGGAACTACAGAACGAGCAGGCGAGTCCTTCCCCTTTCGCAACCCGCACACCTGCTGTGACCAGAAACAACTGTGTCTTCATGAACCGGCCTCCTCGATAAGGTTGTGGGACTCAGACAGAGCAACAACATCTGTCTCCATTACTTTGTTCGCCTTCGAGGATATCCCCGACGTGGGCTTCTTCCAGGAGGACCGCTTAGAATCAGATTCCACCCACGGCAAATCTTAGGCCAGCCTCTTTCTTGTCTGGGCCTCCACTTCTTCATCTGTAAAATGGGAAGCCGCTGAAGCTCAGGCTTCAGGCAGTTCTGTGTCATCTGTGTAGCCTTTTGACAAAGGCCCCTTCTCTCCAAACTTGGGTCCTGACCTCAGTGAGCATGGGCCGTAGCAACCGACTGGAACGCATAACTTTATACTTAAGGGATTTGAACCCACCCTTCTAAGAACGTCAAGCAGCGGCCCCGAAACCATGTTTACTCGCCTCCCTGCTCTAACTCAGAAAGTGATCTCTCACATGCCTGGAACTATGTCCGTCCTAGGGAGGTCTGAGAGTCCCTATTCCTAACCCACCCTGCACAGGTAAGAAAAATAAGCTCAGAGAGGAACAGCCTTTTGCCCGAGGTCACACAGCGAAGGACCGGGGACTGGGGGATGGTCGGGGCGCGGTGTTGCGGAATTCTGGGCGGACGTTGGCGCCCGCTTGTCTGCCCGCTTCTGATACCCGGGTTCGGGAGAATAGGCCGCTAACGAGCGGCCCATTAGGAGGAATTGTCGCTCCTCTGGGAGCGAGGTTGTCCCATTAGGGCGAATTGTCATTCCTCCTGGAGCGAGGTTGTCCCGGCTCCGCGCAGGCTGAGTGCCGGGGCCGAGAGCAATTAACGCGGCTCCGGCGCGGGCAGCCGCCTCTGCCCGGGGCAGCGGGGGCGGGGGCGGGGCGGGGGCGGGGCGCCCGGCGCGGCTGGAGCCGGTCACCCGGCGCAGCCCCTTCCCCCGGAGCCCGCCTTTCATCTCCCCGCGCCTGGCGCCTGCCCGCAGCCCTGGCCCGTCTACGGCCCCCTCCTCCGCCCCTCCCCCGCCTCCTCCGAGCCGCCGGGATCCCTCGGCCGGTCCTGGGTTTGCAGGCGCGGCGGCCCGCGCGCAGTCCTCCACGGTTTTCGCCTCCGCACTCGCGGTGCGCGTGCGCCGCTGCTCCACGCGGGGCCCGGGCGCGTGCGAACGCGGGGGCGCGGCGGGTCTGCGCGCACCCGCCAGTGCTGAAAGCGGGATGTCCCAGTCCTCCGCTCCTACCTGTGAGACCCCGCTGCAGAATGAGAGCTTCCTGGCTTTAGACTTTTCATCTGTACAATGGGGACAATAATTTCTGCCCGGAGCGATGCTCTGGAAGAAACAAATGAGATCCTGGAAGACAGGTCCAGATACTAAAGCAGAGGTGACGCTCGGAGGTCACAGTTCCCACTGGAACCGCACGTTATTGCTTGCGAGTATGTCGCCGAACTAACCTTCACTGAAGGCTCCCTAAATGCCAAAGCCAGGCCTCCGCTGAGAGACTATACACTTCTCAGCGAGAGCCGAATTCTCAGTCCCGAAGATTTTACAAAGAACCCATCGTGAGCCCCGTGATGGACACGCCTCATTTTGGATATCTGGCAGAGAGAAAGCAATCAATAAATTGTTGCTGCTTTTGATATACAATAACACGGTGGAGTTTGTTTGGATTCCCTGCTCCAGCTAGTTATTCTATTCCGTCCCTTGAACTGAATGGCCGCAAGAGCCATGCTGGTCAGGGGTTCTCTCATTCTAGAGATTAAAAAAAAAGAAGAAAAAGAAAAAAGGCTAAAGGAGGAGAAGTAAAGTAAAAAAAAAAAAGAAAGAAAGAAAAAGAAAAAGTAATGTAAAAAAATAAAAAGACTAAGGCAGGAGACTAAGGTCATGCGGCTAGGGAAGAGGTGAATACAATATTCTAAAAACCGCAGGCAAGGCAGGAGCAAACTTACAGAAGGGACTTTCCATAAAGGGCGACAATTGTGTGGAGCTTCCACTCTTTTCACAGCAGAAGAGAGACCCTTTCCAGAATTGTCCCAATCCCAGCAGGGAGCTGAGGAGGGAGCAGGCAGAAAACTAACAGGGCAGACTGGTTTCTCCCTGGATATCTATTCATGGCCAAAGCTCAGCTCCCTGCTTAGAACACATCATTTTTTTTTCTTTTAAATTCCTACCATTTTGTCATTTCCAGCTTCATAATTTTCATTGTCTGCCTCGACATCAGGACCAGAAAGTAGGGGAGGGGAACCTACCATATCCTCGCCTAAAAAGTTCATCAAAAAAGCTTTAGTCATACTGATTTAAAGGGAAAAAAAATCCCAGGAATGAACTTGCATGTCCCCTAACTGACAAATATTAACAAGGAGCTTTCAAGAACAATTATCGAACAGTGGCTAGGTACTACCTAACTGAAAACTCAACCCTATGTACATTTTGGCTGCTGACTACTAAACGAGTTTCAGGTTTGCTTCCAAAATATATAGCCTGCACCTTGCTTAGTTACCTCTAGAAGGCACAGAACTTAATCTGGATTTACTTGTGTGGTATTTGAGATGCCTATCAAGCCAACTATCAAGTATGACTCAAGGGGAAAATGCAGAAGGCATGTATCCCCAGATAGCTTTCATAATTGTGTGTGTGTGTGTGTGTGTGTGTTTCAAATAACTTTCTCTGAACTTTCAGTTTGTTGATGGTAGTGGGAGAGAAGGTTTAAGAAGGCTATGGTTAGTACTTCTTTACACTTACATGCAGAACCATTTCTAATCAGATGGAATTAGCTGTCCACTGTACAGCAGTTTTTATCCTCTAAGTTAGACAGCACTTGTTCTGGTTCTCCTTGACCAGCACAGCTTCACTCCAGCCAGAGGTTTGGAGTGAAGGGAGGTGCTCTGGGAAGTGGATCTAGGGGTCAAGTTTCTCTTGAATGGGGAGTAGCTCCAAGCTCTGGTCATTTCAGTAGTTAAAAACAAAGCCCCTTCCTTCTAAAGCTTTGGGAATGGTTTAACATCTGCGGTGTGCAAATCCCTGAGTTGGGACACTTCTGTTTACCTGATCATTTGCGGGATATAGGAAATCACTCACAGGAAAAGGCAACCACAGCCCCGCAAGAGCCATTTGAAGCAATAGGTGTTAAACTCGAGGCCTGCAGAGAGACTAGCCTCTGCTCATTGAAAGCTCCTATGCTCTCCCCTTTCCCATACTGAGACAGTCATCACTAAGGCTTTGAGATGTAATTACCCAGGGTATAATTTGAAGTGGGATGGGGATATCTATATTTTTTTTTTTTTTTAAACCAGGTGCAATGAATGAAAATGTGGCTCCCTAAAAGATACACAAGCCGGGGTGTGCAAACTTGGCACCCAGTATTTCTGAAATTTGCAGGGTGGAGGGGCGGGATTTGGGAAGCACTAGATATTATCTGTGCCTTCCCCACCCCCCCTCCACTCCTCCTCCTTGAACACAAACACTGGCACCTAAACACACATGACAAACACAGGCTCAAATAGACTCATAAACATACAGTGCACGCAGTCTTGAGAAAAAAGGTCGGATCCGGATTTCGTCCAGAGAGGAGATTTCAGGGAAAATTCCACGAGTCCAAGTTTCTAAGAGTGCGCTGGTTTTGTTTTTGAGTCTAAGAGACTGGAAAGCTCTGGTTTACAAATTTTCCAGTCGGAGCTACTGGGGAGAGGGTTGCCATGACCACCTACCTCTCTGACTCCCTCCAGCCCCTCTCCCTGGGGAGTTAATAGTAATAGCGAACGCTGTTGGGCATTTGATAATACCGAAATACCTACGCTTCTAAGCGCCATGCATATAGTATTTTCTTTAAGAGGGATGCTGGCCCTTGCTGACCTCTCCCCCCACCCCAAACCTGTTAAGTTAGCCCAGTTTTGGCCCAGAGTAGGAGTTTTATAAATGTTTCTGCAATGTCGATTGCAGGTATTAAATGTGTTCGGGAGTGGAGTGTCTCTTAAAAAGAGGGGTCAACAGAGAGAAGAAATGGGACTCGGTGAACTTCCTCTTTAAATAATCGGCCTTAATTACGCCTTAGACTTTTCAGTTTTGGCGTGATTATAACCCTTGAGGGATCGCCTAAATAACAACTCTGCTGACTGCTCCTGTAATTAACTCCTAATTTATTTCAAACAGGAAAAAAAAAAAAGGTCCCAACCTCTTCCGGAAGAACCAATCGGAGGCGAGTGTCCGTGGCGTCAGCGCCAGGGCCAGCTCCGATTGGCTGAACCCAGTCTCTCACTTCCCCTTGGAGGAAAGGCACGGCTCCCGGCGCGCCCCTCCCGCCTCCCCCCCAAAAAGTTTGAGTCGCAGCTGCCGGGTTGCCAGCGGAGTCGCGCGCCGGGAGCTACGTAGGGCAGAGAAGTCATGGCTTCTCCGTCCAAAGGCAATGACCTGTTTTCGTCTGATGAGGAGGGCCCGGCCCTGGTGGCCGGACCCGGGCCTGGGGCGCCGAAGGGGCCGCGGAGGAGCGCCGCGTCAAGGTCTCCAGCCTGCCCTTCGGGGGGGCCTGGGGGGGCGCCGAAGGGGCCGCGGAGCGCACAGCCCCGGCGCTCATCCTCCTTGAAAATGGCCTAAACACACATGACAAACACAGGCTCAAATAGACTCATAAACATACAGTGCACGCAGTCTTGAGAAAAAGGTCGGATCCGATTTCGTCCAGAGAGGAGATTTCAGGGAAAATTCCACGAGTCCAAGTTTCTAAGAGTGCGCTGGTTTTGTTTTTGAGTCTAAGAGACTGGAAAGCTCTGGTTTACAAATTTTCCAGTCGGAGCTACTGGGAGAGGTTGCCATGACCACCTACCTCTCTGACTCCCTCCAGCCCCTCTCCCTGGGGAGTTAATAGTAATAGCGAACGCTGTTGGGCATTTGATAATACCGAAATACCTACGCTTCTAAGCGCCATGCATATAGTATTTTCTTTAAGAGGGATGCTGGCCCTTGCTGACCTCTCCCCCCACCCCAAACCTGTTAAGTTAGCCCAGTTTTGGCCCAGAGTAGGAGTTTTATAAATGTTTCTGCAATGTCGATTGCAGGTATTAAATGTGTTCGGGAGTGGAGTGTCTCTTAAAAAGAGGGGTCAACAGAGAGAAGAAATGGGACTCGGTGAACTTCCTCTTTAAATAATCGGCCTTAATTACGCCTTAGACTTTTCAGTTTTGGCGTGATTATAACCCTTGAGGGATCGCCTAAATAACAACTCTGCTGACTGCTCCTGTAATTAACTCCTAATTTATTTCAAACAGGAAAAAAAAAAAAGGTCCCAACCTCTTCCGGAAGAACCAATCGGAGGCGAGTGTCCGTGGCGTCAGCGCCAGGGCCAGCTCCGATTGGCTGAACCCAGTCTCTCACTTCCCCTTGGAGGAAAGGCACGGCTCCCGGCGCGCCCCTCCCGCCTCCCCCCCAAAAAGTTTGAGTCGCAGCTGCCGGGTTGCCAGCGGAGTCGCGCGCCGGGAGCTACGTAGGGCAGAGAAGTCATGGCTTCTCCGTCCAAAGGCAATGACCTGTTTTCGTCTGATGAGGAGGGCCCGGCCCTGGTGGCCGGACCGGGCCCGGGGCCTGGGGGCGCCGAAGGGGCCGCGGAGGAGCGCCGCGTCAAGGTCTCCAGCCTGCCCTTCAGTGTGGAGGCGCTCATGTCGGACAAGAAGCCGCCCAAGGAGACGTCCCCACTGCCGGCCGAAGGCGCCTCCGCCGGGGCCACCCTGCGGCCCCTTCTCCTGCCGGGACACGGCGTCCGGGAAGCGCACAGCCCCGGGCCGCTGGTCAAGCCCTTCGAGACCGCCTCAGTCAAGTCCGAAAACTCCGAAGACGGAGCGGCGTGGATGCAGGAACCAGGCAGATACTCGCCGCCGCCAAGTGAGTGCCTGCGGGCTCCGGGAGCGGGAGGCGGCGGGTGCGCGGGGTACCGGAGGGAACGAGGGGCCAGTATTCCAGGCGAGGGGTTCGGAGACCCCTCTGTACTATGCGCCCCACAAAGCACGCATTGCAAGATCTTGGCCCCTTGCATATCCCCAGAGCCTAGCGTGCCTGCGGCATCCAAGATACCTTCCGAGTGATACCGCGCAGCGCGTGTTCGGGATCCCCCAGCGGTACAGAGTATTCTTCTATATCATTGCCCAAACTCCCTGGTCTTGGAAGCGCGAACCCAGCTGGGTGTGCGGGGTCGCTCGGTTGTCGGTTTCTCTAGCCGGCAGCCCCGCGCTCAGGCCGCTTCGATTTTTCTCGCTGTCCATCGGGGCCTCCGTCTAGGGAGAATTCACGTTTCATGAGCACCCGAGTATATGTCAGGCAGAGGCGGAGTGTCTTCCTGTTCTTTCAAAGTTCGCCACCCTGCGAGCTGTGCCCTCATTTTAAAGACGAGCCAATTAAAGTTTTATCGGACTCTGGGTAGAAATGACCGTCTTCCCTTGGTCCCCGGGTATCGAAGCGCGGTCCTACGGAGGGGTGGCGGCAGAGACCTATGCAGCCAGGAGATGCCTCCCGACGGCCAGCTCGTCGCTTCGCTGGGAGCGGGCTGGGGTCAGCAGCGTGGGGTTCCGCTTGGCTCAGAGTAATAATTAACAGCATTCCAGAAGCGCTTGAGTTTACAAAGTGATGCTTATTAGTTCACTAGATCCCGGTCATCGCTGGAACCTCCGAGCGTAAGCAGAAGCCCGGGACCTGAGGTTATCTCAGTTTTCAGACACTCAGACTTTGAGGATTGAACTTGCACGAGCCAGATCACTCACATGGCTGAATTGGTCAAGGGACCCTGGTGTCCAGGCTGTAGCCATGGACACCTTCGATCTGTCTACCAAGAGAGACCAAGCAGAGGCTGGAGCACCTGGCCGCCAAAACCGAGGCCCCTGGGCGGGCCTGGGCCCCCCCCCGGGACACGGCGTCCGGGAAGCGCACAGCCCCGGGCCGCTGGTCAGGGAGACCGCCTCGGTCAAGTCCGAAAACTCCGAAGACGGAGCGGCGTGGATGCAGGAACCAGGCAGATACTCGCCGCCGCCAAGTGAGTGCCTGCGGGCTCCGGGAGCGGGAGGCGGCGGGTGCGCGGGGTACCGGAGGGAACGAGGGGCCAGTATTCCAGGCGAGGGGTTCGGAGACCCCTCTGTACTATGCGCCCCACAAAGCACGCATTGCAAGATCTTGGCCCCTTGCATATCCCCAGAGCCTAGCGTGCCTGCGGCATCCAAGATACCTTCCGAGTGATACCGCGCAGCGCGTGTTCGGGATCCCCCAGCGGTACAGAGTATTCTTCTATATCATTGCCCAAACTCCCTGGTCTTGGAAGCGCGAACCCAGCTGGGTGTGCGGGGTCGCTCGGTTGTCGGTTTCTCTAGCCGGCAGCCCCGCGCTCAGGCCGCTTCGATTTTTCTCGCTGTCCATCGGGGCCTCCGTCTAGGGAGAATTCACGTTTCATGAGCACCCGAGTATATGTCAGGCAGAGGCGGAGTGTCTTCCTGTTCTTTCAAAGTTCGCCACCCTGCGAGCTGTGCCCTCATTTTAAAGACGAGCCAATTAAAGTTTTATCGGACTCTGGGTAGAAATGACCGTCTTCCCTTGGTCCCCGGGTATCGAAGCGCGGTCCTACGGAGGGGTGGCGGCAGAGACCTATGCAGCCAGGAGATGCCGCCCGACGGCCAGCTCGTCGCTTCGCTGGGAGCGGGCTGGGGTCAGCAGCGTGGGGTTCCGCTTGGCTCAGAGTAATAATTAACAGCATTCCAGCGCTTGAGTTTACGAAGTGATGCTTATTAGTTCACTAGATCCCGGTCATCGCTGGAACCTCCGAGCATAAGCAGAAGCCCGGGACCTGAGGTTATCTCAGTTTTCAGACACTCAGACTTTGAGGATTGAACTTGCACGAGCCAGATCACTCACATGGCTGAATTGGTCAAGGGACCCTGGTGTCCAGGCTGTAGCCATGGACACCTTCGATCTGTCTACCAAGAGAGACCAAGCAGAGGCTGGAGCACCTGCACCCCGCTTCCTGCCAACAAGGAAGAACCGAGAGAGGCCCAAGAGAGCTGATTTCTCTTGCAGCATTTACATCTATTTGGGGGCCTTGGTACTTTAGTATTTTGGACAAACCATTCCCTGTAGCTCCTTTTACTTATATCTTCTGACCTTTAAGATTTCTCTACCCACACTGTATGTCTAGGAAAGGTGAGAGAGAAGGGGCCTGGGTAAGGATTTTTTCCAAAGCTAGGGACATCACATTTACCCTATTTCCATCAGCTAGGATAACTGAGATACAAAGCATTTTGTGACCAGAACAAGGCCATGTAACTGGACATCAGTGGCGGTCCCCTCTGGCGCCTCTCTCCACCCTGTTAGAAACTCCAAAAGATTCAAAGGGCGTGGAGATGAAGGACTCAAAGAATTTAAACTTAAGTTTGCACAGTGCTTTATGGTGCTTTTCGCCATATTATCTTATCTAATCTCTGTGGGGCTGAACCTGGCCTCCCAGTAACAGATGCGGACATTTCAGTGGAGTTTCAGAGGAATCTGCACACTCTGAGTTTGGCTTGACAAGAAAGACTTGGAGACCTTTAATGAGCCCCTACCTGGTGGCAGGCAGGACTCTGGGCATTCTAAAATCTGGTATTGGGAACCACACTGCTGGATCAGTCTTAGTTACCCACTTTATTGATGGTGAAATAGAGGCTCAGAAACTTTAAGGAACTTAATTTGTTTGATAAATATGGAGTGCCTGTGTATTCCTAGGCCTGGGTCACTTCTGTCACTTCCCAGCTGCACATAAATGATTCAGGCCTTACAGGGAGTGGTGTCTAGAGGTCAGAGATTTCTACTTCCTTAGGTAGTTGGGGTTCTATAAGCATGCCTGCCAGAGCCAGGGCCCCAAGGTAAGGCAGCCCTGGATATGACTTTCTCATGAAAAATGGGAGATTATGAGAAAGAATTTAACTTTAAACAAAAAGCGGGTCAGTCGTGGTTTAGGCCTGGAGATGGCCTCCAGAGCCCTGTGGTAGAAGCTTTTGGTTTGGGGAGTCTAGTGACAGAGCCTGGGGCCAGAGGGAGCCACCTAACCAGACCAGGTTTTGTTATTTGGAGACAATAGGATATATGCTGTTTGGCTTTGTATAATTGCATCCTTCCTCAGGTTTAAAATGGGGTGGGGATTGGAGGGAGGGGAGTGGTGTGCTGGGAAGGAAGCCTAATAGTCTTATAGCTTTGACACACTGGCGAGATACCCATCGTCTGGACTTCATAATTCTAACTGCATGCCCTAAGAGTGACTGCCCAGGCACGAAGTTATTTTCAACGGGGGCAAGTAGACTCTCTGAGTTCGGTGTCTGAGCTGTGACCACTGGGTCCTCCCTAGGAGCCGGTCAGATCTGTGAAGGGTGGAAATTTCCCTGATCTCTGAGTCAGTTGTTATTTTATTTGTAAATTAAAAAGTAGGCACCCCTAGCTGTCTGGCTTATTTAGGGATTAGCATATGCAAAAGTATGTACTCCTGTGATCGCTTCTTCCCCCCTCCCCTTTCCCCAGATTTTTGGTTTTGATTGATGGCCGAACCCACAACCTCTTTCTTTTTAATCACCTAAAGTGATGGTTAATAATGTCACATTAGGACAAATCCATTCCTTGTTGGAAATGGAGGCTGGGTTGGGACTTGTGCTGTGTCACCCTCAACTATGAAGTGTAAACTTTCTTGGGCCACCAAAGTAACTAAACAAGAAATGCGACATTCTCCCTTTGGAGTACTTACTACTGTGGCTGTATTTGGAAAATTAGCATAGCTCATAAAAGCCAAATGCAGAAAATGAATTGTTTAGCATCTGTCCCTCAGCTCCCCCCTGACCCTCCCCAGATCCCTTTAAGGAAAAGCCCAAAGTTAGTTGATTCTGTGGACTCACAAGGACGCTCAGTCCTAAGACTTCCTATAATTGGATCCATTTTAAATACAGAGTCTGGATGCTGGTGTCATACCTTTATTTTGCTTGTTATTCTTTCTTCTGAATTTGAGGAACAAGCTAATCATTTACACGTTTGCTCCAAACCATAGAATGGGTAGGAGAGATGACTAAGATGCCATCACATGCTCTCCATTCAGGAGACAGAATGATTTCCCCTGACATTTACATTTATGGGCAAGCTAATTTTTCCCTCCTTCTGTAAAGTTTATATTACAGAAGCATCCAGCCAAGAAAGTTATCCCACATCCAGATCTGTGAAATGATGTTCAGGTTTTATAATCTGTAGACTGGAGGGAATGACAGCTGTGTGGTTGTTTATTGCACGAGGCTGCTTCCCAAACCAAAGATGCTATTAATTTACCGCAGACCTTATCGGCACAATTATCCTTCCTAAATACGCTGATGCAATCACAACATTTCCTGGAACAGAGAGGGGACTGACTCAGTTTATAAGATCCTGTTTGTTTTCCTCCTCAAAGGTGATTATTTCAGCATCCAAGGATGTGAGGATTATCATGAACCCAGCCCCCCACCTTTTAAGATGAGACACTAAGAAGAGATGGGGTTTTGTTTCTCAGACAACCTTCAGCCTTTGTTTCTCAGCCTTATAAGGGGTTTGTTCATGTTTCATTATCTCTCATGCTGTTTGCTGTATAGAAAGTTCTGTGACACCATGAAACTCCCAAACTTTTTGTAAAAAGATTCGATTTCTTAAAACAGAGCAATGAATCCATTTAAGCATGGTCCTTTTCGACCTTCTACCACCAAAAAACCCCCCAAAACAACTCATACATGATTTTGACTGAGGGACCTTTTTTGACCGATGAAAGGAGCGCCTCCCTCCTGCCCCCATGGACACACCTGGCGAAAAAGCCACTTTCTTTTGCTAACTCCCTGTCCATGTTCTGTTCCCTAGGACACATGAGCCCCACCACCTGCACCCTGCGGAAACACAAGACCAATCGGAAGCCACGCACACCCTTTACCACATCCCAGCTCCTCGCGCTGGAGCGCAAGTTCCGCCAGAAACAGTACCTCTCCATCGCAGAGCGAGCAGAGTTCTCCAGCTCTCTGAACCTCACAGAGACCCAGGTCAAAATCTGGTTCCAGAATCGAAGAGCCAAGGCCAAAAGACTGCAGGAGGCAGAACTGGAAAAGCTGAAAATGGCTGCAAAACCTATGCTGCCCTCCGGCTTCAGCCTCCCTTTCCCTATCAACTCTCCCCTTCAAGCAGCGTCCCTATACGGAGCATCTTACCCATTCCATAGACCTGTGCTCCCCATCCCGCCCGTCGGACTCTATGCGACTCCAGTGGGATATGGCATGTACCACCTATCCTAAGGAAGACCAGCGCAATAGACTCCTTGATGGATGTTTGTTTAAAAGCCTTCCCCTCCCCTCGCCCCTCCAAGAAGACAGTCCTGCTCTGCAAACCTTGCATGCACCACCCTCAGCGGCTAGGTCGACAGGGCCACAGACATAGTTCAAATAGCTTCTTTTGACTGGAGATACCCAAGCCTCATTTTCTTGGTGTAATCTGCCCCCCCTTTACCTTTCATAAAGATTGGCTCTGATGGTTTTTATATATAAATATATATAATAAAATATAATACATTTTTATACAGCAGACATAAAAATCAAATTATTTTGAAAGGCAAAATTTATAAACACACACATATATATATATATATATATCCTCTTTCTCTATATATCAACCTTCCTAAACGAGACTGTATAAGTCTACCTGTTGTTTTTTTCTTACAGCGGGAGACAAATTACTTGCTAAAATTGCTGAAATCTGGTGATTCGGATGGAATAACTGACTTTTGCTTGTGGAAAGCAAACATTAGTGTTAGACATTATGTGCATAAGGAGTAGATATGGAGAGATTCCTCCCAGGGAAGGGACACACCATGTTTTTGAGTTTTTCATGTGCATTAAAAACTCACATACATTAAAAACTCACAAGATATGACCCTATTTGGCCCCATATTTTTACCCCCCTGCTTCACCTTGTTTGTTACACATTGTTAAAAGTTTTGGTAAAACTTTGCAAAGAATCCCGAGAGTGCCTCGGGGTAAGGTGGAACATAGAGGCCCTCCTTAATTCCTCTCAGGGAAGGCCGTTGCTTAACTTCATTTCTCATGAGACCAGAAAGGGACTTGCAGGAGGTTCTCCAGCTCTCTGAACCTCACAGAGACCCAGGTCAAAATCTGGTTCCAGAATCGAAGAGCCAAGGCCAAAAGACTGCAGGAGGCAGAACTGGAAAAGCTGAAAATGGCTGCAAAACCTATGCTGCCCTCCGGCTTCAGCCTCCCTTTCCCTATCAACTCTCCCCTTCAAGCAGCGTCCCTATACGGAGCATCTTACCCATTCCATAGACCTGTGCTCCCCATCCCGCCCGTCGGACTCTATGCGACTCCAGTGGGATATGGCATGTACCACCTATCCTAAGGAAGACCAGCGCAATAGACTCCTTGATGGATGTTTGTTTAAAAGCCTTCCCCTCCCCTCGCCCCTCCAAGAAGACAGTCCTGCTCTGCAAACCTTGCATGCACCACCCTCAGCGGCTAGGTCGACAGGGCCACAGACATAGTTCAAATAGCTTCTTTTGACTGGAGATACCCAAGCCTCATTTTCTTGGTGTAATCTGCCCCCCCCTTTACCTTTCATAAAGATTGGCTCTGATGGTTTTTATATATAAATATATATAATAAAATATAATACATTTTTATACAGCAGACATAAAAATCAAATTATTTTGAAAGGCAAAATTTATAAACACACATATATATATATATATATATCCTCTTTCTCTATATATCAACCTTCCTAAACGAGACTGTATAAGTCTACCTGTTGTTTTTTTCTTACAGCGGGAGACAAATTACTTGCTAAAATTGCTGAAATCTGGTGATTCGGATGGAATAACTGACTTTTGCTTGTGGAAAGCAAACATTAGTGTTAGACATTATGTGCATAAGGAGTAGATATGGAGAGATTCCTCCCAGGGAAGGGACACACCATGTTTTTGAGTTTTTCATGTGCATTAAAAACTCACATACATTAAAAACTCACAAGATATGACCCTATTTGGCCCCATATTTTTACCCCCCTGCTTCACCTTGTTTGTTACACATTGTTAAAAGTTTTGGTAAAACTTTGCAAAGAATCCCGAGAGTGCCTCGGGGTAAGGTGGAACATAGAGGCCCTCCTTAATTCCTCTCAGGGAAGGCCGTTGCTTAACTTCATTTCAGATAATTGGAGAATGACAAGTTAAAGCACTGAAAGTTCAAGAAGTTAAAGGAATTGATGGCTTCTGTGAACTACTATCTATGCCAGTCCTCACACACAGCAAAGGATTTGGGGAAGCGGTATAGATAATCCTCTGCTTAAAACAAAATCAGTATCTTGTAACGATTATCTATATAGTAAATATTCTTCAACAATGAATAGATTCAAAAAGAGGAAAATCATGCTTTTTTTCTGTCTGTACCTATTGTATGTGCTAAACTTACTAGAAAAATTTATATACTTTTTAACATGTTGGGGGCAAAGGGTAAAGCCATGTTTTGACTTGATAAAAAAAATGGTGTTGTCAGACAGCCCATACAGCTCCTTGGTATTTAATCTTGCTGTCCAATCCTCCCCCGCTTTCCCTGCCCCAAGTACACTTTTATCCCTTTGAAAGGGTGCCTTGTATAATTTTATATATTTTATTGAAGAGTTATTTCTTATCTCTTATTCTGAATTAAATTAAACGTTTGTTTTATTGCAGTAAAGTCTGTCCAAAGTCACAATTATTTTTAAGAGGCGCTCTCTGTTCTTTCGCTGGACTTAGCCCAGAAATGCCACCCAGATGGGGGAGGGGGGCTGGTGATTTTTATGATGATTTTAATGTGAATCAATCAAGAGCTGCGGCCAGATTCAGCCCGGGGTAGGGAAGTCCATTGAAAATAGCAAAAGACTTTGAATTGCTTCCTTTGGCAGCTTGTGTTACTCATGGAAAATTGCATTAGGAGTTTTTGAAACCAGTGAAAGATGAGCTTACAAGCGGCAGGGCAGAGGGATAGGCTGGAATCTGAGGGGTTTGTCAAGGGAAAAATCTTGAACTTGAAATTTCTCAGCTAGACAAAGCAACATGCTTCAGAGCTAAGGGAACTGACCTATACAGTTCTTTGCAAATGGAGATGGTAACAGGATGCATTCTCTTGGGGTTGAGGAGATGGATGGACGCTTGCTGCCCTTTCTGGGCTGGGTCAGATCACATTGCGTTTACCGTTCCTAGCTCCTTCCAAGGAGGTCGGTCGTGAACAAACGCTCTTTTCGGTTTGTAGGGGGAAGGTAGTCCATTCAAGTCCCCTTTGCTGTGCAGCCTGCCTTTCCATTGGATACAGAACAGGGGTCAGGCTTGGGTTCTGAGGCATCACCATGAAAATAAATGGGTAATGGGTGTAGAAGGCGGCGAAGAATCTTAAACTCCTCTCTGTTGCACAAAGAATCCAAGTGGCTGTCCGAGGGCACCCTGGGAGGGAGATGGAAGCAAGCGGAAAACTTGGTGATGCAGAGACTGCCCTGTGGGGAGATGGTCACCTGGCACCTACTAGGACTAGCGCTTTCGTCCCAGTTTCCCTTGTGCCGACACCGAGTTCAGAGGTGGGCGCCGGAAACTTCATTCTCCAGTCGGGCAGAGGCGCCCAAGGTCGCGCACTGAGTTTCTCCTGCAATGTGATCCAAACCCAGGGATCTGCTCCGAAGCTGGGGTCCGATCGATGTATTCCGGCTACGCCGCTGCACTCCGGAGCAGGAGTGAACTGCACCAGCCTCTCAAACCTCCCCGAATGTGCGCCCCCGCCATCCCGCTGGGCCATTCCAGCCACCCTCATTTATGGGCTATGTTTTCCAAAGACCGAAGCCTTCCCAGTTTCGTCGTCAGCCTTCGAGTTGGGTCCCTAATTAGTCAGTCCGTCGAGCTTCCTTCCCTGGGCCCAGACCCCTCAGCCTCCAGCGATCTCACCCAGGGAAGGGGGATCCCTAGACGCTGCCGGCTCTGGGTTAAGACTCAGCTTGCCCTGGGGAGGAGAGGTCACGGGCCATAGTGGTTTTCGGAAAAATCCGGGCTGTGTCCAGCGTGGTCAGCGGGGTGAATTGGAAACCATTTAAGCGCCGGCGCATTACCTCAATCTCCCTAAATTCCAACCAGAAACTGAGGCCGGGAGAGGGGAAAAGAGTCGCGCAGGCTCCAATACACGCACCCCTGAGCTCCTGGGTGGATGGCATTACCTAGTCGAGGACGTATACAGTTCTTTGCAAATGGAGATGGTAACAGGATGCATTCTCTTGGGGTTGAGGAGATGGATGGAGCGTCCCAGATCACATTGCGTTTACCGTTCCTAGCTCCTTCCAAGGAGGTCGGTCGTGAACAAACGCTCTTTTCGGTTTGTAGGGGGAAGGTAGTCCATTCAAGTCCCCTTTGCTGTGCAGCCTGCCTTTCCATTGGATACAGAACAGGGGTCAGGCTTGGGTTCTGAGGCATCACCATGAAAATAAATGGGTAATGGGTGTAGAAGGCGGCGAAGAATCTTAAACTCCTCTCTGTTGCACAAAGAATCCAAGTGGCTGTCCGAGGGCACCCTGGGAGGGAGACGGAAGCAAGCGGAAAACTTGGTGATGCAGAGACTGCCCTGTGGGGAGATGGTCACCTGGCACCTACTAGGACTAGCGCTTTCGTCCCAGTTTCCCTTGTGCCGACACCGAGTTCAGAGGTGGGCGCCGGAAACTTCATTCTCCAGTCGGGCAGAGGCGCCCAAGGTCGCGCACTGAGTTTCTCCTGCAATGTGATCCAAACCCAGGGATCTGCTCCGAAGCTGGGGTCCGATCGATGTATTCCGGCTACGCCGCTGCACTCCGGAGCAGGAGTGAACTGCACCAGCCTCTCAAACCTCCCCGAATGTGCGCCCCCGCCATCCCGCTGGGCCATTCCAGCCACCCTCATTTATGGGCTATGTTTTCCAAAGACCGAAGCCTTCCCAGTTTCGTCGTCAGCCTTCGAGTTGGGTCCCTAATTAGTCAGTCCGTCGAGCTTCCTTCCCTGGGCCCAGACCCCTCAGCCTCCAGCGATCTCACCCAGGGAAGGGGGATCCCTAGACGCTGCCGGCTCTGGGTTAAGACTCAGCTTGCCCTGGGGAGGAGAGGTCACGGGCCATAGTGGTTTTCGGAAAAATCCGGGCTGTGTCCAGCGTGGTCAGCGGGGTGAATTGGAAACCATTTAAGCGCCGGCGCATTACCTCAATCTCCCTAAATTCCAACCAGAAACTGAGGCCGGGAGAGGGAAAAGAGTCGCGCAGGCTCCAATACACGCACCCCTGAGCTCCTGGGTGGATGGCATTACCTAGTCGAGGACGTAACCAGGTCACCGGCGCCTAGACCACGGTCAGAGGTCCGCCGGGCCACCGGTGCGCCTGGTTCTGGGGCTCCCTCCGAACCACCTGCCCTGCCTTAGGTTTGGCAGTCGCCAGGGTCCTTGTGTATACGGGCTTGGTATGCCAGGCGTTTCAGGGACCAGACTAACAACCTGCAGTGACAGAAGGCCTCGGAGTCACCAAGGACCCTCGCAGCATACCTTAGAAATTAAAGCCGAAGATCTCAGCGAGCCGGCTTTGGCCATGGTTGTCTGCGCTGCCGGGAGCCTGGTACACAACTCCACCCACCCTCCCTGGACTTCTCAAAGTCTTTATCTAAAACTTCCAGTAAGAGGGTTCTGCTCTCAGGAAGCAGAGGAGGAATGGAGAGGAAACCCTATGTATTGAGCTCCTGCTAAGTATGGAACTAGGCAACTTCTGGCTCATCTCACCTAGTCATTGCACACCCTGTAGGCAGGTATTATTGATGCCATTTTATAGGCGAGGAAACTGAGGCTCAGAAACGAAAGCCCCGGATTCCCAAAGTGCAGTAGCAGAATTCGGGCCTAAGTGTGAGCCTAGTGGCAAGTGCGAAGCCTGGTAGAGGGGGCCCTCCAGGAGCTGACTCAGGGGAGTTGAGGGATGCTGAGTCCTAGGGAGTTCTCCAGATCCCCCAGGCCAGATCCCAGCGAAGGCTGCTCTGCATCCCCTTCCCCACACCTCTTGCTCTAAGGGGCTCCTCGCCCAGGGCCCCAGTTTCTCCATCACAGGCAGGAGGTAAGCTGGGAAGGTCGGGCTGGCTGAGAGCAGGCGCTGGTAAAACGTCTGCCTGGCCCGACTGAAAAGAGGATCCCTCCCTTTGGGGAGAACCTTGTCTGACCGAATGAAAACTCCCACGGCCATTCTTTGCTATAAAAGCGGCTCATTTGCCACGGGTTGGAGAGGCCACTTCCCTACCCCCACTCCCTCTCCACGGCTGGGTTTGGAATAAACATAAACCTCATTTATAAAAGAACCCACGTCACACACACACGCACACACACCCCCCTCCCTGAAATCACAGGGCCCCGTTGATGAAGTTGACTTGTGCCTGTTTTCCCCTTCAATGTAAGTTTTGAAAAAGAAATCTCAAGATTAGTGAGCTGTAGGCCTCTTTAATGAAATCCGTCAGAGAGCAATGAGGAAAAGTCTGCTGTCAACTCCTGGACTCCTCCACCCCTCTCCCACTCCCAACAAACCCTCTCACCTCCTCCCTGCTAGGAACTAAATAAAAAGCAGTAAAAATTACTTTCCAAAATAGCCTGCTTCAAAGCAGAACAGAGGACCAGGCTGTGGGAATCCTGAATCCTGCCCTGATAAGGTTCGTAATAATCAAATCCAAACTCCATCCACCTCCTCTGACTCTTTCCAACCTCCTCCGGACCCCTCTGCATTTGTTGATGAAAACACTTTGATGTCCTGAGTCCTCCAAACAATTATTATTATAATTTTAAACAACCTGGTATTTTCCATTACTAACGGCTCGGGCTTTGAAGTTACACCTCATAATTTCCTAA